>OZ005656.1:222583378-223233378 GCA_963930645.1 Salticus scenicus | reverse complement strand
AACGTATAACGTAGTGTAATATAATTTAGTCCGTAAACTAGTGGTAAATGAGTTAAGACCGAGTGGAAACAAATGATTTTAGGTCTAGGTGAAATGCACTAAGTGCTTATTTTTCTAAGGGATCCTAGTTCGTACGTATATGAGTTTCTAAGAAAACCACTTAACATTCTGATCAGATAGGTCGATGAGCGCAACTTGGGATGAACGCTGGCCTCTTCCGCCTACCAGCAGCGTGAGAAAAATCACTCAGCTTCTGCTGGGGCTATCATGGCTATTTTATTGTTGTAATAAGATTTAAAGCTGTATAAACTATAATATGTCGTTCAGAAAAATATTAAAATAAAAAGAGAGATAACTAAATATTCAGTATTCTTAACTTCAGTATAGATAACTAAATATTCAGCTCTAAATCGTGTTGGCAAATTTAGGAAAATTTTTATTTAACTATCACCAATAATATTGAGTGATATTTGATATACATAATGGAAGAATAACCTTCGAAGTGATTAGAAAACCGTTACAGTTAAAATTTAGTGGTAGACATACTTGCGAACCATCTCATTAATAATCGTACAATTGTTAACGCCCCCTGAAAAAACGACCCATTTCTCACACCATTATATTTTTAGAGTAATTCTCTCCAAATGTTGTTATGATTAAATAAGACTAATATTATTCTAAAAAAATATTGGTGGGAAAAAAAAAGGCGGGTACTAAAAATCGTACGGTTCACAATGAGATGGTTGGCAAGTATGGGTAGATATTCAAAAGAAATGTAATAATGACAAAAAAGTGAAAATAAAGTTGACCGGTAAAGAATAAAAGCAAAATTTTTATTTCAAAGTTCTTTTGAATAAGCCTTTAATATTCCAACAAATGCTCTTATTCCCTAGAGAGCATTGCCTGTTTTTTTTTTTTTTTTTTTTTTTTTTTTCAGTGAAATGAGAAAATATTGGTATTAAGAATTTATGAATAATTTTTTTTATTAAGAAGCAAATTCTTTGGAATATAAAAATCAGAATCAACAATTGTTCCGTTTCGAAATAACTGTGTGATTGATGATCTTTCACCAAGTGGTATTCGGAATTTAGAATAAAAGCACACTGCGTATTCGTCCACTGCGTACTAGAATAAATTTGCCTTTTAACGAATACACACACACACACACCCAAAAAAAAAAAAAAAAAAAAAAAAAAAAAAAACATTAGTACATTTATCAGTAGTACACAAGTTTTCTATTGTAAAAATATTAGCATCTGAAATGCGTAAAATGGGGCAATTGAAATACATGGAATTGCTGCTTAAACTATATACATATATTCATAGTATTACGAAATTGTAAATAATTGTGTTTATTTTTGTATAAATTCTTTCAAAGAGGCTTAGTAAGTTGATAAAGTGCTAATTTTGTGCATTTCTAGTCGTTTTAGCGTTGAAATAGCCTTATTTTCCCTTAAAAACGCATTAAAAAGCCCCAGTAATGCAAGTAATGGATTTGGCGCCAAATTTGGCGACTTTTTCCCACCTAGGCGATCTTTTGGCGACCTTGGCGAGAAAATCCTTATATGGGATATACCAAATATGGAAGCTGTAAGTTGATTGGTTGACCACTTTCTAGAGTTTTCTCGAAAAATCTGGGTTCCATGGAACAGCATATAAGGAGCGCTTCCTCGCCAAGGCAGTCAGTTCAGTTCAGATCTCAGCCAGCTTCGCTAGTGCTTGCATTGCTCTTAAGCCTCTTTGAGAGAGACTTCCTTCAAGTGTTATTGTTATACAGTTTGTACTGTGGATTTGCTATCGACAGCTGTTGTTTAAGCTGTGTTTACTGTTTGAATTGAAGCTGATACTTGGTTTATAGACCTGCATTTTTCTGGAATTTTCTGTGAATAAATTACGAATTTTTGTACGTTTGGCCTTTCATTCCCAGACAACTCACGAACCCCCAAGTACGCAACATTTCTGGTGTCAGAAGCGGGGATTGTTTTGAGAGAGAAAGTTTTGAAAATAGAAGGAAGTTTTGAAGAGAAAGCTATGAAGATAGAAGAAAATGTTATGAAGGTTGAAGAGAAATCTATGAAGATAGAAGAAAATGTTATGAAGGTTGAAGAGAAAGCTATGAAGATAGAAGAAAATGTTATGAAGGTTGAAGAGAGTGTTACGAAAATAGAACGGAGTTTCGAGGAGAAAGTTAAAGAAAACTTTGATCAAGAGCTGAAAGGAAGGTTTTCAGAGATAGAAGGTAAACTGAAGAGAATAGAAGAAGATCTGGAGAGAAAAGTGGAAGAAAAGTTAGAATCCCTGCCCCAGGAAACTGAAAAGAAAGAGAGAAGAATCCAGAATCAGGAATTAATTAAGCTTTCCACCTACGACGGCAGTTCCTCGTGGCATGTATATAAAACGCAGATTTCCATCGTATCTGAAGCTAACGGCTGGGACTCTACCGCCAAATCAGTCCACTTAGCAGCAGCATTACGGGGAGATGCAGCCGAGATACTGAGAAATGTCACTAAAGAAGAAAGGAACGACTTCGAGGCCTTGACTAGAGCACTGGAGCTACGGTTCGGGGAGAAGTGTTCTATAGACTATAGTCGCCTCCAGCTAAAGTCCCGTTACCAGAAAACGGGCGAAAGTTTGCAAGAGCTGGCAGCGGACATTCAGAGATTGTCACACCTAGCATTCTCAGACTGTCAAGCTGACACTCGAAACGACTTAGCTCTTCAGTACTTTATCGAAGCTGTTCGGGATCCAGAAATTCAAAAAGCGCTGAGACTCCCCAACATCAGGGACGTAAAATCAGCTTTAGGCTATGCACTTAGGATAGAGGCAGCCCAACAAGCCTCCCGTAAAGACCGCCATACCATAAGAGCAGTCTCATTAAATGATACGCCTGCTGATGAGAATGAAATGAAGAGAAATTTCGCAGAGATCTTAAAGAGATTGCGCAGCCTGGAAAATAATATAGAAAAAAAGGATCGGAAGATAAAGTGTTATATCTATTGCGTCTTTATTTAAGAGCAGCTGCAGTCAATCTCACTGTTGCCACGCAGTGGCGGTTACATCTTATTCATACAGTTACGGTTACATATCTTACATATATATATACAGTTACGGTTACATATCTAACATCTCCCCTTTTACAAAGAATGACACACAAAAAATGTTATTAAAATATTTACACTATGAATAAAAAAAAGGAAGATACAAATATAAACAAACAAATACACAAGAACACTTACTTTGTTACAAAAACAATTACTTATTTACTACCCCGTACCGGTTAGGGGGCTTAATTATACGACCATATTTGGTAATGTATTGTTTAGAGTCCGATTTCTTTTTTGAATTATCATTATTAGAACCATTACCATTCAAATTAATATTTACAGAGTCTTTGTTAGTAGAAGTAGAACCAGTCACTTCAAAATCCTGTTCAAAAATTGTCTCATTATAAGAAGGTTTTAAATCAATTCTATTTCTTCTTAAAATGTTATTTTTTTCATTTCTTACCCAATAGCTTCTAGGGTTTTTATCTCTTTTAATAACTATGCCTCTTTCCCACTGATTTCCAGAACGAATCAAAACATTTTGATTATTTGAAATTTCTGATAAGGGTCTAGACGTTCTATCATAATAGAATTTACTTAAGTTTTGTTTATTTACAATTTTATTTCTGATGTTTGTTTGGAGTTCTGGCTTTAATAATTCTCTATTTATTGGTAATTTAGTTCGCGTTCGTCTACTCATTAAGGCTTGAGCGGGAGAAAAATTTAACCCTTTTATGGGCGTATTTCTATTTTCTAGGAGCGCACTGTTAATATCCTGATTAGACTCATAACATTTTTTCAACATATTTTTAGCAATTTTTACACCGCTTTCGGCTTGACCGTTTGATTTCGGGTATCTCGGACTACTATTTACGATTTCAAAATCCCATTCTGATGAAAACTTTCTAAATTGATACGAATTAAAGGGCATGTTATCTGCGACTAGAATTTTAGGAATTCCATGCGAACTAAATATCACTTTTAATTTCCCAATTATTTCATCTGCTTGCTTATTATTTAAGGGAACAATTTCTAACCACTTAGTTAAATAATCTATTAAGACTAAGTAATTATTTTTCCTAAATTCACAAATGTCACACCCTATTTTTTCAAACGGTAATGACAAAATGTCATGTGAAATGAGTGGTTCTTTACAATTTTTTGGTCTGTACTTTTCACAAACAGAGCATTTAGAAATTAAATTTTCAATATCATTTCCCATATTAGGCCAATAAAAAATTACTCTAGCTCTAGATTTACTTTTTTCTATTCCGAAATGTCCATCATGAATTTTATTAAGCATTTCTTTTCTAAGATCAACAGGAACAACTATTCTACCATTATAAAAGACTATTCCATCTTCTTCAAAAAGATCTTGTCTTAACTTATAATAAAATCTTACATTTTCTGTAACATCTTTTTTACTGTTAGGCCAACCATTTTTACAATAAGTTACTAATTTATTTAATACTGGATCTTTTAAGGTACATTTCTTAAACTCATTTAATTTTTTATCAGTTACATGCATATGCCTTGTAGCTTTTACACAATGAACAATTTCTTTTAAAAACTCATCAGTATCATATTCATTAAGATAAGATCTAGATAATAGATCAGCAACATACATTTGCTTACCTGGTACATAAGAGACATCTAGATCATATTTAAGTAATTTTAATTTAATTCTTTGTAACCTACTAGATAAAACATTTACAACACTTTTATTATGAATTGATACTAAGGGTTTATGATCAGTATGAACAGTTATTTTTCTACCATAAATATAATTATGAAACTTTTTAGTAGCAAATACTATGCTTAAGTACTCCTTTTCGATTTGTGCATAGTTCTGCTCAGCCTCAGACAAAGCACGTGATGCATAGGAAATCGGTTGTCCCTCTTGTAACAAACAACACCCTAGTCCACTTTTAGAACTGTCACATTGCAATACAATTTGTTTAGTAGAATCAAAAACACCAAGTACAGGGGCTGTGCTTATTTTTTCTTTAAGTTCATTAAGAGCTTTTGTATGCACTGGTAACCAATCAAATACTACAGATGTTTTGAGCAATTCCCTCAAAGGAGCAGTTATCTCTGACATGTTAGGAATAAATTTCCTTAGATAATTAATTAATCCTAAAGTTTTTTGCAACTCTTTTTTATTACTAGGTGCCTGTAAATTCATTACAGCTTTAACCTGTTCAGGGTCTGGTTTAATTCCATTTTTATTAAATACATGACCCAAATACTTAACTTCATTAACGCGATATTGTAACTTTTTAGGATTAAATTTTACATTTAATTTTCTTGCTCTTTCTAATACTTTAAGAACAATTTCATCATGCTCCTTTTCAGAATTTGCACAAATTAACATATCATCAAAATAAATAATCACACCAGGTATATCACCAAAATTTTTTTCATTAGCTTTTTGAAACAATTCAGGTGCAATATTCAAACCAAACGGAAGGCGGTTAAATTTAAAACAACCAAAGGGAGTACTAAACTGACATAATTTACTAGAAGGTTCATCTAATTTAATTTGGTAAAATCCATCCTTTAAATCAAACACACTATACGTAGATTTATTACATAACTTAGGCATTAATTCTTCAATCGTTGGTATTAAATGACATTCTTTTTTAATAACTTTATTAAGATCCTGTGGATCTAAGCATATTCGAATTGACTTGTCAGGTTTCTCTACTATAACTAAATTATTAATCCATCCATCTGGATTCTCTACCCTACTTATAATTTTATCTTTTTCAAGAGCAATTAATTTCTCTTTTAATTTTGGTTTTAAGGATTCTGGAATCCTTCTGGGGGGTTTAACTACTGGCTTGGCATTACTATCAATTTTAATAGAACACATTAAATTAAATGTTCCTAACCCCTGAAAAACATCTTTATTTTTCTCAATAAATTCATCCTTATTTTTTATTTCAGTAGAATCTACTTTTTCTCTTTTAATCAAACCCAATTCAATACAACTAGGTAATCCTAACAATGTTTTAGAATAATTATTACAGTTTACAACAATAAAATCTAGATATTTAGTACAACTATTCATTTTACACTCTAAGTTAACTATACCTAGGGGTTTAATTAAATTACCACCATACGCTTCTAAAATAATCTCAGTAGGGCTTAAGGAATAATTACATTTTAGCGATTTAAGTAAATCATTATGTATTATATTTACACACGAACCAGTATCTAATTTAACTGATAAGATTTTATTTCCTACCTTTAGCGATTGTATCCAGCTTGAATCCTTAGCACACAGCACTGAATCTACAAAAATACATTTTTCTATATTATTAACTCTCTTGGAGTTAAACCTATTTCTACACCCACTAGCAAAGTGATTTAACTCATCACAAATTTTGCATCTTTTTCCAAATGCTGGGCACTTTCCTCTAACATGATTATAATTACATTTTTTACATAGATAACTTTTTTCTTTTTTATTTTCACTTCCAGCAGCTGTCTGCGTTCGCGACGTCGAATTGTTCGAAGTCTTATTTTTTGCTTGTTTATTTTTCCCTATTAGAGACACGGCGTCTGCTACGGTACTCGTTTCGTTTAGAATATTTACTTCTGTTTTCCGCTGTATTACTTCAGACTGTTTTTTACTTATTTCTGCGGCTCGGCAAATATTAATCGTCTTTTGGAGCGTTAGATCCGATTCTCTTAATAGACGTTCTTGAAGCTGTTTTTCTTTCGTTCCAATCACAATGCGATCTCGAATTATACTGTCAGATAAATTTCCATACTCACAGAATTTTATTAGTTTTCTTAAATCTGTTAGGAACTCATCAAAGTTTTCAAACTGTTCTTGATTTCTGCTATTAAATACATAGCGTTCGATCACGACATTTCTGCGTGGATTTGCATAGTTCTCAAAAGCATTCAGAACATCCGCTAAGGTATTTCTCTGCTCATCTGTTAGCTCAAATGTATTATAGAGTTCGACGGCATCTTCACCAATGCAATTTAATAATATTGCTACTTTGACGTCGTCATTTTTCTCCGTGTGGCCTCCTGCCTTTAAATAAATTTCAAAGTTCTGTCGAAACTTACGCCATGCTTCGGCGATATTACCGGAGAGGTCCAAACCTCTTGGAACTTTTAAAGAATCCATTCAGGATTTATTCGAAAATTAATTTCGGAACAGTTCTGGTTCGACGCTCGGCTGCGCCATGTTATATCTATTGCGTCTTTATTTAAGAGCAGCTGCAGTCAATCTCACTGTTGCCACGCAGTGGCGGTTACATCTTATTCATACAGTTACGGTTACATATCTTACATATATATATACAGTTACGGTTACATATCTAACATAAAGTGCTGGGGCTGTGGAGGGGATGGTCATGTGAAGAGGAACTGCCCCGTACGACCAACTATAGGAAATCACCCGGCTTCACCATCACTGCAGGGAAACTAAGAGGAGGCCATCTCGCGGGGCGGAGGTTGCCTAAAATTAAAGAGCCCCAATTTACAGTATTTCATGTTTCATCGATGAGTGGCGGCGATAATGGACTTCACGTCTATGGCCAAGTCAACAACGCCACCTGTCGGATGATTCTGGACACGGGAGCCAACGTGACCATCATTAGAACGGATTTGGCTCAAGAACTAAATGAGAAGATCATCTGGACTCCGCCCTGCGTTAAACTCCAGACTGTGACCGGAGACGAAATCAAAATCTATGGAAAAATGAACTTGACCATCACTTTTGGGGATGGCAGTTACCATCATATGGCATATGTGGCTGATATAAGAGATCCTTTAATCATTGGAATTGATTTCCTGAGGAAATTTAACTTTCAATTGGACTTCAAGAATAATGAACTGCATTCGAGTTCGGAAGACATCGCTGTGTTCAACACTAAAAATCAAGACATTCAGACAATTTGCCAGATAACAGCCAAGTCTGAAATTTCCATCCCTCCACACACAGAGAAAATAGTTCCAGGAACACCACCTACAAAGCAATATTTCCGCTATGGACTGATTGAATACCCGATTACAGACAACAGCCCAAGAGGAGTTCTGGTAGCTTCATCTCTAGTTGATCTCTCAAAGAGTACTATTCCTGTGAGAGTCGCAAACATCAGCGATAAGGTCCGAACAGTGAAGAAGGATGAGGTGTTAGCAGCCTGCACTCCTGTAACATGCATCAACCACCCCACGCAATCAACCGCATCCAAGTCTTCAGAACAATTAATAACGGAATTACTAAAGAATGCAGAGTTAGGAAAGGAACAGAGATGTGCTGCGGAGAAGCTACTCCAAGAATTTAAAGACCTGTTTTTTCGAACACCTGAAGACGTCGGGAGAACGAACATCACCCAGCACAGAATTGATACAGGAAATCATCCTCCAATCAAACAACATCCAAGAAGACTTCCATTTGCTAAACAGGAAGAGGTCACTGAACTTCTAAGTGAAATGCAGCATAATGATGTCATCGAGCCATCAACGAGTCCTTGGGCCTCTCCCATAGTACTGGTGCGGAAAAAGGATGGTTCAACAAGATTTTGTGTGGATTATCGTCGTTTGAATGACATCACGAAGAAAGACAGTTACCCTCTTCCCAGAATTGACGACACATTAGACACACTTGCTGGCAATAAATGGTTCTCGACTTTGGATCTGAAGAGCGGTTACTGGCAAGTAGAATTACATCCTGATGATCGTGAGAAGACTGCATTCACCACGGGACAAGGACTGTGGCAATTTAAAGTTATGCCGTTCGGATTATGTAATGCACCTGCCACCTTCGAACGCCTGATGGAGACAGTGCTAAAAGGACTTTCCTATGAAGCCTGTCTGGTGTATTTGGATGATATTATCATTGTGGGGCGCACCTTTGAAGACCATCTACGAAACATCCGAAAGGTGCTGGAGAAACTCAGAATGGCTAACCTCAAATTGAATCCAGGCAAGTGTAACTTGTTCCGTCATGAAGTGAGCTACCTCGGCCATATCATCTCTGCCGAAGGTGTGAGAACTGATCCTGAGAAGATCTCTGCAGTCGAGAACTGGAGTCGCCCTGAAAATGTACACCAACTACGAAGTTTCCTGGGGTTATGCACTTACTACAGGAAGTTTGTTAAGGGTTTCTCAAATATTGCCAGACCACTCCACAAGCTGACGGAAGCCAAGCAGAAGTTCCTGTGGACAGATGAATGTGAAAATGCGTTCAAGCGACTTAAAGAGGCCTTAACATCATCGCCTATCTTGACGTATCCACAGCCCGACAGACAGTTTATACTTGATACAGATGCCAGCCATGAGAGTGTCGGTGCTGTTCTGTCGCAGGAAATTGATGGTCAAGAACATGTCATTGCCTATTGGAGTAAATGCCTGTCTAAACCAGAGCGAAATTACTGTACCACCAGGAAAGAGCTACTCGCCATCGTAAAAGCCATAGAACATTTCCATCATTACCTCTATGGCAGAAGATTCCTGCTCCGGACTGACCATGTATCTTTAACGTGGTTGCTCCAGTTCAAGAACCCGGAAGGACAGATTGCCAGGTGGATACAACGCCTCCTGGAATATGACTTCGAGATACGTCATCGTAAAGGGACTCTACATGGTAATGCAGATGCCTTGTCACGGAAGCCCTGCTCGGAAAGCTGCAAGTACTGCTCTAGAGCCGAACAGAAATACCTGCCGATAAATCCGGTTGCCTGCCAAGTTGCTGTCTCAACAGCATCAGATCAAGATCCCGATCCATGGAGTGACGCAGAACTTAGAAAAGCCCAGTTGGAAGATCCTGACATAAAGCCAATATTACAGCTGAAGGAGACGACCAGCAACAGACCTATCTGGCAGGACATTTCCAGATTTAGTCCCATTACGAAAAGTTATTGGGCACTTTGGGACTCTCTTCATATCAGAAACGGCGTATTATACAGAAAGTGGGAATCTGATGATGGGAAAAGCTTCAGATGGCAGATTTTATTACCAAGATAAAAAATTCCAGCTGTTTTAGAACAACGGCATAGTAGCTCTACCGGAGGCGATTTTGGGGTAATGAAGACTCTGCAGAAAGTTCGGGAACGCTTCTACTGGTGCAAGGCAAAGGAGGATGTGGAGAAATGGTGTAAATCCTGTGATGCTTGTGCGGCACGTAAAGGCCCGCAGAAACGAAGTCGAGGAAGACTGCAACGGTATAACGTGGGAGCACCATTTGAACGGATTGCAATCGACATCTTGGGTCCTTTGCCACGGACCTCCAGTGGAAATAAATAATCCTCGTCGTGATGGACTATTTCACCAAGTGGCCTGAGGCATATCCCATTCCCAATCAAGAGGCATGCACAGTCGCAGAAGTCCTAGTGCAGCAATGGGTGCCAAGGTACGGCACGCCCCTACAACTCCATACCGACCAAGGTAGGAACTTTACCTCTGATGTTTTCAAAGGACTGTGTCAACTACTCGGCATAGACAAAACCCGGACAACACCCTTACATCCCCAGTCGGACGGCATGGTCGAGAGGTTCAATCGTACCATTCTGAATAACCTCTCCCTTCTAGTATCAAGGAACCAGCAAGATTGGGACTTAAAGTTGCCATTGTTCCTGCTGGCTTATCGAAGTGCTGTCCATGAAACCACCGGCTATACTCCAGCCCAGATGCTGTTTGGACGTGAACTTCGTCTCCCTTGTTATCTCCTGTTTGGTTGTCCACCCGATGCGCCTTCATCGCCCGAGGAGTACATCCAAGATCTTCAGGCACGATTTGAGGACGTTCACAACTTTGCTCGGTAGCGAATTCACATTGCAACGGAGAAAATGAAGACAAGGTACGATCTAAAGGCTACGCAACATGAGTTTCAGGAAGGAGAGAAGATCTGGTTGTGGAATCCTGTTCGACGCAAAGGACTCTCTCCCAAGTTACAGTGCAACTGGGACGGACCATACACAGTCTTAAAAAGGCTGAATGATGTAGTGGTGCGGATCACTAAAACACCTTCGTCAAAACCGAAGGTGGTGCACTATAATAGGCTAGCCAAGTACCACAAGTAACGGTAATATTAAAAATTAAAAATGTAAATACTGGTAAATTTGCGCATGCGTAATGTAAATATTTGTATATAAATATTTGTACATATTTGTGAATTTTGTAAATATTTGTATATAAATATTTGAACATATTTGTGAATTTTGTAAATATTTCTCACTTGATTTGTATTTCTATTTTGTCGTTATATGCAACTTGTGTTTTAGATTGTGTAAATTTGTTTAGTTTCGCCTCTTGACCAAGGGTTGCACTGCCCTGGACGTGCAGTCCTTGGGAGGGGGGCAGTGTTACGAAATTGTAAATAATTGTGTTTATTTTTGTATAAATTCTTTCAAAGAGGCTTAGTAAGTTGATAAAGTGCTAATTTTGTGCATTTCTAGTCGTTTTAGCGTTGAAATAGCCTTATTTTCCCTTAAAAACGCATTAAAAAGCCCCAGTAATGCAAGTAATGGATTTGGCGCCAAATTTGGCGACTTTTTCCCACCTTGGCGATTTTTTGGCGACCTTGGCGAGAAAATCCTTATATGGGATATACCAAATATGGAAGCTGTAAGTTGATTGGTTGACCACTTTCTAGAGTTTTCTCGAAAAATCTGGGTTCCATGGAACAGCATATAAGGAGCGCTTCCTCGCCAAGGCAGTCAGTTCAGTTCAGATCTCAGCCAGCTTCGCTAGTGCTTGCATTGCTCTTAAGCCTCTTTGAGAGAGACTTGCTTCAAGTGTTATTGTTATACAGTTTGTACTGTGGATTTGCTATCGACAGCTGTTGTTTAAGCTGTGTTTACTGTTTGAATTGAAGCTGATACTTGGTTTATAGACCTGCATTTTTCTGGAATTTTCTGTGAATAAATTACTGAATTTTTTTACGTTTGGCCTTTCATTCCCAGACAACTCACGAACCCCCAAGTACGCAACAATATTTTAGATTAGAGGAAAATAAATAATCCATGAAATTACTACACATCTAATTCTTGATAAAATTTTGTTTACGATAAAAAAAAAAAAAAAAAAAAAAAAAAAAAAATCTGATAAGCATAATAAATAATTAAAAGCTCTTCTTAAATAATTTCTTCTTCAGAAACACACTGTTAAAAATTTTTGTAAATTTAATGTAAATACTTATCCAGATAGTTAAAAGTGAATACTCGAGATTCTCAATATTGATTCTGTCTTTTTACCTAATTTTGTTAGTTAATTTTAAATAAATATTAAAAAATGACTGTTTCTATTTCAGAAAAAGCATTCGAAGTCAGAAATATAGTCTCACTAATAATTAATTGAATTGATATTAGTTATATTAAATTGAATGTATAAAATAAGTTTTTTAACATCTCCGTTTATTTTTCTCTGTAATTTTACGTAAGACTTAAGATAATAGATTACACAGAGTTTTCCGTTGAAATTTTTAACAAAGAAAACATAAGAAAAAAAATATCTGCTGATTTTTTTTTTTTTTTTCGGCAAAAGCTTGTATGAAGAAGCTTATAAGTTTAATTACAACTAGTGACTATTCATAATCGTTAATAACAATTAATCTATATCTATATCTATATCATTATATAAAGCGCAAAAAATTGTTTGTTTGTGGAGGGTAATCTCTGAAACTACTGAACCGATTTAAAAACTTCTTTCACTGACCGAAAGCTACAGTATGCCATATTGTTATAGGCTATATTTAATTTTGATAAAATAAATTTTAGTTTAAAATCTGAGCATTTTAATTAAAATCCCCATAGAAGCCGTAATAGAAATGGAAATAATGAAATATTAAAAAAATTAGCTGCTGCCAACATAAAAGAAACATTTACATATTCATTTCGTTTTAAAAATATCTTGACGTGAAAAGAAAAGAAATATATTTGCACGTGCATTAAATTGAAATTCATATAAAGCTTTTTTAATTGTTAAACTTACACGTTAAATCTGACGTCATTATAGAATTAAAAGTGTTTATTTTTCTAATAATTTAATTTGATATGATATGATATAATATAATGATCTAAGCATCAATGTTTAAACCACGGAGTCTTTATTACTCCGTGATTTAAACTGATGTGTGTAAACGAAATTGGAATTTAAAAATAAATAAAAAAATAAAATAAAATAAAATAAGAAATTCTATTTTATAATATTATTTATTTTAATTTATAATTGCTGCCAAAAAGATTTACGAATTAATTTATTTTTAGACATATAATAAAATATATTTTCACGCGAACAATAATATAAAAAGTGAACTGGATTTTTTGTAAAAAAATAATAAAGATCGAGGAAAATTATTTCCCCATTTTAATCCCCATATTTGGATATAGATATGTATTAGTTATCATGTGCATCCGTTAGATTAAATTGTTTTTGTTGTAAAATTGATAAAATTGGAATTTTAAATTTCAAAACTCTAGAAAAAAAAAATGGCAAATTTCCATATTCGATTGAAAACATAAACATTTCCTTTCAAAGGATGATATTTACACAATAAACATCCAACTAATAAACTAATTAAAAGGGAAAGGATAAATATTCTATCATAATTTGAAGTCAAATTTGTTTTCAAATGTCTAAATAAAGTATCTGATATAATATACTAATATGTTGCAGCGGAATAGATTTGATATCCGTCATCCTTGGCAGAGAAAAAAAATATCGCCAAATTATCTGGCAAATATAATTTTATTCCTTTCAAAAATCATGGTTATTTTAAAAACTTACATTAAGAGTGTAACGAATAATATGAAACAATATTTCGTATTACTTTTTGATCGCCAAATACAAAAAACGCCAAGGGTGACAGTTTTGAAATTTAAAATTAAAATTTTGTCAATTTGACAGCAAAATAACTCAATCTAACGCATGCATACAATAACTAATACATATCTATACCCAAATATGAGGATTAAAATCGGGAAATAATTCTTCTAGAATTTTAATAATAAAAAAAAAAAAAAATCCAATGAGCGATTAACATGGAAAATCTTTTTCTTGCATCCACGGGCGGTCAGTGATGTCACACTTCACTTGCGTATTGAGATGTTTAAATTTATTTGGCGACTATTTTTAGCAACTAACAGTTATGGCAAGTAGCTCAATATACATAGCGCATACAGCCATTACTGAAATGTAAATAGCATTTAATTATTTGAGTTACATTATGTTGATTGGAAACCTATTTAATATACCTATGCTCTATAGCTATACTAATATAAAAAGAAGAAAGGTTTATACGCATATGTAGAGAACGATCGCTAGAACTAAAAAGCCGATTGCTTTTTTTTTTTTTTTTCTTTCAATAATCAAAAGTTACACTGTCTCTCTCTAAGTGCTAGAAGCTATAATAAATTTTGGTAAAATAAATTTTTAATTAAAAGTTTCAATATTTTAATTGAATTATAAATTATCTATCGTCATTGGCGATTTTTGTATTTGGCGATCGAAAACGTAATACGAAAATCTGTATATTATCGTAGTAAATACGAGATGTATGTGTTTACTTCAATTACCCTACTACCGTAGGTAGTGGAAGTATTGTATAGGTTTTGGCAATTGGTCAGTGTGTGTGTATATGTGCACGTGTGTGTGTAATCTTCTGGCTGTCATATCTCCAAAACTAATAAAAGTAGAACTACTAAACTTCACAAGTGATTCAGGTCTGGTGTACAGATAAATTTTCCAAATTTTCGTGAAAATTGAAAAACCGGAATTGGGTCATCGAAAACCAGAAATGGGACCGTAAGCCCATATTTAAAAACACCTCTAATGATTTTCTTCAAAGTTGCTGTATAAATAATATATTAGATGCCCTTTCGATTGAAAAGTTGCTTGGTTCAGGAAAATTGATAGGCGTCCTCTATAAACAGCTCAATTTCAGACTTCGCAAGTGCGTTCCTTTAAAAACGCCTCTACGGATTTTTTTCAAACTCGCCATGTTAACTTCCTATTAAATATCCTTTTGTATGTAATTATTGTTTTTAGGTCAATAATTGAGTATGCTAAGTTTTGGTAAAAGTTGGTATCTCAAAAACGGCTCTAACGTATTCTTGAAAATTTTTTCTTTAATCCAATTTAGATAAACTTTCTCAAGGATTACGTGCTTATTACAGGGATATTAACGGTCATCCTGATTAGGTAGTTCAGTTTTATATCACGGAAATTCGTGTTTAAAATATAACTATCTATTTTTTTTTCCCCTTATTTTTTAACTCGCTATGCAAACTCTGTTGTATGTGTCTTTATACGTGTATCAAGTTTCTCTTACTCGAAAATCTCAAAAAATGCAAGTAATATCTCCAAAAAATTGTATATATTACGTGTAATAGTGGGTAATGGAAGTCGTGTGGTTGTTTCACACCAGATTCTGTAATAGTATATATTGTACGAATATTGTTTCATATTATTGATTTCTCCTTTAATATACATTATTAAAACAATAATCAATTATGGAAATAATTAAATATATTTGCGAAATGAACAAA
This sequence comes from Salticus scenicus, assembly GCA_963930645.1. Taxonomy (NCBI): domain Eukaryota; kingdom Metazoa; phylum Arthropoda; class Arachnida; order Araneae; family Salticidae; genus Salticus; species Salticus scenicus. The sequence continues at coordinate 223,217,825 of OZ005656.1, read as the reverse complement.
TAAATAATAATTAAAGCTATTATGACGTCAATTTTATCCAAACATTTTCATGTCATAGGTTTATTTTTCAATATTTTTTATTCATGAGTAAAGAAATGTTTCTTTTTATGAAATAAATAAATAAATAAATAAATAGCATTAAGTAAAAATTGCCAACATTTAACAACTAATTAAAAAAAATAATTGTAAAATTATATTTTGACTTTCCAGTTAATAATATTGCCTGACTATAACATATAAACTGATATATTTCTTGATTTTTTACATATCAATCCATCTTTAACTAAAATTTGTTCATCAGTGCGAAGCCGGACGGGTCAGCTATTACTTAATAATTGTTGTATAATAATAATTAAAAATTAAGGTATTACAAATAAACATTTGTTATTCTTTATCTACTTTTTAATTAGATATATACTTTTTCTTTTTAGCACCAAATCCACCTAAACGAGATGCTCTTTTAAGTGTAAATTCTACTGCAGTTGCTATACATTTGAATACCTGGCTTGGAGGAGCGTGTCCAGTTAATTTCTTCATTGTTCAATATAAAGCAAATACACAAAGAGAATGGATATTAGTATCAAATAACATTGTACCGGAGCAGAAAGTTCTCATCATATCAGATTTGACTCCGGGAACATGGTATACAATACTAATGACAGCTCATAGTGAGGCAGGTCCAACTGAAGCCGAATACGTGTTTGCAACTTTGACATCATTTGGAGGTATACTTCTTTTTCTAATTATGCGTTAAGTTTCGAAAATGAAATTAGGATTAATAACTTTAGTTATCTTAAATTTATAACAGTAAAAAAAAAATATATGTTAAAAAAAAAAAAAAAAAAAAAAAGAAAGAAAGAAAAGATTACGGTATCACTCTATTAAAAAAAAGAAATCATCTAGATATTATTATTATTATTATTATTATTAGTTTTACAATTACAACAGACAATGAAAATGTTTCGTCAAAAATTTAAAATTACATTTAAAATTTGTATTCTAAATAAGATGCTAGACTTCTTTTAATCCAAGTCAGTATTAAGATATGTTTTTGCCAAGCGTAAACTATGAGTTATTTTAAATGTCACTATATCAATATCCTGTATCTTAGTATTTAAAATTCAAATATTATAAAGTCAAACAGCCAGCGAATTTAATATATACATATATATAATTCCTTAGTACAAGATATTTATATTTATTAAATAGGGTAGGTGCTCCAGGGATTGGCATGCTCCAGCAATTGACATCTATCCCTAAAAAATTAATAAATAATAAAAATAATAAAATCATATATTTCACATGGGGCCGTGCCCTTAGCGACCGTGCCCTTTGCGGAAATCTATAAACCCGTGCCCTTAGCGGCAATGTTATCCCCCCTCGGTGGCGTGCTTTTAGCATACGTGACTTTAGCGGAAATGTATAATAAATTTCAAAATAAATTAATAAATAAATAAAAGAACTCTTCAGTTTTCCTCCACACTTTATCCGCATTTAGCACTGGCTGTATTTTGCTTTAGAAGTAAACTGTCGCAAAAACAAGTATACGTACTGTAGAATATCCGTTATTTGAGGGAACGGTGATCTGTAAAGTTTAATGAATCACAGTACAGTCGGTAACAAAAGTGTCCGAACACTAGCAAAAATTCCTATATGAAAAACGTACACTTCATACGGTTTTGTTAAATAAATCCTTATCGAATCATGTTCTTACACTGACTAAGGACAGGATTCGACAAGGATTTATTCAACAAAACCGTATGAAGTGTGATTTTTTTACATAGGAATTTTCGCTAGTGTAAGGACACTTTTATTACCGACTGTACTCCATACGAAAACGTACATTACTGCCATTTTATGATTTTATTATGTTTTTGAAAATATAATTAAGCATTAGATCTTTTAAAACTAAAACGAAAACGAAAAATCAGGAGGTACGCATTGATTATCAGCATTTTCCAATTGTGCTTACTCATTGTATCGTATAACATACTATGTTCTCTGTCTATATTATCACACAATAGACAGACAGACATATAGAATAACTGAATTCATAATGACACTGAAACTTTGTTGGAAAGTGTTAAAAATGCTTAACTCAAACAGAAATGTTGCTCTTAATTTCCTATTTGCATCCCTTAATGTAGTGTAACATTTTTAGGTAGCTCTGTAAATCTGGAGGTTAAGCATATTATAATTTATAGAAAACATTTTCTTAACATAATAACAATAAATGTGAATTTCTTTATGATTTTTTGATGAAATTATTTAAATGTGATTTAGAAAAATGTCTCCCATAAATTGCAATGCATTGGTATTTTTTGAATGTTCATGTACACAAAACAGTGGCATATGTTCTGCTGGAGCCATTTAAGTAGGGAATATTCAATAATGAATTTGAATAACACATATTATTTAAAAAAAAAAAAAAAAAAAAAAAAAAAAAAAAAAAAAAATGAAAGTAAAAATTAGTAAGTTGTGGCCACCACAAGACTTTCTTTTATATTTTCCTATACAAATTCACTAAGTGCAAATAAATAATTTTTATCTTAGAGGAAACTAACACTAAATATCCAAAGAAAGAGAGTTGTTTTATTGTCTATAAATGACATCTTAAAAAATGCATTTTTATAATAGTTATGTCACATATCAAGTTTCGTAAGTTATGAGCTATAGAAGTTGAGATATACTTTCACATTGTCGAGGAAATTTGCAGTATGACAACGCCACCTATTGGACGATAAGCACCCAAATTGCAGCAGCATAATATCTCACAATGGCCTTCACATACATCATGTTTTGTTTGATTATACGCAATAGAGCCTGAGATATAGCCTTCCCTTCAATTGTGGAAACCGCTGTATAGCAGCGCCGCCTGTGGAGCGGTTGACACCAAAAGTTGACAGATAGTCATTTAGGTTAAGGTGCATCAACATATAAATTTATATGGAACTCTGTGCAGTAATTCCTGAGATATAGCTTTCCCTTAAATTGTAGAAATCGCTGTATAGCAGCACCACTTGTCGGTCCGTAAGCATTCAAATTGAATCAGCATAATGTCTCATGGTGGCCTTCTCTCACAACAAGTTTTGATTGATTATACGCAATAGAACCTGATATATAGCTTCCACTTAAATTGTAGAAATCGTTGTATAGCAGTGCCACCTGTTGAGAGCTTGGCATCAAAAGTTGATAGCGTTAATTTAGCTCAAGGTGCATCTACATGTAAATTTATATGCAATTCTGAGCAGTAGTCCCGGAGATTCAGTTGCCACAAAATTTTTGTCACACACAGAGACAGACAGACATTTTTTAAAAATAATCAAATCGTATTCTAGACCTCTCAAAACGTGTAAATCCGTCGAAAACCGGAAATCTAAAATTTTTACGAATCCAATACTTTCTTCTATTGAATATAGAAGAAAAATAAAAAATTCTTAAAATATTTACGGGCGCTGGAAGCGGACAAACGGACAGTAGAATAGACAAATACACTAATTCAAATCATATTCACATTTTAAAAAATGGTCGAATAAACGCTTAATGTAAAAGAAAATGCATTTTAGAAAATTTCCAATAATAACCCTCAGTGTAACTGAATAATTTTTTCTGACTCTGTAAATCTAATGCTAATCATACTACATTCTATAGAAAATATTATTTTGTGCATTTGAATAACATATTTCTATTTTCCACATGCACACCTTCTTATTTCCGCTAAGGGCACGGCTTCTTCTATTCCTCCTTCTTCCCTTTCATCCATTCCGCTAAGGGCACGTTCTGCTAAGGGCACGGTCGCTAAGGGCACGACACCATTTTACATATAAGAATTTTAACATTTTATGCCAAACACTGGAGCATATGGTGCTAATAACTCGTAAATTGAATAACTAGCAGTGTCAAACACTGAAACATAGGGTGCTAATTGCTGTTAAAATGAAAAACTGGCAGTGTCAATTAGTGGAACATTGAATGGGTGTCAAATAAAAATACATTAAAAAAAATTGTTATTAAATGTATATATTTTAACATGTATGTGGTTCTCATTGTCTTTCATACCATATGTACTAACTTAAGTTTTCTTAAAATATTTTCTGATGACTAGAACATTAGAAACATCAGCGAATGCTCTAAAAGTGTCAATCACTGGTGCAATTACCCTATATCTTTTATATACGTTTGTAATATTCCAGAAAATCTTAATATAAATTTTAGACGATACCGATTTATTTTTTGTGTCTGGATGAAATTTTCGCTAACCAGATTCATTTTTATTTTTCAGCAACCGTACCACCTCCATTAAGTTATGATGAAAGAAGGCCTCAATTTTATAGGAGCTTAAGCATTATGGTGCCTAGTGCATGTGCTGTAGTTGTTTTAATCGTTATTGTCATTGTTGCATGCGTTGTTGTGAAGAAAAGACTTCATGTGGACAATCCTAATAGAAGAGGTAACATTGCATTATTTCAATATATTCTTTTTTATTTTATTCTTTAAAAATCTCCTAAAAGAAAATTTAATTTAATTTAATTGATTTTTTATAGGCATTTGTATAGGTAATAATGATCCTGTTTTTATATATATCTAAATCCTGGATGCTGTATATAAATCAAATTATTTGTAATGCAGGTTGCATTTACTTACTTAACCTCTTCACATCCGAGGGGGAAAAAAAAAAAAAAAAAACTAAACACTGTTTTTAATAATTTTTAGTACCTTTTTGATTAATTATCAATATTAAAAAGAAAAAAAAAGTACATAAAAAAAATATTATTTCAAATTAAGTAATTTATTTTGCAATAAGCGTAATTTCAAACAAATTATTTCCAACAAAATGCAATTTAATTTTTTTTAATTACCTCTAATATAGTAATTATGTATCTCTTAGTATAAAATATTGTCTAAAACACTCAAATTTCATTATTTTTTTTTATTAGAAACTAGCAGGCTACGCCCGTTTCGCTGGTCACTATATTTAAATAATTTTTCAAACGAATTGAATTACTGTTTATTTTTATTTATATTTATTTATTTGTTTAATCACGTTATATATATATATATATATATATATATATATATATATATATATATATGTATATAAAGAAAAAATCTCCCTAAACCTTGCTTCGAGTACGTGCTGCCTAGGGCAGTTCTTTTTCCGGCCGCACTGGTCCAGGTTACCACTTCCTGTAGAAATGCCTATTCCGGGTACTTCAATTTGGATATTTATCGACGAAAGGTAGATTTTTCATTATTTAGGAACTACGATTTTAAAGATGACTGTATCTCAGCATCTATAAAATATTTTAGTTTCATTATTCAGTAGCAAAATTTCATTATTCGCATGAATACATACATATATATATATATAAATATATAAATATATATATATTGTCGAAAATAATGAACTAGAAGCAACAATTAAATTTGAAATTAATATTTAAATGGCTAATTTTCAATATTTTATAAGGATATTATTTTCAATATTAATTTAAAAAAATAAAAAAATAAATAAAAATAAAAATAAAAAATAAAAATTAATAAATTAATAAATAAAAAATATAACAAATATAAATGAATCTCGAATATTGTTCTCGAATGCTTTTTAAAATATTTTGATTTGTTAAAATATTTCATTTCTTGCAAAAGTGAAATATCTAGATTTTTCTTTAAAATTTACCTATTGGTGACACATTGATTTTTTTTTATAGCCATACCTCTTCAAGACTAAATATTTATTTTGTAATTTTTTGTGCTCCAGTGTTTTTTTTTTTTTTTTTTTTTTTTTTGTTTTTTTTTTTTTTCACTTAAATGTTTATTATGTGCTTTTTGGTAACTAAAACAAAGCTTTTAAAAAATCTAATCAGAATTTATTAGGATACTGTGTACAAAACGAAATGTTTTCTTTTACAATTGACATCTTATATGTATATTATCTGCAAAAACAGTAACATATCCGCTACCGAGTATCGAACCCACGGCCATCGTATTAGCACAACTCGACGCTTTAACCAACTGAGCCATTCCCCAACATAAGGTATATTTCAGATTTACTTTCAAATAGAAACGCTTTGATTTTTAGCGTGACACGGAAACACTATGGCAAAATCCAATTTCATTAAAAAAAAAACTTCTAATTAAAAGAAAACTAATAAAAAAATTTGAAAATCGGGCTTCGTGGTGAATCAGAAGAGGTCATTACGAACCTCCATGCAAACTTCTGTAGCTCTGCGATCAGCCATTTTCCTAAGATGCTCCGGGCATACATACACAGTGACACACACACACACACACACAAAATAATATATATATATATATTATATGTATAGAATAGAAACATATATTTTTCTTTATTTTCTTCTTTGTCTCAGAGTAGTATTTTTTTTTTTTTTTTTTTTTCCTTTTACTCCATTTTACGCTACGATAAAGTTGACCATTTCACAATACAGTACTGCAATCCACTGAAAAACCATTAAAACAGTATTTTCCCAATTGTGTATCGTAGATTTGAATACTTCTAAACATAATCTTTTCATTTTACACGGATTTTACGAATGTACCCAATTGGGTATCTAGGGACCCAAGAGTTTAATGTTGTTATTAGGCAGTACATCCTATTTAATAACCATAAATATGTTAAAATTTATTATAATTCTAAAGAAAAAAAAGTATAGCACATAAATTAATTATATCAATGTTCACTTCTAACGTAATATTGATTTTTAAATTACGTACTTATAGAAAAGTAAATAATAATAATATTATACTTTTAAAAAAATAAAGAACACGCTTTTATTGAAATGTAAACTAATAAATAATTTAGAACTAAACAAAAACCATTTTTTAAAAAATCTCCTCAGACTGAGCTCGAACGTTAAACCTTTAGGTTCGTAGCCCGGAGCTTTACCTCACAGCCACAGCTTTCACGTAGGGAAAGTCTTTTTTTTTTAACATGCTTTTATTAGCTTCACCTGTATGTATGTTTGTAACCGCTCTGGGAGCAAACAAAAAATCTATATTGTAAAAAAAGACTTTCCGTACGTGAACGCTGTGGCTGTGAGCTAAAGCTCCGGGCTACGAACCTAAAGGTCTAACGTTCGAGCCCAGTCAGGGGGGATTTTTTAAAAATGGTTTTTGTTTAATTCTAAATTATGTATTTCTCATTCCTTCATTATGTTATTTAGTTCAAATTTCGATAAAAGCGTGTTCTTTAATTTTTTAAAAGTATAATTTTATTACAACATAGATTTTTTGTTTGCTCCCAGAGCGGTTACAAACATACATACAGGTGAAGCTAATAAAAGCGTGTTAAATATTATAGTTTTAAAAAAATAAAGAACACGCTTTTATAGAAATGTGAACTAAAAAGCACAAATTATCTATCTTAGTATTAAAATGCAGTGTAAGAGAAAATCGTGTGAGTGACACACCATAATATTTACATACAGTTAAATCTTCAATTAAAATAATTTAGAATTAAACAAAAACCATTTTTAAAAAATCTCCCCTGACTGGGCTCGAACGCTAGACCTTTAGGTTTGTAGCGCGGAGCTTTACCTCACGCAGCGAAAGTCTTTTCTTACAATATTAGATTGTTTGTTTGCTCCCAGAGCGATTACAAACATACATGCATACAAACATACATACAAACAAACATACAAACATACATACAGGTGAATCTAATAAAAGCGTGTTAAAAAGACAAGTAAATTGAGACTCAAAGCTTCATAACTAAAATGTTAACTTTAATTCCGTCCTAAGATTGCACTTGTACGCATGAATGAGTTAAATAATGAAGACGTCCACGCAGAAGAGTCTAATTTATCACCAAAATTTCGATTCAGAAAACACTTTTTTTTTCTTTCTTCAATGAGAAAGTATAGAGTCAAATATGTCAATTTAGTTTATGATTATTATTATTATTAAATCCCTGCAAATAGATGCGAATACAATAGGCGAGCTTTAACAATTATAATCTTGGTTTATGACCCAATTCTAGAAATAAAGCGATAAATTCTCGTGATACAAAGGATTCATAATATTTAGAATACTCAGAATATTGTTTCACCATCTAGAAATGTATAGACTAGAAATTAGCGATCATTTCATCTATTCAGCTTATTGGATTGCCTTATACGCATAGCACGGAAATGTATATTTCTAATTTGTTGATTTAGAAAATGACTTCTTATTCGTTCTAGAGGAAGGTGGTACACATATTTTTTTTTCTTTTCTCAATTTAAACGATTTTGAGCACATGAGAAATGGAAAGATTATTTACAAGAATTCCACGTAGTGACAGGTAAACGATGCCACGATTGTAATTACAATTAAGTAAGAAAAAAAATTATAACAAATTGTAATTAAAAACAATAAAGGTAAGTACTAACTACGTCACCGAATAAATTTATAACTTAAAAAAAAAAAAAAAAAAAAAAAAAAAAAAAATCAGCTCTGTTTACCAGTAGATATTTCTAAACATATACGTAAATACTGATGAATGGGATGAAACTTAATAAATAGTAGTCAATAAAAATTATCTTTTAGTGATAATTATCTCTTAGTGATAATTTTACATTTTTAGTTGAAACTTATAAAGCTATATATTTTTATCTATATTTCACTGTGAACTGTAAGATATGTCATTAACATTAGAAAAGTTTCTGTAATATTTATTTAATACTTATTTTCAAATCTAACTATATAATTAAAATTTTGGTATTTATTCATATTTTGCATTTTTACTAAAAAATGTCCTATAAAAGTTTAGATGAATTAAAACTAAAACTACAACCCCAGATTCTCTCCCCCACCAGATAAAAAAAAGTATATGTACTATACATTTAAAACAATAATTACAAAAACATAAAAATAAATAAATAAATAAATAAAATAATTTGTTTTGAATTTTATTTACTAAAAACTGCTGGGTTTGTACAGTCCTCATTTTTGGACACCAGTAAAATTTTATAGCGATTTTTAACATAAAATAAGTACATAAATTTAAGAATTTTTTTTTTATTATTATAAATATTGTGGTCAAAGAATGTTTACAAAAGAGCGGGCCCGTACTAACCTGGAAATAAGAATATTTATATTCAAAGTACAAAGCCTTTATATTTTTTAATAATAAAATATCAGTAACAAGATTGCTTTCAAAGTAAATTTTAACTTTTTCTTTTACTAAAAATGCATTTTTAATAAAAAATAAAAAATAAAAAAATAAAGACTTTCTATTTTCCAATTAAGTTCTACTTAAGCCTCTAATTAATACGACTAAAAAAAAAAAAATCACGCAAAACAAAATAATATTTTTAACTATACTACATACTCACTTTAAATCATACAAAATTACACATTAAAATATAAGCAAATAGAAAGCACAAAAGACTACATTCATTACTATGTAATTATCCAAGTTAATCTAAAAGTAGTCAGGAAAAAAGAAAATGGGTTACTTCCCCGAGAGAAATTAACAGCACAATTTAATTAAACACCTCTTTCCATTAAAAGGAAGAATCGTGAATTATGTAAATTACTCTATTGAAATTAGATTGCTGCGATACAAAATTACTTTGTTTCCAAAAACGGATAATCAAATTGGGGCTTCATCTGATTTCCTGTCTCTTTTAATTAGATTCCCGTTTTCATGATGATAAAACTGGAGAAGGAATGGGCATGTCTGTACAACGGAAACAAGTCAGCGCCGGAAGTGGAAGCCTAGTGAAAGACTACCTCTATTATCCTTTACATTATGCCTTGAGGCATATACTAAAGTGCTAGAAATAAGAATAATCAGAATCTAAAATATTTTTCTTAGACTTTATGATAAACATAATTTCTTTCTTAAAAATGTATAATCAACATCTGAAAAGTTCCACTGATATTTGTTACACAATTTTTGCAAACAAAACAACATGATTGAAAACTGGCTGTTTGTTCATTGTCACTATATGTCCCTTTCATAAAACTTACTATGTAACTTAAATTTATTAAAAATAAATTTTAGATTTTATTTCATTAAATATTAGGTTTTTGATAAATTTTATCTACAATATTTGAGAGAAATTCAACAAAATCATAAAAAAATAAATTATATATATATATATATAACTCGTTCCGTTTCATTTTTTAAAATAGTAATAATAGTAATAATAATATTGATAGTAATTGCAATAATATTACTACTAATCCTAATTTTACTTTTAGATTAATTTAGGACTTCTATTTTCTATTTTATATGTACAAAACATAACTATGTTCATGGAAAAGAAAATTTTTTCGATTGCGATTGCGAATGTGAAATTTAAATTTTTTCCGTAAAATGTTTTCATAATAAAAGAGAGAGAGAGAGAGAGAGAGAGAGAGAGAGAAGAAAAGAAATAAAGAAAAAAAAAGATTATTTCATTTTTTTTTTCTAACGCATACTTAAGTCTAATTAATAAGAGTAAAAAATTTTGCCCAAAACAAAATATTTTAAAATATATTATTTATTAAATTTTAATTAATTTTAATTACACACTAAAATAAACGCAAATAGAAAGCATAAAAGAATAGATTCATTACCATGTAATTATCCAAGTTAGCCCGGAAAAAGAAAATGCTTACTTTTCCGAGAGAAATTAACAGCACAATTTAATTAAACACCTCATTTCATTAAAATAGAAGAAACGTGAATTATGCAAATTTCACTACTGAAACTAAATTCCTGCGATACAAAATTACTTTGTTTCTAAAAAAAGATAATCAGATCGGGGCTTCATCTGATTTCCTGTCACTTTTAATTAGATTCCCGTTTTCGTGATGATAAAACTGGAGAATGAACCTGTCTGTAATCGAACGGAAACAAGGCTGCACCGGAACTAGAAGCCTTATAAAATACCACCTCTATTATCTTTAACATTAGGCTATGAGGCATGTACTAATGTTTCAAAAATAAGGATAATCAGAATTTAAAATATTTTTCTTAGCCTTTAAGATGAACACATATTATATACAAATATATTATATAATTAACATCTGAAAAAAATTATCTGATATTTATTACATAGTTATTACGAAAATAATAATAATAATAATAATAATACATGGTTGGAAATTCGCTATTTGTCCATTGTTTATACTTCTCTTTATCAAAACTTCCGATAAAATTCAAATTTATTTAAATTAAATTTCTGATTTTGATTCATTTAAAATTAGGTTTTTGTTAAAATATTTGTATTCGCTTTTAGTGAAATTAAACAAAATCCTCATTTTAATAGCGATAAATATCTGTTGGTCTCGCCCTTCAAAATAATAGAAATGGTAATATTGATAGCAACAATAATAGAAGTAATAATACCAAAAATGTTTTTCTTTTTCAGAACAAAAGTCTTTTATTTTCTATGTACAAAGCATAACATATATCCACGGAAAAAAAATACTGAAATTTCAATTTAAAATTATTTCTATAAAATTATTTCATAAAAAAAAAATAAAAAAAAAAAAAAAAAAAAAAAAATCTTTTTTTTTTTCCTAAAGACTATTGCAGTTTTAATTAATACAAGTGAGAAATTTTACCCAAAACAAAGTAACCTTTTAAATTGCTTTAATTATTTTAAATTACACATTGCTATAAATACAAATAGGACACATAAAAAAATACATTCATTACTGTGTAATTATCCATGATAGTCTAAAAATAGTCAAGAAAAAGAAAATACTCTCTTCCTCGACAGAAATTAACAGCATAATTTAATTAAACACCTCATTCAACTAAAAGGAAAAAAAAAAAAATGTGAATTATGCAAATTGCTCTACTGAAACTAGATTGTTTCGATGCAAATTTACTTTGTTTCCAAAAACGGATAATCAAATTGGGGATTCACTTGATTTCCTGTCTCTTTTAATTAGATTCCCGCTTTCGAGATGATAAAACTGGTGAAGGCATGAGTATGTCTGTGATGGAACGGAAACAAGGCAGCGCCGGAAGTGGAAGCCCCGTGAAAGACCAGCTCTATTATCCTTCGCCTTATGCCATGAGCCATATACCAATGTTTCAAAAACAGGGGTCACCAGAATCTGAATGTAGTCAAACTTTAAGAAGAAATTATGGTAGAGAGCATATATATGATGTTCCCTACCCTCCTAAATGGGTAAGTAGTGACAGGTTTAAGTCACAGTTAATTACTCAGTTGTGTGTCTGCATGAATAACTTATGCAAATAAATATGTTTGCAATATTTATTAAGTGCATGTATAAGTGCATATAGGATGTCTTTGCATTAAAATATATTTAATTTCTGAAACATAAATAAATATATTGTTACGGAATTGTAAATGATTGTATTTATTTTTGTATAAATTATTTCAAAGAGGCTTGGAATTTGATAAAATGCAAATTTTGTGCATTTCTAGTCGTTTTAGCGTTCAAATAGCCTTATTTTCCCTTAAAAACGCATTAAAAAGCTCCAAATAAGGCAGGTAATGGATTTGGCAAATTTTACGTTCTTGACGATTTTTTTGGCGAACTTGGCGAAAAAATTCTTATTACCGATATACCAAATATTGAAGCTGAAATCTCACTTTCCGTTTTTTTCTCGAAAAATCCGGGTTCGATAGAGGAATATAAAAGAAGCGTTTTTTCGCCAAGGTAGTTCAGTCTGAGAACAGAGTCAGTCAGTTTCGCTAATGCTTACATTGCTATTGAAGGAGTTCTAAGCCTGTTTGAATGAGTCTTGCCTTATGTGCTATTGCTGTACAGTTTGTATTGGGGTTTTGCTGTTGACAGCTGTTAATTAAGCTGTGTTTATTGGTGGAATTGAAGCTGATAATCAGTTTATAGACTTGTATTTTTCTGGAACTTTCTGTAAATAAAACTCCTGAATTTTTACGAGTTTGGCCTCTCATTCTGGAACAACTTAAGAACCCCCGAGTACGCAACAATATATATATATATATATATATATATATATATATAAAGTAACTTTCTACATTATTTGTTACATAGAAATGATTTTATAAAATATAAGATATGTAAATTTGCAAAAAAAAAAAAAAAAAAGAACGAATAAAGATATTGTAAAATTTATGTTATTTCCAAATTAGCCAGATAGTAATTGTTTACGTAAATTTTTGTAAATGTTCTTCTTTAAATAATTAATACACAGGTCGACAAACAGGTCTAAACGTGTCATGCAAAATTTATGTTTAGATGGCTATTCGTTTAAAATTTGTTCACAAAAGAAAAAGAAAATGAGAAAACAGAAAATAAGAAATGAGACTATAATTTATTATCTTCAATGTACAAAAATTATTCTTAAAAAATAATTATTGATGCAAAAAAAAAAAAAAAAAAAAAAAAAAAAAAAAAAACTAGTATGTTGTGAGTTGTGGGTACCACAAGACTTTCTTCTATATAATCTCTTACAAATTCACGCAATACAAACATTTTATTAAATTATTGTTTATTAAAATTATTTTCCATTATGAATGCAGACTGTTTTTATCTGTTTGAATTATAACACAAAATGCCGAAAAAATTCGGTTTTGTGTCAACATAAGAAGAAATGTGATTTAATCGATAACTTTGTTTAAATTATCGCAGATCTACGGTTCAACCCTTCATTTTAAGGGCATTGGCGAGTTCTTTCGAAAGATATCCGTGCTAAAATTTTACCAACCCGGGGGCTACTTCGCCCCTCAAGCGAAGGAGAGATTTTCCTGCATGCACTCACTTTTTTTACTAATTAACTACTATTACTAGTATCAAATATACATATTGAATTTACAATCACGCATTAAAAGTATGTCTCATTATGTACATTTATACGAAATTTTGTCCGATACTACCATGTTAAAAATTTAGATAAATTGGGATTACAGCGCCACTTGTCGATCAACTGATCCCCAAATATAATCAGCACAATATTAGGTTAGGGTCCAAATAAACACCATGTTTGGTTAAACTTTATTCATTAGTTTCTGAGATACAGTGACATCAAAATCTGTGATACACACGCACAGGCAGACATATACACAGTCACACTGATGTATATAACAGACTGTCACATATAACAGACATTTTCTAAAAACAGTCACATTCTGTTCCGGATATCTCAAAAAGTGTACATTTATTGAAAACCGAAGTTTTCTGGAAAATATTCACGAACCTAACACTCTCTTCTTATATATGTAGAAGAAAGTAAAAATATATTTTATATATGATTATCTTTTATCACTTCTGAAGCATAAACGTTTCAGCCAAATGACCGTAATGACTGAAGTATCTAACACTATTTCTATCTTAAATTTTCGTTAGATCTCCTTTAAGTATGCAGTTTTAGAAAATATCAAATAACAAAAGATACGTTAGATTATGTTTCTTGACTGTGAACATTCATCTAATTTAAGAGCAAACATTTTGATGTTTATTTGCTGTTATGCACCGTTTAATTATATTTAATAAACATTTAAACTCTTTCCCGAAAATTATTCGGTAGTGTAAATTTCCTTTAAGAATTTAGGATATGTGCGCTTTTGCTAGGAATTAATTTATGTTAATTGAAGTTACGTTTTGAATTTCAGAAAGTCTCGCATTAATGCATAGTTTTGTATTAATTACTGCGCAAGGGAAACAAGATTATAAACGGTATTACGTAAAGTTTTAGATCTAGTTTCCTGTATTAAGCTGAATTAGATACAGAATTAGCTTACACAAGACTAAATGAAAAGCGTAGTTTAAAATAAATTATGTTTTATAATAGCAGTATCAACAATAATAAATAACTAAATAAAATTTGGTACAGAGATTAGCGCGTTTCATCAAAAATTTAGTGTATTTTTGTATTTTGTTAATTGGTTGTGTTTAACTTCTCAGTAGTACTGCGCTATATGCAATTGTCTACGGTCTAGGACTCACCCCTAAGGATGTTCAAGATACATGCCATCACAATTTTGAACCTCCAAAGAAGGATGGTTCCTCTGTATTGGTGACTCCCAGTTTTACAATTTGGATGGAAAGATGGAGGACATTCCATCCACGAGAGGGTTTACGTGCACCAGCAACCATTTGTGTACACGACGGTTTCTGGCTTGCTCGAGTATCAAACCCGCAATCTTCCAATTGCAAATTCGGGCTCTACCGATTGTACTACTGCGTCACAATAAATTAATTGGTTTAATATAACTAGTGTATTAAGGATTGAAGATGTTAAAAATACACTTTATTTGTATTAGGAATATGTCTGGAAAATTAAAAAAGCACAAGGATATTTTCGAAATAAATACAATTTCTAGTAAGTAGAAAAATACTGTAAATAACATAAATATAAATTTTTATATTATATATACTTTAATCTACATCTCTATGTTATTTTCTTTATCATTTGAACATTTGTCATACAACTTAATATATTTTTATTTATTTATTATTATTATTTATTTTTAATTCCGACTGCAAAATCGTGTACCACCATTGAAGAAATCTCACACATAACAGCGGTTTTCAGTTTTTAGTTGCAACTGAACCGCTGACTACAATAACTAAGTGCGAAGTCTGAACTATAAGATGGATAATCCAGTTCCACTTATCCAAAATACAGTCTAAAGCAAAATTATTAAGCCTAGAAATAATTCTTACATAAAAGATAGACACCTAATAATGTTTTGTTAAGTAAATATTTGTGGAGTCATAATCTTAATCTTATACTGATTATAAAAAATCAATTGATGAAAAAAATTAGCTATCAAACTAATACATACATATATATATATATATATATATATCTCAAAATCAGATATCAACTTACTCCGTTGTTAAAGTGAAATCGTAGCCACGCCATCAAACTCCACTCAACTAAATATATATAAATATCCCATTGAAAAGTAAAACCGAACTCATATTTAAACATAAAATTCAAGAATAAAACAAGTCAACAAAAACTTAACGAAATTAGCAAACAAACTAAAACCAAATTGAGTACGAAAATGTCTCTAACATAAACCAAAACTAAATATGAAACAGAGCAAAATTAAATTTAATATGGAGACAGGCGGCATGGCTTACAACATGCTCTGCAGGGTTAAACCAGTTTTACGCATGCAATGTTCCCCTCACCTGTCAAGACCAAATGAAACAAAAAAAACTCATGAAACCAATTCTAACCCATCCTTCCTTTCTAACAACATTTTCAGCTGAATTGGTACATCATACCTTTCACCAAATCTCTATGGAAACCCTGACCTATGCTCTGACGACACCATTCTACCATATCTTCAAACATCTCTTCCAAGTCCGAATTTAATCTAGCAATACGTATTAAACCATTTCTAAAAACATTCTTTTTAACTGAAATATGTACGTTAGATGTAAAATGCATTAGCTTTATTGTTTTAAAATTAAAGTCTTTTCTTTTGTCATAAATTCTAGTTACTAAATTATCATTCTCTAATTTTATATTTACATCTAAATAATTTATATTTTTACAATTAACTGAGGAGGGCTCTAGTTTTAAATTCTTAGGGTAGTACTGAAAATCAATATCTGTATTTTCACCATTCAACCTTATCAATACTAGGTCATCGATGTATCTACAACATAAAGTTTCTCTGTTTAGTTTATTGTTCTTTTCATAAATATGTAAGTAGATATCAGCTAATTATGTAGATATATGTAAGTAGATATCAGCTAAATATGTAAGTAGATATCAGCTAAGGCTATTAAAGGAATTGTATTTAACATGAAAAAGAAACTAATTCCAGATATATTAAGATTTTTGCAATCTAATACTGGAAAAGTGAATGTGGATTTGGGTTTGGATCTTTTGAGATATAGAATTAAAAAACAGAAATTACAAAAGTATTGTGAGTTAAAGATATGTCAAGAGGACAGAGTTGACAAAATTTATTGTGTATTGGATTATATGGGGGAGCATTACAAAGATGTTAACTTTAATAAATTATTAAATAAATATGCTAATCTTTTACCAGTAGGAAAGTTAAAAATCGTTAAGGCATTTAGATATGACAAACCATTGGGGCGCATTATATTTAATTATAATGATTACGCAAAAAATTTAAAACTGAGTGTTGATGAAAGTGTATGTAATTGTCGTGAAGAGATATATATGGATTATGTAGATAAAGATTATGGACATGTCATTACGGGGAATTTGGAAGTTATAAAGGACGAAGAGTTGAGAAGACTTATGGAATATGGTACTAATTACAGAATTAAGCGTATGATAACAAAAAGTGCCGCAATAAAACGGCTTAATTCTAATATAGAAATATTTATACAAAAAATGATGTACAAATATAATTTACCATATACTGTTTTCGAAGAATGGAAATACTATATTTTTAAGGATTTAAAGAGAGAATATGTGAGGGATGGTGATGTTGTTTCACATGAAAAATATTTAGAATTAATGAAATCAATTAAAGAACTTCGAGAGAAGTTTATAGTAACTTATGTTGATAAAGCTAATACAAGCTATGCAATAATTTGTAAAAAACTGTATGGTAAGATTTTAAACGAAAGTTATAATAATACAAAAAATTATGAGCATATTAATTCGAAAGTTACAGTTATTGAGAATAGGGTTAAGGCATTTTATAAAAAGCTAAAACTAAAACAGAAAAGCCAAAATTTCCCATATTTAATATTAGTGCCAAAGTTTCATAAAAACCCTGTGAAATTTAGAGTGGTGACTTGTGGTTATGGAACTTATCTTGAATTACCAAATAAAAAGTTGTTGAAGGTTTTGAGTGAAATGTTTGAAAAAATGCTATTGGGAGAACAATCTTTTATAATAAAAAATAGTTGTGAATTATTGGATTACTTAACTAGAATAAATAAGTCAAATAAAATTACCAGCCTATATGCTTATGATTTTGCAGACCTTTATAATACTATTGATTTAACAGATTTAAAGGAAAAAATTATAGAATTTTATAATAATTATAGTAATAAAGAAAGTGATAAAGATTTCTTCGTTAATTTGTTTCAGTTCGTCGTTCAAGAGAACTATCTGTATGAGGGAAATAAAGTGTTCAAACAGGTTTTCGGAATCCCAATGGGGGGGAGTTGCAGCTCTATATTAGCTGATATCTACTTACATATTTATGAAAAGAACAATAAACTAAACAGAGAAACTTTATGTTGTAGATACATCGATGACCTAGTATTGATAAGGTTGAATGGTGAAAATACAGATATTGATTTTCAGTACTACCCTAAGAATTTAAAACTAGAGCCCTCCTCAGTTAATTGTAAAAATATAAATTATTTAGATGTAAATATAAAATTAGAGAATGATAATTTAGTAACTAGAATTTATGACAAAAGAAAAGACTTTAATTTTAAAACAATAAAGCTAATGCATTTTACATCTAACGTACATATTTCAGTTAAAAAGAATGTTTTTAGAAAGGGTTTAATACGTATTGCTAGATTAAATTCGGACTTGGAAGAGATGTTTGAAGATATGGTAGAATGGTGTCGTCAGAGCATAGGTCAGGGTTTCCATAGAGATTTGGTGAAAGGTATGATGTACCAATTCAGCTGAAAATGTTGTTAGAAAGGAAGGATGGGTTAGAATTGGTTTCATGAGTTTTTTTTGTTTCATTTGGTCTTGACAGGTGAGGGGAACATTGCATGCGTAAAACTGGTTTAACCCTGCAGAGCATGTTGTAAGCCATGCCGCCTGTCTCCATATTAAATTTAATTTTGCTCTGTTTCATATTTAGTTTTGGTTTATGTTAGAGATATTTTCGTACTCAATTTGGTTTTAGTTTGTTTGCTAATTTCGTTAAGTTTTTGTTGACTTGTTTTATTCTTGAATTTTATGTTTAAATATGAGTTCGGTTTTACTTTTCAATGGGATATTTATATATATATATATATATATATATATATATATATATATATATATACATAGAAGGAAAGTCGTGTGGATATGTGTTTCAATAATTTTTCTGCCGACTGTATATGATCAGAATTTGTGATTGTACAGAAAATTTAACCCACCCGTGCATGCACATTCTTACTTAATTTTGAACTTCACTATTGCTGACGAGGAATTTCCGCTCTTGCCAATTAACTCTCATCTATAATCTTTCAATGACAATTCGACTCACACTGTCGGGCTACTCCATTTTCTTAAACAATACAGGCAGACGATACTGTTGCAGGTTGCAGATGGTTTGGAGCAGAAACGCAAGCACCCAGGAATGATCGCGAGATTTTCTTGTCACTTTCTTTCACAAACAGAAATTAACTATAATAATAATAATAATAATAATCATAATAACTACTCATATTAACTTTTTTGTTTTATTTTACAAGAAGTTAACATTTATCATTTAAACATGTTTCTTATGTTTCCTTATTTTTATTACATATATATATGTATATATATATATATACTACTGCAGGTAAAACACTATGGCAGAAGTGTTATATATATATATTCCTTTTTATTTTATGGAGCTTATAATGTTTGATATTTAGCATTCTAAACATATTTAATTCAAATGCTATCAATATTTTTAAAAACTGTCCTTTTATAATTGATGTTCGTACTAGAACGACAAAAAAGTCCAACTTTACAGATGATTCTCCAAAATCAAGTATAGCTTTATCCATTTAAAGTCTGCAGCCATGCACTTGAAATATGTGTAAAATATTTGAAATTGCATATACAATAAACATAAAATTTACCCTAAAAATGTGCCAAATGTGGTTTACATTTTTTGACGACGTATTTGTATTTTATTTTATTATAGGTAATGGCGCTTTTCAACGTGAATTTTAAAATTTTCCATACTTAACATCTCACAAGTTTTAATTAAAACTCAATATACTCGTAAATTCCCTACTTCCCTCTTTGGAATCTAAGTATAATTTCTTTTAAACTATGCAATTACATTTTATGTTCCTGTGTTAATATTTAACTATGTTGTTTTCATGTAATGCTATTAAATTTCTTTAGATGGTAATGTACTCTTATATATATAAGTTGCATCTGAATGAGAAAACTTCTATTAATCACATTTTTATTTTTTTTTCTTCCAATAAGATTTAAAATTATCCATATCGAATGATAGATACTTACTTATCTTTATATGAATATCATTTAAACTTTTACCTTTAAATCCCAGCATCTTTCATGCTTTATGTATGTTAAAATGCCTGTTATAGTGCAAGTATTAATACTTCGCTTGCATGCTACGTAAATATATTTTTTTTCATAAAAAAACACGCCCCGCTTTCAGGCGTTCCACTACAAAAATTCGTTAATAATAATAAAAAAAAAGTTTGTACTTGTTTTAACACTTTATATTCTGTTCGTGTAATAGGCCAGTGACATTTACATAATCAATCACTGAGAATAAAATATACAAACATTTAATTATGAATACGTAAAATCCTTTTTATAAACAATATGACGTTTTAGAGGAACGCCAAAAGGCGGGATTACTGTTCAAAATAGGAAAAATACCCCGGAGACAATGTATTAATCTGTTAGTTATGGTGGAATCATTTAATTATTATATTAACTAATCGTAATCACAGGACTAGTAATTGCTTATTTAAATTATATATAGATTGGTTTAAAAGTGTACTGTCTAAATATTGCACCATGGGAAAAAACTAAAGAGAGAATAAAGTAATAATTTTAAAAATTATCATTTTATTTCTATAATTTATTTTTTATTTTACTTTTATGAATTCGTCTTCTTTTCTTTTTTTTTTTTCCTTTAACATTTATTAATAAAATATTTTATCTTTTTTCTAGCGTGAGCAAGAAGATCCATATTCACACATCATTGACAGTTCAAATATTCCTATCCACCCTAGTAGTAACATATATCAAGCGCCACGTAAGCAAAACAATTTTAATACATTTTATATTAATATAATTGTTTCAATAGAAAGGGACTTAATTATTATTATTATTTAGTTATTGCTGAAACGGTTGTAGATTTACTGTCCTTTTTATTCAATTTTTCATTTGTGTGATTTTCTACTGTCCTTTTCATTATATTTTTCATTTTTTTGATTTTCAATGTACTTATTCATTATAAACAAGTATAACATAAATATACATTTTAAATTGTTTAATATTATCATATAATTTTATTTAAAATGTTACAGAAGCACAAATAAAAATTGAACGTATGTGTAAGAATCATTTTCACGCATAAAATATATTCACATGAGATATTTTCCAAGTACAGATAAAGGAACATGTAAAAAAAAAAAAAAAAAAAAAAATGTAATTATAAAATTAAATCTATAAGTAACATTAAAAATATAAATCATGATTAGTGAAATTTAAGCAATATAATAAATTTAGTCCTTAAATTTTTGCAACGCTGTTTAGAGCGCTTTAAAGCATTAGGGCCAGAAAAGGGTTACTTTTACTTAAAAAAAAA
Source organism: Salticus scenicus (assembly GCA_963930645.1). Taxonomy (NCBI): domain Eukaryota; kingdom Metazoa; phylum Arthropoda; class Arachnida; order Araneae; family Salticidae; genus Salticus; species Salticus scenicus. The sequence continues at coordinate 223,196,406 of OZ005656.1, read as the reverse complement.
AAAAAAAAGTAGTAAAGGTAATTTTAATGATTTCGAAAACGGTTATAATTTTTATTAATATATATATATATATATATATAAACATATTTTAATTTCTTTACTTAATCTAATAAAATTGACTTTTTGCAGTTTATGATTACACGGATTATCCTTTATAAATTTATGGAACTATTTTTGTTTTTGTTTATTGTTTAAATTTAGGTATCATTCCAGTGCATGCAGTCCGTGCCAGCACACCATCTCACAGAGAAAGACGATCGTCTAGTAAAAGTAGAAACTCCCATAGATTAAGCTACAAAGTTTCCAGTATGGCCTCTGACGGGTGAATATCACATAAAATATCTAATTAGCATTTAGAATTAAAAAATAAATTATTGATTAAAAAAAAAGTTTAAATGTAAACTTGTTGACTGATGCATGAATTGACATTAAAAGTATCCCAGCTTTTTACTAAGGAAAAATCGTTGTAAATATAGAATGTATAATTATCTAAAAAAATAAAAACAGCAAAATCACATTTAACACACAGAAAAAAATCATCTATATGAAAAACGATACAAATTTTAATGAAATCGGTTAACTATATTCATATTCAAATTATTAAAGTTATTCGGATATATAATATTCTCTTTTCTCAATTACTAGCTCTCACCATAAATTTTTTTCGTCTGTGAGAGTTTTTAAATGTTCAGCTGGTGCTTTGAACTTAATAGAAAATTAAATGCCTCAGATTATTTACATCTTTAAATGAATTTTAAAAAGTTGCTGATATCTTTTTCAGATTCAGTTTCACTCTCAGCGTTTCAATTTAGCCCGTTTCTAAAATATCTGATATAGAGACTTCACTGTTAGTTATAAGACCTTCACACTGAGAATAATTCTGTAAGTGATATCTAGAATCTAAATTATGGCTCTAAAAAATAGTTCCATGTCATCCTTATAAATTCTAGTCCCCTTTGAAAGCGAGTTCTAGAAACCCCTATTAGAATTCTAGAGTGTTTGCCTATATTATCGCGGTCAAACTTATTTTAAAATCTCTACAAATAGATGCGAATACTAGAGACGGGTTTTAGCAACTATAATCTTGGTTTATCACGCAATTCTAGAAAATCAACCAAGAATTTCTCGCGATACAAAGGATTTATAATATTTAGGATCTCAGAATATTGTTTCACCTTCTAGAAATTTAGACTAGAAATTCTCGACCATTTCATCTATTCAGCTTATTGGAGTGTCTTATACGCATAGCTCAGAAATTTATATTTCTAGTTTAAACACTTAGAAAATGACCACTTATTCGTTCTAGAGGAAGGCAGTATATTATTTTTTTTCTCAGTGTATTAATCTTTGCACACAGATTTCTGTCTCATACTGCACAACTGCAATTTCTCAAGCTTTGTTCCAGTTGTACCAGAGCCCCCATAATTCTTTAAATATGAAAACTATAAAACTCAGCATGTTTGAAGCTGTTTTTTATATTCTTTTGTGACATCATATTTCAACTTTATAAAATTAATAAAACCATAGCATTTTTCCCAGTTTTTTCTATATAATCGGTAACATTCAATACAGATACTTTAAACTTTTCTTTTCGGCTAGTAGTAGTGATACTTTAAAAAAGATTTAGATAATTAAAATTGAAGTTATTTTTTTTTTTTAATTAAAACTTTATCTAGAAGCTGTGAAACACATGTGCCTTTTAATGGCAAGTAAACGAGTTCAATTTATTTCAGGAGACCTATGTTGCAGCGCGAAGTGCACTTGCCTGGATTAATTGCAACTTTTCTGTTTTGTTAAAAAAAAAAAAAAAAAAAAAAAAAAAATCGATCATATCTTGTAATTGCTTAAATCGATATATCAGCAGCCATCAATTCTCTCAAATTAGACTCTTTAAAAATGGACAATGATTTGAAATTGTTTATACACCAAAGCTTATTACTATTATTATTATTATTATTTTAATGACTAAAGAAATAAATTTTTGAAATCCATCTATATTTACATTTAACGGCATAGCTAAATTTTCTTTACATTCCTTCCTTTTTACATCTTTTTCACCCGTAAAACAGAGGGTTTTATCTATTAAGATCTTAAAAAAATCCACATGCATTCATCAACGTTAAAAATATTGTCAGTATCATGTTTTCGAGATTATTCCTCGGCACTAAATCTTTTCGTTCTTTTAAATCAATGTGAAAAATCCTCAGCATCCCCACTCAGTTTTTTAAAACTTAGTTTGCATCTCGTATTAAAGTATTTCAGCCAGCCATTGCGTTAACGACTAATGAATTGCTAAGTTCATTGGCAATTTCAAAAATATTTTCCTTTAAAATGTTCCAGGATATAAGAACGCTTTTTCCATCTTGCATATTTTATCTATGTATGAAAAGTCTTTTCTGCATTCTCCTAAGGTGAAAAACGCTGTTATTTAGTTTTCTTGGTCTATTATTTGAGTATTTCCTACTCTTACAATTAAAATCAGCATACATAGTTACCCTCATCCGTGGCTGATTCTGTCACACTTTAGGCTTAAGAGTAGGCTTAAGAGATTTCTTGGACTCTGTCTCCTAATTTTCATACTTTAATCAATTTTAAAAAATCTAATTGTCCGATGGATAAGCTGTTTAAACCAACGGATTCAGAAAAATTACGCCTTTCATTTGGTAACTTATTTTTAACGGATATATATTAGATTTTTTTTAATTAATTAAAATATGAAAATAAAAGCTTTAAAATACATTTAAAAATTTTTATTTTTGCCATTTTTTTTCCAGTATAAAATGAAATGTGTTTTCCCGTAAAAAAAAAAAAAATAAAAAAATAAAAATAAATTTGCTCATGCGTATGAAAAAAAAAAAAAAAAAAAAAAAAAAAAAAGACGTCTATAAAATAATACTTTTAAAGGTAAAGAAAGTGGGACAATTTCTCACGGGCTTGCTAGCAAATGAATTATTTAAAGTGAGAGTGAGAAATAATTAAAATAAAATGATTATTTCTCAACGGACGCCTTAGTCGCCTTACAATAAATTAGTATTACATGTTATTTAAAGTTGTTCAAAGTGTAGAATTTGAAAAAAAAAAAGTTGAAATATTTTATAATTAAATATGATAAAAATTATACAAAAGTGTTTTTTTTTTTTTTTTTTTTTTTTTTTTTTTCTTAACTTATCTCTACAAGTGAGAGTAATCGTAATTTTCGTCAAGGAGAAGTATGCCTAACTTTTATCCCTAGAAACTATATAAGAGATTTTCCATGTATTTATGATAGGACAATGATCGAACAATATAGAAATCTTTCCAGGAACAACATCTCTATATCTTACAACAATGCTTCTTCTTATTCTTCTTTTTTTTTTTTTTTTCCTTTAGGGTAACTCTCTCCATTACACCTTCTCTCTCCTCTTTTCATACCTAAGACATAAGAAATGTTAAAAACAAGTTTTAAAATACATTAAAAATAAAATTGAGAGAAGGTATGCAAAAGAAATTTTAAGAAATAAATATTGTAAGCATTGATAAGGAACGCAACAAAAGAGAAATAAATATATATATATATATATATATATATATATATATATATATATATATATATATATATATATACACAGTCAAACATCGTTAACGTGAATCTTAAGGGGGATACAAAATTTGTTCATGTTATCAGTAGTTTATACTATAAGTAACTAATCTTCATACAACTAAATTAATCTTCATTTTGACGGGGATTGTGCAAACAGTTCATGTTAAAAGTAATTTACGTTAACAGTGTTCACATTAACGAGGTTCGACTGTATACATATATATATATATATATACATTTTTTTTCTTTCTATGTCTTTTTTTACTATTTTTATATAATTAGACTACTTGATTTTTTTTTCCGCATCAAGGTAAAAAAATAAAATAAAATAAAGAAAAAGAGATAAAAATCGTGTGGAAGAAATTTTAAGAAATGAATATAGTATCAATCGGATTTCCACATGACTTTATATGGAAGAACGGATTTAAAAAAAAATAAAAATAAAATAAAAAAATGTCGCACTAAATAAATTATTTTCTGTACATGATTTTATATATGTTACTTAGAAAACAAAAATATGCTTCAGATTCCTTCTTTCTGTCTTTTTCTCTTAGGTAAAAATAAATAAACATAATTTAAAAATGGAGTTATTCTTTATATATTATGATAACTACAACTAGTTAATTTATATTTAAATATTAATATTATTTAAACAGCTTATTGTTCTTAAAGAACAATTCTATAAACTTCGGTAATTTACTTATTAAATAAGTTTTCTTTATCTTTTTTATGTTCATTATATTCATAAAAAGCTTGCGTGTTTATGTTCATATGTACCTTACAAAATACACTTATCATTTTGTAAGAAATTTTCTCCTAAACTAAATGTAAAAGCTCTTTTGATTTAGAGACACTTTTAAACTATTATTTAAAAAGTAAATTAAACCATTTTAATAATACATTAAAATTACATCTTTTTGAATATAATGTCTGCATATTTAAAATATTTTAATATGTAAATTATTAAAATTAACGCTTGATTATGTTTAAACATTATTGTATTAAATTTGTTATTTTTGCTCTATAATATAGAGGTGATAAATATCTAGAATCCTGAAATGTTATTATCTTTATTGTATTGCATCAAAATTTAAACGGATCCTGATCTCATGTTATCATCTGTCATCATTTTTTTTTTTTTTTTTTTTAATAGAAATGTCAGATGCCAGAGTGACTTTACAATTTTTCCTTCTTGATTCTTCGCTGACCGGGGATTAATCACGTCAATCATTAAAAAATGCTGGGGTATGCACCAAACAACGTTTATCCGAATTTTACCTTACGGATTTCTCCTTTTTTTGCATTTATTTGTAACATGGTTATTGTTTAAACACTTTTGATTTATAAACAAATTAATTTTAACAAATTACCATGCATCGATCACCGTAAAATATTAGTACGCGAAACTGGCGTTAATTTAAAAGATTTTAGAGAAATAAAACTCTAAACTAATTATGTTACTTTAAAGTATTATATTACGCTTCAACTGTAATTAAGTCTGTAAGTTCAAATTTTAATGAATGCAATTAATTAAAAGATCAAATTGCTTATTAAATTTTGCAATATTTATAACAATCAACACTAATTATAAAAGTACTTTTCGGTGTTGTTAATTCTAATTAATCTGTTTTTTTTTTTTTTTTTTTTTTTTTTCGTTTAATCTTTTGTAATAATGTACAAACTGAAAAGCTTCGTGAAGTAAATTAAAAATTTATTTTAAATTTTATAAATACGTATATATTATATTTTGTTACATTTTTAGGCATTTAAATCAAATCTTATATATATATATATATATATATATATATATATATATATATATTAATTATTATTTAGAATTGACAAAAACATTTTCTCATGAATATTCAGATACAACACTAATGCTTATAATAAAAAAATTGCATTGAAATTCTTATTTCTTATATGTTAATAAAAAAGCACCATAAAACTGTCGTTGTAAAAAATATTACTTACAAACTTTGAATAAACAACATAAAATGCAATAAACTCGCAACAATTGTTTCGTGTCGAAAAAACACACGACCCTTCATCAGGCGAATAAAGTAAGCACGAGTGCTGCAGTCAAAGCGGCAACGCACAAAAATAAAGGCGCACAAATCGCCTGATGAAGGGTCGTGTGTTTTTTCGACCCGAAACAATTTTTGCGAGTTTATTGCATTTTATGGTGTTTATTCAAAGTTTGTAAGTAATATTTAAAAAGATATGTATACATTAATGAGTGCGCATTTAAATGTTTTTAGGATACTTTAAAAAATAATTAACATACTTGTGAAAAAGCATGAAAAAAAAAATGTTAAAAATATCAATATTAAATAAAATATACACACACACAAAAAAAAAAAAAAAAAAAAAAAAAAAAAGTAATCGAGGATTTAAATATTGAAAACTGTGCATCTACTAAAATTTGTTTCATGTCGTGAGTAAATATCGAATGTTCCTATGCTATTGCCTAGCACAATCAGGTTCGGTTCACACAAATGCCGGATCGTAGAATCGTTGAAAAATAAAGTAGAAGTCTTTACCTAAAAAAAATCAGGATACATATCATTTTGGTACTGTGATTTATTAATGCAGCAATATAATAATAAGGTTTCAGTCACAAATAACTTTACATTTCATTCTTCTGTTAGTAAGAAGATACTAATATTCTATCCCCGTCAACTAGACAGAGAGGGAGGAGGAGACCAAAAATTAACGTCTACTTAGGACTTGATCAAAAGCGAAAAGATACACTAAATCTGCTAGCCACAGATAGCTTAAAATCGCAACCCCCGAGATTGGCATCCTTGAAATGCAGCCAAAAGAATGCCAAACTGTTTCTTTGTTCTTCTAACATATTCATACTAAATTTTTGAACATAAAAAGTCGTTACAAATATTAAATCGATTTGACATTGAGAAGCCATGCCAAATGACCTTCAACTCTCAATGAACAAAGACGGCGACGCTTAGACTATCAAACAACCCTATAAATCTATTTTTAGAATTATAATGACCCTCTTGAAATAATAATAGGTTTTTTAACATAAACATACAAGGGTAATAAACATGAAATCAAATGATTATTTTATTTTATTAATAGCTGTATATAGTAGAAATATGTTGATAACGGCTTTTTAAATTACCCTCTGAAAATAAATAATTGTGGCTAAATTGATTTAATCCATCCGGGGAAAATGTATAAACATACTATTTTTCAAAAACCCTGATATAAAAATTGCTTATTTTATTCGTAGATCAATGTGTTTGTAACGATAGAAGAACAAAGAAATGAAAATTTTGATTTAAAAATAAAACGGGAAATTCTCTATAAATTATTAATTGAGTTAGATAAATTTAAAAAGATTTATTTTATATAATCTATATTAATCCCTCCTTTTTGTTATATATTAAATTTGGACAAATAAATAAGCTTTTAAAGGACATATGTGTGAGAACACTCACACATATATCTCCCCTTCGACTAGTAAAAAAAAACAAGTCCTCCTCGCCTCCTGTATAGAAATGTATATACATATATATCTTAAAATATTCGAAAAAATAAAATAAATCCTAAGGAATTGTAGAAATTTGCAGCAGTAATTGTAATAAATCACTTAAAAAAATAAATCACAATATGCAAATAAAAGTATTAATCATCATGAAAGAAAAATAAAATCCCAACAAAATACTGTGAAACCAATTAAAAATATATATTTCAAAATTGTCCGAGCAAAAAAAATAAAAAAATAAATTGCGTTAAGATCTATGAGCACAAAATATTATGCATTTTTCCCTTTGTTACTCACAGAAAATGCAAATGCTAAAATACCCAACCAAAATATTATGTAAACATATTTATATATTTCAAAATGTTCTAAAAATTAAAGTAAATCACTTTAAGCTTTATAAGCATAGAAAAATACCAATTATTATGAAAAACAAAAAAAAAAATATATTTATATCAAATGAAATACTTTATTATGCAAAATTAAATATTTCCGCTACTTGAAAATTGTATTCATAAACACTTAAAATCAAAAATAAAATGAAAATGAAAATAAGGTAAAGCAAAATCTCAAAAGTAGGAAACATTTATGTCTAATATTTTCCATAAACAAAAATGTATATTATATATTTTATTTAATGAAACAAAAACTTCCATTCAAATATCTAAAACACAAGATAAATTTAGACTTACCAATTCCTGAAAGTGACTTGGTTGAGGGGAAAGATATTTTGTATGAGAAAAAAAAAAAATATCATTTGTTTTTATTATATTTCTTTAATTGAATGTTTAATAAAGTTATTAGATGTTCAATTATGCACATTTTTCATTCAATTCTTCTTTATAGTTCATAATAGTTATATTTCACGTTTCAATATTTACTTTTGTCTGGAGTCACAAATAGTTTCACAAGAAAAAATGTACTTGCATAGTCAAAAAAAAAACTATTAAAAAAAATTGTAGAAAAAAAATTGGTGTGCTGGTCTGGAACCAGCGAACTCAATATTCTGTAGATGCTACAAAACACACAAAAGAAAAAATCGAACGTTACCTTTTATTAAAAAAAAAATGAAACGAGAAATTCTCTATAATTAATTAATTGAGTTAGATAAATTTAAAAAGATTTATTTTATATAATCTATATTAATCCCTCCTTTTTGTTATATATTAAATTTGGATAAATAAATAAGCTTTTAAAGGACCTATGTGTGAGAACACTCACACAGTTCCAAAACAAAATTAGTTCCAAGACAACATTTAGTAACATGTAATGTCTATATGAAATCGATTTTGAGGTATGAAAAAAAGTAAATTGGCTTTTCTTTAGTTACTTTTCTATAAAGTACTTTTTAAAAGCTATTTTGAATTATCTGCTAACTTGAGGACATCAAGTCATTACATATTCATGTATAATTTAAGTGTAATTTTGAAGGCAACAGTAAAATTATTAAATGTCGTTTAAGCAGGATCTAGAAATTGTATACATGTTTTATACGTATATTATATATGCTTTTAAACTTTTAAAATTATTCTTCATAGAGTAATATTATATGTAGTTATATATTCTAAACTATGCATAAAGGACCTATATTATATGTTTGAGTAACTTAATTTATTAAACAAGTAGACGTTACTTCTTCCGCTAGTTATTATAGTTAATTGAATTTTCAAAAAAAAACATTAATCAATACAAATCAAATCTTAAAAAAAAAAAAAAAAAAAAAAAAAAAAAAAAATTGAAATTGCTTAAAACCACTTTGGATTATCACTGCTTTCGGCAGCGATTTTCCCTCTTACTAATATCGGTTAAGAAACCACACTGCTTGCAGTAACTAGCTAACTGGACATTTCAATTTAGGTGCTAACTTGACGATAAGTGGTGTGGCTTTTATTCAAGAATAAAGTTTTTTGGACAAACGTTTTGCGAACAGATTATGATCTTTACTCTATGACGACAGGTGGCAGTACCTGATAATCTTCCAGGCTGAAAAGAATTTATTAATTAAAAAAATAAAATAAAATAAAATTTGAAAATCGGGCTTCGAAAAAGGGACCTCCATGCTAAATACTATATCTATGCGATCAATCGTTTGCTTAAATAGCGACCAACACTCCTCTAAGTTTAGATGTATATTTTGTCACATTCTCAAAGTTTAGGACACTGTGAGAACACTGAAATATTCTAGTTTATTAATTGTTATATTTTCTATTAATTATCTGCAAAGGGTCACTGATTCACCTTGCGGGATTGAACCCACGACATACGCGTTCAGTCTGACGCTGTAACCAACTGAGCTAATGGGCCCCATTAAGTCTTTTTACTTTTACGTTTTTATCTCTAGAGAAGAATATTTCAGAAAATCATATATTTTAATTAATAATAATAATAATAATATAAAAAAAAAAAAAAATTGAAAATTGGGCTTTGAGGTGCACCACTAGAGGTCAATACGGATATCCATGCAAAAATTTGTTGTTCTGCTGGTAGCCGTTTACCTACAAAGTGATGGACAAACATTTTATTATTATTATTATTATTATTATTATTATATGTAGATATTAAAAATTGTAAAATATAGATTTATATTCATTACAGCACAACTTTCAATGTATATATATATATATATATAATTCGAATAAAATACTTATGTCTACTTTAACCGGCAGATGGGGCGTGGGGTGTCAGCGCACCCCAAACATATTAAATAACATAAATACGAAAAAAATCTTTAGAATTCAATGTGTTAATGAAATTTCTGATAATTACACTATTTCTCGTGAAAATAAATAACTGAAATGTTAAATTATCGTAAACTTTAAAAATTAATAGAAAAAAAATTAAAAGAACTCAACTTTTTCGTCCTTGTTCGAAAAACTTAATTTTTCCCATGAGGCACTTAATTATTTTCTTTACAATATTTATTATAATAAAAACGATGCATTACTGAGGATAAGAATATTGAGACATTAATTTTCCTAATAATTAGGGTGTACATTAGGGTGGTTCGAAAAAATCGACTTTTTTATTTCGGAATCGCGTTACATCTCAAAAGTTGTAGTTTGGTATCCTCAGTTGGGGAAAAATAATAAAAAAATTCTAAGTTGACATCTTCAGTTCGCGCATGAGGCTGAAAGTTTGAAAAAATATGTTAAAAATTTAAATTTTCAAAAAATAATAAAATTAGTTTTTTTTTTTTGTAATTTTTTATAATGCAACAGCCATAAATTGTCAGTATATAGCGTAGTTTGAACCTAAAAAAATATTTTATAGCTTTTACATAATATCTTCAGTTAGCGCATACGCCTTAAATTGGGCTAAAATCTTCTAAAATTTGAAATTTACGTGTTTAATATACAATAATACATACATGGCACATTTACGTTTCAAAAGTATTTTAAAAATTCTAAATTTGTTGAATATAACCTTTTATTACAGTATTATACGTACAAGTATAGTTACACACACATTTATATGTATGTAATGACATTACATGTCCTAGCTAATTACAGAATGATATATAGAAATTACCTATTTTTTGTGTCTTTAAGATTCCTCAGATGTGTTTAGCATTGTTTTAAATTGAGATTTATAGTCAAATGATGGCATAGTTGACCTTGAGAGCAAAGTTGTCCTTATGAAACAATCCCTGTTCTCTTCTCTACATATTTTGGACAAGATTCTGTTACGAGCTTTACGATTCTTTCAACACTTTGCGTGTGGCAAGGAAATTTAATTAGCTCGAACTCTGGGAGAACATTAGTATTAATAAGTTCTTCTAGGCTTTGCGTTGACACATTGCTCATTATTGTAGGAGGTGTAAGTTTGCACTTGGTCCAATCAATAAGTTCAATGTAATTTGAAGCTTCAAAATTGATGGTCGGTGGTTGAAAAGTTCGCACCGATTTCCCTTTTGGTTCTTGTTTTCTTGCTTTTAGCAATCTTCGAAAAGCTAGCTGTCTTACGCGCACTCTCTCATCTAGTACCATTGAAATTAAAAGATTTTCGGGATGACAAAAATACGCATTCCTCTGAATGACAGGATCAATTATTTTACGTACCCTGTCGGGCAGCTGTCTTGTCTTCTGTACTAATTTAAACACGTGAACTGCTCCAAACTTTACAGAGGGATGCATTTTAATTCCAAACCATACTGGAGCGTATATCTTCATAATATAGCTGACCAGCAGTTTAATTTCGTCAGAAGGTTTTACTTCAGAAATATATAGTCTTAATATCCTAGTTGCACAAGTTAACCACCTAGATTTACTAAGAGGACCAGGATCTTTCACAGCGAGATCTGGCGCACACTCTCCTGTCTTGACTGCTCGATAAATATTAAGTAAATACTGTTTGTCCTTGTTTAAGTCAGTTTTGGTCACATTTATCTCCTCACTATTAATCGTTTCAAAATTAGCAACAGGGAGTTTTTCACAGTCAGTCAACTTCTTGCCAATTTGTCCTGAGAAACTATGCGCATAAGGTACAACAATAAACTGAATAGACGAAATGGTCAAGAATTTCTTGTTTACACACTTCTAGATGGTGAAACAATATTCTGAATCTTCCGAATATTCTGAATATTTTGTATTGCGAGAAATCCGCACTTGATTTCCTAGAATTGGATCATACACCAAGATTATAGTTGCTGAAACCCGCCTCCTGTAGTCTCATTTATTTGCAGAGATTTTTAAATAACTTTGCCCTCGAGAATATAGGCAAATGCTCTAGAATTCTAATACGGGCTTCTAGAACTCGCTTTTCAAGGAGACTAGAATTTATAAGGATGACATGGAACTTTTTTTTCTAGAACCACAATTTAGATTCTAGATGTCAGTTACAGAATTTTCCCTCACTGTGTCTAGACAAGACGGCAATGGAATAAGAATGCGACGGCGCGGCGCCAACTTTGCGCTTGCCGGTCAGTTACTGTTTGTGTTCAGTTTTTGACATTTTCTTTCAAAGTTTCAGCCTCATGCGCGAACAGAATATATCATCTAAAAGTTATAATTTTTTTTAGGTTGAAACTACGCTATATACTAACAATTTATGGCTGTTGCATTACAAAAAGTTACAAAAAAACTAATTTTATTGATTTTTGAAAGTTTCCATGTTTAACATATTTTTTCATATTTTCAGCCTCATGCGCGAACTGAAGATGTCAACTTTGAATTTATTTTTTATTTTTCCCCAATTGAGGATTCAAAACTACAACTTTTGAGAGGTAACGCGATTCCGAAATAAAAAAATCGATTTTTTCGAACCACCCTAGTGTACATGGATCAGAAACTTTAGATTTTTTTCAGTTTTTACATATAGCTTTAATTTCTGAGTGTTATATAAGAATGAAAAGGTGTCTGAATTTGCCGTTTTCATACGCTCCGTAAGGAGGATGACCTTAGAATCAGGTATTGAAGGACCCGAACATTTCTGTTTACAGGGAGAGACAGCAGATACATATTTCCGGGCATGTGGCGTCAAAACACACCCGGAATATATTATATTTAACGGAATATTTTATATTTAACACGTCCAAAATATAGTTCCAACAATTGCTTTAGAACGGAATAAGTTGGCGCAAGTGCAACAAACAAAGTGGCAAAGCTTTTTTTTTTTTTTTTTTTCAAAACTATTGTTTCATTAGCAGTCCTCCGGTGTATTTTTTAATTGCTGGAATCTTATCCTTTCTGAAATGACAGTGATTCGCCACCATGTTCTCTAGTGATCACTAACTTGAAAACACTGAATTATCTTATAATGGTTATTTTTATACAATGGTGGTTTCTGACGATGATGATTTGAAGAGTGGGATAAGAGATTATGAAGAATTTCATACGGAAAAATGTAGAATTGAAACTTTATTTGATCATTTTTGATATTATACGACTTTTACAGCGATGGATAGAGGAAATAAATTATTTAATTAAAGCGTATATATATACATAATTTTTTTCTCTACTCTCAATAGTTAACTGTAGTATTAAAAGTCAGAGAAAAATATTTTATGCCAACAATAGTCATAAAAAATCATATCAATAGTCATAAACATTCATTCAAATAAATACAAAACTTTTTGTGGTCAAGAATTGCAAAATATTTCAAAAGCAAAATAGAATAAAGAAAAGCATTAATTTGAAACTAGAAATATGCAGAAAAGGGGTTTTAATGCAACTACTTTAAGTAAAATTTTACTTATGTAACTTAGGCTGTTATTCACCAATAACTTCAACTGCCGGTTGAACATGAAAATTTGAAAAGCGTATAAAGGCGGGGTATAAATTTTCAGCAAATCTTGCCGTTTTGTTGCTGCCATCTAGTGGTATAGTTTTTTTTCATACTTTTTAGGTGAAAGAAACCAATTCAAGATTATATGAAATCATCGACGCTAGATGGCAGAAACAGCATGCCTAATTTTGGTGGAAAGCTGTACCCTGCCTTTAGATGCTTTTCATGTTTTTGCGCTAAACCGGGACTTAAGTTAATGGTGAATACGGTCATTAGAAATAAAAAGTAGGGAACCTCCATATCAGTAGGATATGAGTTACTGAAAAAAAGAATTGTTTTCCATAATATGATTTACGGTACTTTGAAACTGCACATGCTATATTACAAATACACTTCGATCATACTACTCGTGTTATTAATGAACTGTTTTCTATGAAATTCCGTTTAAAAATACAGTGCAGAGAAATATGAACAAAATGGTCATAAACGTTTTGAGGAATTTTGAAATCTTGTGAAGAGTTGAGTTCACAAAGTGTTACAAAACACTGAGGGCAAGGTGAATAAAAGTTCACGGACTTAATTAAAAATATAAATATGGCTTTAAAACACACGACGTCATGATTTTATTTCCGTTATAAAAACAGATCTAGTCTTAAGTCAGCCTATTTCGAATTTAAAAGTTAATGCACTAAGTGACGTCCTTGTTCGAATTCAAAAATCGATATCATAGCTATAGAGCCTTCCGCTTTATGAGAGTCATTTTTTTTTTTTTTTTTTTTTTTTTTTTTTTTCTAATTTATATTCATAGTAAAGTTTCATAAAACCTATACGCCGTCAAGATATTTTTTTCTGTTATAAAATCAGATCTAGTTTAAAATCAGCATAGTTCGAATTTAGAAATAACAAACTAAGTGATGCACTTGTTCGAATTCAAAAACCGATTTCATAACTATAGAACCTTCATATTTATGAAAATCATTTTTTTCCCCTAAGTTATATTGGTTGGAAAGTCTCATAAAACCCATATGCCGAAAATTTTGAAAAAGTTACAGAGGAGTCCTTTTACATGATTATCTGTGTTTATATATATATATATATAAAAGTTCCAACTAAAGCTCTATGAATAGTCCAGAAAAAAGATATTGAACATGGCCACTCTTCATGACTTTTTATCGCTCAGTGGCAACAAAATGAAATGTTAAGCAACTTCTCCTTCTTTTTTTTTTTTTTTTTTTTAATAAACCAGATTTCTTATACTAAATTAATTTAAGTAAGTTTATCTTAAAATAATACAATTTTATAACTACAGTTTTGTTACATAAAAATATGTCTGAAACTTGGACATTAACATGTAAAACTAAATAAAACAGTAAACAAAATTGAGAAACATGGACACATACATATTAGGATTCAACCAAAGAAGTAGAAAGCGAAACACGTGGATTAGGAATCTAGGATTAGGAAGTGGATTAGGAAGTTTCTCATGTCTTTTATAGAGTAAAAAACTAAAAATGGAGCTGTACTGGGCACCTTGAGCGAGGAAATAGTGATAGATTGACCACCAAAGTCCTGTTTTGGGTACCGAGAGATAAAAAAAAAAACGAAGAAAAGACACTGTGTCATTTGAGAGATGATATTGCCAAGTTTGGAGGAGTAGAATGGAGAAGAATTTTAGATAACAATGCAGAATGTAATCGCATAGGAGATATCTTCAAATAAAAGCTGAAAAGGAAAATAATAGTTATTAGGAAATTACAATTTACGATCGTATTATAGAACCTTTACTATAATGTGGTAGACTTAACTAAATTTAAATTTTACTTGAGACTTATGTGTTACAGCTTAGCATAAAACAGTATATAGCGTGTGTATAATAAATGACCCATTTTGAACGCAAATAGTAAAATCATGGTTTGAGATAAAATTATACGTTTGCTGCATTGCTGGTAGAAAATCACTAAACATTGACAAAATGCATGTTTAAAAACTAGTTACAAATCTCATCGTAAAGTGTCGTTGCAGGCTAGAAAAACAAATATCTCACTTTATATTGTACTTTTCACTTTAGATTAACTCTTTTTTTTTTTTTTTTTTTTTTTCTTTCGACAAACAGACATGCTATCACAGGAGGAATGAACTCAAGAAAGATTTACTTAAAACTAGAGATTATTTCTCGATTACTCTAACAAGTATCCTGAAGCTCCCTCTATAACCGAAAATTGCAATTAAATTTAATCTGTCAATTTTTCAAAATTTATTTTATTTATTTATTATTATTATTATTATTATTTTGCAACAATATTGCAGAAAGCTGTGCATTTATATTTTGGACCGTGCTGTTATTATTTGTATTATATAAATCTTGTGACAATTTTCGCTGCATTCCTGGAATGAAATGCATGCACCAGCTGTTTGAAAATCATATTAACATTCGAAATTAAACTACGTACCAATATCTACATTTTTTTATGATTAACATAGCATTACGATTATGAGAGTCGAATCCTACACGATATATATATATATATATATATATATATATATATATATATATATGAGACGTATTCCTTTTACTCCGTGTCACATAATATCTCTTATGATGAGATGCTTTCACTCATTAACGAGTCAATGAATTATAGACAGTCGTTTATTGGCCCATCATGCACATCTTGCAGGTTATAGTCGAGGATTTAGGTCTGAGCATGCGGAACCCAGTTTGTCGGCCGAGGAGAACGGTGACAGCCGTGATTACATCACGTTACCTCCCGGGGCCGTTATTTTGACGTGGATTTACCAGGCAAGAGCACACACGAATGTCTCATCCCCGCGCGTTTTCTATTAAATATCGGCATTTTTGGCGCGAAACCTCACCACTCCTTCGTCTAATCATTGGCTAATAATTTAATGACTTACAGCGTAGCTGAGGTCCAGATCGCCGGAATTAATTAATATTCATCATCTAAACACAAGAAACTGCTGCAAGATGCGTTTGTTCAGCACTTTATTATCCTAAAATTCTTTCACTTTTAAGACTTTCGCGTTATGACCGTGCATTGTGATAAAACTTACTTTACAGGGGAAACTTTAGAATTAATTTCAAGTTAAGAATTTCTAATGGGATTTTCTTTAAGTTATTACTCACTAATAATTTAAAATAATAAAATAATAATTTAAAATCTTACCTCTCTTTATCCTTTCATATATATATCTATATTTATTTAATGCATTTTTTTAATTATAAATTTTTCTTTACTATTTCATTTATTAAAAAAAAAATCTCATTTCTCCATCTTTATACAATTTTAAACTTAGTATCTTAAGTTTCTGAAGTTTCACAATTTAAAAGATAATATAATTCCGTCTCAAAGTCTTAGATATTTTAAACTAATTCTCAAATAATTGTTACTTTATGCTTATTATATTATACAATGTTTAGGAATAAGAATGTTTTCCAAAAAAATATTTTTGAAATAGATAATATACTTAGAATGACTCAAAATATATCAATTTCAATGTATTAATTAAATCAGAGCATAAAAATTTATCAGCTTAAATTTTCCAAGCATATATTTGTTTACTTTGAGATAATTAACAGGTTGCCGAAGTTAAGCCGATTAGCTAGCTTTCGTTAAAATAATATTCGTAAGATAATGATAACTATATTGGGGATTAAATTAGGAATGTATATTGAGTAATTTGTATGCTAGTTACGTTGATAAATTTAAAGTTTCAGTGAACTGAGTATCTTTTTTCTCACATTTGAATGCATAGTTATTATAATTTTTAAAAAGTCCATAATAAAATTTTACAAAGTTATAAAATTGTAAAAAGTACTTTTTTTCTTTAAAAGTGTATAATATTTTTACGCATTACATTCAATTTATACTTACAAAAAATACATCTAATGTATTGTTTTATGAATAGTAATTTAAAGTTAAAATTTTAAATATAAGACTCATTTGTTAAATTGTACAGAAAATCGGGTAAAGAAATATTTTGAAAAAAACCTCAACGAAATAGAGAATTAAAATATTACTAATTTATAAATAAAATATATATACTCTCGCAAGATATTAATTAATTAATGATTAAAACAGTAATTAGAAATATTATTATTTTTTTTTTTTTAATATTTTGCCAAATAAAGTATAAAACTACAACAGGTAATATGAGCCGTTCAGTGCACACATCGACTAACTCCACTTTTTGAAAAATCTTAAATTTTATGTCAAAGCACTTGGTATAATCATAACTTTTTGTATTTATAATAACTTTCCGGAATAATAAAGATTAGCACCGTTAAATGGCAAATTTTTTTTTGGCCATTGAATAATAAGTAATTTATTTCAGAAGCCATTTCGATTAACTCCATACTCTAATGTAAATCGTTTCGGTAACGCTGTATCTGTTCTGGCCGTGCATCGACGCTTATTTGTTTTTAAACAGCGGAAGATGCTCTCTCCCTCTCAATAATATTCGTAACAAAATCGCATCGGTAAACAGATAAAAAGAACAACGTTTACAGTAGACTTTACCTGTAGTAAAAGTAATATATTTTTTTCTTTTAAATTATACTGCTAAAATAAAAATACCATATTTTTGGATCTCTATTTTACAGAAATTTACAGAAAATCGTATTTAAATCAAATCATTAGATTTTTTTATCATGATTATTTTTTATCATGATTATTTTTTTATCATGAAAAATGGAGAGACATGATGGACCTGCTAAAATTCATTCCTCCTGTTAAACACGATTACTATAAGAACTTGTCAACAAATCGAAATGACGAATCCTCGCATACAGCTGATGAAGAAGACATTATTTATAATATTGCTGAATCATCCCAAAGAATAATGCCGCTGACATAAAACTGCTATGAATTAATTACAAAAATTATAATATAACAGAACTGACAACATACATTCTTATGGAAAAGCTGTGATAAAAATGTATAATAACTAACTTTTTCTGTAATAAAAAACTTAAAAATGTAAAGACTTAATTTAACTTTATTACTTTTTTCAGTTGCCAAATCGATTAACTCCACCAGTCACATAAAAACTGTAACATTACTGACGATTGTTTGTTGGCTATTCTTTCTTATTAAATTTATACACCGTTAGATGAAAGCTATATCTGCAATTATGCATTCTACATTATATATTTGAATTCATATTATCAGAGGAATTTTAAAAAACAATATACATTACATCATCGCGTTTCTCAACTTTTTGTTTTATGGAGTTAATCGATGTGTGCACTGAGCGGCTCATATTATGATAAGATTTTACCTGTATTTTTCATACATTTTGGAAATATTGTTGTCAGATGACATAACAAATGACTTAGCAAACATACATCTAACAATTTTCCTGTAAGAGCAACCTAATATATATACATTTTAAAAACATATAAAACACAGTTTACATAGAGAGTTTTAGGAAATCGATAGAGATATTTTTTGAAAAAGCACTGTCCAAGTTTATTAATAAACTACCTAATCAGAACGCCTGTCAAATTGCTTTTAGTAACCAGGTACGAAAGAACATAAAAAAAAAAAAAAAAAAGAGTTAATATCAAATTTGAAGAAAATCGTTAAAGTCGTTATTGAAATACCGTTTTTCGTGTCAATTTCGAATTTAAGCAAAACTTTGCAAAATCATCTACTTATCTGAAAATAACAATTGCATACGAAAGGATGTCTAAAAGGGAGGTAATATGTTGAGTTTGAAGAAAAATTGTAGAACCGTTTTTAATGGAACGCGCTTGCGAGACCTAAAATTGATCTTATACTAGATGCCTATCGATTTTCAAAATCTAGCCAATTAATATACCTAAAATGTAATTTAAAAGAGTGCTTATATTACATTTATCCAGTTTCCTAATTTTCACCAAAATTTGACAAAATCATCTATACACTGAATCTACCTTAAATCTAACACATCGTTGTTGTATCTTTAACATTTTCGGAAACATGGCCACCAGAAGGTTTTCCACGCACAAACATGTACACATGCATACACACATGCATACTGACCAAATACAAAAAATCACTTTTTGCATTTAAGTGACCTGCACACATGTAAATCAGGCCGAAACTCAATATCCAAATTTTTAACTGAATACAATACTTCCATTACCTAGGGTAGTAGGGTAATGTAAGTGAAAAGAAACATTTTGAGATCCTGGAAATCACATTTTGTGATACTCCCATTGATTTTGCAACAGCTGTTTGTGTTTGACTCCCGTCTAATCTGTTTTTCTAAACTTAAGATTTTGTTAAGACATTACCCTTACTGATCTACCCTAGCAACACACTTTCTTGAAACAAAATTGATTTTCGGAGTTCAGAAATATTTTTAATGAGATTCAGATTTATACAGGTATAATCATATTTATCAAATGAAGACAATTAAAATGTTAAAAATTCATTGGCGTCAAAGTCAAAGGCTAGAGGTTGCGTACGTATTTTTTCTAAGTTTGTAAATATAATATATACATATACCAAAGTTTAAAAAAAAAATGGATTTTTGTTTTGAAACATAGATAAAAATAGTACATATTTAAGTTATGCTATAAAAAAAAAATATTTTTGATGCTTATTAATTTGTCTTTGTATTATTGAGCTTCATGTAAGCTGTACAAGTGCAAGCTTGAATTCCTGATCTTGTATTAGAATAAGCATGTGGGTTTGAAATATATATTATGATGCAAGATTTTTGAGCTGTCTAAGTTAGAGCCCCTAAATAAAATAATAGGCCGGCGCATCACCGCCGTTTTTTTGCCTCCAAAGAGGGCAGCATTCCCGCTTGGCGTCCTTATCGCTTGCATAATGATTTTAAGAAATCTTGATCTGAAGCTAATATGGTCAAGATTAGCAATAAGCAACAATAATATTCCTAAAAATACATTTTTTTCACAGTACATTCTCAGGATGTCATTTTACTCTGAGGATATCCTATGGATGTACGATGTGTTGTTAGGGCGGTTTCTGTTTCTTTCACAAAATGTCGCCAAAACTCAAATACACAGTAATAGAAGGTCTGTGAACACTTTATATTCACTTCTTGAATGATTATAGCAGTTTATCGCAAAACAAACTTCAATATCATAGTTTACTTAGCTAAAACTATGAAATATAATAAAATAAGTTACTCTAAAGTAACGTAAGACGATAAAAAAAATGTTTGTGGTTTGTTTATCAGAGAAACGCGCTGGGTACATGTGGCAACCCTAAGGCAACAAAATGCCTGATGCGCCAGCTCGTATATATAGGAGCCTTAGTCTAAGTGGGAGCTGCACACTGTAAAAATTTCAACCTTAAGAAAACGGTTATTTAAATGGCCATTTTCTGTCCAAAAAAATAAAATAAAATAAAATAAAATAAAAATAAAAATTATACACAAAAAATAAACGAATTTTACTACTTATATTACAACTACAGTCCTTCTATCCTTTCATTTAGGATACGAGGACTGTACTGAATTATGTTTTCTTTTACAGGAATGCTGAATCGAATCCGCCACAAAATAAATTGAAAATAACTGTGTTACCAAACAACCAAACTAGAAGTAAAATAACGGATAAATGACATCACTTCAGTTAAATATCTATACGACAGTTATTTTAGGCATCGCCTAAGTATTTTATTGTAAATTAACAGTGTTTCTACTGTTTTCTAAATACATAGTAAAGTGAGAGTATAATAAATCATTATTTTACAGTGCAAAAAAGCCGATTTTTTTTTTTTTTTTACTTTTTAAAATAATTACGTTCATAGCTCATTTTCTTTCGCTGTTACACACTCGTAATTTTCTACATCGTAGAAAAATTTTGCACGTATATACATTTACATTTTTCAATGTTTGAAAGTTTGAAAGTTTATATTTTTCACACGGTGCTTACATTTTCTGCATGTTCTGATTACAAACACCAATTGGTAGCAGAAAATCTTAAAATATTCCATAATATTTTTGAGTAGCATTTAACAAATCTGAACTCTTCCAAATATAAGCATTTATCGTATATGAAAAAATATATCATCTTTTCAAAATCTGAGAAGGATTCTAATTAATAAAAAATAAATAATTAAATAAATATTTTATAATTTTTAGTACTATCTAATAGTAAAGAATGCTTCTGTAAAATTAGCATTTTAAAATCTATTTAACATGTTGTTCTTTGATAAATTTTCTTCTGCAGGACTATTCTTATTCTCCTAAACATAAATGGTAGTGTTAATTTCGGAGATTCCACCTGTGAGACTGCTGAAATATCTCTGCTCATCAATTTCAAAATAGATGTTTTGCGCTTGTAAGTGCAGCTATACATTTACTTATTAGTCGAACCGGAATTTATAATGAAAGATTTTATAAGGATTAATACGAATTTGATAATAAGGATTAACTTTCAATTAGGATTTGAGCAGAAAGTAATATAAACTTAAATAAATCTATATCTGTAACTTATTAGTTCAAAGTTTTTATCAAGCTTATGTTTATATTTGACTGATAGATTACATTTCATTAAAAATAAATAAATAAATAAATAAAAATGCAATCATTAACAATGATTTGGTTCGTTAGATGTTCGTGAAACATACTTTTTCAAAATAAATATATAATAAATAAATACGTACATACATAAATGAATAGCTGAATAAATGAATATAGGTTTTTTATTATGTACTTGGTTTTTAAGCTTTTAAAGTGAGTCCAAATACTTATCAAAGTTAATAAGCGCATAAATAAATAAATAAATAAATATGGTATGGATTTTAGTTTATGTACTTTTCTTTATACACTTTCTAGTACGGGGAATCAAATTATTTATTTATTTATTTATTTATTTACTTTAATTTATGTTGTATCACACTATCATTCATTCATTTTTCTACACATAACAATCTATTTCGAAATTTTTAGATAACTTAGAAACACGTATTCATTTAGTCAAATAAATAAGTAAATACATAAATTAAACTAAATTAACAACCCGTGTTAAAAAAAAAAAAAAAAAAAAAAGAAAATTGTTACACTAACATTTGTAAAATACGTATACGACATTGTAAATAAATATTCTCGGTAAAATTTGCAGACATTAAAAAATACCACTAGTAAGAACTAAAAAATCTCACTTTTTTTTTTTTTTTTTTTTTTTGTTGAACTTGGTAGATAGAAAATTATTTAAATTTTCTAAGTTATCGATGACATTTAAATAATGAAATAAATTATAAAAATGTTTGATGATGTGTGTTATTTTTTTTTTTTCAAACTTTACTTTTTTATATCGATTTATGCAGTTATTAAAGCACAAACACTATGCAGTTTCATTAATATACATTAAAAAAAAAAAAAAAAAAAAAAACTTCACTATGAGAGTAATATTTTAATTAAAATATACATATAAAAACATTTAAAAATATAAACAGACGTTTCTAAATTCACTAGAACCTCATCATCAGTATTAAAATAACGTTTTTATAAACTTAAACATATTCTCAGAGAATTTATTATAATAAAACTGAATATTATGGAGTAATATATAATAAGTAAAGGAGTAGGTAAAACATGATAAGTAATAGTTTTGTCTACAGTCAAACTGAATGATGTCTATATGGGAGAAATTGACAGTACAGCTAGAGTTAGATTGTAAGAACACAGGCGATTGTTTAAAAATTGTGACCAACGCTCTAGAATTGTCATTCATTCAATTGAAATTGAGCATATTCATTTTTTGAAAATAGAGGTTCTTTAAACTCTGGATGTAATAATTATAATTCTGGTATTTTCCTTGAAAGTTAGCATACTGGCAGTCAACGGCACACAACCAATGAGGCATGCGCTTTGCTGTCACAATATTCAATTTTCTGTGAGTCTTTATTTATAAAAAAATATTGTTTTTATACTGATACTGAAATTGGAGCGAATTTTGAAACTTCTATTTATTTTTTTTAATTTTTATATGTATATTTTAATCAAATATTTTGCTTCAGAATAATATATATATATATATATATATATATATATATATATATACTCTTTTATTTCTTATAAATTTTTATTATTTTCTTTCTATTGTTCTTATCAGATTATTATTTTTTATTATTCTTCGCAAATGCATAATAGTAATTCCATCGTAATATTTAATAATAGCAAGAGTTAAACTGCACTTACAAATAATAAAATATTAAAAAAATAAATAAAAATGTTATCTATCTATATTAATAAAATCAGACTTTTGTCTGTAAATTTGTCGGATTCGAAAAATTTTCCGATATCTTCACGTTTCACACCCCATGAAAGCCGAAAATGACTTCAGAAAATTTTGCCTGTGTGTGTGTGTGTGTGTGTGTCTGTGTGTGTGTCATCGTGTCCGAATGTCGCTTTTTTTGTCCGGGCATCACTCGAGAACGGCTGGAAGGAATTCAACGGCGCTTGGCAGGAATTTAGGTATTCACCCAACTTAAAATTATATCTATCAACTTTTCAGAAATTCACCCCCCGTTCTCCCCCTGGGGGGTAAAAGACTAAAACACGTTTGTCCGGGCATCACTCGAGAACGGCTGGATGGAATTCAACGGCGCTTGGCAGGGATTTAGGTATTCACCCAACTTAAAATTATATCCATCAACTTTTAAGAAATTCTCTCCCGTTCCCCCCTGGGTGGTAAAAGACTAAAACACGTTTGTCCGGGCATCACTTGAGAACGGCTGGACGGAATTCAACGGCGCTTGGCAGAAACTTAGGTCTTCACCCAACTTAAAATTATATCTATAGAAATTTTCAAAATTCTGATTAGTGTTTAAATTGTGGGTAAAAAACGCCTGCGCATGCGCCATAAATATTTTTTCACTAAAACGCTTTGAATGGAAAAATAAAATGCAAAAATAAATTTTTACGATAAAGACTTTTTTTATTCCCGTGATTCGCACTACAAATTATGAAAGGATTGAAATGAAGTTTTGCCATCTGAGTTTCATACTTTAGTTAATTTTAAAACATCTAATTGTCGTATCGAAAAACTATTTACACCCCAGGATTCAGAGAAATCACCTCTTTCATTTGGTACGGAATTTGTAACGATAGGTCTGATACTTCTAATTTATTTTTCCCTTTTTCCGCTTTTCCGTTTCCACTAAAAGTTTCATACTTTAGTTATTTTTTAAAAATCTAATTGTCGCATCGAAAAACTGTTTGCACCCCTGGATTCAGAAAAATCACCCCTTTCATTTGGTATCAAATTTATAAATATAGGTCTGATATTTTTAATTTATTTTACCCTTTTTCCGTTTTCAACGCGGATTCGGTAAAACGTTTTATATTTATATATAGGCATTTATATATATTTTTATTTTCCAGAAATAAAATGAAATATTTTTAATTTCACGCGACTAATAATAAAAATTAGAGAGAAAAATACCTACAAAAGTTGGTGATTTTTTTTTTTTTTTTTTTTTTTTTTTTTTTTTTAATGAGGAATTTGCACGTGGATAAATATTTTTATAGAGATATTTGGCATTAGTTTAATATTTTTATTTAATTAAGCAGTACTTTTCTTTCCTGCAGTAAAACATAATTTTTTGTTGTTATTATGTACCTTATGAGGTTTTATTTTATGTTCTCCCTTAATTGTAAATGATTATAATTTGGATTTTATTAATATTTTTTATTTTTATTTAGTAAATATCAGAAAAGAGTTTTTATTATTTTTTATTTTATTTTATTTTATTTTATTTTATTTTATTTTATTTTATTTATTTATTTAGTGTATGGAACAGCTTTAGTATTGGATCCCTTTGGCAAAATTTGAAATTCGGAACCGAAGTAGCTCGGACGTTTCTCGCCAAGATCTTTGACTGCACAATTGAGATAGCCAATTCAGTTCATCGCAAAAATGGCTTAAAATATTTAAAGTCACCAAAGGGTTCCCATACTAAAGCTGTGCGTTTTGTACTTATTTATTTATATTTTCTATTAAAGACTTCTGTGGTCACGAAATTTGGTGCGTAAATTGTTTGTTTGCATCCGACACTTATTGTAACTGGATTTCACGAAATTCGAAATCCCCCCACCCCTTCTCGGAGTCGGAGGGCAATAAACGGTATAACTTCAGTATAACCCCACAGCTGAATTTGGCGATTTTTCTTTGGCGTCGTTTTGAAGGATAACGATGTCGTTCTGGACTTTTTGCGATATAATATGGCAGCCTAATATGTTGCTTATTTTGGATTTATGATTTAGATTATGATTTTATCATTTATCATATATGATTTATGATTTTTAGATTTATGATTTAGCCATAATCGCCAACAAAAAAATCGCCAAACATCGTTGTGGGTTTATACTGAAGTCGTTCCCAATAAACATGTGTAAAGACATGTTTTTCCGTTTGAATTCGCTTTGAATTATCTTAGAATGGCGAATTTTGGTGTGCGGATATTGATTAAGTGTACGCATTATGTACATTAGTGGGATTTTGCAAAACTTCGAACTCACCCACTGAGGAAGGGGAAGTAACAAGTGGGTAAGTTGTGCCTAAGATAGTGGGGACCCAGACTGTATATTGATTAAGTGTACGCATTATGTACATTAGTGTGATTTTGCAAAACTTCGAACTCACCCGCTGAGGAAGGGGAAGTAAGAAGTGGGTAAGTTGTGCCGAAGACAGTGGAGACCTAGACTCCTCACTTTGCGAGCGAGAAAACCTCTACTAATCACAGCGAGAACTTAGGTTATTAATAAAGATATGGGATTTGACAACTCATTTAAGTTTAATGTCCAGCGAAGCGGGCAAAGCCTGCTAGTATGTTATATAAATAAAAAGCTCATAGGTTTTAATTTCTCAAATATATACAGAGTTGCTTACTCTGTGAATGTTTGAATACCAGTAAATTTCATTAGAAATATTATTTTTATTTATTATTAAAAACTCTTCATTTAAATAAAACAAAGACAACATTCCAGAAATAGTGAAATTGTATATGCCGGAAGGTCAGTAACTGAGTACATCATATAAATTGTCAGGTCGAAGCAGTTTTTCTTGAAAATATTTGGTGAGTACTGTCATATTTTTCTTTCTTTTTGTTAAGAAAAGCCTAAAGTATTTGAAAGAATTTAATTTGTTAAAATAGTTTAATTTCACAAGTAATATTATTGAAATTTTACGACGTCATTGAAAATTAACACTCGTATTAAATGGACGTTATGTAATGAAATATCTGGCTGACTATATATAAGGAAGCAAAGAGACACGATATACCCTTACAAAAAGGTCGATATTAGACGAAGAGCACAGTATAAAAGTTTGAATTTAAAAAATAAAGGCTTACATTTGGCGTTATGGGAAAATAAAATGGATAAATGATTGAGGAAATAAAATCATATTTTTCGCAGTTTTGGCTTTGGCAATAGAAATATTTGAGGGCAAAAACATAACATCGTTTTTGTTAAAGAAATTCTGTCTCTTTAAAGAAATTATATATATATATACATATTAATAAAGTAAAAAAAAATAAATAAATAAATAAAAAAAAAAACATTTCGTAACACTATTCTGAATACATTGTGGTGGTAGAACGGATTCCTATAAAAACGTATTATTAGAACTAGAAGCATGCGAAAACATATCTACATAGACAATTAATAAATCTGTATTTGGCATTAAGTGAAAGTGAAGACCCTCCGTGGCCGAGTGGTTATGTCACCACACTGCTAATCGCCTTCGAGCGTAGGAGAGCGGGTTCGGTTCCCGCGCTGGCCCTGAGTGTTTTTCCAATTCTACGTATTGTAATTCTGTCATGTGCTATATCTGTAATTATCTGACGAAGATTTACAAGCGGACTACTAGTCAAGCATACAAATCTGATGTATATGTTATCAATAAACAAACAAACAAGTGAAAGGGAAAACGAAAAATAACCACAGAAGGTAAATGATATTATATGTCTACGAAATGTAAATATTAATCTAAATGTGAGGTTGCTGGAATATAGGTTCGCATAAACTGCAAAAACGTAAACTACGCATGGAGAAGCTCGTTGCAATGTTTTTGCTAAAATATAAAACAAATTTCTAAAAAATGTATTTCACAGTCTGAGAAATATTAATGTATCCGACAACTGAAGGTGATTCGTTCCATATTTATATTTATATTTTTTAAGAATATTTAAATATTTATATAAAATAATTTAACTGTTTTATAAAAACTAGTATATATAAATTTAAGTACTTATATAAAACTATTTATATATAATTTTAGAATAAATCAAAAGTTTCAGCTTAAATGTTACTTTATATTTTATTCATTCAAGGAATTTTGTAAATTTTTAGGCAGAGTTTAGAGAAAAAAAAATTGTAAACAATACTATAATATGTTATAATTTGATTTGTTTTATATTCTTAATACTACTCCGATTCAAAAAATTAGAATAATGAAAAGAAATATGTTCAAGGGAAATGAAAATCGAATTTATCAAATAAATAATCAACAATATCAAATATAAAGTACTATAATATGAATCTGCATATTTTGCAGATTATAAAAATGTAAACACATTACAATGAAATAGAAAATATATTTAAATCAGCTAACAACAAAAAATTCAAAATATTAGAATACTTTCTAACATGGTTCAAAAAATTAGAATAATGAAAATATATTGAACATAATTTAAACTCTAAGTATTTTTACTTGCTAATCAGTACTTTGTTGCATCACCCTTAGCTTTAATGACAGCTCTTAAATGTTTTGGCATGTTTTTAACTAAAGGTTCACAATCTTTTTTATCCAAATTCGCCCATATGCTCTTTATACTAGAAATAAGTTCTTTTTTATCTCTAGGCGCAACTTCTTGAAGTCGTTTCTTCATAATTCCCCACAAATTCTCGATAGGATTTAGATCAGGTGAGTTTGCAGGCCTAGGGAGTACAGGTATGTCCTTCTCTTTGAGCCATTTAGTTGTTGATTTGGAAGTGTGGGGAGAAGCTGAATCTTGCTGAAACAAGAAATCGTCATCACATAAATCCTCAGCTGAAGGAATCATGAAATGTTCAAGAATTTCTTGATAAACTTCTGAATTGACTGTTGTGGAAACAATACACAACCTGCCTGGGCTTTCAGCAGTCATGCAGCCCCATACCATAACAGAGGTCGCAAATTTAAACGAACGTTTTAAACATTCTTTCTTATAAGCTTCATGTTTGAGTCTCCAGACACGTATACCTTGATTTCCGTGAGACACACAAAACACACTTTCATCGCTAAAAAGTATCTTTTTCCAATCGTCGTGATCCCAAAATAGCCTTTGTTTACACCATTTAACTCTACTTACTTGCACGAAATAGGAAAAACACAACTTTTTATAGCAAAAGAAGTGAAATGCTCTCAAGCAAGTGTGAGTAGAGTTTTGAGAGAATATTCTAATAATAAGTGTTTTCAAAATAAACACTTTAAAAGTGGTCGAAAGCCAGTAACTTCAAGAAGAGATGAAAGGCAATTGAAAAAGATTGTGAAGAAACATCGTTTTCGGAGTGTGAGATATGTGCATAGAAAATGGAAAGAAATGGGTATAAATGTCTCCAAATCTACAACACTACGACGACTTCGCAAATTAGGTTTTAGATCACGTGTGCCTAAGATAAAGCCATTCTTATCATCTAAGTAAAGGGCTGCTAGAGTTAAATGGTGTAAACAAAGGCTATTTTGGGATCACGACGATTGGAAAAAGATACTTTTCAGCGATGAAAGTGTGTTTTGTGTGTCTCAATGAAATCAAGGTATACGTGTCTGGAGACTCAAACATGAAGCTTATAAGAAAGAATGTTTAAAACGTTCGTTTAAATTTGCGACCTCTGTTATGGTATGGGGCTGCATGACCGCTGAAGGCCCAGGCAGGTTGTGTATTGTTTCCACAACAGTCAATTCAGAAGTCTATCAAGAAATTCTTGAACATTTCATGATTCCTTCAGCTGAGGATTTATGTGATGACGATTTCTTGTTTCAACAAGATTCAGCTTCTCCCCACACTTCCAAATCAACAACTAAATGGCTCAAAGAGAAGGACATACCTGTACTCCCTTGGCCTGCAAACTCACCCGATCTAAATCCTATCGAGAATTTGTGGGGAATTATGAAGAAACGACTTCAAGAAGTTGCGCCTAGAGACAAAAAAGAACTTATTTCTAGTATAAAGAGCATATGGGCGAATTTGGATAAAAAAGATTGTGAACCTTTAGTTAAAAACATGCCAAAACGTTTAAGAGCTGTCATTAAAGCTAAGGGTGATGCAAGAAAGTACTGATTAGCAAGTAAAAATACTTAGAGTTTAAATTATGTTCAATATATTTTCATTATTCTAATTTTTTGAACCATGTTAGAAAGTATTCTAATATTTTGAATTTTTTGTTGTTAGCTGATTTAAATATATTTTCTATTTCATTGTAATGTGTTTACATTTTTATAATCTGCAAAATATGCAGATTCATATTATAGTACTTTATATTTGATATTGTTGATTATTTATTTGATAAATTCGATTTTCATTTCCCTTGACCATATTTCTTTTCATTATTCTAATTTTTTGAATCGGAGTAGTACAGTCTTTTATGTGTTAGTGCCAACTTTCATGTTGAAGAGAACGTCACAATTATTATATAAGAAAAAAATAAATAAACATGTTTCATTATGTGTATATTTTATTTAAGCATATTTCATTTCCATATAAAGTTTCGGGTTCGATCCCAGTTCACGCTTTTACACATATTCGTTCTTCGTTTACCATGGTTTACTCCGAAATTCGTGTAAATATCGGCTCGGATCCCTTAAATGACCTCCGCCCAGATGGCATTCTGTCCTTATTTGTTCTCAAGTCTAGTTTCCTCGTATGCAATTTCTTCAACGCGAAATAATTTGGGGCCGAGTAGTGCTTACAAACGTTTTTTTTTTTTTTTTTTTCTTCCTGAATGGGGAAATTTCGATTAATCCCGTTACTTTAATTGTAGGATACATATAAACAGTCGAAGCGCCCAAAATTTGTGACCGCAGCTCCTATAGATTTACTAGGACAAATTTAGCGTAATAAAAAAAAAGAAAATTGTATTGAATTTGTCTAATCGACCCCCCTTTCCCTCCTCCCCCTCTAAAAAATAAATAAATAATAATAATAATAATAATAATATATATATATATATATATATATATATATATATATATATATATATATATAAAGGTTTTTGGAAGTATTCTACAGAAATGCATGCTTGTTTTCAATGTCTTTGCTCTATTTTTCGTAGAGTTCTACTCAAAAATCCAGATTTCCTAAAATTTCCCGCAAGAAATCGATTTCCCTCTCTCCCTCTTTAAAAATCGAAAAATCCTAAATCGCATATATATATATATATATATATATATATATATATATATATTGTACTCAAGTGTAGTCTTGCCATGCGCAATTTCTTCATCCCGAAGTATTTTAGAGTCGAGTTATGTTTACAAACGTGTTTTTGACTTCATACACAACCCCCCCTCCCAGGAAGGAGGACCGGAGGGATATTTTGCATAAGTTGATAGGTATAATTTTAAGTAAGGTAAAAACCTAAATTCCTTACAAGTTCGTTGAATTCCGTCCAGTCGTACTCACGTGCTACGACGAAGATAGCGTTACAGACATACAGTCACAACGACAAATTCACACAGAAAATTTTCTGAAGTCATTTATGACTTTCACGATGTGTAAAACGTGAAGTTATCGCGAAATGTTTTCATTCTGAGAAATTTACAGACAATTTAAGTCTGATTTTAGTAATTTATATGCGTAATTTCTTAACTCATTTACATTTGCATTTACTTATACAGATGCTTCAGAATTTCTTCAAATGCTTTTGCAGTTAATTCTAGATCTTAACATTTTTGCATTACTTTACTTTATGTTTCATTTAAGAATTCCGGTTCGATTGCATTATTTATCCTCTCACATTTATTTATTAGGCACATTTTTGTTGTACATTTCATTGTAATTTGTTTAACCTACATAATTATTTGAAAATTGTTCTTATTAATGCATGCTTTCATCTTTCATTTATAATTATATACTTTATAATGGAAATTTCCTAATATCAGCTGTAAACGTACATGAATAATGTTACAATCGATTTAAATAAAGGAACAAATAGAAATTATAAATAAATTATAATTTATTTCCACGCTTCTGGTGGAAAAGTGTTCAGGAACGATAGTTTTATATGTCACAAAAGTTTCTATTTGTGTAATATCATCGTTGAAAGATGGGTTTCTGTGAATGACGTCTTTTGACGACTTTTCTACATCAAACATTTCTGATTTCGAAATTTAGCAACAGTTTTACTGATATATTTTATGTTTATAATATATGCTGCTGGAAAACATTATTCGAATAATTTGAATATTCATCTGTACTACCGTTTATGAAAGAGTATTTAGAGTTTACTTAAAATGTTACTAAAAAAATGGGCCCGCAATTTCCGAGAACATTCCCCTGAATTATTTCACAGTGTATATTTCATGGTGAAAGGTGTTATTTCTTATGGCTCAAACATTTAAACAAACAAACTGAAATAACATTTAATAAATAAATTTAAATAATAAAGTTTAAAGCACAGTAAAATGTATCAAAATGGAAATTTTTCTATTATTATTGTTATTTTATTATTTATTTATTTATTTTTTCGTGTCAATTACTAACAACTATATATATATATATATATATATATTATAAAAGCATATTTATTTTAAGATATTTTCGGAGAATATTATCATTCTTCTGTAAAAAAATAATAGCGATATATTTGATTAATTTTTAGATATCCTGTAAATATTAAATATGCTTTTTTATTACATTCTAATATAATCTAAAATCGATTTACTAATACAACAGAATAATCTTTAAATTTTCGCCAAAAATCAGATTTATATAATAGACTAGACTATAATAGTCTCGTTGTATAAATTTTCGTTGCTAGAATATATACGAACTCTATATATGCGAAGAATCTATATAAACGGAAAGTCTTTAAAAATTTCTCTTAATTCCCAATATTAATATATTAGTTTAAAAATTTGATTATTATAAATTATATATATATATATATATATTATTTTTTAGTCTCATATCTATTACATATTCATTTCATTTAATCTAAGCTGATAATTAGAGTTTAATATAACATTTTATTAACAGATATAACATAAACATATATTTTAGATGTCAACGTATATCTTTATAAATGAATATATTCTACCAGTGCAGCAGGCCTGGAATAATAAACAATTACACACAAAACATTGTCAGTTTTAACAAACAATTATAGAAGTAATTATTTATGCGTTTATGATGTACAACACGCTATCTTCCCTTTCATGTAATTTTACGAGGTTTTGTTTCTTCGTGTTACAATGTTATATCATTCAAAAATGAACTTTATGTAGTTCTATTTTTCGAACCTGCACTTTTTTAGCTAAATGAACATGTAAATAAAAACTAAATTTAAATGTTTCTTTTTGATATTTAAAATTAGAACTTTAAATTTATTAAATGAAATACATATAATTTTTAAATTTCTCACTAAGCCGAAAGATTTCATGTTTAAAAAGTGTTATTTAAAAAAAAAAAAAAAAAAAAAAAAAAAAAAACGGAATTTTTTTAATGAAGTATCCTTATACAACAAAGCAGTAAAACCCTCATGGAATTACTCGGGAAGGAAGAAAGCAAAAGTATTACTTATGTGTTGCCTTATAGGCAATTTTTAGTATTGCATTTCTATTAAATCGCATTTATATGATATATACATTATCAAAATTGCTTTACGATTTTAAGTAAACAACTATAAAAATAAAGCTAAAGAAAACTGAAAATGATAAAAATAAAATAATATTATTTGGCTTACATTTAACAATATATTTTTTTTTTCATCAAAAGTATAGTTCGTGAACCTAGCGTAGTTAATCCCTTAATATTAGCATCTGTAGTGTCCGCAGTGGTCCTATATTTTTACGTGCATTTTATTGTTTTGCTACATCTTTTACCAATCTGTATTTTTTTTTAAATATTGTTTTAGCATTAAAACCTCCACAAAAAATATATATACACATATTGTGGTAGTTAAATAATAAAACAACCGGAAAAATATAGGATCGATGTAGCCTCTGCTTCTGTCATAGGCTTTTCATATAACATTTCAAAATATAGTTTTGTGTTTGTGGAACAAATCATACTAAAAAAAAAAAAAAAAAAAAAAAAAAAAACCAAGAAAAAAAAAATGCCTGTTAATTTTTTTGATAAAAATTACTGAAAACTTTCTCTTACATATTTTATATAAATTTTTATTAATTATTTCTTCCCCTTCTTATTATTATTTTGTTATATATTTTATTATCATTTATTATTATTATTAACAAAATTTTTATATGTTAGATAAACATTATTCTTTTATATAAATGTTTTGTAATTTACAAATGTCTAATAATAATACCTTTTAAGCCATTCAGGTGACGAAAGTGAAAATGAAACAACATATGTATTTAACAGAGAAGTGCCAGCATCATATCTGGACAGCCACGAGATGTCCGAAGCTGAATGTGACAGAGACTTGCACGAATTTTGTGATAAAAGTGAGTGCATATTTCAAAAATAATTCCTCCAATCTTATTTTTTTTTTCTGTTAGCAAATACGTTTAGTATATTAGAGCATTGCCAACTTTTATTTATTTCGGGGAATTTTTGCCCTGTCGTTCTTTTTATTATTACGTCCATTTATTTCTAGAACAATATTTTTCAATACATAACAAAGATTAAAAAGAAAAAAAAAAAAAAAAAAAGAAAAGAAGAAGATTGCACCTAAAAAAAAGTGTTATCAAAAATAGGCGGGACTAATACAAGTCCGAAATAAAGTATAAAAGTTGGCAACTCTGATATTATCACAGTTGCCAATCTAGCGCTTTTTAGCTACCGGAAAAAATAATAGACATATTTATTTTATTTAATCAGTGACAGTCTTCACTGATTAACCCTCGATTTCCCAAGATGGGGTCATTTTGACCCCATTTTGAAGTTGAAATTTAGTTAAGCCCACCTCTATCAAAAAGTACTCTAATTCGCCAGAGACAGCAAACGTAACCAGTGAAATGTTGCAACTTCTAAACGATGCAAAAAGGCGCGGTGCTGGTGATTTTCGCCAAACGTGCCCAGCGGTACCTGAAAGCAATTTTTCTGCAGTAACGTCTTGATCTTGGGAAAGCGAGGGTTAAATAGAGTAAATAAATAAATAAATAATAATAATAATTAGAATTTCCTGGTAGCCAGAAGGTGCTAAGTTGGCAACTATAGATATTATACCTTCAAATTTGAAAAATGTAGGATAAGCATATGCGATCGCCACACGCATTGTCCGTTTCATAATTATAGTTGCTAATGGTGTGGAATGTCCTGTATTTAAATTCATTGTCAAGTGGGGAGTAAAACTATAAAGAGAATGCAAAATAGAGTGAAAAAACAGGGCTTACCTGAAAAAGAAAGCATGGAAATAAAGAAGAGCAAACTTTTTCTTTTTCCAATTCTTGTAGAATTACATTACATACTGCATACAAACAGCTCAAACAACTCAGTCTTCCTTGAAAGAAGGCATTTAAAATTTCATGAGGCAGAACGGCATACTATCGTTTTATTATTATTATTATTATTATTATTATTATTGACCGAAAAAAAATAAATAAATAAGAATAAAAATAAAAACACGGAATATAATCTAAGAAGAGAAATTAATGCCAAAAGCGATTTAAAATAGTAATAATAATAATAATAACAACACAGCGATATTAAAAAAAAAAAATAATAATAATGGTTAAAGGAAGTTGTTAAGTCGAAGACCTGTTTTGAGTTTGCTCCCATTAATTTGTTTAAATTTATTCAAATGCTTTTTAAACACACATACGTAGTATTAAAATAATTTATGACCAAAATAATAATAATAGGAATAATAATAATAATAATAATAATAATAATATATATATATATATATATATATATATATATATATATATATATATATATTTCTCAGTACGTTATAAAAGTAGAATTTTATTGAACAATTACAGAATGCATTTTTGGAGTTATAATAAGAGAACAGTCGTTTACTGTTGCAGTATTTTCTAGTCTAGGGCAAAAGGGAATTGAACAATGGGGTAATATATAAAGCCATTAAGTGTAACAGTAAATTATAAAATCAGTTATAGTTTAAAAAATTTATTTCAGCAAAAAATTAATTACATTATAAAATAAAACAAAATTTATAGGCAATTGCAACAGAAATTTTCCCTTTTATAAAGTTGCAAAGTAATTAATTTATAGTTTTAAAAGAAGAATGATATATGTATATATATATATATATATAAGAGTAAACCCACTGGTTCACTGATTCACTGATCACAGACTCAACACAGCCGTGGCGATTCTATATAGGAGATAGAGTCACAAAGATTGGTGGTGATCTGGTTGGTATTAGAACTTTGACCTCTATTAACACGGGATTTTGCGAAATCCCACCGTTCCCCTCCGTGGGGGAGAAGGCAAAAACATCTTTATAAGCATACCTCGGCTCCAAATTACTTCACGGTGAAGAAATTGCAGATACGGTGACTAGACTTGAGTACAAAAAATTTATTTTCTTCGATTTTGGAATTTTAGATTTTTTATTAGGATAGAAAATCGATTTCCAATGGCAATTTTAGGAAAATTCGGATTTTCGAGTACCAAGAGTAGCACAAAGATATTGAAAACTGCCGAGCGTCTTCTTGATGATTTTTCCAAAAACGCATTTTTCGTTTTTTTGTAATTTTCGATTTTTGGGAGGGGGTTACGAGGGGGATAATTCGCGCACACCTTTTAGCGCTAAATTCTTCCGGAGAAATCTATGGAAGCTGAAATCACAAATATTAATTTTTATGTGTGGGTTAATTATGCGTTCCCAACACGCAGTACAAAGTGATCTTACGAAATTTCCCCTTGCCCTCGATTTAAGGGCGAGGGCAAAAACAAACTTTTGAGAGTAACTCTTCTCTAAATTATCTCAGGTTAGCGATTTTTTGGTATGTCGATTGTTTATGCGTGCTTAAGACACACACTACAAATGGATTTTGTGAAATTCCAACCTTTCCTCTTTGGGGGTGGGAGGCAAAAAACATGTGTCCATGCTCAGAACTCTGCTCAGAAATATCTTAAAAAGACGGGGGGTTTTTATATGTGAGCTGGTTATGCGTTTCCAACACGCAGTATAAAGTAATTTTGCTAAATCATCACTTTCCCCCTTTAAGGGCAGAGGGGGGGGGAAACACGCTTTTAGTAATAACTCTGCTTTAAATTATCTTAGACAATCAATTTCTTGATATGCCGATTGGTTATGATTACTCAACTCAAAACGACAAAGGGTATTTTTGAAATTCCGTCTCCCCCCCCCCCCCTTGGGTCTCGGGGTGATAAACATGTTTTTATGCTTGAATATGCTCCAAAATATCTTAGAATGTCAATTTTTGATGTGTGGGCTACTTATGCGTACTCAACATACACTAGAAGGGACATTGTCAAGTTCCACCCTTCCACTCTTTGTGGGTAGGTGGGCAAAAACATGTGTCAAAGCTTAAAAAAAAGGCTGTTATAATACTGTATAATGAATTTTTTGTACGCTCTAAAAATTTCAAACTTTAAAAGAATTTTTCCAAAATTTAAATATTTTCTTTAGTTTTCACCCATTTAAAAAGTCATACTACGCAATTTTCTCAAACAGAAATTGTCATTCGTTTTAAAAAAGCAATAACATTCTTATATTGCAAAAAATAATAAAATTTATTCTTTTAAATACATAATAAATATTTATAATCGTTTTTATTATTTTGCAGATGAAAAATTCCAGCTATTTGAACAGTACGATGGACAAAGAATTTGCATAACTTAAAAAAAAGACTTTTTGTATATATTTCTTACATGTGATCAGCTGTACATATTGTAATACATAAATGATGGTTATCCATCATTTGTGCTGTTTTCAAAGTGAAAATAAACTTTAAATAGTTGAATAAACTCTTTCCTTACTTTACAGAATTATCCTCGAATTGTCTCGTTACATACAGGATATCATAAATGTGCCAAGTATTCAGTAAGTAAAAGGAGACAACTAGATAAAGAACTTGAAAAAGTAATTATTTAGGTAAGACTTGGGTCTGGTGGGACAAGTGAATTATTCCACTGACACAAATTTGATAATACAGAATTTTGTCAATAAATGGCAGCACAAGCAAAGATTTTATTCACTGTTGACCATCTGCTGTCATTCAATATGGTCAGTTTTAAATAGTTAATTTCCATTAAACCTAAATGCAATTCAAAATGATATTAGGACTAATATGACAGTTCATGTCCGTGCTAATGTGTTGGTTGCAGGGTTTTAAGGCAAACTGACTACGCTAGGTTCCTACACTGTTAAAAAATTCAACTTTGCTGCCAGAAATTCTCTGTAATTTAAGAAAGCATTCGTAAATTATGGAGAAATTACGTTGACAAAACGTATTTTCTATAATTGCAGATAATTTATGGCAGCGAAGTTGCATTTTTTAAACAGTGTAGGCTTATAGGTGGAATGCCCACCGTGGTGGTCTTTCTAGGGGTGCCTAGTCCTTATTTACGCTAGTTTCGGGGAAAACCACGAAGAACTCCGAACGGATAGGTCGAGGAACTCTACTTGTGATCGAACACGGCACTTTCCGTCTAGCAGCTTTGAGCGAAGAACCGCTCAGCCGCTAGTTGGTCTGGCTGCTAATGGGGCATGTGCCATTAGGATAAAAATCCAATTCAAATTGCCCGTTTTGAAATATATTAGCAAAAGGGCCTATAAACAAAACAATACAATTTTTGGTTTTCTGTTACTGAAATTTATTCGCTAAAACAGAATAAATTTGGTGATGATGATTTTCAGCCTTTATTTGTAACAGACTATCCGTATTCTAAAATTTAAATAAATGTGTCTTTTGCATGCACGCTCACAACTCTCTTAAGCCACTGAAATCAGAAGTGATGAAAGCTCCTACATTGTTGATAAAACTAATTACACCTGAAAAGTTTTGATTATAAAAAAAATAATAATAATAATAATTAAAAAAAAAAAAAAAAAAAAAAAAAAAAACCTCAACAAAATTAAACCAGATTTGACATAAAGCAAAGCAAGTGCAAAATTCTCTCAAATACACCTGAGAAAAAGGAAATTAAAAAATAAATAAACGTTTGGTAAAGAGGCTAAAGAAATCAGTCCGAAATCAAAGTCTATGAGATAAAAGATAGTGACAGTAACTTATCACTGCATGACTCATTAGAACCCTATTCGAAAATAAGATAATAAGATAAGCATCTCATAAAATAGTACAAGACCTGTCCCAAAAGTAATGTGCCCGAATTTCTTCGGCCGCGACTATCCGTTGCACAGGGTTGCCGCTTGCACGGAAGGGTGCGTGGAGTCTTGGGAACACAACGCCATAAGCGCTAGTCGGTTCCAAGCTCCTGTAGAGTCAAAGTGTCTGTTTCAGTGAACACATTTGTGAGTGCTCGGTCGAAATCAAGGTGGAAAAAACTCTCGAGCAGAATGGTTGCAGTGTTGTGAGGACGATTCGACTTTTTTGGACAATGTGGTAAGTGGTGACGAATCTTGGATCTCCTTGTACGACCCAGAAAAAAAAAGACAGAGCGCAAAGTGGCACACGACGTCGCCCCTACGTCCAAAAAAGGCAAGAATGAGCAAATCGCAGGTCAAAGCGATGTTCATTGTTTTTTTCGATTCCAAGGGAGTGGTCCATTTTAATTTGTTCCACCTGGCCAGCCAGTTAACGTCAAATTCTACGTCGAAGTACTGAAAAGGCTAAAGCAACGCGTCAACCGCGTCAGGCGCGAGAAAAAGAACTCCTGGAAACTGCACCATGATAATGTTCCCAGCCTCTCAACTCTCCCCCAGCCGCCTTACAGTCCGGATTTGCCCCCACCCGACTTCTTTTTAAACCTGAAGGTTAAACAAATCCCTCAAAGGAAAGTATTTGGGAGCACTGGAGAACATCAAGGCGGCTACGACGAGGTTACTAAAGGACATCCCTGTGACGGACTTCCAGGACGCATATAAAGCATGGGAATCGCGTTGGAACAAGTGTGTTGAAGCAGAAGGGATGTATTTCGAAGAATATTGATTAATTGTAAGAATCGGTTCAAAAAAATTCTTAAAATAATAATGGGCGCATTACTTTCGGGACAGTGTATTGTGTTGTATTTTGTATAAGGGGAGGAATAAAAATGTGCACTAATTGCATTGATTTTTTTTTTTTTTTTTAATATGTCCCAATAAAGCTCCATGGCTTATCCAATGAGATCTCAGACCCGTATTCTAATGAGACAAAATTTTATATTATAAATTAAGATATTTTTCTTTTAATAATTAAGATATTAGTAAAATTTGGTATTCATCAATAAAAAATTAATTGAAAATGTATGTTTCAAAAAAAAGTAACAATTAGGGAATTTAAAAGTGCACTTATTACAGCAGGAAAGCAAAACATTTTCCATTTACCTCTAGTTTCCTCTACATATTCATTTTAAAAAATGATATATTTACTTATAGTAAGTAAGTAATAAAAATGAAATTAAGAGTTTAATTTTTTTCACCCTACACTGGTAAAAAATTCAGTACAATGTTGAACTAAATGTTGGTACTACTTTAGTTTCTATTTTCTAAGTTGAATCAAAATTTCATGCAACTGGAGCTGTAACCGTGCAATGGTGAAACCTTCTAACATGATTTGGTGCTTCTTGTTGAATAAAAGCACTAAATTATGGTAAAAGATTTCTCTACCTTATGGATGTAAGTATTGCAGTACATTTGGTTTAACGAAGCAGCAATTAATAGTAAAATGTTTCACCATCTCATGGTTGCAGCTACAGTGATTCAACCTAGAACAAATTTTTTAACAGTGCAGTAACAGAAAAAGGAATATAATTCCTAAATGATTAAAGTTAATCAGTAAAATTTAGAAAAAAAGAAATGTTATTATCGAACAATAAAATATCACTGTAAGTTTGTAACATTTCTACTTCCTTTTTAAATAATTCTTTATTTAATACAATATAAAAAGAATATAAAAATGAAACCATAATGAATATAAAATGTGAAAAAATATACGTTTGCAGATTATGGAAAATTTTGGTATGTTCATTACATCATTCTAAAAAAAAAAAAACAAGTTATAACCATTGTTTCTTCTCATAATTCTGCGAACATTTATTGTGAATTTCTTATTTTATTTAAAATTACAAAAGCTATTTTTATGTTACATTTTACAAAGCAAATGAACAACTGCATCATAATTCTACCCTATAAAAGGATGATTCTCTGTGAAAGTTAAACTCGTAAAAAAAGATAATTTTACGTAGCATCAAAACAATATGAATTATCAGAATGTAAATCACCTTTATGCCAGAAGTATTTTTTATAATCATATCCACCTTCAATCTGATTTCTAAAAAAAAGTTTTATTTAAACTTTTTTTTTTCGTATAATCTTCAAAATTTACCTGATTTAATAACAGATTAAAAAAATAATAGTGGCTAAAAAAATAGTTACAGTTCTTAGCTTTTCTTAAGTACATAAATTTTAAAAGATTAAAAAAGAGTCATTTTTATTCTCTTAATGTTCTAAATAGGTAAAAGGAAAAAACAAAATGTAGATTGATGCAAATGTTAATCAATACAAAGAACACCAAAATGGTAAAAAATGAAAAAAAAAAAAAAATGAAAAAAAGAAAATGAAAAATCAGCCATTTGTTTAGAAAATGAAAGAAATTTTTCTCATTCAAACTTTATTTCGTATTTTCCTTTCACGAAATGTAAATTTAGTTTCTTTATGTATAAAAAATTATTTACGAAAGAAAAACAAAGCATTTTAGAGATTCTAATCTTTCCTCTTTTCTTTTTTTTTCCCCTTTTTTTTTTACTTTGGAGTGCTATTTTTTAAATAAGCTTTATGTAAAAAAAAAAAAAAAAAAAAAAAAAAAAAAAGTTAATATTTTTGTAAGAAAGCATGTGTGCATTTGAGTGTAATTTATATGAACGTGCTTTAATAATCCAGAACTTATTTTAGATTTTTTTTTCTGTTCTATAATCTGCTTTTGCAATAATTAAGAGAATACAGAATCAAATAAATAAAAACTAAGTTTTATTTAATAGAAAATATAATTTTAAAATATTTTAAAATTTTCCCTTATTAAACCAATTTAAATGAAACGTTGAAAATTATTTTACATTATAATCTTCGGGTGTTACGAGTGCGTCAAAATACAAGGAAACCATTCTTAAATATTTTAATGATGTTTCTGTAGACTAAAAATGGGATTAAGAAGACATACTATTAAGTGATTTATTGTAATATTTACAATAACAGTTTAAAAAAACAATACTTCAAACGATGTTTTACACATATGTCTTTATATTTTTGAAAAATTTTCACTCACAAAATAACAATGAAAACTGTTTACTTTAATTAGGAGCGTGAAATCAGTAGGTCAGATACAGTATAAGATTTACACCGTACATATTAAATAACAGAAAAGTATATACATTGTCAAAAAAAAGTCCTGTTTGCACACGAGAAATTTTCTGTAATTCAGAAAAATACGTTCTATCAACGGAAAAATTACGTTGATAGAACGTATTTTTCTAAATAAATAATAATAAAAAATATTCTGGCAGCAAACTGCAGCAAACAGGATTTTATTTATTTATTTATTTATTTATTTATTTTTTATAGTGTAATGTTAAGGAAAAAAAAAGGTACAAGTATATGTTTATCTCCTATTTTAAATTTCTGGTCTAAAGTGATTTATTTGACCTGCAGATTATAAGGAAAAAAAAATAACGTTATTTAATAATTATTATATACAGTCGACAGCAAAATTATTCAAGCGATAGCAATATTTCCTGTATAAATAAAGTACACTTTACAATGCTTTGTTGAATAAATCCTTGTGAAGTCATTCTCTTAGTCAGTCTAAGAACATGAATCAACAAGGCTTTAACAACAACAACAACAACAACAACAAAAATGTTACAAATTGTCCCAAACATTAAATTACCACAAGAGCAGCGCTACTACAGAGGCCATATTAAAAGTCTATTAGAACATTAGCTAGTGTGGTGTTACTTATTGGCTATTGCAGTTACGATTTTGGCCTCATATGTTTCTGGATATGTCATCTCCTGTCATTTTATTTTCCCAAGTGTCCTGCACTGAAGGGGAATTTAAAAGAAGTTACAGTAACAGGGTTCGTAAGCTTCTACAATTTCCTTGAACTTTTCAAGTACTAATATTATCTTGAAATTTTTGTTATAACAGAAGCCTATAAATTTAAAAACTAATTTATCGTTAAAAAATATTTGTGAAAAACTTCTTCAAAAAAGGCGTGTAAATACGAATCCTGAGTAAATATTACGTTGCAAGGAAATCCGTTTGACGCTAATTTAGTATTTAAACATTAATTTATCTGATAAAAAAAGGGGAAAATTGCGATTGTCAACCAGGTTTATTTTCTGCTAATTACTTTAATAATTTACAATCCATATTTTCTTTTATAAAATGTTCATATCATGACTATTATAAAATAGATGTAAAAAAATATTATATTTTAATTTTACATAAAATTTTTGACTTCATATGACTGATAAATTAAATAGGTATTAAATAGCTATCATGCCCGATCACTTAAAATACTTAGCCGATAATGTGCAAAATATAAGATTTGATTATTATATCCTAGTTAAAATCCTACTAGTGGGCTCGTTCTGACATATCTAGAGGGCATGCTGCACTTGCCGTCAGTTGCATGTCGACACACGTAACTGAAGCAGTGGGCCATTTACGGGTGTCAGCAGTGATTGTGGCTTACAGTAAAAAGGTTTGTGGACCAGAAGTGTCATAAATACAGCAAGCCTGGACTTATGTATGCTACCAGAACACGGCCAACAGTATGATCACCACGTTGTGGCTATATAGCACAGAACCAGAAAGGGAATACAACCTTCGAATTGAATGCATAAATATAAAAGAGGGCAGTGCGATTGAATCTTTGTCTTCCATTGATATAAAATTCCTTCGCATTTTCCATTTCTCAGGAAGTTCGTTGTTGTCTGGATTTGTAGAGGAGGATATTTAATCTTGGATTATATATATATATATATATATGTATGTGTGTGTGTGTGTAAGTAATTTGATACTTAATTAAATTTTCATTTTTTTTTTTTTTTTTAATCATTTTAGAAGTATTTTATCTGAGAATATGTAATAAATTGGAGGTTTTTAATACAGCACAGTATAATATTTGAAAGACATTATATTTTTCCTTCGAAGTATTCTAATTTGAATATAATTGTTTAATATATCTTACTGAAATGAACAAAATATTATGTGTGAACCTAACCTGATTCAAGTAGTAATAGTATGAATACGCTTATAGAATTCGATACAAAGAATGTTCATGAAAATATTTATGCAAATATTAAAATGTATTTATTTCAATAAAACAATTTTATTAGTAAAATATGGACTTTTGACTAAAATCGTGCTTCGGTTTAAATTCACTCTTATTTATTTATTTATTTTTAAGTTTAGCTTCAATATGTCAGGTATATTTAAGAGCATCTTTAAACAAAATATATGTAATAACAATTGGAAATTCGTTTGATATCAATATAGATGTACAGGTGATATGCTAAATATACCTATAGTCACAATATTATACCAGAAGAAGTTTCACTATCAAACACACCATGACTCAGATAAATCTCACACATTTTTTTTTTTTTTTCAATCTCTAGTGTAAACATTTAACTCATTCATATAGTGGACACATGCACATGCAGTGAAGAAAGTCCTCCTCGCAATACGCGTCAAAGTAGCGTGTCTATGAAAAATCTTATATCAAACTGATAACGTTTAATTGGCATATCTGTAATATTAATGAGATCATGGAAGAGAACAGATGGCTTAGCATGCTAGAAAAAAAATGCAACATATATACATATATAAAAGACTAAAAAGAATAACTTTTTTACCATACATAGGTAAGAGAAAATAAAAATTAATGACAATTCTTAATCTCAGTTGTAAATTTTATTAAATAAGTTTATTTCACTCATGAATCTGTTTCATTATGGGCATTTTTTTTTTTTTAATACTGATAAAAGCATTCCTTTTATTTATTTATTTATTTATTTTATTTTTTATTTTTATTTTTATTTTTTAATGAAAACTTACAGTAAATTATTAATTATAAAATTATCCTGATGTAAAATTACAGAAAAAAATGAGAAATGTTAAAAGAAAAAGAAAAAAAAAAGCAATTTTATATAAATATTTAAAAGACAATTAGTACTTTTATTAATTATAGATGAAGGAATTATTGTTCTACAATAATTTTTATTGAAAAATAAATCAATAAAATAATAATAAAAAAAAACTTACAACAAAGATTGAGAATATCGGTTATTACCCATGTATGAATTATTTTTAAGGAAAAACAGATCAACGAAATTTTTCAAGTGTGATA
Source organism: Salticus scenicus (assembly GCA_963930645.1). Classification (NCBI taxonomy): domain Eukaryota; kingdom Metazoa; phylum Arthropoda; class Arachnida; order Araneae; family Salticidae; genus Salticus; species Salticus scenicus. The sequence continues at coordinate 223,151,439 of OZ005656.1, read as the reverse complement.
GAAATTTTATATTTAAAATAATTTTCTGTGATCAAAAACCTCTAAAATAATATTAAATATATACCTATATCTATATCTAAAATAATAGTAATAATAATATATGTATGAAATCGTATTAAATACTTGATCTACAGCACGTATAAGTGGTGTTATAGATACAAAATAATAATAAGAAGAAGAAAATAACCATAAATAAACCATTGCTGGCCCACCACAATTACAATATGAATGGCCGGTAAGGCTGCCCGTAGTAATATAAAAACTCTTTGCATGCCGCTGGCGACCACCATTCATCCACAAGAATATCTTCTGTTTTCTGCAGGCGGCCACCAGTGTATTGTTGATTGTTGCTAACTACCGGCCGACATAATATATACTTTCGGCGCCATTAACTTTTGCCATCTGTGTACCAGAAGTGTATACAGTTGCTAGTCACCAATTTGACTTCGGTTTCCATTATCTCAGGTCTTGTTGTAATGAATTAAAACCATTTACTAAAACCTTGAGCGCTTAAACTATCACTATCCAGTGTCTGATTATTTCACAACTCTCTAAAATTTCTGGAGTGGGAATCTTACTCCTTAAAAAAGTGACCATTATTTTGACACGAATTCAAGTGAGAAAATACTAATGTCACTCTTGAAAATGTGACATTTCTCACTTTTCTCGAAAGAGAGACTTCTAGTCACTCTGTCACAAAGAGTGAAGTCATCATCACTTGCAAGATCAACCTGCTGAAGAGTGAAGATTTGCTGGCGCCATCTACTTACCATATTTCGAACGAAATATGAAAGACAATTTCTCGGCAATCTCATGCATGTGATTTGTTTAACAGAAATTATTGAATTTATTTGAGTTTAAAAAAAGAAAAAAAAATATGTTAAAAGCTGTTTTGGTAAATATAATTTTTTTATGCGATTGCTAAAATTGAAGTGTTATTAGTAAAGAATCGAAAATCATAAGAAAGTTATGGAAATTCGTAATGAAAGCAAGGAGTTTTATTTGGAAATATATAAGGTATAAAAGAAAATATCAATGCAAATACTTAATGCATAACATCTTAAAATCATAATAGGAATTTATATTTTTATAATATTCATTGATGCTTAACATATGTGAAACATTAAAAAAGCTGGCTATAATATTTTACTAAAAATTAAAATCATCAGCGAGATTTAATACTCCTGAACAGACGAGTTTTTCAAGAAACTGTGTAGATTTGTCGTAAATATTTAACTTTTTTTTTTTTTTTTTTTTTGAAACATGCACACTCAAGATTTTTTTCTTTTCCCCTAAGCTACATTTAAAATAACTATTTGTCTTAGGGAATTTCTTTTCAAGTATACATTTTGATTTAAAAAATAATTCTAATTTTATTAATTTAAAAATATTTCTAATTTTAGTAATTTAAAGCAATTCTAACTTTAATTTTAAAATGTACATTAGAATTCTGTAATTTTATATTTTTAATAAATGAAGTAAAAGTTTATAAATGCGATTAATCTCTTATGTGAATGATTTATCACTGTAAATTAAGCAAGTTCTGTGTGTCCCCAGTGGTTCAGTGGTAAGACACTCGCCTGCCACGAAGACGGCTACGGTTCGATTCCTCGCAGATCCAAAGCAAATATGGAAAAAAAATAAAAAAAGAAAGAAGGAAGGAAGGAAATTTGTAGAAGATACCGTCTAGCGTATCCATATTTTTTTTAGGAAAAATTAACAGTCATATTCTTTGAAATACTCGGAATAACCTCACTCTTAATAAAGAGAGAGAAATCTCACTCTTTCGAAAAGAGACTTCTCACTCTTTAGAGGTTGGCTCCATTTTGGCATGTTCAAAGAGTGATATGCCACTCTTTTAGAGTCAGATCTCACTCTTCATATTTTAGAGAGAAGTGCTCAGAGTTATGAGCATCCCAGAAAAAAATTGTTCTCGGATTATCTGTAAATAGAGCATTCTCCTGATATTATTCTACTCCAAAATACACATTTAAGATTTCTATGGGTTTCAAAATTCAAAGTTACACAATTTGTAAGAATGAAAAAGAAAATTTGAAAAGCTCGACGGATAATACGTTATATATATGTGATACGGTAGTGAGTTCTATAAAACACGGTAAAAAAAAAAAATAAATAAATAAATAAATAAATAAATATATCAAAAAATTCTATTTATTTATCAATACCCCTGAACTTTGATGTCATCATTATGCTCTCTGGCTTCCCATATATTTAATATATTCAATGTATACTTACTTTGTAGACTTAAACGGATATACCAATCAGTAGCGGTCAGAAGTTTAATTTCCAGTTCATTCCATATTCCGAATTCTGGAGAATGTTACTGGATCTTCCAATCAATACCAAATGATCTACTACTAGGGTAAATCCCCGCTTTACTAATAGGGATGACATATCGTTCTACCAGCGATACCCATAAGTACGCAATATGTTACCAAGTATTTTTATCGTTAATAAACACATACAAAATAAGCATAAATCGGCATTACTAATTACAAATACAAGAAATAACATTAAAATGATAAAAGTACGTACTGTTTCATTTAAACTGATCTCATTCTAGAGCTTATGGTTTGAAATCTCTGTATTTCAAAACATTAAGAATAAACAACTGTAACGCCAAGCTAACCTATGTACAACTTAGAGAGCTTAATTTAATATTTCAAATGTAAAAGTGTTCATTTTTCTGGTACAGTGCCCATGTACACATACATTTGTGCGTTTTTAGTAGTGTATCAGCACACCAATAACTGGGAAACAATAATTGTTTTCATAGAATTTTGTAGATTACGTTTAATTTTAATGGTTATGGTAATCAGCTGTGTTCCAAGCTTCATTTAACTCTTTCTTTATTTGACTATTGATAATTAAAATTAAAATGTTGATAATTAAAGTATTTTTTACACACAAAAAGCTTTTTTTTTTTTTTTCTTTTCTTGGGAACTTAAATTGCAAATTTAGTAATGGTCACCTCTGAATTTCAACAGAAAAAAAGTGAAAAGAGAACTTAAAATATATATTATATTAAAGAAAAATTTTTCCCTTTATATTGCATTAAAAGGTTACGCAACCTTGCATCAGTAATAAAAATAAAATTTCTTAATCACTTCAATTCGCTTATTTTCAGAAGCGGTGCTTCCAATAGTTTTTATCTATAATAAAGATTTAAGTTTAATACTTTTATACGAGATAATCTTAAAGATGTCAATATTAATTATTCGCGTTTTAGGAAGTTTGGATGCAGTCGATGGAATCTTGTAAACTATAAAATCTTCTTCGCCTTAAATAAAACTTGTACATGTTTTTTTTTTTTTTTTTTTTTTTTTTTTTTCTTTTTAAGTTTTGGTGACGTTGTTTGTTTTGATGTTCAAGAGCAGCTGTAGCCAAGTTGATAGAGCATCCAGCTCATAATCGGATGATTACAAACTCGAATTTTCCAATGAGTGAGTGAGACTTTTTCCTTCGCACTAGTATTACACTATGGAGAAATAGCAGAGGTCTGGGACATCCCACTAAGGGTTATCCGTAGACATGCCATCACGATTGTGTTACTCCACTGGCTTGATTCTCCAGACGGCCAAAGTATTTCGTGTATATTTAAGCTTGATGGTGCAGGCAAAAACCGTTATGTCCTACATTGATAGATATGAAGAAGTTTCTGAAGCAGGAGAACCATTCTTTCAGCAGAACATTCTTAAAATGTTCAAATTTTCTTAGTTATTTTCTTATTTTTTCGTTGTCGTATTTTTGCGATTCTTCCGACTGCTGATTGATGTCCTCTCTCTATTTTAATTATTTATTTATTCATTTTTAGTAAAGTTCCAGTCATCTTAAATTTAATCAAATTTCACTCTAAAACACACTAGATGTTTATAAAACTAGATTTACCAATTTTATTTCAATATTTTCAATAAAAGAAAATAAAACTATTTAGAAGAGAATTAGGTAAAGCATTTTGTCGGTTCTGCAAGAAGATAACGAGTTGCATTGAAATTGTGCGACATTTTATTTATTTCATTGGTTAATTTCAACAAATCATAAAATAATGTAATTCTGACGATGTGAAAATAGCCATGTAGTTCAATAACGTCTTTATCGAAATAAGTTGTTTTAAGCTGTCCGTATAAAATATCTTCAGAGTTTAATCTATATATTAATTTGAAACGTGTTTTTGTCTGTCTCTACTAAATTGAGAGAACGGCTAGGTGTAAAAATTTGGTTGAGGTGTCTAAAAAAAGGACTTGGTCTGTAGATATGTTATGAAAAGAGAAAAATAAAAAAATTCGAACGGTTCACCCCCTGGGGGGCAGGGGTTAAACACACGTTGGCGAGCATAACTCAGCTCCAAATTACTTCATGGTGAAAAAATTATGGATGGGGGGACTAGACTCGAATACTAAAAAATCGATATCTCCAATTTTGGAATTTTCAATTTTAAGGGGGGAAAAGGGGGAAAGTAGATTTGAATGGGGGGGGATTAGTTTGAGAGGGAAATCCGTTCTAGACCCACACATGTAGCACCTCATTTTAAAGGTCTTGAATTTTCATGTTGATTGGGGATGTTTGTATACAATATAGAACGCGCCCTGGTGATGAAAAATGGAACTAGGTGTTTTTGCAGTAGACCCTATCATGTTACAACTTATTTAAAAGTCTTGATATTTCCTGACCGTCAGTGTTGTTCGTATAGAACACGCTCTGCCCCTTGGCGGCGGAAAGTGTAACTAAAGGACTTTACAGTTGACACCACCATGTGACACCTTATTTGAAAGGTCTTAGAAATTCAAGGCGATTGGTGATGTTCGTATACAATATACTGCGCTCTCTGGTGGAGGAAAGTGGATTTTGCAGCGCGTGCGTAGCATGCCTGCTATACGTTGAACAGGGAGCAGCCCCCGCTCACCGCTCGAAGAGCGGTGTTGAGCGCTTCCAGGAAAATCCACGTGAGCTGCTCCGACATTTATTGAAAAAAAAAAAAAAAAAAATACATCATGCATCGCCTGGCTTAGCCAACCCGCGACAAGGGGCGATGCAAATAGGCATGGGTATTTACAAGAGCGGCGCCAGACACAAGTCTACCCGCGACACGGGGCGCCGCTTGATTAAGTTTGAACAGGGGAGCAGTTAACTTTGAGTCTGCCCGTGACAAGGGGCGATGATAAAGAATAGATATTTTAAGAATGGGAATTTACAAAACAAGCCTGGTCTGCATGCCGGGCCCAGCCGGCCCCACGCGACAATTGGCATTCTGACTGGGGTTGATTCTTCTAATGAAGAGATGTTTGACAAAGAGCTGACTTTGAAATCCTGACAAGATTCTTCTTAATTGGTCCATTGCTTTTTAGTTATGAAAATTTGCCTGATTAGATCCTTGAGCAACAAGGGGCAGATTGTAGTTTAAAGATTTTGTTGTTGCCAGGGCAACTACCCTCTCGCGACATCGGGCAACATGATATATAGAGGTTTGCAACTGATAACAAATTGTAGCGCAGGCAACCAAGAAAGTGGAATTTACAAATTAGAATTACTAAAAATATTCAATCAGTTAAATGAGTTAAATGCATTAAAATTTCATAAATGTTGTTAAGTTTGTTGATAAGTGGTTTTCGAGAGATAATATTTTCTAGCCAATCTTTTGGGCGGGGATTAGGTTTTTTTAGATGAAAATTTACGGTTAAAGGACAGTTGAAATAACAGTGATTTGGAGTCCCCTCTTCACCGCAGGGACACAAGGAAGATCGTCTACAACGGAACCTGTGCAGATAGGTTGGGAACGGTCCATGGCCAGTAAGGAATGCTGTAATTGGTGGGGTGAGATTCCAAGAGTTTTGGCTGACCTGTGGAACCAGATTAAAAGTAAACCTACCTTTATCCGAATCGTTCCACAGGTCTTGCCATTTTTGTTTTAGAACTTGTTTTATCCTATTTTTTACGAAAGAAGAGGGAGCTGGTAGGGAACATTAACTGCAGGGAATTCCGTCGCAGCCTTGGCCAGTGAATCCGCAAGCTCGTTGCCGGCGATTCCCTTGTGGGCAGAAACGTGTGCCAGGGAGATTTTAGAAGTTTTTTAATTTCTATAATTTGTGGATGTCTGCTCCTGTGGCGGGCAATTGCGAGCAGACCCGAAAGTCTATCACTGTAAATATTTATTTCTGGCCACTGAGTAGAGGTAGAGAGTGCCCAGTCAAGTGCCTTTTTTATGGCTAGTAATTCGGCTTGAAATACCGAGTTATAGTCCTCAAGTCTGCCCGACCACCGGTGGACAACTCCATCCGAGGTGAGGGTGCAGAAAGCTGCATCCACACCATGATCGGTCTTAGATCCATCGGTGTAGACAGCCACCGGAGCAGAGGGGGAAAAGCTATTTTTTGTACAATTGGTTAGAAATGAGGCGACGTCCTTACCCGGGTGAATACTCCAGCTGCAGGTCATTGTTTGGATTGGGATTTGGGGGAAAACTATTGAGGCTAATTCAGTGTGATTTAGCTGGAGTATTTTAGTTTTTATGTCAATTTGGGAGACCTGCAGGTGGGCATGAGGAATACCAGTGATGACGGTGAGGGCGTCTGTTGAAATTGTTTTATATCCTCTTGCCATTTGCAAGAGGAAGGGCCTTTGAGTTGACTTGAGTTGGGTAATCGCATCAGTTCTGAGGTGACCACCCCAGATGCCGGCGCCATAGGTTATGATCTTTTCGATAATCGCACTGTACCAAAACTTTAGAAGAGAAGTTGCGATGCCCCATCTCTTGCCTACCATTTTCATGGAGCTATGGTACAGCGCGAGGGTTTTTATTTTTAGGTATTTAATATGAGCCAGCCAATTGAGGTGGTCATCAAAAACTATGCCCAGAAGTCTTAATTGGCGAACGTGATGCACGCTGACGCCCTCGATCCGCATCTTGGGACTCCTCTTTAAAGCTTTTGGAAAGGCCAGAGTTAGAGCGTTAGATTTTGAGGGAGAGAGTTGGAGGTCGATACCTTTAAGGGTTTTACTGAAGAGATTTAGGGCCACCTGGGCTTGGTCCTCCAGATCTTTTCTCCTAGGACCCGAGAAAATGATGGAGAAATCATCCGCATAGGCAAAGTTTGAGAATTTTATTGGCTATTATTATCCACAAGATTGGGCCTAAGCATGAGACTTGAGGGCAGCCTTTGGTTTGTGGTAAAACTGACGTACCCTCGCCCCAATTGACCAGGATGTTTCTGTCTGAGAGGTATGAGCGGATGACTCCCGCAAGATTTCCCGGGCAGTTAATTTCTTGAAGGCTTTGGAAAATATGAGGCCACTCTATATTATCGAAGGCTCCTTTGATGTCCAGGGAGACAATCGTGGTGTAGTTCTGGGCATTAGCGCTAATGGCGCAGGAACTTTTAATTGATTGCAAGGCTTGTTCACAGGATCTGCCCTCTCTGAACCCAAATTGATTTTGGTGGAGGAGTTGATTAGTTTCGAGAAAGTAATTTAGTCTTGTTACTATTAGTTTTTCTAGTAATTTTCCTAAACTGGGGAGCAGGCAGATCGGTCTGTATGAAGTGGGTTCAGAGGGAAGTTTCCCTTGCTTTAGAAAGTACACCACTTCGCCTCTACGGAGAATTTTTGGAAAGTAATGATGTTCTAGGCATTTGTTTGTCCAATGTAAGAGAATTTGCGGCATTGTATTGTAGGTGTTTCTTAAAATTTTGAAATCAATGTTGTCTGGACCAGGGGCCTTCTTAACATTGAAGCTAAAAAGAGTAGCTTTAACCTCGGCCTCCGTGAAGGGCACATCCGAGGGAGCCGAGAAAGAGGGTTCAATGAAACGCGGATAGATTGATATTGGAAAAAGAATTTCTGTTAAGTGTTCCAGATTATTTTTCTTGGAAGAAAGAGCTGGAGGACGCTCAAGTTTCAGCTCTGTGGGTGTGAAGAATTTGTTACTGTAGAATTTCTGTGCAGTACCAAATGTTTGTGTTTGTGATGTGCAATATTTCTTCCATGCGTTACGTTTAGCTAAATTAACTTGTTTTTTAAAAAAAGCCGCGTGTAATTTAATTTTCTGATTGTGTTGCTGTTTAAGAGAAGGATCAATATATTTTAGTGGTCTTTTTAAAGCGGTTAGGTGGTTACGCATGGAACGAAGTTGGGGTGACCAGAAGGTATAGGCAAGCTTCCGACCCGACTTTTTCAGTCTGAAGGCGGCGGTGGCAGCTGTTTGAATGATGTTAATAAAATTTTGAGTGTAAGTTTCTAATTGGTCTGTGTCTGCTATTAAGTTTAAGTTTTCTGTTAGGGAGGAGGTGTAAGTTGTAAGGAGTGAATTGAATTTCTAAAAATTTCCACGTTTTGTGGCAAAGCGTTTAGAGTGTGTGATTGAAGGAATGGAATTTATTGAGAAGGTTATATAATTGTGGTCAGAGTTGTTAGCAATATCTAGGACTGACCAGTCATTAATCTTGGCAAGAGTCTTTGGATTGCACAAGGTGAAATCTGGCCAGCCCTTTGCATTGTCTTTGGTAAAAGTTGGTGCCGAATTTTCGTAATTAGCCAAACAGATATTATTTGAGGTTATAAATTCAATTAGACTACGACCCCTGGCGTCCTCCCGGGGTGAACACCAAAGAGGGGAGTTGGCGTTGAGGTCGCAGCAGCATAGGAAAAGAGACTTTTGGGTAATTAAATGCTGCCACTCCAGCAGGCAGTCGTCAAAGTCTGCGGACGGGGGAGCATAAGCACTGCCCAAAATGAGCTCGCCCTCCTTCGTGGTCAAGGTGACGAATACACAGTGATCCCCAGTGTAAAGGTGAGTGTAATTAAGATTTTGTGATGAATAATAATGTGAGCTGAGTTTTTCTTTGAGCTGAACTTGGACCAGGTGGAGGGGAAGCCATACAGATCACCCCCAACAGTGCAGTAGGCATCCTGCAACAGCCCGAAGTCAATAGAGTTATTCTCCATAAATTCTCGAGCCGTTGAGTTAGCCGCCTCACAATGATTGAGGTTGATCGGCAGGAATTTTAAGTTATTGAAATTAAGTTGATTGAGAGAGGACGTTGCCTCTTGGGGATGGGAAGAGAGGACTTTTGAGACTTTAATATTTTTGGACGCGAATTTTACAAAATTTTTAAGTTTAAAACTAAATAAAGATGGGTAACTTGGTTACCTGCGAGAATACTCTTCATCCATTGGACCTCGGTAAGCTGAGTAAGCTGGGTAAGGAGGAAAGTCATATTCAGGATAATAGTAAGAATGTTCATAGTCATAGGGATTTTGGTAAGGTAGGTAAAAGTCGTGTTCATAAAAGTCTTGTTCATAAAAGTCTCGTTGAGCTGGATGTTGATAATATCGGGGTCGATTTGGTAAGTTGCGTTTGAGGCGACGAGATGAAGTTGGAGATTGGGCTCTGGAGTTAGAAGGGGGTCCTTGTTTTTCTTATGTGTTGACTTGTTACGAGACTTTGGACGATTTCTTGAGGATGAAGATTTCGTTTCCTTAGACGGGAGCCCTGAAGGATTTTCTCTCTGGGGAGATTTAGAGGGAGAAGAACGGCGTCTTCTTGAACGAGAATTTGAGTTTTGTCTATCCTGTCTCGAAGAAGCTTGCCTTGAGGCTAAAGCTGAGAGAGGATATTTGTCATCTAGGAGTTTCCTTCGGTCTTGATACTTAGCTGCGAAAAGGGGACAGACCGAGGAGAAAGCCGGGTGGTCCGTTGGAAGGGGCCCTTGATTATTTTTTAGTCTTAAATGGTTGGCCCTCTGGCAGTTGATACAGTTCGCTGATTCTGTACATCCATCATTTTTATGCGTGGCTGCACATTGAGAACAGGTTTTTTGTGTGCATTGCCTGGAGGTGTGTTCAAGGGATTGGCAATTCGTGCACCTCAGGACCCTGGTATATGGCCTGAAGGTGCACCTGAAAAGCCCCATGGAGAAAGCATTCGAGGTCAGGTAAGCCTCAGCGAGGGGAAGGGGTGCTTGGAGTACTAAGTTTTTGAGATGGGGCATTCTTGAAGATTGAGTGCGTACGAGCTTCACCTGTTCCCTGAGCCGAGGTTGCAAGTTTCTGATGAGAAATAGATTTTGCAGAATTTCGCTGTCTTCCAGTACTGCTGGTGCACCTGAAAGCAAAAACCAGACTTCAGGGCAAGGTTTCTGTCTTATATTTAATTTGTCACTAATTTCTTCAGTTGCGAGAAGATCCTGTGCTAACAGACCGGCTTCTTCCGGGGTTGAGCATCTCAGGTCCACAGAGGAGCGGAAAACTTTGCGACCCACGATTTTCCCAATCGTGGAGATATGGTGACGTTTTATTATATTTAGGATATCAGTGCCCTTGTCTTCTTCAGATTTAGATTTGACAAACAGAGTACACTTTAAATGTTGGAGATTTTCAGATGCGATTTGGATATTCTTTTGCAGTTGATTTTGGAGATTAGGTGATTTTTTCTCTTGAAGGTCTTGTGGGTTGAGTTTCTGGGCATAAGTAAGTTTATCAGTTGTCACTGGGTGATGTTGTTGAGACAGTTGATGTTCTTGAGGGGAAGTTGGAGATTGTTGACATGGAGGAGGTTGTAGATTGTGGAGATGTTCTTTCAGAATAGTTTCTTGTTTTTGTAAATCAGACTCAAATTTCTCTTGAGCTTTTAGCTGTTGGTCAAAATTCGTATTGAGCTTAGTTTGAAGAGTTTTCAGCTCCTGAACTTTTAAATTTAAGTCCGTGATTTTATTTTGAATTGCGCGGGTGTATTCCTTTAATGGAGAAATATTTTGGAAATTTAGTGATCGGGACTTTTCTGATGGTGGAGAAGTTGCAGGAGATTTTGATTCAAGAGGTTGCGTTACATCGGCTAGTTCTTGTAATTCGATGATTTTGTTAAACGCCCTTTCAAAGACTGTAAGAGGAGCTGGTTGGTGGCGTTTTCTACACGTTATGATAATATTGTTGCCGGCTCTTGCTATATCTGAGATATTTGTAAATGCAAGGAAGTCCTCTTTTTTGTATGATGAGTCAGGAAGGGGCGTGGATAGATATAAGATAGAAGAGGTAGATTGTCTACTGCAGATTGAGTCGTTGTCATTGTCAGAAGAATCTCCTGCCTTAAATTTTTCATTCTTTGGAGAAGACATTTTATTGGATTATTTGGATTATTACTAGCTTTGAAAAAAGCTTTTGTTTTATAATTAAATAACAATAAATTTGTTGAAAATTAAACCAGATCAAAAGTAGGGAGGGCTTTCCCAGCCACATACACGCGCATCAGACACAGAACACCCAAGCTCTCAATATATATATATATATATATATATATATATATATATATATATATAAATAAATAAATAAATTTTATTTCAGAATTTAAGTTACATCCTGAAACCCCGGGAGAAAAAAAAAAAAAATATATATATTAATAATTTGAAAGAGGGGGGAGAGAGCGAGCCGGTTGTCAAAAAAGAAAGAAAAAAAAAAAAGGTAGGGGGGGTGGCAGCAGGAAACGCGAATTAACTTAGAATGGGTGAAGAGAAATGATAAAAAGGAATAGGGATTGCGCCCTTTGGCGGGGAACAAAGGTGGTATGCTCAGAGGGTGGGACAAGCAAAGACCTATTCAACGATATAAAGGAAATGAAAATCGGATAAATAGGGGCTGAGATATTAACGAAAAACCTAAAAGTTTGGAAAATTAGATAGAAGAGGCGCCAAAAAATGGTTAATTAAAAAGGGTTAAAGGACTTGTGTAACTAGTGTAAATCAAGTCCTTGGGCTACAAAACTAGTTAAATAATCGATTGGGGTGAACTTTATGTTTAAATTCAGAGAGACCAACAATTCAATTTGGTTCCTTGGGTGCCAAAAAAAGCCTTTAAATGAAAATTCGCGATTTGGTTAAGTTAATTTAAGAAATTAAAACAAAAGGTAACAAAAAGCGCGTGCTTGTAATTATTAATTTGATTGTTACTGAAAATAGGGAATAAAAGAGAGCGCCCTCTAGCGGGGATAAAGGGTGGTAAGCTCAGAGGGTGGGGCATGCGAAAACCTATCCAACGATATAAAGGAAATTAAAATCGGATGATTAGGGGCTGAGAAATTAACTAAAAACCTAAAAATTTGGAAAGTTAAATGAAAGAGGCGCCAAAATAATGGTTAATTAAAAAGGGTTAAAGGACTTGTGTAACTAGTGTAAATCAAGTCCTTGGGCTACAAAACTAGTTAAATTTTCAATTGAGTTGAACTTTATGTTGAAATTCAGAGAAACCAACATTTCATTTTGGTTCCCTGGACGCCAGAAAAGTCGTTAAATAAAAAAGCACAATTTGGTTAAGTTAATTTAAGAAAATAAAACAAAAGGTAACAAAAAGCGCGTGTTTGTAATGAATAGTTTGATAGTTACGGTAATTAGGGAATGAAAGAGGCGCCCTCTAGCGGAGAGAGAGGAGGGTTAGCTTAAAAGGTGGGGCTTGTCAAGACCTTTCCAACGGTACATGACATTTGCTAATCCGACAACCGGTTCTCTCAAAATGAAGAAAAATAAAAAGTCTATGTAAAACCATACATAGGAAGCAACTCAATTGGATGGGAAATGACACTAAACATGTCCAACCCAAGGTCCAATCAAGTTGAGATACTTTAGGGATACAAGGGGGACTCATATTCATAATTGCAATTACATAATTAATCTTAAATAAATGAAAAATAACTGACAACATTAAAAAGTAAGCATAGGAAAAATCTCTATTGGATGAAGAAAAATACAAAATAAACCCGACCCAGGGCCCAACAGGGTTGAAACAGTTATAGGGTTCCAAGGTGACCCGCAAAACTGAAGCAATGGCTTAATTAACCTTAATAAGAAGGAAAATAATAAACAATATATTAAAAAGCCATATATGGGAAAAAACTCAAATGATTAAGGATTAGTGTAAAACAAACCCGACCCGGGGTAAAACAGGGTTAAGACATTACTACGATACTATAGAGCCCCACTGTAACACAAGAAAACACTTAATTATTCATAATTAAAGGCAAAAATTAAAATAAAACAGTTTTAAAAAGATAGAAGTTGGCCACCATAATACAGCGAATGATCCAAGCTTATTTAAAAACACCGTATGGCAACGGATTACCCATAAAAGACCATGCCCGCCAAATCGTTAAGGATTAACCAATCAAAAGAAAGCGGGAAAACATTCACTGTATTATCAGTGGCAACAGCTAAAAAGTTTTGGTTTAGATTTTGAAAAAAAAAAAAAAAAAAAAAAAATCCCGACTTCAAAACGAAAAAGGGAAAAACAGCAACATCGAATACATTACAAGATACAAAAAGGGATAAATAGAGGGAAGTATAGTACAAGAAAACATAATTGCAATTAAATAAATAGTGATTTAAGTGTTTAAAATAATTAAAAATTTAAAAAATAAAGACAAAAAAGGTTTAATTAGAGTACAGTTAACATAAATTGCATGATTACTAATTATTAATTAGTTTATTTATATAAATAAAGCCCCTACGAATTTCCGTAGAGGGAAAAAACAAGATGTGAAAACATAACTTTAAGAAAATACTCATAACTTTAAAACCAGTGGGGCTACAAACAAATATAATATATGTACAGAGAGCCCGAACATTCATGCATCCAACACATCTTAGTACGCAACTGGTACTCACCCCTTACCCTGGTAGATTTAGCCAAACATCAGAGCTTGTAGAAGCATGACGTTCACGATTGAAGATCTGGACCGGGAACTTGCCTGCTATACGTTGTCGCAGCTAAAGGCAGCGGTAACACGAGTCAGAGGTTCGTTCGGTTCAAGGTTAATTTTTGAGAATTTTTTCATGTTATTAGCGGCCTGCATATACGTGCCGCAGGCACTGGGTCACGAACCCGAGTTCCGTTCTGTTTGAGGTAATTTTTTTGTTACAGATTATTATTTTTTTGTGATGTTTTCAATTAAAAATAGAAATTCAAACAAAATACAGTTAAAGATATAAAACCATACAAATTTAAGGTGTATTTAAGGTTATTATCATGGGCCCGGTCAATGCTGGGCTTGTTCGTTCCGTTCCAGGTTAATTTATTGGAATTTTTTCATAGTATTAGCGGCCCGCGTATGCGCGGCCGCAGGCACCGGGGTCACAAGGCAGAGTTTCGTTCGGTTCGAGGTAATTGTTTTGTTACAGATGATTATTTTTTTCGTGATGCTTTCATTTAAAAACAGAAATTCAAGCAAAATCGAGTTAAAGATATAAAATAATACAAATTTAAGGTTCATTTAAGGTATGATGGGCCCGGACAACACAGGACGAGTCAGCTAACATATAGTCTTAGTAATAAACGAAATAGAAAATAAAAGATAGCAAATGTTTATTTGTAGTCCGTTTGACGTCACATTGACAGTACTTTGTGGAAAGTGATGTCATATATAGCATTTCTATTTATAAGCAATTTTCCGACTTTCTTTTTTTAAGTGAAGTGTCGTAAATTATATTAGATGTTTTAACATGAAATACATTTAAATAATGATGCGACAATTTTTGAAACATTACGGTCAATAAAGTGATCGTCGTATTCGACGGATTCCAGCTAGTTTATTTAATAATAGAAAATAAGTTTTGTCCCTTAGACCTATGACAATATGCGATGCTAACAGGGATGGAACACTGGCACAAAACTCGTACTGGTATCTGTTTGCATAATGTTGTTTAACTCACAAAATCGTTGATTTGAGAAGTAGAGAATTTGGTTTCATTAATAGTAGTATGATTTCTGCACCAGTGTTTCATCCCTGTGCTAAACGTATTGAACCTCAATCATAGCAGTTGCATCAATCTGGAGATGAGATTGTCTCTACGCGTGTTCTTCCATAACTGGGAGTCAGATTTTATTGCATGACATTAAAAAAATACACATATCCTCAATCAAACAGCAGAAAAAAGTCTGATATGAATTTCTCAAAATATTTAAAGTGGCTACACTGTTAAAAAAAATGCAACGTTGTTGCAAGAAATTCTCTGTAATTTGGGAAAATGTTGTGAATTACGGATAAATCACGCTGACAATACGTATTTTTCTGTAAATACAGAGAATTTCTGGCAGCAAAGTTGTATTTTTTTAACAGTGATATTTTTAGAGGCAGCTTTAGCCCCTGATGAATGATTGTCTTGACTATATATGTATATTAATGTATTTTATTTTATTTTATTTATTAATTAATTTATTTTTAAACACATTTTGTGTTTAATACACAGAAAAATATTGTGTTATTTATACCTGCAGCAAACTAAAAATGAGTTTTATTATTTATCTTATAACGAACTCACAAAATTTAAAAGTGTAAAGTTAGTACAATTTATATTCCATTATGGCTCTAAAACACTAAAAAAATATTTTTAAGAAGAAAGACTTCATTGATTGATCCTAATTTTAATCGATATAATTCATACTAAAGTTAAAAAAAAAAAAAAAATCTTGAAAAATAACGATTTGTTTAAGAAATAAAAAGGCAGAAATCTTTTCCATTCAAACATCGTTTCGTACTTTCCGTTCGCGAAATGTAAATTTAGGTTTCGATGGTTAAAAAATTATTTGCAAATAAAAAGCATTTCTGTTTGAAAGTTGTTTTTTTTTCTTTTTAAAGTGGTATTCCTGTAATGAGCGTTTTTCAAAATGTTTGTCTTTAGCCTTTGAAATCAATAATTTTTCAAAAACGTTTCAAACTAATTTGTGTGATGATGTTTTTATAATTTAAAAATTACAAAAAAAAAAAAAAACTTGTATACTTTACGGGTTTTTTTAATCAAATATTCCTCTTATAATGACATAAAAATTTTAAATAACAAAATCAAAAAGCTTAAATACACATTATTTTAAATAAAATTCAAATATCTGATTTTAGAAAAAAAAAGTATATATATATATATATTTACAAAAAAATATTTAAAAATAATTATAATTTATATTTTTTTATTATTATCTTTATGCAAGTGTTAAACCAAACGGTTTCATTATACTTAATATCTTGAAAGAGCATATTCAATTAATTTCATCCTATTTTCAGTAAATATTAACCTTCTAACGGGCGGGCGTATATGAGAGATACACTAGCGACGGATCTCGTTGTATATCTTAAAGTCAGAGAGCATTTGAAACACTTATCTTTGGCTATTCACTCAGTATATATTGATCTATTTTTAGTTATATTTTGAACATCGAGACAATGATATGAAGCTGTATATTTGCTATTTGTATTTGGAAAATACGCGCGACCGTTCATGTAATGTTTTGTTATATTTGATTTTTTTTCCGCTATTTAAGATGATTCTTTGTTGTTTTTGTTTTAAACATTATTATTTTAAATATTTTTAAAATTAATTAACTTTTAACTTTAAATTTTTATTCAAAATGACAAAACATCAACTATATTATTTGTTTTATTTTCAAATAATTCCGATGTTTCTTTGATTACTTTATATTGATTTTGTGCTTTCAGTTTCATTCTTTCAGTTCTATTTTAAAGAATAAATGTTCCAATTGAATGTTCTTATTAATCTTCAAATGGTTATAGTATAATTAAAATATTCAGATACTTTAAAATACATATTTTTGAGTAGTGTATGTGAAATAATTATCAGATAAAAAAAATTTTATAAACCATGTTTTTTAATTTTCTGTTGAATCATATAAACGCTACTGAAGGCAGCCGGAACCCCAGCAATTGGATAAAAGTATTAAAAAAATTCCTTGCTATCGTCTTTTGAGCTATTATAAAAGTTTCAAATGGCTATATAGCCGGGAAATTAGTTAAAAGTTGATTGCAAGCTTTGTATTGGAAACGATGCCGAAGGCAGCAGGGTCCCGAAGCAATTGAATAAAAATATTTTTTAAAAGCATTTTCACCGTATTCTGAACTGTTCCGAAAGTTTCAAATGTCTAGCTACTCGAGAAGTTAGTTAAATAAATTTTCTGTTGAATCATATGAACGCTGCCGAAGGCAGTAGGGACCTGAAGCAGTTGACTAAAAGTATTAAAACAAAATGTATTGCCACCGTGTTCTGAGCTATCCTGAAAGTTTCAAATATAGTTGGGAAGTTAGTGAAAAATCGATTGCAAGCTTTGTACTGGTAACGCTGCCGAAGGCAGCAGGAACCTGAAACAGTTGGCTAAAGGTATTTAAAAAAAATGCATTTTCACCGTGTTCTGATATATTCTGAAAGTTTCAAATGTCTAGCTAATCGGGAAGTTAGTTAAATAAATTTTCTGTCGAATAATATAAGCGCTGCCGAAGGCAGTGGGACCTGAAGTAGTTGACTAAAATTATTAGAAAAATGTATTGTCACCGTGTTATGAACTGTCCTGAAAGTTTCAAATGTCCAGATATTCGGAAAGTTAGTGAAAAATCGATTGCAAGCTTAGTACTGATAACGCTGCCGAAGGCAGCTGGAACCCGAAACAGTTGTCTAAAAGTATTAAAAAATGCATTTTCACCGTGTTCTCAACTATTCTGAAAATTTTAAATGTCTAGCTAGTCGGGAAGTTAGTTAAATAAATGTTCTGTCGAATTATATAAGCGCTGCCGAAGGCAGCGGGACCTGAAATAGTTGACTAAAATTATTAGAAAAATGTATTGCCACCGTGTTGTGAGCTGTCCTAAAAGTTTCAAATGTCTAGCTAGTCGGAAAGTTAGTGAAAAATCGATTGCAAGCTTTGTACTGATAACGCTGCCGAAGGCAGCAGGAACCCGAAACAGTTGGCTAAAGGTTTTAAGGAAATGCATTTTCACCGTGTTCTGAACTATTCTGAAAGTTTCAAATGTCTAGCTAGTCGGGAAGTTGGTTAAATAAATTTTCTGTCGAATCATATAAGCGCTGCCGAAGGCAGCGGGACTTAAAATAGCTGACTAAAATGATTAGAAAAATGTATTGTCACTGTGTTGTCAGCTGTCCTGAAAATTTCAAATGTCTAGCTAGTCGGAAAGTTAGTGAAAAATCGATTGCAAGCTGTGTACTGATAACGCTGCCGAAGGCAGCAGGAACCGGAGACAGTTGGCTAAAGGTTTTAAGAAAATGCATTTTCACCCTGTTCTGAACTATTCTGAAAGTTTAAAATGTCTAGCTAGTCGGGAAGTTAGTTAAATAAATTTTCAACCGAATCATATAAGCGCTGCCGAAGGCAGCGGGACTTGAAGTAGTTGACTAAAAATATTAGAAAAATGTATTGTCACCGTGTTGTGAGCTGTTCTGAAAATTTGAAATATCTAGCTAGTCGGGAAGTTAGTTAAAAATCGATTGCAAGATTTGTCCCTGACAAACACACAAACAAACCCACAAACAAACCCACAAACAAACCCACAAACAAGAATCGAAGTTAATAAAAACATGGTAAAAATACGCGCGACCTTTCACGCTCGTATAAGCAGCGCGCCCGCTGGAAGGTTAATAACTTTTGTTGTAAAGTGTCCTAACAAATTCAAATCAACGTTAATTTTTTTTTTTTTTTTTTTGCACCAAATCTTCCAAAATAGATTCCATAACTGTAAACTTTGAATACGTAATACTTATGGCCGCTAAAATGAACGGTACTTATTATTCTTATAACATACATTACACTGCTGAAAATTTTGGTTCAAGTTCGAACCAAAATTTGGTGCAATAGTAGCTGCAACGTGTGAGGTAGAACCAAAACTTAGCTGGAACCAAGGCTGCTACCATACGGTGGTGAAACCTTCATCTATAATATGTTGGTCCTTGCTGAAAAAATGCATCAAATCATAATAAATGATTCCAACATTATACGAGGGCTATTTTTTTTTCAACCTCCGATAGGCTATACAAGAAAAACGGGTAAATATAAAAAAATGATTTTATTGCCAAAAGTAATGTAGATTAAAGGTTACTTCTCTACATAAATCATCTTGACGATTGAGGCATTTGTCCTATCTGTGAACAAGCTTTGAAATATCCTCTTCATAAAATGTTGCCGCCAGTGACTTGAAGTGAGTTATGACGGTTTCTTTGAACTGCTCGTCAGTTTGGAAGCGTTGCCCTCTAAGACACTTCTTTTGTTCCGTGAAAAGATGGTAATCACTGGGCGCTAGGTTTGGTGTACCTACTCTTTTCTTTAACCACTTGGTCAACTCGATGAACAAGATCGTCTGTAGCGAAAGACTTGCGGCCTTGACCTCTTTCATCATGCACATCAGTTCGGGCCAATTTATATTTTCGACACCATTCACGAACAACACCCTCACTCATAAACCTGTCTCCATACACTCGACTCATTCTTCGATAAATTTCCGCTGCACTATTATCTTCTGCCTGCAAAAAACGAATAACACTTCGCAATTCACACTTAGCGGTAGAATCAATAAAGACAGCCATGTTTACTTTACTGCAGCTGAAAACGAAGTACCGTGTTGCACTCGGCAGTGACAGAGCGTGTAGAAGAGGAAATGCGCAGTCACATGCTGCGCACGCCAGTCACCTGCCGCATGTCTGGCCTTCATACCTTGCGATCGGAGGTTGAAAAAAAAAAAAAAACAGCCCTCGTATAATTGTAAATATTGTTGTACCAAGTTTCGGTTTAATCATGTGCCAAATCATGGTAAAAAGTTTAAGCATGTTTTGGTGGTAGTACTATGATTTGGGTTCAACCTAGCACAAACTTTTAAACAATGATAGGAAGTGATAAATAGACTCTTCTGGACCACAAATCTTTATAGTAATCTTGACTTAGGTATCTATAACCAATGGAAAGTTACTGCCGAAGAATGAAAAATGCCCAAATCTTAAAAACGTCTTCAATTTCTGATTTTTATTTATTTTTTTAATGCTGCTAAAAGTATAAGCACGTATCTGGAAAAAAAGAAAAAGTTATATTGTGAGTGATTGAGGAATAAAAGTGATTGAGGAATAAAAGTGATTGAGGAATTCTTGTATGTTCCCATTTAACAATGATCTTCCTACATCTTTCTCTGGGATATCCTGTACCTCCCGGATACATCCCGAACGAAGAACGGACATGTTTGGGAAATCTGAGGGGAAATCTAATTTGATATTTCTAGGAATGATTTGACAGAGGTAGTTTTCGGGAACTACGATGGAGCAACGAAACGGCGATGTTCGTACGTAGGCTGCTACGGCGGTCATTTTGTATTCCTACGGAATATGCTGGGAAGAACATGAGAAATCTGGGGCTTACCGTGGGAGCTCTTACGGAAGAATATTTGCTATATGGGAATAAAATAAAAGTAAACATTATGAATCACACATATCATGGTACCAAAAAATTACTATATTCAAACACTTAAATATTGAATGATATATAAATAGTTTTTAAAGTTCTTAAAAAAAAAAAAAAAAGCAATTGCATAGGTGTTTTTTTTCATTGAAATAAATTATAAGTTCTCTTAAAGTAAATGGTAGTAAAAATGTAAATGCTTGTTTTGAGGCACATAAGATTCATGTATTTTTTTTTTATGAATTAGTTTGATAGCTGAAAAACTTGTTATAATATGCTATGTCGTATTGTTGAAAAGAAAAATCAATATGTACTCAGAATCCCCATAAACAATTTTACCTTTACTTTAAAAATAAATAAATAAATAAATAAAAATAAAAATCTGAAGCAAATAATTTTAATTAATTATTTTATAAAAAAAAGTCTTCTTATTAAAATAATAATAATAATAATAATAATAATAATGATGATGAAATGCATCTTTTACTGTATAATATAAGGAAAAATTATCTTTAAAGAAAAATATAGAAAATGCGAAACAATTTTTCATTAAAACCATTTTCTATTCTAGTTCTTCTCTTTGACACGAATCAGTAGTTTTCATCTTGAATCGTTACTTGAGAATTTTATTACCAAGAAAAGGATAATATTCCGTTCACTCTTTCAAAAGTAATACAGGTTTTATATTTTTGGATGATACTCAACGATTGCTGCTTTATCGATCTTATGCTGAAAATTAGCACAAGGGAATCCTGCATGAACGTTATATCTTCTCCTTACAGAAGTTATTTAAATTGGTCAAAAAGTCATATATTTTTAAGATATCGTTTCAGAGCTTTGAGATTTCAGAATACTTAACGAACATTTGAAATTTCGAGGAAACTTATTTTATGCATTCGAAATGATGTATTTATTTGTTTTATAATATCAATAGATAGAATTAATACATTTTTGCATATTTTGTAACTTTTTTTTTTTTTTTTTTTTTTTTTTCATTTTTAACTCCTTGTTGCTTTTGAGTATATCAAAATTATATTTTTTATTTATTTATTTACTTATTTATTTTTATAAGATCTTAATATTTTATAATAAAAAGTATGAATAATTTTAGATTTCTTTAAATGATTTTAGAACAGTATTAGAAAAAAATATTATTAATATTTTAAATAAGGTTGAACTTAAAAAAAATATTTACAGCAGGTTTATCATCAACATTATATCTTCTCCATAGAGAAGTTATTTAAATTGCTCAAAAAGTCATAGATTTTTAAGATACCGTTTCAGAAATTTGAGATTTCAGAATACTTAAAGAACATTTGAAATTTCAGTGAGACTTATTTTATGGATTGAAAATGATGTATTTATTTGTTTTATAATATCAAGAGATATAATTAATACATTTTTGCATATTTTGTATTTTTTTTTTTTCATTTTAAACTCCTTATTGCTTTTGGATATCTCCAAATTTTGTCTTATATATATATATATATATATATATATATATATATATTTATAAACGCTTAATAGTTTATAGTAAAAAGTATGCAAAATTACATTTTATTTTAAATAATTTTAGAACAGCATTAGAAAAAAAATATATAATATTATTTTGAATAATGTTAAACTTTTTAAAAAGATTTACAACAGGTTTATCGTCATCATTTCATTGCAGCTATAACCTTCTCATTACCATGACAATATTTTCTTCTATTAAATGTAGAAGAAAGTATTGGTATCGTACAAATTTTCTACTTTCGGTTATCGTTGTATTTACACGTTTTGAGATATGTAGAACACGGTTAGCTCTTTTTATAAAATGTCTTTGCATATTATTTTGACTATCTTGAAGCTTCAAATTAATTTTTATTATTATTTTTATAACAGCTTAATATTTTATAGCAGTTGGCATTAATAGTTTTAATTTTTTAAAAATAGTTTTTAAATTTATTAGCAGAACATGAGAATATTCAAATTATTATTTTAAATCAAGTTAAACTTTTAAAAATATATTTGCAACAGTCTTGCAGTGAACTGAACATTCCTTTGCAGATTTAACCTTAATGTTATTACGACACCAATGTTTTCTTTTATTAAACATAGAATAAAGCATTGGTATCATAATAATTTTATACTTCCAGTTTTCGATATATTTACTTGTTTTCGCGGATCCAGAACACGATTTGGCTATTTTTCGAAAATGTTTTTGCATATCGTTTTCCCTATCTTAAATCTCAAAATTAATTACTATTTTTTATTTTTATAACAGCTTAATATTTTATAACAATTGGTATAAATAATTTTATTTTTTTTTAGTTATTTTTTAAAATAGTTTTTAATTAGCAGTGCTGCAAAATATTCAAATTAATATTTTAAATATATAGTATCCCAACTTAGCACATACAAACCAAATAAATAAACTTCCATTTCAGTTAAATATTTTCATAATTACATGTAAATAATACATGATCTTGATAAAATTACTGGTAAAAATGCTCAATTTGATAATAATTTATAAACTCTTATTAATATGATGAATTTTGGTATTTAAATTAATCAAAAAAAATCTTTAAAAGTTAAATGTACTTTATGTGCATAAATGTCTGAAACTATGTATTATTAAACACATTTTTACATTTTTTCTGCATTCTTATTCTCCAATTCCAATTTTAGAAACAGTACAAGAAAGTTAAATTAAACATATATATTTAATTTAATTTTCAGAAAGAAATAAGAAGTGAAAAAAAAAAAAATGTAATGAAAAACTAAGCCTGTTTGTTTCAGACATTTTCATTACTTCAGCTGTTTCTATGGAAACAAATTATAAACTGAGCTGAAAAAAAGGTTTAATTCTAGATTCGGAAAAGAGAAAATTTTTCCAGTTATGTTTTACTTTCATAACTTTAAAAGTACATAACTTTTTTTTTTTTTTTTTTGAAATTTTTTTTTTTTAAACCTAATATATCATTATTTTTTTTTAGAAAATAAAACTATCCTTTAGAAGATACGTTATCTGTCCATTTTTAAGGAAATATTTTTGTTACAAAAATTATTTGCATAATTTAATACTCTTTACTGCTTGATGATACTTAGATACCTTTTAAATTTTTAAAATGTTTTTACTTTTATTTTTTTACTTAGGCAAAAAGAAATACAACTATACTTTGAATATTTATAGGAAAATTTTCTAGAATGAAATACCAACTGTATAACACAAGCGTTTCTAACTTTTTTCATACGACATATAAGACATAGAGCAATTTATAACGTTATTGAATTATTATTATTATTATTATTACGTAGTGCCAAAATTCAATAAAGGACTATTTACACTGATCTGTATGAAAACTACCCCCAAAGTCATTTTGGCAAATTCTTAAAATGACCTCCAGCAATAGTGTGACCATTTTGCCCTATCACCCACTGTTTTTTAGGGGGAGAAAGGATTATTTTAACTGTTAAATGTCTTCTGAGAAGCTACAAAGTTGGAAAATTCTAAAACATTAACATCTGCGGCAAGGGAAAATTTAGGGGTATTTGCCGCTGAAACTATGTATTACATTTCTTTTCTTTTTTAATATAGTATTAATATTATTTATTAAACAATATATATATATATGTTTTATTTTTAAGTGTGAAATTAATCTTTTCCATTCCCCATATCAAATTCAGGTGCATAAAATTACGGAGAAGTGACAAAAATTGGGAGAGGGCGTTGTGTCCCGAGAAAATGGTGGGTGACTGGCAAAAATGGTAGTCATATTCGGATTAATGAGATCATTTTACATAAGAATCAGCAAGAATGGCATCAAGACTAGAAATTCTTTTTTTCTTCAGCACAGTGTTATTGGAAGTTTCTTAAACTTTTATTTTATTTTCTAAAATAATCATTGACAAAAATTTTGATTTTTTTTTTTTTTAAGATCTAATCAATATATAAGAATTAATAATATGAGAATCATTTCTTTGTTTCATTTTTTAGAATTAAACTTATTAGAATTAAAAAGGGGGGAAAAGACAAAAATCCGATTTTAAAAAAACCCTCAAAATCATAAATGCGTGGAAAAAAAAATTAACACCTGAAAGAATATAAACTCAAAATAGAATAGAAAGAGTGACTGAAATTGGAGATGGGTCTGAAATAGGGACACTGAGGCTATCGTCGAGGATTGGTTACGTCTTTTATTAACAATAATAGTTTCGAAATGAGGTTTTGCTAGTAATTGACCACTTACATCTAGCAAGAAGCTGCGGTGGTATTAAAAATAACTATATCAATTTCCAGTTTAAAAATCAATTAAAATAAAAACTACTAGTATATTTTCAATTTTACAAGCAAATCCCAAATATTTAATATTTTTTTCCAATTATTGAATAATATATGTAAACTTATGATAATATCTTATTATGAACAATTTAAAATATTGATTTCAGATTACACAAATTCAAATGTAAACAAAGAAATAAAGAATCGGTTTTCAAAATAAGAAAATTGTAATAAAAACAATATTTGTTCAACAGAACAGTTTTTAATTATAAAACTGTATTTTATTCATACTGAATGATTTCCAAATCACTAATCTTGAATAATATGTTGCCATAAAAAAAGGAAAATGAAAAAAATTTCTGAGTTCAAAAAAATCTCTAATCAACCAGAGGCACGAGTCAAAAAGCTGTTTGAAGAATTGATTTATTATGCATGAAAAGATTTTTAAAAAGTTTCATTTTTGTAAAACAAACATGAAAACACTTTTTTTTTTTTTTTTTAAATATATAAATCTGATTTAGAATTTACGTTTTTTTTTTTTTTTTTTCTGTTTTCTAAGAGAACGTACAGATATATTCATGAAAGCAAAGTGGGCTGATTGTTAATTAGTAGGAAAAATATAGCAAATTAAATTAAAATAAAAATAATATTGTCATTATTTTTTATTGTAATATTTTCTTTGGGAATAAGGTTGTTTGAGTATGATTTTTAGTAAATTATAAAGATATGCAAATAAATTTTGAAAAAAAAAAAAACAATATTTTTCACTTTGTAATCATATTTGATTTATTTTCATATACTTCTTTTTTTTTTTTTACCATACAAAATTTCCGTTAGCCAGACTATAAGTTTATAAAATATTTTTCTGTAAAAAAAAAAAATAATAATAATAATAAATAAATAATATATATATATATATATATCAATTGAAAAAAAATCTTTAGATGTTTCTTAGAATTTATGTTCAAACAATATTAAAAAGTTTTTATGAACTCGTTTTGTGGCTACCCAGATGGTGTAGCGGTTAGCGTCTCTGATGGCTACACGGTTCATGTACATACGGGCTAGGAGACCTTAGAAATACCTTCACAGAGAGCACTTCTCCTAAGGCCTAGGAACCTAGTGCATTCTATCGGCCTTAATCTCCACAACCCTACCCAACCGAGCCCTACACCGTACAGCCGGGGCTCGAATCCCAAACATAGCAATGATGTGTTGTCCATGTTAGGGGTAGCGATGACAGCCCTTTATGTGCTACTTCACAAATGAACACCAGTTCGTCGAACCTGAAAAAAAAATGCATTGTGCTTAGTGTGCTGTAAGTTTAATAAACTAATATAATGTAAAATAGTTCCCATTGTTGAGTTTCCTGTTAAAAATAGTAAAAATTAGCTTTTTTTTTTTTTTTTTTTTTTTTTTACATTTTTTCGATTTTTAAAGAAAATACTAGACGGAATTTCGATTTGATCCAGAGGGCAATTAGGGGAACAACCACAAAAAAAAGAATAGAGAAAATATTTAGAATCACACTGCATTACAAAAAGCTACAAATGACATGAGCTTTAATACATTGTTACACATACTATGTACAATATTTATAAGATTTGGTGCGGGAATTACGCTTATATTTAGGTATATATATATATATATATATATATATATATTTAAATTATTAAATTTATTGACAAGTGTTTTGCTTATAACTAGAATGGATTTCCATAAAATATTACAAAACTTGCTGAAAATTTGTCAAACGTTAGAGAAACAGTATTCTGAAATAAAAAATTCACACGTTTAATATTCACACAGATATGAGTATTTTTTATTAAATTCTATTTTATTGCGCATGCGAAAAATATATATACATTAATTAATTTATTAATCAATAATACATATATATATATATATGTTGAATGCTAAATATTTTGAGCAACTTTTATCGAAAGTTCATTTGAACAGAGTACAAATTAAGTGAATTGTCCGCAAAAGCATGACCTTGTTCTTAGACATTTTTCAAAGTTGAAATTCTTCATACGCTGCGTATTTAATTTGAAGATCCAATCATTTCAATCACGCTGTAAAAGTTATGAAAAACACCATGTGAACTCCCAAATCTTATTCAAGAAACAAATTTATGCTAAAGTTAGGGTGAAACCTATTAGGTTTTAAACCGTTTTTAGAAGGCAAAAATCGAGGGAATTCTAAAATTCCATTAAAAAAAAAAAAAAAAAAAAAAAAAAAAAAAAAAGGTCATATTGTCAAGTGCGTGAAAAAAAAGGCTAATACCAGAAGAAATAAAATGTCTAAACTAACTGGAAAAAATATTGGAAGCTCGGGAAGCCATTGGACTCAGAGCCCTGAAGTAATCGTCGAGGGTTTCCTACGCCTCGCCTATAAGACTCGTCGGTGACGGGTGTGAGCCACTTCACTTTTGGTTGTTTAAATCAAAATATGAATTATTACCAGAAATTTGCTAAAAAATGGAATTTTTTAAAGTACTATCAAAATAAAAATTATTATTATTATTATTATTATTGTACGAAAAATTATGCCAGAATAAATGAATAAAATGTCATCGCCCTCTTGACGATAAAATTTTAAAAGGTGCCTAAGGGGTCCTATATTAAAACTGAGCAAAACTTACAACTTTTTTAACTTACAACTTTTGTGGTGGGAGTAACTATTCATTGTTTTTATTTTTATTTTCATTACTAATATTTTAAAGGAAGAAGATTATAGGTGAGGACACTTATCTATTAAAAGTAAATAAACTGACAGATAAAAGGAGACATGTACTGATTTAAGTTCTATAAACAGCATTTTTATTGCAGTGTTCTATTTGGTTGCATTATCATACTCCTCCTTAGATAATTCTTGTCCATGAAATAATAATAATAATAATAATTATTATTATTATTATTAAATATTAAATTATTTAATAATGATAATATAAAAATGCAAATCACAATCGCATACAGCTACTCATTTTACCCTCCCCTCGGTTTTAGTGTATCTTCACTTAATATAAAAGTAGTAACAATATACACATATATATATATATATATATTGGCATTACTTCGTTTCAATATAGTCATCTCTATATCCTTTTTTCTATCAAGATAAAAGATAAAAGAAAATAATAATCTAGAAAGTCTTTAGAAAAACACAAAATGAACAAAAAGTTTAAAATTTCTATGCAGTTTTACATTTTCTAATGCCAATATAGGTAGAAGCAATAATTTGAAATAATTAAAATAATAATAATAATACTCTATAATAATTAAACAAGTAATGATAAAATTTCATTGTTCGTATGAAAACCAAAATTTACGTTATATTTAAAGAGTAATAATTGATTACAGTGTTTACTTTAATTCAAATTTTAAAGCACGCAGTTCGATATATGAATGGTGTTAATTATAAAATCCATGTTGGGATGCACGTTGGAACTTCCTTTTATTCCCAATCCTTCTCCAGAAGACTAACATTCGACAAAATAAACCGTGACTTGTCGCTAAATACAGCGTAACGAGCCTTAGCGACGAGTCTTCGTTCTGTTTGTCTCATATGGCCGTCACTGCATGAGATTCTGGAAGCAGGGAGAAAACAGAAAAAATCCGAACACTAGCGTTGAAAGCAATACTGCTCGTAAACGTGGCATAACGATTAGGATTGACATCATATATTCAGCACGTATATTCAGCACCTGCAAAATGTTTTTTTTTTTTTTTTTAACAACATGACAATGTTTAAACTCATATTGAACTTATTTGCAAACAAGCCTTGTAACATTTCCAGTTCCTTCCTTGGATTCCAAGATCTTCCAAGATCCACATTCTATCTCTCACCAGTTGAAAAACTACTACAAGTTATTGGTCGTTAAAAGTCTGCAATGTCCAAGGCTCGATAGGAAGACGAATTATGGAAAATGGTTGAAAACATATATACTTCCATTCCTAAGGACACTATCTGCACGCTAAATGAAAACGTTACTCGTAGGGTTGCCGCTTGTATAGCTGCAACAGAGGTTCCCACCATTTACTGAACATCTCGTATTACGCCGTTTTTTTTTTTTTTTTTTTTTTTTATTATTATCTTTACGTAAATAGCATTAACTATTTAGATATGGATCAGATGTTTGTGTATAAACATTCACCACTTTCCATTCACATTCTCATGGTGGTGCATTTTCCATATGAGGGAATGTATTAATATCTGAAAGATCAATACATATATGTAATATATATATATATATATATATGTATATATATATATATATATATATATATATATATATATATATATATATATATATATATATATATATATATATATAATATAATATATATATGGTGGCATAATTATGCGTATATGTACGTATATGTGTATATGTGTAAACGTATATGTGTATGCATTTTATTATATTCGTAGATATATTTAGTCCGTTTACAAATGTGAGACTTTTGAAATACTTTGATATTCCTTAGTTTCTTAATTTTATAGACAACTTATTTTCTGTTACAACCTTTTGTTTTTAAATGTAAAAATGTTTTTTTTTATGATATATTTTATTTCCCTTAAATAAATAAATAAATAAATAAATATATATATATATATATATATATATATATATATATATGTATGTATTTCGGATTTCAATCGAGTATTTTCTTGTAGTAATACACCAACAGTCATAACTGTAAGTACAAATTCTTTTTTTTTTCTTTTTAATTAATTTGTAAATCGTTTTTATACGCAATTTGGAATTAATGACACATTTCCTTCGCAGTTTAAGATTATAAAAATTACTTCTCCTTCTATGATTTGTTTTAGTAATTATCATAAATTTTGTTAAGACGATGAGTTCTAAAAACTATTTTTTTTTCTCTTACTTTACAAAAAACAACAAACAACAAATAATTATATGCATTATTTTAAACAAAAGCGTTAAGGGTTAATCATTAAAAACACTTTAGAGTACAAATGATTTTCCAACCAAAATAATGAGGAAATTATTATAACTGTTACCATCAAATAATCATTCCTTAAATAGATTCTGAAAACATAAAAAGTAATTTAGAAGAAATTATTTTTTACTTAATATTCTTCTTTTTAGATTGTAAACTGAAAAAGAAAAAAAAAAATATAATCGGAATGTTGAGTTGAAAATAAACATTTAAAGGGATTAAAGAATGTAAAAGTTTTGAAATTTCATTTGAAAAGAAAGAAAAAAGAAGGAAAAATGATTTATTATGACAGTTACTTAAATATTATTTAAATATTTTTAAAGTAAACTTTATTTTCAATTAAGTTTTACTTAGGTATCTTAAAACCATTTTAGCTTTTATTTAAAAACTTCATTAAATATAAATTAAATTTCTGGTATGACAGTTAAATTTATTTAACAATTGTTACTTTAGAATAATTAAAATAACGCTTGTTTTCATTTGAAAAATATTAAAAATCAGATTAAAATTTAATTGAAAATGGAAATAAATAAATAAATAAATTTATGACAGATTAATAATAAATTTATATATATATATATATATATATATATATATATATATATACACACAGGGTGAGTTTGACATAATCTGCCAAACGGAAGGAGGTGATAGAACAGCCGATGGGGAGCATACAATAGCATAGAAACCCTGTCCCATCTCTAAACGTTTCCGAGTTATGGTAGATAGAAGAAAAATCTGTTTGTGCACTGTCTGAAAGACTTACTCGCAAAATGAGCACATATTTGGCAAGAGAAGAAAAAATCCTATCGGGTGACACCATTTACATCAGGATACCTTAATTTGACGGCGAGCTACAAGCGCTAAAACATTGACGAAGTTTAAAATCGCGTTGTCACCAATTTTTTTAACCGGAAATTCTGCAAACACCGTTCAAGCTACAATCGGTCAGATTTACCCAAAACTTCTCCATTCCACAAGCTTTAGAATGAGCCCACAATAAACCATATCGGTGTTCTAGTTCAGGAGAAATTTAGCCTTTTGTTTGAAATACTTTCATCACTGAACTCGACGTTCGTCGAGAAGGAAACTCACGGTTTAATATTGTCGTTCCTGATTTCATGTCCGCCTTCAGCCCGCTGTTTTGTCAGACGCAAAAAAGAAAGTTTTAAAGAGAAACAAGAAAATTAGCAGTTGTATTAAGTTTACAATGGAATGGAAACAAAAGAAGTATGACGTTTCTCACGTCTTTCACAAAGGAATATGCAAAAAAAGAAAAAAAAGTGACGCATCTCACGTCTTTCTCCAAGGAATATGCAAAAAAAAAAAAATAAATAAATAAATAAATAAATAAAAATAAATAAATAAAAATGACGTATCTCCCGTTTATGATTAAATCACATATGCATTCAAAAGGATGTATGAATTTTAGTGCCGCTGCTGGTCACCCCTACACCTGATACATGCCTTCGCCTGTTACGAACGGTAGCCACACTAGCTCTTAGCGAAAGCTCATCCCTGAGTTTTATTATTGCATCATCGAGCCGACTGCTTAAATCTTGCAAACTGACAACTTCTGTACGGTACACTTCTTGCTTCAGGAAACCCCAAACATGGAAGTCCAATGGAGTGAGATCTGACGATCTAGGTGGCCAAGGAATTGGTCCATTACGACCAATCCAGACTATTACGACTGAGTCAAGAAGTCTCGAACGACATTGGATGAATGTGCAGGGGCCCCGTCGTGTTGGAAAATGGTTACTGCTCGTTGGGGTACAGGAATGACATCAAGTAATCCTGGAAGATGGTGTTCCGGAAATTCCAAATATGTATTGCTTGTCACTTGACCTTGGAACACATGTGGACCTATCAAGCGATCGCCAACCACTCCAATCCAAACATTTAAACTGAATCGCGTCTGGAACGATGAATATTGTGTTATAAATCGATTTTGTTGAGCATAATGATGCCAGTTATGTAAATTTAACGTGCCATCCCGAGTGGAAAGTGTCTGTCCACAGTATCGTTCTAATGAAATGGTGTTCCTCAATATCTCGCTCTAAAAGCCAGCGGCAGAATGTTACTGTTTTTGGAAATATGAGCGGCGTAATTCTTGCACCGGTGTGAAGTGGTATGGATGATACTGGTTTTTGAGCAAAACATTCATGACTTTACTTTGGGAGATTCCACCTTCTCTCGCAAGTATGTGTGAACTCATATTTGGATTTTCCTCCACTCGGTCGAGTACGGACTTTTCAGCGGTGGCGTAGCGGCGACCATGGCCCCTTTCGTACACCCTACCGAACGACCCCCTCTCCCTAAGCCTTCAATGAATTGTGGCAAATACAGCGCGTTTAGGCGCACGACGATGTCGATAACGTAGACGGTACTCTTTTTCAGCTCTCCGAGAGTTACCACCGCAAAATCCATACACAAAACGCATATTCACGTAGTCTTCATTTGTATAACTAGGCATATCTGTTTACAGGTTAGAAAGTATGACAATCTGAACCCTGTGTGATGACTTCAATTGAAAATAATATTCAGAAGGGTAAACAAAAAGAGATAAAATTTCAATATTAATTTACAAATGTAGAAAAAAAAAGTTCTATGGAATAAGAACCAACTTGGTTAATTTGTACCAATGTAGGAAAACATACTAAGTATGAACTAAGAGAGAGCAAGTAGACGTGAGAGTAGCGTGAAAAGAATCGGCCGAGCTCAGGCAAAGTCCAGAAAATGATAAAGCAATAAGCAGCATAAAACGTAAAAGAAGCTGACGAGCTAATGAGCTGTTACAGATTGACTCGTCTTTTGTACCCGCGAGATCGGATGCGAGCGCAGGAAGGTTGGAATACATCTGAATATCACTAAGAGTCGATATGCAGATAGTCACGAATTTTCATACGTTCCATTTACTCATCGTCGTTTCGTTTGCCGAATTTCGACGAACGCCGGTTGCAGTGATGTATTTCAAACAAAAGGCTAAATTTCTCCTGAACTAGAACACCGATAGGGTTTATTGTAGGCTCAATCTAAAGCTTGTGGAATTGAGAAGGTTTTGGTAAATTTGACCGATTGTAGCTTGAACGGTGTTTGCAGTATTGCCGGTTAAAGAATTTGGTGACAACTTGATTTTAAACTTCGAGAACGTTTTAGCGCTTGTAGCTCTCCGTGAAATTGAGATATCCTGATGTAAATGGTGTCACCCGATAGGATGTTTTCTGATCTTTCCAAATATGTGCCTATTTTGCATGTAAGTGTTTTAGAAAGCTCACAAATTTGGATTTTTTTCAGACGGGATGGAAGAAAACAGATTTTTCAACTATCTATCATAACTCTGAAACGTTTAGAGATAGGACAGGGTTTCTGTGGTATTTTATGCTCCCCACGGGCTGTTCTATCACCTCCTTTAGTTTGGCAGATTATGTCAAACTCATCCTGCATAAATAAAACTGTTCTACTTCATACGGAAATATTTTTCAGTTTACGCATAAGGTTAAAAAGAAAAATCACTGTACGTGATTTCTGAAAGGAAGGAAAGTGAAGGAAAAGAAGGTGGTAAGTATAAGGAAAGAAAGAAGGATAAGTGAAGGGAAAAAAAATCACGTGATTTCTCTTTCCTTCGCTTATATGATGAAATACTTTATAATTGTACCTAAAAGGTACTTTATTTAAAGCACAATATATTTAACATGGGATCACATCTTATACTAAATTTTATTACTTCCACTACCCGAGTACCGTAGGTAATGTGAGTATTGTATTCGGTCGGAAATGAAATAATTAAGGTATACATACACCTTTTGCAAGCGATTTCCGTAAAGAGAAAAAAAAAAAAACTAGGAATAATTTTCAAATCAATAACTTTAATTATTTATTCCAATTTTGTTTCTAGAGTAAACAGAACCCATGGTATATTCTCTTAGAAAATACACAACAGCTGAAAACAGAAATTATTTTGAAGCAAAACGGGATTGTCGCAAAACATGATATTTCCTGCACACAAAGTTAGAAAATCCAATTTCAAAAGTTAGAAAATTTGTCATGTTTGTTTACAGTGTTGTTGTCTAGGTTCTGAACAACATTAATAAAGATATCTCAAAATTTGTTTGTTTTATGAGATTAAGAACTTATAAATGTGACGAAATTTTCAGTAATTTTTCAATACAATTAGTCTCATAAGATATAATTCTTAAACTATCATACACAAACTTCTAATAGTAGATAAAATCATAAAACATACTTTTCTAAGTTTATTTATTTATTTATTTATTATATATTAATTATTTTTTATTATGCTACATTTTGCACCTAACAGTTTATTTATTTATTTATTTATTTATTTATTTTTTAACAAATCATAAGAAATACAATTTATAATATAATACAAGAAATACAATTTATAATATATTTTCGCACGTAAATCTGCATTTTGCCTGCATATATATATATATTTAATAAATTTTATGTAATAGAAATAGTGGTACAAAAATAATAAAAGAAAAGAAATATCGTCAGTCGCAGACCTACTAAATGTTCTCATATCATATTAATTGCGTTTATTATATTAAATTGCGAAATCGTTTTGCTTCATATGTGACCTATTTTTTCGACTTCCAATATTTTTAGATGAGACATTTAAATATCATTTTTACTTTCTCTTACCCATAGGGTCGAGAAAGTATTGTTTTAAAGTCAAATTTTCGAACGTGAGTTTTTGTTACATTTACATGTTCTGAGGTCCCCTGAATACGTAAATCACGTTTTTAGCGAGTGGTCTGTGTGTGTGTCTGTGTGAAGTCGGCCTCTGTGTGTGTGTGTTATCAGCATATCGTAAGAAGAAATAGTAGCAGAAATCCCACACTCGGTAGGCTAAATGTGTATCATATATGGATTCTACAGTAAGCTCTTCGTTGAGATGAAGCAAACGGTTCGTGTACAGGGACATTCAAAAGTATTCAAATGCATTATGTGTATGGGGAAAGTTGCAGGTAAGTAGAGTTTAACATCTATAGACTCCACTAAACCAAATGAAACGAATATATACTTTTTGTAATAGAGAGTCAACTGGGAAAAAAAATTGAGTATGTAGGAGCCTTGCTTCCCCCCTGGGGGGAAGGCGCCCCTCGAGGGGAGTAAATTTTCATGAAGGGTATCTTTCAAAAGAGCTCGCCAATACCTTTAAAAGAAATGGTTGAACTATCGATTTGCGATAATTTATAATAAATTTATAATTTTTTTTTAAATTTAATTTTTTTTAATGCAATATTGAGAATAAATTCCATTTCTTTTTGGATATTTAGTGTTATACTAGTTCTCTAATATGGAAATCGTCTGTATTATCATAAAAGATAATTTGTTTAAATAATAATTTTAATAAATTATTCTTTAAAACCAGAATTATTTTTGAATAACCAAATTAAATTCTATATAAATGTATGTACATTAATGAAACGGGGGATCGAAGGGGGGGGGGGGTGGTAGCTCCCTCTCACACAGAACTAATTATCATATAAAACTCTTCCGAAGCGTAATTTCAATTGTTTAACATAGGTTTACATAACAGTACTCGTTATTTTACCTCTTAATCTCCAGCCTGTATTTATAGTATTAAATTTCAGGGTAAGAAAATGTCGTGTGAGTGACACACCAGATTATTCTTCATGAAATTCTAATTATATTTTTAAATAAGTTAAAAAAATGGAAAGAATGCTTTTATATTTTCATTTTGTATCTGAGGAGAATAAATGTAACTTCAAACTGCAAACGAATGAAAGTATAACGGTTTTAAACGAATTTCAAACGAACTCGAATTATTACGAAAATTTTCAATTTTATTATTATTATTATTATTATTATTATTTAAATATACATTTAGAATTTCATGAAATCAGAAAAGTATTAAGTTACTTGGTCAAAGGATTTAACCATTTTAAACAATTGCGTCATCAATATGTATAACCTTTAAAGTTTAGTACATATTTCCTTTTGAAATTTGTGAAATTAATTTAAAAAATCACTTTTAGAAGCATCACTGATCATAAATATACAAAAGAAAAAAAAAAAAAAATAGCATTTTTTTCTTTTCTAGGAAATTATGGTTTTACAGTGAAACCAATGAACGATAGTGGACTATTTTTTTTCCTTATACAAACTAATATAAAAGTTTCCGATAATAAATTATATACTTTAGAAATCTAAAATATTTATATTTTGACTTACTTATTAAGAAATCCAAATAATGATTTTTTCAGAAAAGAAGCATGTGTGGTGCAAGCAGTGTCACAGCACCAGGCGCCTAGCCAAACATTGTTGCTACAGTTCTGGCTTTATTATTTAATTATTTACTTTATTTACAAATTTACGAATTTATACGTATTATTAACTATACTTACTATTTTTTTTACCAATATATATATATATATATATATATATGTATCCATAATTGCAAAATCTTTAGTCATATAAATTATTTAAGAAGAAAAAATGTATAAAGATATATAACCACATACATACATATATATAAATATATATATATATATATATATATATATATATATAATTCCAGAAAGTGATATTTTGAAAAGTTCCAGAAAAATCCAGGAAATGTTCATTTTCTACTCTTATCTTATGTCTTGCGAAATTCGACCTTTACCGGAGTATTGTTTCTCTCAGAAACCAAATATTTTACATAACTTTTCGAACAGTTCTGTTCGTTTATTAAAAAAAAAAAAAAAAAAAAAATGAAAGTTGCACTTTATGACTGAGAAGGATATAGTAAGTTCATGTGCTATTATTTAAAATGCATACTTTTTCTTTCTTTTTTTTATTGATACAATTTTAGAAAATTAAAGGGACTTCTATATGTGGCTTCATCTGAAATAGCATTTTCTGGATTTTTCTGTAGTGCTGCCATGTAGTCCAAAGAGAATGAATAAGAGTTTAATATTAATATTCTATTAATACTTTGTAAAATTACTGAAAAATTGCTTAAAAAAAAGGAAAAAAAAAAAAAAAAGGCCAATGTGTGGTTTTTGGGCGAAACCAACGATCATTAAAAGAATAAGCTAGGATGTGGTAAATTTGTGGAAAACTTAGAGTTTGTTAAATCATGTTCATACTCTCAACGTTTTTCCGATCGTAAAAGTTGCTACGCCAGGAAATTTCACTAATGTATTACGCTGAGGTGGTTCTATATATTTTATATAAAAGTTTTACTACAATATATATATCTATCTATCTATCTATCTATCTATCTATATATATATATATATATATAATCCCTCCAATTTACACTACGTGGGGTAATTTGGAGATATGGCTAAACACCCTACTGAGATTGACGATAAAAACGTTGAGT
The DNA here is from genome assembly GCA_963930645.1 of Salticus scenicus. NCBI lineage: Eukaryota > Metazoa > Arthropoda > Arachnida > Araneae > Salticidae > Salticus > Salticus scenicus. The sequence goes on along the minus strand of OZ005656.1, from coordinate 223,114,616 downwards.
ATGTAGTACTCAAACAACAATTAAAACTTTGACAGAAAAAATGTTTTCGTTTAAATATTAAAAATAATGAGACTTCAAAAAATGATCAAACAGCAATTAAAAACTTTACAGAAAACATAATTTCATTTAAAAAAGTAAAAAATAATAATAGGACTTCAAAAAATTCGGTTAAAAAAAAAGGGCCAATTCTGGCCATTTTTGTTTTGTGCAGTCCTCCTCATCAAAAACACAAATTAAATAACAGATATCGCTAAAAGTTACGAACTAGTAGAATTGATTAAGAAAAATAAATATATTTATTTTCAACTTTTGCAGTATATTTATTATAAAAGTATAAAATTTAACCAAAATTGATGTTTTTGTCCGGAACAGACTAAGTAAATTTATTACTTTTAAATTAGAAAGTGTACTTATATGAAAAGAATAAATTAAAAATGAAATGGTAGACCATGTTTTAAATCTATGTATGCTCTAAAATAAACATCATGGCGTTTCACATTTGTTATACAATAATAACTGTACTTTACTTTAGTCCACTACAGTAAGACAGATATGCCTAGAACGGACTTGATTAATGTCCAAATTAAGCTAAGAGATCGGAGGAAATGCCTTAAGCAGGCTGTTTATGACATTTTCAAATAATTCTAAATAAAAATAAATTGGAAATAAAAATAATAAAAAATTCCACCATTTTCGCCACATGGGGGAATTTGAAGGTAAAATTGTCAGCCCCCCCCCCACACCCACCTCCATGTACCCTTTAAGGGCCCTCTTAACTCACTGCCGCCGTAAACCGAATCTGATGTTATTCTATGAGAAATTTTTCTTTACAAATAACTTATTAACTAATAGATATTTTTAAATTCTGTTTTCACATTCTGAAAATTCCCAGATGTTAAATTGACGGATCATTTAAAACAAAATATTTTTTTAATTTTTTATATTTTATTTTGAAGCTGCAAAATACGAATTTGCAATATGTGAATTTTTTTTATTTTGCAATTTCAAAATAAAATATTAAGCATTAAAAAAAATATATATACATTTTAAAAAAAGGTCCGTCAATTTAATAGTTGGGAATTTCCTTAATGTAAAAACAGAATTTAATAATATGTATTAGTTAATAAGTTTTTTGCAAAGAAAATTTCCCCATAGAATAACATTGGCTCGTGCTTCCGGCGACGGTACGTGAAGAGGGCCGTTAACAGAAAAAAATAAAAAAACTGCTTAAACATAACCATAGTTTAGGATATCCTCTTTCTTGCAATAGCATATTTCGCCATTTTTTATTTATTTATTTATTATTATTATTTAAAAATCAATGTAGTGAAAAAAAGATTCAAATAATTCATGTTTTCAATTTTTGTATGTAATAGGAATAAAGAAATATACCTTTAGAGCTTGCATCGTTGGTTTAATAAATTGTTCTTTCAGAAAAAAAGAACTATGTAATATTTTAAGTGGTATTTCTGTTACATGTATTAAAAAAAAATTGTGTTAATTACTTATGAATCCTAATAAAGTAATACAAACACACACACAAAATAAAGGCTATTTAAAAGTTTTACCAGCACTTTTAATTTAAAGAAGTATTTTATTTGTCTCCAAAAATTTAAATATATTTCGAAACACGCGCATTAAATTATTCATGCAGATTACGTGAACAAAAGTTTGTTTCTATAAACTAGTGAATTATAAAATATTTAGTTTGAAATTCGAATGAATATTTTCAACAAATGTCAAATCTATTCCTGGATATGGAAATTTCAGGAAGTTTTATTTCTCTTTCTTTGAATTTATTCTATCAGGAGCAGTAATGCATCTGTTTGCTTCATTCATAAATGATGAACTGTTGAATGAGTAAAATTGTGTCTATGTAGTACTAAACCTATGGGAATATGCTTTCACCATCAGCATAAATTTGAAAATGCAAATAATGTTTAGTTGTGTAAAAGTGTAAGTAGTTTCAAAATATTACATGCAAGTCAAATGATAAATTGTGAATAAAAAACTAATGGATATAAACTGTGAATATAAACAAAAGAAAATCATACTTAAATTACCTTCTTCGATTGCGTTAATATGTATATATATATGTATATATATATATATATATATATATATATATATATATATATATATATATATATATATATATATATACAGAGAGAGAGAGAGAGAGGGAGAGTATATAAAGTGTATAGAGTACATATATATTTGTGTATATATATATATATAAAGAGAGAGAGAGAGAGAGAGATAACGTTCAGTAGTAATATAATATGATCAGTGCAAACATTTGAAATTTAAAGATGATTTAATTTCAGTCTTCAAACAATTATTCTGATCAAAAACGAAGACCACCAAAATCAAACCAAAAAGTAAAATTTAAATGAATTATATCCAATTGGAATGTGAAAATAGAATTATTTGCATTCTAACGTTATCAAGGGCCTGGCAGAATGCAAATAAGCTAAAAAATGGATCTTTTTCTGTCACAAAGAAAGCAAAAGCTAAGAATTTCTTTGTTCTCAGGGCCGAATTACTCATTGTAAATAAAACAAGAAAAATCGAAGATCAAAATAAAACTCATCACTACAAATCCAATAAAACATTAAAAAAATTATTAGTGAAAATACACTAATAAACATTGTAATTTTAATCCCTAAATAATAACAAATAAGCAAAGAACTCGCACAAAATTTATTAATCACTAGTCACATGTGAAACAAACATTGGAAAGAAAACAAGAAAAAACGTAGATCAAAATGAACTCAGCACTACAAATGGTAATCCAAAACTTACATAAAAAATTACACAAAAAAACACAATAACTATCGTAATTTTATACTCTCCTAAAAAGACAACACATAGTTTATGAAAAACGAGACACATATAAAATTTAACAAGCAGATATTAGTTAAAAGCACAGTTAGTCAGCACAATGTTAGCAATGAACATGGAGTAAAACTACAGAATTCACAAACCGAAACAAAAATTAATTCGGATAATATAGGCACTAAAAGCAGCACTAAATATATATACAAAAATAAAACAATGTATTTAAATTATGATAAGTGAACAATAATTTAACAATGTTAATAAACAGGAAAATTAGTTAAATTTAACACTATTCAAGCTAAAAATTTCAAATATGCTGTGTTTTCTTCATCAGCGGGTAGGAAAATAGCTATTAAAAAAACTATGTAGTACTAGCAGGTTTCTGAAGATATGTAGGCTAGCATACTCCAGATTGTATTTCAAACAGAATAGTAAAGAAAAACTTGAAGTTATAAATTCTGAAACGGATTTAATTTTGAAAGCATTTTTTTCTTAAAGATTAAATTTCTATTGCCAATGAATGATACTTATTCAAACTTAAAATTCGTTTATTTTATAAATTTTTTATATGAAAATGCTAGCACTAACATACCCCCACCCGAACCTGCTATAAGATAGAAGAAAACAGACCAACTGCATGAGACAACAACTGCAAAATTCCATTTCAGCTCAAAAACTTTTCAAAAATTGAAATGCTTCTTCCTTATCCATAGATGTCCGAAATCTTTCCAAGTCTGGTGAAACTATATAACTCCAAACAACAGCATACAGCCTTCCAAAACAATATGATATATATATATATATATATATGTATAGTTACCTACGCTTTAGAGAGACCATATATATTGTCTATTTCCTTCATAATGCGACTTGCGATTTCTTCAACTTTTACTGGAATATCAATATTATATTTTCTGTACCTCACCTATTAATCATTTCAGCTTTAAAAAGTCCATTTTACTGTTAAATATTTATTTATTTTTTATATTCGTATTTTTATTTTGGATTGAACATTATACATTTTTTCAAAACACATCCGTTAAATACTGCATATATACATGCATTTGAATGTATGAGATGCAAAATTACTTTTGTAATTTTAAAACTATTTTGAGCGCTTTATTAATTAAGGTTTTATACAAATATCATTGAGATTTTTATCGTAATAAAAATACTCAATATGAGCTATACGTTATATTTTGTAAACGTAAATTATGTATCTCTCTCTCTCTCTCTATGTCTATCTCTCTCTATCTACCTATCTATCTGTCTATCTATGTATATCTATTTATCTATCTATCTATATATATATACGTGTGTCTGTAACTTTAAATATATAAATATTGAAAAAAAAATATATCTGTAATTAAGTAGTTAGTGCGTTTTATAAAACATGGATATATTTATATTGATACAAATTTGTACTTAAAATATTGAAAATTGAACGTTACTTATACTTTCCTTCATAATGCGACTTGCGATTTCTTCGACTTTTATTGGAATATCAATATTATATCTTCTGTGCCTCACCTATTAAACATTTCAACTTTAAAAAGTCCATTTTACTGTTAAATATTTATTTTTTCTAGGATGTGCATTCATATTTTTATTTTGGATTGAACATTATACATATTTTCAAAACACATCAGTTAAGTACTACATATATACGCGCAATTGATTATTTGAGATGCAAAATTTCTTTTCTAATTTTAAAAAGATTTTGAGCTCTTTATTAGCAAGATTTTACACAAATATCATTGAGATTTTTATAATAATAAAAATACTCATTATGAGGAATAAATAAAATTTTATAAAAGTAAATTATGTATATCTTTCTTTTTCGCTCTCTGTCTCTCTCTCTATATATAGTAATCTATCTGTCTACTTTTATCTACCTATCTACCTATCTACCTATCTATCTAATTATCTATATCTATATCTATCTATCTATATCTATATCTATCTATCTATCTCTCTCTCTCTCTCTATATATATATATACACTTATGTAACTTTAAATATTTAAATATTTAAAAAAAAAACATCTGTAATTTAGTAATGCGTTTTCTAAAACTCAGATATAATCATATTGATTCAAATTTGATCTTAAAATATTAAAACTTAAATGTTACTTACTTTAAATTTTATTTTAATTAAATAATTTATATTGTTTAAAACATTAATCTTGTTCTTCATTTGGAAAATTATCTCTTACTTTGTCTTCCTTGTAAGTAAAAAGTGAAGCTAGGTACTTTTTTTTAAATTTTAATTTTAAAGTTTTTTAATCTTAAAGTGCATTAAAGTATATATTGTTTGCTTATTTGATAATGTTATCGTGCACTGGTGGTGTGGTCTTGCGAAAAGCCTTCATTATTAATGAAAAAAAATTATAGTTTATTCACTTCATTACTCATAACTATATCAGAAAATATTATAGCAGTTTTTCTTTCTTACTTACTTTTTTTCCCCGTGAGCCGAGATTAATTATTTCGTGATCTCTATTTTTTTTTAAAATACATACATACATACACACACACACACACATATATATATGAAATTATAATATATGTTTTCAGTCATACAAAAGTTGAAAATAGGTAACAAAAATAACTAAAGAAAAACTTACGAGAAAATTAATAAATGTGAAACAATTCATAAGTAAAACTTACTGCATAGACCTAAAATAAATGATTTAAACTGCAAAAAAATGCCCCGTATGACTTGATATATATATATTTATAAACAGTATAAGACTAAGGTTCTCGACAAATATTTACTTAAAAAAACATTTTTACGTGCCCATATTTTACATAGGAATTATTGCTAGCGCTTCAATAAATTTGCTACCGAATATATATATAAATGTAATCTTATAAAAAATTACAATAATATGAACAGATATAAAAACATTAAGATAGAACATATGACGAATTCGTTGAATTCAAAATTTTCAATATTAAAGAAACGGCTTTCATCTTATTTTAAAATGTAACATAAATTCCCCTTTGTACTATCAATTAATGATAAAATTTAATTTTTATTTATTTGTAATTAAGAAACACCGTCTATATCCTACAAAATTTAAATGTGTATAAAATAATATATAAAAGAAGTAATATGTTAACAGAAAACCATACATTAGAAATATTACAAAAATTTTCGTTTTAGTCCTGTTTTATAACATGTCAGTTAGACTGTAATTTTGAAAACTTATTCATGGAACTCAAAAGAGACTATGCCTAATAATACCGCACCCTTTATTACAATTTCCGTTATTTTAGTCAACGCCCAATCATTACCGACATTTTCCTTTAATTTTGTTAATTGCTATTAAATGATAAAATGGACCGAAATGTAATTCAGTTGAAATTTTTATAGTAAAGTTGCACGAGTTTTCTGTATTATCTTTCCAAAATTATAATAAATCCCTCAGTAAGTTTTTCAAATCCAAATAATGACGGTATCTATTTTGAAAATCTTTTTAGAGAGATATGGCAAATGATACGTTTTTGTAATTATTGTAAATATTTTATAAGGTTTTAAATTTTTAAACCATTCCCGTTTATGTTTGATGATAGTAAATAATAAAACTTACAGAAATGTAATTTTATACTAAAACCACAATATATATTTTACAGTTAAAAAAAAAAAATTGAAACGATGTTATAAATAATATTCAAAAACGATATTATAAATAATATTCAAAATATCTGTACATTACGTATGTAGTATGCATTGCATTTTATGTACTTTTTTTTTTATCTAATACATTTCAGTTTCACAAAAAGTGATAAAGATTTTAGTATCACTTAAAAATATATGGATATTTAATGAGGAATGAGGAATGCTTTTAAATGGCTAAATTTATTAGTTATGTACTACAAATAAATAATAATAAAAAAAAAGAATCCGATTTCATATCTTTGAATGTATATTTATTAGAAAAGAAGGAATACTTATCTTGACATATAACATTACATCTACCAAAATCAAAATTAATGTATTTGTGAACCGAACAGCAGTATAATGATTTATTCATAATACATTAAGGATTAAGAAATTTTTTCTATAAGGGACACGAAAACGGTATTTATTCCTAAAACTCCCTTTATTTTAATGAAATTACAAAGAAACATTTTATTTACTGCATTGCATCAAATAATGATTTACAATTAATTCTACTAATTTTCTGATTTATAAACTATATAAATAAAATAATATTTTAAACATCTTTTGTTTTTATGTCTGTACAACAATAGAAGCAGCACTGGCAAATAACTGAGCTGAAAGTTGACAGCTCAACACATCAGAGATTAGAGACCACTGGGGGATAGGAAAACTGGCGGGAGACCACTGGGAAGGGGAGTGGCTAAACTTTGAACATATCTGTAAACACGTTGAATAAAATTATATAAAACATCATGCACTATTATCTATGCAAAATTTCTCATACTTTGGAGTTTCATCCTGGTGATCTTCCAGTCCGAAAAACTATTTTCTCCTGAATTTGTTGCTCGATTGGAAGCAGAGAATAAATTACCATGTACAAAATTTTGTGAATAGAAGGAAGGTATTTTCCTTTCTGAGGACATGTCCATAATCAGAATTCTAGAATATAGACAAAGTATTTTCCGTTCATCTAAATACCAATACCTCTATATTCTGAGAAATTGTATGGTGCGAGTAGACGGCTTTGTTTATCATCAGACCATTTTATTTCGCGGCGATGGCTCGTGCGGATTCAGTTACTTATATCCTCAATGATAAATGTTATGATGCTCTTTTGAGCAACGATGGCATTCCAACGCTTGAACAGTATGCATGTCAGACTAACTTTTTTTTTTGCATCAAATGTGCCTCTGCATAAAGCCAATGAAGCAGCTGCTAATAAGGCATTTCGGAAATAATAGAATTATCAGACATTTCTTTTTCCAAAAGTCTGGCTATCAAAATTCCCTTATTTTCTTTCTGTAACTCCTGTTTGTGACATTATCTGAATGGTATTTTGAAAGTTTCATGATTGCAAAAATAACTTATTTGAAAACTTGCATTGCTTATAGTTTTCACTACGTGATCCCTCATATACGCCGATCTGTCGAGAAAAATGTCACTTGTAGTCGATTCTATTTACACAAAGATTTTTAAAGTTCCATCGTTCACTAAATTTTGCAACTATTTTCTATATTTTAGCATACCCTCTTCGAGTATATTCAGATCAAACTTAAGTGATTCTGAGCAGCGGTTTCTATTTTTATAGCTTTTTTTTAAGTATAATTTTACTTATAATAATCTTTTATAAATGTTAAATGTTAAAGTAGCTCCGTAAGAATTAAAATGTGTAAGAAACAATGACAATCTATACTACTAGAATAAAAGGGGAAAAAATCATATTATTGAAAATAAAACAGTCAATACTCATTCTTAAGGTGGTGAAATGTCATGTAGACTAATATCTATACTGGGAAAGTACGGAATTTATTAATTAAAAAAGTCGTATTTTACTGAGGCGGCTTATCTTATATTATAATACTAAAAACAACTGTGGTTCGGCGGACAGCAACCATCGTAATAATTTGTGAGGAAATGGGAATAAAAAAAAAGTAGAAACTACGACAACATGAAAATTTTGAAAAAAAAAAAAGAAAGAAAGAAATTCAAACGTAATTTAATATATGTTATGCATTTGTTTAATAGTTCGTACTATTGTTGAACATTTTAATAAAAAAAAAACAATGCCTTCATTCCCTATTTGTTTTAAAATATCTGCAGTCATTTTGTCTTCCTCTGAAGATATTCCATTTTCCATTACTTTTATTGTCGCAGCTACTTCTTCCTTATATTGCTTATATAGCGTCATTTGTATGTTAAAGGGTAGATGAACCCCTGAGTTGTTCTGGTGTGCTGTACAATTCTGAATAAACATTTGCTACGACGTTTAGATTGTGCTCTTTGTTTCAAGTGATATTTTCACCTTTTGTCTTGAAAGGTAGAATTTTTTTTTCCTACCAAGAATCAAATTTCTCTTTGCAGTCTCGAAACCGTTATTTTTTTCAATGGCTTGTTGGATCATATTACAACAAAATTTCCTTATGTCGTCTGCAATCCTTTTCCTCAGAGTTTTACATAGTTCTGGAACTTCCGCTTTTGAATTGATATTTTGCACGTTATCTTTCATTTTGCTTCTTTTTTCCACAAGCTGTCTTTTCTGTTAGAAAGATTCTTTAGTAGGTTTATCTTCTTCTAAACCAGAAAAAAAAAATGTTTCTAGAACAACATTGCAAAATTCCCCCTGAACTCATTGACTTCTTCAGTATCCTCATGCTACTGAAATCTGTTTTTTAGCTTTGAGAAGCTATGGATGAATTCTTTTGTTTCGAATTCGCACTAGTTTCTGTTGTTTCAAAGCAACCTGGAACTTTATACTGCAATGTACCAGATTGTGCTCAATACCAGAGATAAATTTGTTTATCATAGAACAATCTGCAAAAGTGTATTTCTTGTCAGTTTGAATGCAGTCACTTTCACTTGTTCCTCGGTTTTGACTCCTCAATCTAGATTTCTTCTTTAGGTTCTTTTTAAAAAATGAATTCATGACATCAAAGTTTTCACATTCTGCAAATTCAGTCACTCTATGTTCTCTTTCATCTCTAGTCCCCCTTCCAAATACACCATCTACACTTTCATTTGAATTTTGGTAACTATCCTTGAATTGAAATCTACCCTATTGTTTCTAAGATTGTGCCTTCTGGTTTTGCAGAGGGCTTTCACACCATCCTCACATAATTTCTCAGTAACATGGCCTTCTGATATGCTGGTAAGAGTATAAACTTGAATTATCTCAGCGTTATAACGCTTAGAGAGTTTGATGGTGAGTGTTGCAACTCTATCAAAAAAGCTTGCGCCTTTTATTACTTTGGATTTTAGGTTCTTGTTAACTAAAAATCCCACTCCGCTACATATTCCATTATCATTTGCTTGATAACAAAACATATTTCCATGATTTAAATCTAGAAAATCTTCACTTTTTATCCAAAAACTCATGTAATTTGTCGTAGTTCTTCAAGCTCAAGGTGTCTATCTTTAGAGCTGGAGGACCTGCAATTTGAAGTACATATATTCATTCCTTAGCAGCTGACCTGGTGATTTTTCGCACTTTCTGAAACATCATCAGACTCACTTTCAACATAGCCTCCTAAACTAGATGACTGTCACGTGGCTCGGAAACTTGACAACAGTTAAAGCGGGAGACAGCGCCACATGGTACAGATTGCGTGACTCTTTTATTCAACAGCCACCAAAAATTTTTTAATGTGGGATATGATATAAATAAAAGGCGAATAGAATCGAAGAAATGTCGATTATATATATCATATATCTCTTCTTAAAATTATTGGTGATAGTTGAATAAAAATGTCGCGCAATCTGTGTCAGGTGGCGCTGTCTACCGCTTCACCAGTTGCCAAGATTTCGAGACACGTGACAGGCATCTAGTTTAGGAGGCTATGCTTTCAAAATGGTAGACATATTCATGCGTTATATAGAAATAACTGTATATTTTTTAGTATCTATATTGCTTATGATTCCTGTACAGGACACACCTAAGTACTTCATACCAATCCGGCTTACAGATAAAATTTTAATCAAATGCATTTTATCTCGTCTACATTGCATTTTACATTATGAAACTAACACATATCATTAAAATACTAAACATTACTTCAATATCTTTGTTATCTGTGGATCATATTTTGTGTGGACCTGTATAGAGAAAACATGCATATTTCATTTAAACTTATAATTTTATTAATAATAGTTATTTTGTCTTCAGAAGTGAATTGTTAAAATTACAAATAACACATTTTGCATTATTATTGTACGCAAATGTCAGTTTCGGTCATCAAAGTTATTTTTATAACATTTGTAAGGTATAGATTATTGTTATTATTATTATTATTATTATTATTATTTTATTTATTTAAAGAAATTTAGAGATAAAAAAATTTCCAATTCGGAAATAATATATATATATATATATAATTTTTTTTCCCCAGAATGAGAAAGCTTACTTACAATCTCTGGACAGTTTAACTATAAAACAAATAAAAATGTGTGTTCTGTATTTAAAAAAATAAACGTATTCATATTCCAATTTTTTCATATATAGTCAAAGCAGCATTTTTTAACCTAATATATCTTTAATCTTAAGGAAATAGAAATAAAAAGAATTTTAACAAATGAGTTTTCTTCCAAATAATCTCGGTTACGTTACAAGCCTATTTTTTAAAAATATTATTTATCGTTTCAATGACATTTTTTGTTTAAAGGAAAATATATTCAAGCTACTAAATATTATATAAATGAAGTTTATAAATTGTGTTTTACCGTGTTCGTTTTTGCTATATCGGAAGTTGTAACATGAATTATTCAGACACAAAATAAAACTCATCATGGAATTTTAAAAGAGTAAGGCCATGATTTTTTTTTTTTTTTTTTTTTTTTCAGACAAAATTTTTATTTGCGTTTCTTGATAGTTATTTTATTTTATTTATTTATTTATTTATTTCAAACACATTTCGGAAAATATTAAAAAAAAAAAAAGAAAGAAAGAAAGAAAAATTTTTGTTTGAATATTTCACATTCTATAAATTTGGATAAAAAAAAAAAAAGGAAAAAAAAAACATTTTGTATGGAGAAATGTATAAATAGGTTTATAAGATTGTATTTTTATTTTTTTTTTTTTATGCTCACTGCCTTTTTGCATGAACTGCAGAACAAAAAAATAATTTACATTAAAAAAAAAGAAAAAAAAAATTTTATAGGTGTATAAACATTTCTTTTAAAAGCATTATAAAATTTAAATGTACTTATCAAAACTCACTTTAAAATTTTGACATAGTTTACGAGATATAATTTAGTTTAATTTAATCTAGACACCGTAATCCTTTAATAAAACGAAGTTTAAATGTGTCCGGTAAAAATAAATTTATAAATAAAATGAGCACAATTTTATTTTTTAATTTTAATGAAGAAAAGCAATCTATCTATCTATCTTTATATATAATCGATCTGTCTTTATGTCTATCTATCTATCTTTATATAAAGGTGTTCTACAATGTTGTTATTTTACGAACATTTATATTTATATTATTTTATGCATATTGAATCTAGAAAAGCAATAGAAAAAAAATATATATATATTCAATAACTTTATTTTCTGTACTTAGGAAACCTATTTTATAGAAATAGATAAAAAAAAAAAAAAAAAAAAAAAGTTTCTCTTATAAAATTAAGGTTTAAAATCTAATTCTACAGTAACATAGGGAATTTAAGTTATTAAATTATCTTCTCAAGTATTATGTTGGGCTTATGGCATTTCGTGGTGTTACGAAATATTTTTTAACTTTTTAATAAATAACAACAATAACTGTATTGATTGTTCTGGTTAATTAAATGTATTTTATCTAGTATAAAGTTTTAATAAAATCACTGTTTAACACACACACACACACACACACACATATATATATATATATATATATATTTAAGCAATAACAAATTCTTTTTGTAAAAAAATAGAACCGATTGGAAAAATCAGCTACTATTCACAACTAAAAAAAAAAAAAAAGCCATGAAATGAAAATGTAAATTGCGCCTAAAAGTATAAAATTATTTCCTTCGCCTAACATCCTATAACACTACAATTAATCATAAATTTTGAAGTCGGCGCAAAATTAAATAAAATTTAATTAGTTTTTAAAGGTTTGTTTTTAGATCGGTAGCAACAAATGCTGTTGTCTCGAATTATCCATTTCCATGTTTCCTTTATTATATTATCGCTGTATACAATTGGTCCATTAGTAGCATCTACTTCTACATAGAACAGTGAACATTCTTCACAATGCGATATTTATGTTTCTACGAAGTTAGAGTTTCCTTTGCAAATTTGGTATAAGTTTGACAACTATCATCCTTAGTAGCTTTTGGATTTGGCGACCAAAACGTAATGCAAAAATATACACGTACGTTGTATATTTTCTTAATATATATTGTACGAAGTATTGTTTCATATTCTTGATTACTCTCTTAATATACCTTACCAAAATAATAATGATATACCAAAGAAATTAAATATGTTTGGCAGATAATTTTTAGATTTTTCTTTCACCAAGAACATCAGATACCAGCATCTTCGCCAACTTTTGCTGCTTACGGAATCATGTTTGTTTTCTTGAATGAAAGTTGTTTTTGGCAGTGTTTTGCAGGGGACAATGTGAGATGTATTTTGAATAGAATTTGATTTTTGTATTGAATAAAGGTATCATTTTTTTTATTTAATTTTGCGCCGACTTCAAAAGTTATGATTAATTGTAGTGTTATAGATTGTTTGGCGAGGGAAATTATTTTATACTTTTAGGATTAATTTACAGTTTCATTTCATGGCAATTTTTTTTATTTTTTTTTAGTTGTTTGAATAGTAGTTATTTTTTGGAGTCGGTTCTATTTTTTTTACAAAAAGGTTATTTTTTTCTATTTTTTAGTGAAAATCCATTCATATAGCAGAACATCAGAAGACGTTCGACGGCAGTTTCATAAATCACAACCCCCAAGAAAAGTGACATTAAAAAAAAAAAAAAAATGGTTTATTTTAGTGAAATATACATGAAATGCACCCAGTGTGAACAAAAAAGTTACTTCTCCATATAGAAAGTTATCTACTGGAGAAACAGTTGTGCTAGTCTTATTCTAGTCAAGTTATTTTTAAGTTGATTTATCTCAAATGCTGCATTTTTAAGTTGTGTCACTTTTCTTGCCTTTATCGGATATGAGAAAATGTATGCATTGAATAAACATACTTTAAATTAAAAATGCTTTAGAAATGTAAAGAACGGATACGCTGTATTCGTAATCAAAAATTCTCTTAGGCATATATTGAATTTTACAGTGAATACGTGTCACCTGCTGCGCTGGAAATTGCGCAGCGTAAAGTTCAAACAAAGAGCAAAATATGCATTGCAGCTGACGGACAGAAGTTTCAACATCGATATTTACATACTTATTACTTTTACCAGTGTAGCTGCATGCGTTCGGAAGTTCGGAACAGACTTTTGTGAGTATCCTGTAATTTGTTTATATCTAGTAGGTATCGTAACTTAAAAAAAAAAAAAAAAAAAAAAAAAAAAATAGTCTATTATTTGTCGAGAAGGAGATCACATAATAGTGTTAGAAATTTGCAGACAATATTCATTATTCTTATAAAAGTTCATCTAAAGAAGCCTAGTCAGGCTATAAAATGCTCATTTTCTGTATTTCCAGCTTGTTTTGGTATTAAAATAGTTCATTTTTCTTCAAAAACCCGTTAAATTTTTTCCCTAAGGCAGATAATGGACTTGGCGACGAATTCGGAGAGTCTAACATTCCTTGTCTGCTTTTTGGCTACTTAGAAGAGAATATCTTTTTTAACTATCTATCGATTATCTGAGCTCTAAATCGGATATTTCTCGAGATACTGAAAAATTCTCGAAATATTGAAGTCTATGTAAGAAAATCGCGCTCTTACAATTCAGTTAAATTTACCTCAAGTTGCATGAGATCCCTGACTGGGCCTCGGCCATTTGATTACATCTCTATGCTGTGTATAATGCTTATTGTACAACTTATGCTGGAATTTGTATGATGCAATCTGCTATTTAAGCTGTGTTTTCTGAAGAAATTAAAATTGACTCGCCTGTAATATTCTAGAACATTCTGTAAATAATTTTTTCAGCCTCTGCAAGACCAGTTATTCATTCACAGATATCATACCAACTCCGAGTACGTAACAATTATAATCATTAATTGAAACGAAAGAGTATGGAAAATACATGTATAAATAAAGGTGGAACAAAAAATAAAGTTATGATAAACTGTTCTTTAACAGCGGCAAAATTGCGTCGCAACCATACGAAAAACACATTCTAAAATAATTTTAATTTTTTTAATTTGTTTTGACTGTACCCGCTTATTCGTTTTGAATTTCTTAATATCTGCTAAACTTTCCCCCCTATCTATGTCATCTATCCGTAATTTAAATTTTGTCATATTGTTTAAGTAATAGCGATAATAATAATAATAATAATAATAATAATAATAATCGATTCCATTCTTTGAAAGAACGTAACTTAAGAAATATAATATGTATATATTAATTTTTAGTTTATATATTTCCACTTTTCATTCAAATTAATCAAAATCTTGTCAAAATTGTCTTTACTAGATTATCATTAACAGCGCCAGAACGAGAAAAATAACAGCCGAACTATCCGTGAACGAACAGGTATTTGCAGTAATAGGGCGTAATATTGTACTATCGATGTTCTCGAATCATGAAAACATATTCATGAATTCGCTACTACAGTCGGCAGAAATATTATTGAAGCGCTAGCAATAAATCTTATTTAAAATATGTGTATCTAATACTGTTTTGTTATGTAAATATTTGTGCAGTCATGACATTAGACTTATGCTTTTTATAAAAAGGTAGACGATGAAAAAAAATTGCGATAAAACTAAAAAGAAAAAGGGGGAAAAAGAATAGAAAATGTGGATGAGTGCTTCAATAATTTTGCTTCCCACGGTAGAAGGATCTTAAAATCAATTAATGTTCCAAAACTAAAATTTCATGTCA
The DNA here is from genome assembly GCA_963930645.1 of Salticus scenicus. Taxonomy (NCBI): domain Eukaryota; kingdom Metazoa; phylum Arthropoda; class Arachnida; order Araneae; family Salticidae; genus Salticus; species Salticus scenicus. The sequence continues at coordinate 223,099,112 of OZ005656.1, read as the reverse complement.
AATCATACAGCGATCTTATAGAATGGCAACTAAGGTATTTGGACCTCTCACTCTTGGAGACGTCAAGGATAAAGTTTTGCTCCTAACAATGAAAATAAAATGAAGTTACAAAAAAAAAAAAATAAATAAATAAAATAAATAAATAAATAAATAAATAAATAAATAAAATAAAAAATAAAACAAAATAAAATATAAATTCATTTTTTTACTTATTTTTATTTCATATTGCTGGCGCACTTCTTATTTCCTAATTCAAAATTATTAAAAAAAAAAAAAAAAAAAAAAAGATTTTGATGAAATTCTGGCAAAAGCAGAATTTAGTTTAGGACGGAGGACTATTAGTTTTCTTTTTTTTTTTTTTTCATTTTTCAAATTATAATATCGCTTTCAAATTATTCAATTATATTTTCAATAAATTTTAGATTTCGACAAATGTCCAACTATCGAAAACGACAACGCAAAAATCCCAGATGGAGACTAATAGGTCCTCAGTTCTAAAAAAAAATAAGAATACCATATCACACACAGGCCGTAGGACGTCCGTTAATACATTAACAAAGGTAAGGTTCATAAAAGCATCTGATAAAAAAATAAATGAAAATAAATAGAAAAAGTTTCATGATACCAAAAATAAAGTCAAGGAAGCTGATGCCAAATTTCTACACCAAACGGAATTTTAATGTATAACTAGCGAGCTTCGCCCGCTAGCGGGTCAGTATTTTCAAATGAATCACTAACAGTAACTTTTAGTCTTAAGAGAAGAAATTGAAAAAAAGAAATAATTTATGATTGGGTAAAAAGTCGGCCCAGGTCCCCACTGCCTTCGGCAGCGTAGTCCCATGCGCGCTGCGCTCGCATAATTTAAGGGATACACGCGCTGCGCGCGCGTATTCTTTCCCTCACACTTCGTGGCTCCTCAAAAAAAAAAAAAAAATCTGATCGGGTAAAACTCCCAGCGCAGACAGATGCGCGCTGCGCGCGCACGTGTGGAGGTATACGTGCGCTTCGCGCACATATTCCTTCTCAAGTCAAAATTTTATTAAGAAAATTTAAAAAATCATTTCTCAACGGGTAAAAATTCGGACCGGGTCCCCACTGCCTTCGGCAGCGCAGTCCCGTGCGCTGCGCGCGCACAATTTAAGGGATACACGCGCTGCGCGTGCGTATTCCTTCCCTGACCCTTCGTGACTGAAAAAAAAAAATCTGATCGGGTAAAAACTCCCACCGGGTCCCCACTGCCTCCGGCAGCGCAGACCCATGCGCGCTGCGCGCGCACGTGTGAAGGTATACGTGCGCTGCGCGCACATATTCCTTCTCAAGTCAAAATTTTATTCTTAAGAAAATTTAAAAAATCATTTCTCATCGGGTACAAATTAGAACCGGGTACCCCCTGCCTTCGGCAGCGCAGTCCCGTGCGTTCTTCGCGCGCACAAGTTAGGATATACGCGCGCGGTGCACGCCTATTTCTTCCCCCACCCTTTCATGTCCTCTTAATTAACCAACGTATACCAATTTTATCGATCTAACTCGATCGGCTGAGATGCAAAAGAAAACGTAATCAGGACACCTCAAAACGTGAAAATCTGGTGAAAATTTACGATAATATAGAAGTACTTTAAAATATCTTTCGAATGATGTATTAAAAATAATTTAATCATAATTAGAAATTGAATACACACACCTGTATATTCTGAGAGAATAATTGTAAGTGCGGGTTGACGGCATTGTTTATTATCAGACCATTTTATTTCGTGGTGATGGTTCGTGCGGATTCAGTTACTTATATTATCAATGCTAAATGTTATGAGGGTCTTTTGAGCAATTGCGTCGTTCCAACGGTTCAACAGCATGCATGTGCGACTATTTTTTTTTTTTTTTTTTCCATTAAACGTGCCTCTGCATAAAGGCTGCTAATAAGGCATTTCGCAAAAAATAGAATTATCAGCCATTTTTTTCGTACAGCCTGGCTATCAAAACCCCCTTATTTTCTATAATTTCTAATTGTGAGATTATCTGAAAGATGTTTTGAAAGTTTCACGATTGCAAAAATAAATTATTTGAAAATTTGCATTGTTTATAGTATTCATCACGTGACTCTTCATATGCGCCGATCTGTTGAGAAAAATGTCACTTCTAATCGATTCCATTTACACAAAGATACTTAAAATTTCATCGATCACTAAATTTTGCAACTATTTTCTATACTTTAGCATACCATTTTTCCCACCTTCTAGTATATTGAGATCAAACTTAGTGATTCTGAGCAGCGGTTCCTATTTTTATAGCTTTTGGAATGTATAATTTTGTTTATAATCACCTTTCATAAATGTAAAATATTAAAGTAGTTAAAATGTGTACGAAACAATAACAATCCTATTGCCACAATAAAAGGGAAAAAAATCATATGTATTAAAATAAAACAGGCAATACTAAAATTTTAGGTGGTAAAGTGTCATATAGACAAAAATTTGTAGTGGGAATATACGAAATTTATTTATGTTAAAAGTCGTATTTAACTGAAACGGCTTCCTCATATTATAATACTAAGTGCAATTGTGGTTTGGCGGACGCAACCATCGTAATCATTTATGAGGAAATGGGAATAAAAAAGTAGAATCTACCACAAAATGAAAATTTTGAAGGGAAAAAAAAATTAATAAGATGTAATTTAATATATGTTATACATTTGTTTAATAGTTCATATTATTGTTGAATAGTTTAGTAAAAACATCAATGCCTCCATTCCGTATTTGCTTTAAAATATCCGCAGTCATTTTGTCTTCACCTGAAGATTTTCCATTTTCCTTTACATTTATTGTCACAGCTACTTCTTCCTTATATTGCTGGTATAACGACGTTTGTATGTTATAGGACCACTGAGTCTTTATGGTGAGCTGTACAATTCTGAATAAATATTTGCTACCTCGATTAGAATGTGGTCTTGATTTGAGGTGATATTTCCAATTTTTTTCTTCAAAGTAGATTTTTTTTTTCCCTACCACGCGTGAGCTTAGTCTCTAAACCTTTATTTTATTTTTTATTTTTTAATGGCTTGTTGGATCATATTAGAATTAATTTCCCTGATGCCTTCTACAATCCTTTTCCTCACAGTTTTATATAGTTCCGGAACTTGAGCTTTTGAATTAATATTTTCCATGTTATATTTCGTTTTGCTTATTTTTTCCATCATCTGTCACTCATGTTGCGAAGTTCTCTTAGTAGGTTTATTTTGTTCTAAACCAGAAAAAAAAATCTAATTCTAGAACAACATTGGAAAATTCACCGTGAACTCATTGACGTCTTTAGTATCATCAAACTGCTGATATATGTTTTCTAGTTCAAAGAGGATTTCTTGTTTTTTAGCTTTGAGAAGCTGTGGTTGAATTGTCCTGTTTCCAATTCGCACTAGTTTATGTTTTTTCAATGCAACCTGGTACTTTACCCTGCAATGTACCAGTTTGTGATCACTACGAGAAATAAATTTGTTTAGCACGGCACAATCTGAAAAAGTGCATTTCTTGTCATTTAGAATGATGCAATCTCTTTCACTTGTTCCTCGGTTTTGACTCCTCTATGTCGATTTCTTCTTTAGGTCTTTTTTAAAAAATGAATTTATGACATCAAAGTTTTCACATTCTGAAAATTCAGTCAGTCTATGTCCTCTTTCATCTCTAGTTCCCCTTCCAAACACACCATCTACACTTTCATTCAAATATTTGGTAACTATCCGTTCATTGAAATCTACCATAATGATTCTAAGATTGTTCATTTTGGTTTTGCAGAGGGCCATCATAACATCCTCATATAATTTCTCAGTAATGTGGTCTTCTGATATGCTGGTTAAAGCATAAACTTGAATTATCTTAGCAACATAACGCTTAGAGAGTTTGACAGTCAGTTTTGTAACTCTATCAGAAAAGCTTACGATGTTCATTACCGTGTTTTTTAGATTCTTGTTAACTAAAAATCCCACTCCGCTACATGTTCCATTATCATTTGCTTGATAACAAAGCATATTTCCATACTTCAGATCTAGAAAATATTCACTTTTTAATCTGACTTCAGTGACTCCCTCTATAACTCACGTAATATGTCGTAGTTCTTCAAGCTCAAAGAGTCTATCTTTAGAGCTGGAGGACCTGCAATTTGAAATACCTGAAATTTCATTCCTTAGAAGCTGACCTGGTGATTTTTCGCACTTTCTGAAACATCATCCGACTGACTTTCAACATAGCTTCCTAAACTAGATGCCTGTTGCGTGGCTCGGAAACTTGACAAAAGTTGAAGCGGTACACAACTCCACCAGGTACAGATTGCGTGACTCTTTTATTCAACAGACACCAAAATATTTTTAAGGTGGGATATGATATACATAAAAGGTGAATAGAATCGAAGAAATGTCGATTATATATATCATATATCACTTCTTAAAATTATTGGTGATCGTTGAATAAATAAGTCGCGCAATCAGTAACAGGTGGCGCTGTCTACCGCTTCACCTGTTGTCAAGCTTTCGAGACACGTGACAGGCATCTAGTTTAGGAGGCTATGCTTTCAAAATGGTAGACATATTCATGTGCCATATGGAAATAACTGTATATTTTTTGGTATCTATATCGCTTATGGTTCCTGTACAGGACACACCTAAGTACTCCATACGAATCCGATCTACAGAAAAAATTTCATTAAAATGCATTTTATCTTGTCTACATTGCATTTTGCATTATGAAACTAACACATATCATAAAAATACTAAACATTACTTCAATATGTTTGTTATTTCAGGATCATATTTTATGTGAAGCTGTATAGAGAAAACATACATGTATCCATTTAAACTTATAATTTTATTAATAATAGTTATTTTGTCTTGTAAAGTGATTTTTTAAAATTATGAATAACACATTTTGCATTATTATTGTAACGCAAATATCTGTTTCGGTCATCAAAGTTATTTTTTAAAACATTTGTAAGGTATAGATTATTGTTATTATTATCATTATTTTATTTATTTAAAAATTTTAGAGATTAAAAAAAAAAAAAATTCCAATTTGGATTTTTTTTTTTTTTTTTTCCAAAATGAGAAAACTTACTTTCACTCTCCGGAGAATTTAACTTTAAATTAAATAAAAATGTGTGTTATGTATTTAAAAAAATAAACGAATTCATATTCCAATTTTTTCATATATACTCAAAGCAGCATTTTTTAACCTAATACATCTTTAATCTTAAAAAAATAGAAATAAAAATGATTTTAACAAATGGGTTTTCTTCCAAATAATCTCTGTTACATTACAATCCTATTTTTTAAAAATATTATTTATCGTTTCAATGATATTTTTTGTTTAAGGTAAAATATATTCAAGCTACTAAATATTATATAAGTGAAGTTTATAAATTGTGTTTTACCGTGTCGTTTTTGCTATATCCCAAGTAGTAACATGAATTATTCAGACACAAAATAAAACTCATGATGTAATTTTGAAGGAGTAAGGCCATGATTGTTTTTTTTTTTTTTTAGACAAATTTTTATTTTGAATTTATTATAGTTTCTTGAATTTTTTTCAAGCACATTTCAGAAAAATATTTTTAAAACTTTCTTTTTTGAGCATTTCACATTTTACAAATTTGGATAAAAAAAAAAAAAAAAAAAAAAAAAAAAAAAATCACAGGGAAAAATATATAAATAATTTTATAAATTTTTAAATATATATATATATATATATATATTAACTCACTGTATTTTTATAAGATCTACAGACTAAACAGAATGTAATTAAGAGCTTTTCTTATACCCGCTCTGTCTGTCACTGGCGTTTGTCCGAATGCGTCACATCTTTTTGCTTATATCTCGGCAAACAGACCACCAAAAGACTTCGGGTTTTCAATAAAATATTAGTAATGTCTGACACTACAATTTAACAACAACAACAAAATATTAATAATAATAATAATAATAATAATAATAATAATAATAATAATAATTGACTAATTTTCAGTTAATTAATAAAAATATAAAAATACTGTTTTAATTTTTCTAATAATAGAAAATAAAATAGCCACTTAAATTTTATCCATAACGTAATTGTTGCCAAAGAACTTTACGAGTTCCTTTTATTTTATTTAATTTTATTTTTTCGACAGGAAAATAAAAACATTTATCTAAACGTAAACAAAATAAATAATAAATAAAATCAAAGCATCTAAAAAAAAATTACGTCATTATCACTTTCACAATTTTTTTACACATTGGTAAAGTGCTAATATAGATTACAATGCTAATATGTGTTATACTAAAATCAGTTTTATTTATAGGTCCTTCTGGGCGATATTTTAATTTTTTGCGTAGAAGTACGCAGAATATTTTTCGCCAAAAATTTTAATTTAGCAACAGCGATTTTAATCTAGGTAGCGCATCAAAAGTACAAAAATTTGAAATTATTAGAAAAAAAAAAAAAAAAAAAAAAAAAAAAAAACACTTATTTAAAAATAAATAAATAAATAAAATGTATTTTTCTTAATGCACTAAAAAGAACAAAATAACTTTTACAGCTTAGTACCACCGATCCGAAACTTGGATTTTAATACTATTCCAATAAAATTGCATCTCAAATAAAGAAAAAGGCGACTCAAACCATTTTATACCAAAATTTTCAATCTGGCTAATTTCAGCTCATATTTTCATAAATCTATTATAATTAAAAATAATTAAAATTTAAAATTATTATGTTAAATTAGTTTTAAATTATTATGGATTTATGAAAATATGAAAATTTAAAATTATTATGTTAAATTAGTTTTAAATTATTATGGTTTTATGAAAATATGAGCAGAAATTAGCCAGATTGAAAATTTTGGTATAAAATGGTTTGAGCCGCCATTTTATTCGTTTGAGGTGCAATTTTATTCGAATAGTTTTAAAATCCAAGTATTCAGATCGGCGGTACTGAGGTGAAAAAGTTAGTTTCTTCTTTTTAGTGCATTAAGAAAAGGGCATTTTATTATTATTTTTTTAATAAGTGTTATTTCACTTCCCATCGGTGAGGATGGAACTCACAAACTCCGAATTCGTAGTTGTGTACTCTAACCACAGTGCCAACGGGTCTCAGCTGAATATTTCCTGATTATTTAAACTGGTGTTTCCAGATTTTTATTTATTTATTTTAAGGGTGTTAAAATACAAATGTAAGTAGTCTGTCGACCTAAATTAAATTCTATAATAGACAGAATTTCATCCATAATTTTAATAGGTATACGCAATACGCGTGAATGCTGCGAGAACAGATGACTTAGCAGGGTAGAAAAAAATGCTATATATATCTATCTATATATCTATATATGTATATATATATATATATATATATATATATATATATATATATATATATATATATATATATATATATATATATATATATGTGTGTGTGTGTGTGTGTATGTATGTATACATATATATATACAAGACTCCAAAAGAATAACTTTTGTACCATACATAGGTAAGAGAAAATAAAAATTATTGAAAATTCTTAATCTCAATTGTAAATTTCATTAAATAAGTTTTTCTTACTTATCAGATTTCTTCATTATGGGCAGTTTTTTAAAAATACTGATAAAATCATTCCTTTTATTTATTTATTTTTTAAACCTATTGTAAATTATTAATTATAAAATTATCCTCGAAAAAAATTACAGAATAAATGCATGAGAAATGTTAAAAGAAAAAGAAGAAAAAAAAGTAATTTTACATAAATATGTAAAATACAATTACTATTTAAAATAATTATAGATAGAATAATATTAGTGCTCTACAATATTTTTTATTAAAATATAAATAAATAAAATAATAATGATAATAAAACTTACAACAAAGAATGAGAATATCGGTTATTTTTTCTTTCTTGTACCCACATATGAATTATTGTTAAGGAAAAACAGATCAACTAAATTTTTGAAGTGTAATAGAAGTTTTATGTTTAAAATCATTTTCTGTGATCTACAGCAAGTATAACTCGTGTTAAAATTAAAGATACAAAATAATAATAATAAAAAAATAACCATAATAAACTATTGCTGGCCCACTACAGTTACAATATAAAGGGGCGGTAAGGCTGCCCGTAGTAATATAAAAGCTCTATGCATGCCGCTGGCGACCATCATTTATCCACAAAATATTTTATGTTTTCTGCAGGCGGCCACCAGTGAATTGCTGATTGTTGCCATCTACGGGCCGATATAATAGATAATTTCGGCACCATTAACTTTTGCTATATGTGTACCAGAAGTGGCTGCTATTGGTAGTCTCCAATTGGACTTCCGTTTGCATTACCCCAGCTTTTGCTGTAATGTTTTAAAGTCATTTACTAAAACCTTGATCATTTAAACTATAACTATCCAGACTCGTATTATTTCAACAGTGCTCAGAATTATAAGCATCCCAGCAAAATTTTAATTCTCTGTCTATTTGTAAACAGAGTATTCTCCCGATATCATTCTACTTCAAAGTACACATTTAAGATTTCGGTACAACTATAGTATTTCCCCTCAGCTGAATTTGGCGATTTTTCTTTGGCGCCGATTTGAACGATAGCGATGTCGTTCTGAATTATTTGCGATATAATATGGCAGCTTGCATGCTATTTATTTTGGATTTATGATTTTATGATTTATGATTTATAATTTAGCTTACGATTTTATCATTTATGCTATATGATTTATGATTTTTAGATTTATGATTTAGCCATAATCGTCAACGAAAAATCGCCAAATCTAGCTGAGGGGAAATACTATAGTTGTTTCAAGATTTCTATAGATTTCAAAATTCAAAATTACACAATTTTTAGGAATGAGAAAGAAAATCTGAAAAGCTCTATAGATAATACATTATTTATATATATGGAGTGATATGGTAGTGAGTTCTATAAAACACATTAAAAAAAAAAAAAAAAAAAAAAAAAAAAAAAAAGGTATTCTATTTATTTATTACCACCCCTGAACTTTGATGTCATCATTATGCTCTCTGGCTCCCCATATATTTAATATATTCAGTGTATACTTATTTTGTATTTCATATTCTGAATTCTGGAGAATGTTACTGGATCATTCCCTCAATACCAAATGATAAGTAGGGTAAATGATTGCCCTTTACTAATAGGGGTGACATATCGTTCTATCAGTAGTGCACACCCATAAGCATGCAATACTTTACTAAGTATTTTAATCTTTAATAAACACATGTAAAATAAGCATAAATCTGCATTACTAATTACAAATACAAGAAATAACATTAAAAAGATAAGAAGTACGTACTGTTTCATTTAAATTGATCTCATTTTAGAGCTTATGGTTTGAAATATCTGTATTTCAAAACATTAAGAATAGACAACTGTAACGCCAAGCTAGCCTATGTACAACTTAGAGAGCTTATTTTAATGTTTCAAATGTAAAAGTGTTCATTTTTCTGGTACAGTGTCTATGTACACGTACATTTATGCGCGTTTACTGGTGTAACAGCACCAATAGTAGGCAAATAATATTTTTCCCATAGAATTTTCTAGATTGCTTTTAATTTTAATGATTGTGGTAATCAGCTGTGTTCCAAACTGTTTGTTTATTTGACTGTTGATAATTAAATTTAAAAAGTTGATAATTAAAGTATTTTTATACACATTTTTTATACACATTGTTTTTTTCTTTTTTCTTCAGATCTTAAATCGCAAGTCTAATAGTGGTCACCTCTGAATTTCAGAAGAATAAAAGTGAAATGAAAAGCGAACTCAAAATATATATTATATTAAAGACGATTTTTTTCTGTTATATTACATTAAAAAATTACGTAACCTTGCATCAGCAATAAAAATAACTTTTCTTAGAAAATTTAATCACTTCAGTTCACGCATTTTCATAAGCGGTGCTTCGAATAGTTTTTATCTATAATAAAGATTTTAATTTTAATATTTTCACACAAGATAATTTTTAAAATGTCAATATTAATTATCCACGCTTTAGAATGTTTGGATGCAGTCGAGGAAATCTTCTGAACTCCAAAATATTCGTCTTTCATAAAACTTGTACTTTTATTTTTATTTTTTTATTCCTCAGTATTTATTTTGTTTTAATGACGTTGTTTGTTTTGATGTTCAAGAACGTCTGTAGCCAAGTTTGTAGAGTGTCCAACTCATAATCGGATGATTACAAGCTCGAATCATTCAGTGAGTGAGTGAGAGAGTATTTCTTACTTCGCACTACTACTCCGATTCAAAAAATTAGAATAATGAAAAGAAATATGGTCAAGGGAAATGAAAATCGAATTTATCAAATAAATAATCAACAATATCAAATATAAAGTACTATAATATGAATCTGCATATTTTGCAGATTATAAAAATGTAAACACATTACAATGAAATAGAAAATATATTTAAATCAGCTAACAACAAAAAATTCAAAATATTAGAATACTTTCTAACATGGTTCAAAAAATTAGAATAATGAAAATATATTGAACATAATTTAAACTCTAAGTATTCTTACTTGCTAATCAGTACTTTGTTGCATCACCCTTAGCTTTAATGACAGCTCTTAAACGTTTTGGCATGTTTTTAACTAAAGGTTCACAATCTTTTTATCCAAATTCGCCCATATGCTCTTTATACTAGAAATAAGTTCTTTTTTGTCTCTAGGCGCAACTTCTTGAAGTCGTTTCTTCATAATTCCCCACAAATTCTCGATAGGATTTAGATCGGGTGAGTTTGCCGGCCAAGGGAGTACAGGTATGTCCTTCTCTTTGAGCCATTTAGTTGTTGATTTGGAAGTGTGGGGAGAAGCTGAATCTTGCTGAAACAAGAAATCGTCATCACATAAAGAAGGAATCATGAAATGTTCAAGAATTTCTTGATAGACTTCTGAATTGACTGTCGTGGAAACAATACACAACCTGCCTGGGCCTTCAGCAGTCATGCAGCCCCATACCATAACAGAGGTCGCAAATTTAAACGAACGTTTTAAACATTCTTTCTTATAAGCTTCATGTTTGAGTCTCCAGACACGTATACCTTGATTTCCGTGAGACACACAAAACACACTTTCATCGCTGAAAAGTATCTTTTTCCAATCGTCGTGATCCCAAAATAGCCTTTGTTTACACCATTTAACTCTAGCAGCCCTTTGCTTAGATGATAAGAATGGCTTTATCTTAGGCACACGTGATCTAAAACCTAATTTGCGAAGTCGTCGTAGTGTTGTAGATTTGGAGACATTTATACCCAATTCTTTCCATTTTCTATGCACATATCTCACACTCCGAAAACGATGTTTCTTCACAATCTTTTTCAATTGCCTTTTATCTCTTCTTGAAGTTACTGGCTTTCGACCACTTTTAAAGTGTTTATTTTGAAAACACTTATTATTAGAATATTCTCTCGAAACTCTACTCACACTTGCTTGAGAGCATTTCACTTCTTTTGCTATAAAAAGTTGTGCTTTTCCTATTTCGTGCAAGTACACAATACGATATTTCACAGCCTCAGATAAATCGCTCTTTCGTCCCATATTAAGCAAATACTACGCTACAATCAAATGCCAAACGACTTTTCATTTTCAACGGAGCACATTTTATAGTCCCACAGATGTTAATCCCGCAGCCGTTCTCTCAACTTATAAGAAAAATTTGAATATTCTAATTTTTTGAACCATGCTATCGAGGTATTCTATTTCTTTGAATTATTCTAATATTTTTTAAATAGTTAATTATTAATATATCAGATAAAAATAAATATTTATGTTATATTTATAAATGCTCTGAAGATAATTAGATACTTTTAATATATTTTTTCCTGGACGCAGTATGCAAATTGACGCGTTAGCAACATCAAACTCATTCTTTTTTACATTATTTTAATTTTTTGAATCGGAGTAGTAGTGCTACACTACGGAGAGCGGTCTACCAGCAGCTGTCTGGAACACACCCCTAATCGTGATCCGTAGACATGACATCACAATTTTGGTACTCCACGGGCTTGATTCTCGAGGCGACCAATTTCTTTCGTGTATATTTAAGCTTCATGGTACATATAAAATTTGTCATATATTACACTGACGGAAGACGTTTCTGAAATAGAAGAACCATTCTTTCAGTGGAGCATTCTTAAAGTGTTCATATATTTCTTAGTTATTTTCTTATTTTTTCGTTGGGGTATTTTTGCTAATCTTCCGAATGCTTATTCACGTTTTTTATCTATTTTATTAATTAATTTATCCGTTTATGTTAAAGTTGTTCCAGTGAGCTTAAAGTTCATCAAACACACTAGATGTTTATAGAACTAGATTTACCAATTTTTTGTTTAATAATTTTTATAGAGAAAAAAAAAAAAGTATTTAGAAACTAATAATTGGGCGAAACATCTTGTGGGTTCTGCAAGAACATAACCAGATTCATTCAAATTGCACAAAATCGTAATAATTTGATTGGTTGATTTCAAGAAATCCTAAAATTATGTAATTATGATGATGTCAAAAAAGTCATGCAGTTTAATAATGTCTTTATCGAATTAAGTTGTTTTAAGCTTTCCGTATAAAATATTTCCAGAGTTTTATTTATTCATAGAAAATAAATAGTAGAGATTTATCCCTTAGACCTGCGTCAATGTTCGATGCTAACATGGATAAAACACTGTCACAGAATTCATACTGGTGTTTGTTTTCATAATGTTTTTTAACCCGTAAAGTCTGTTGGTTTAAGACGTAGAGAATTTGGTTTCATTAATAGTGGTATGAGTTCTCCAGTGTTTCATCCCTGTGCTAAACGTATTGAACCTCAATCATAGCAGTTGCATCAATATGGAGATGACATTGTCTCCACGCGTATTCTTCCATAACTGGGAGTCGGATTTTCTTGCATGACATTCAAAAAATACTCATATCCTCAGTCATACATCAGAAAAAAATCTTATATGAATATCTCAAGATATTAAAAGTGGCTACAGTGTTAAAAAAATGCAACTTTGCTGCACAACATTATCTGTAATTTGAGAGAAAGTCGTAAATTACGGAAAAATTACGTTAACAATACGTTTTTTTTTTTTTTTTTTAATTACAGATAATTTCTGGCAGCAAAATTGCATTTTTTTTTTTTTTTTAACAGTCATAGTAGCATTTTTAGAGGCAGCTTTAGCCCCTCATCAATGATCGCCTTCAATATTTTCTTTCAACTGCATTTTCTTTTCTTTTTTTTCTTTTAAACACATGTTGCGTTTGATAAAGAGAAAAATATTGTGTGATTAATACCTTGTAGCAATTTAAAAATGAGTTTTATTTTTCATCTTTTAATGAATACACAAAATTTAAAAGTGTAAAGTTAGTAAAATTTATATTCCATTATGGTTCTAAAGTGCTAAAAAATATTTTAAAATATTTTAAAATATTTTACCTCATTGATGGATCCAAATTTTAATCGATATAATTCCTACTAAGGTTAAAAAAAATGAAAAACAGCCATTTGTTTAAGAAATAAAAAAGCAGAAATATTTTCCATTCAAACATTGTTTCGTAATTTCCGTTCACGAAATGTAAATTTTGGTTTCTGATGGATAAAAAATTATTTGGAAATAAAAAGCATTTCTTTTCAAAGTTTTTTTTTTTTTTTTTTTTTTTTTACAAAGTGGTATTCCTGTAATGAGCGTTTTTCAAAATGTTCGTCTGTAGTTTTTTTAAATCAATAATTTTACGAGAACATTTTAAACTAATTTGTGTGAAGATGTTTTTATATTTTACAGTTAAAGAAAAATAAAATGTATACTTTACGATTTCTTTTAATCAAATATTTCTCTTATAATGACATAAAAAATTTAAATGACAAAAACAAAAAAGGTTAAATACACATTATTTTAAATAAATTTAAAAATCCGATTAAAAAAAATTAAAAAATCAAAAAATTATATATTTTTATGATCTTTATACAAAAGAGTATCATTATACTTAATATCTTGAAAGAGCTTTATCCAATTAATTTCATTCTTATTTTCAGTAAGTATTAATAGCTTTTGTTGTAAAATGCACTAATAAAAAATACAACTTTGCTGCCAGAAATTCTCCGTATTTTGAGAAAAAAAAGTCGTAAATTACGGAAAAATTACATTGTCAAAACGTATTTTTCAGTAATAACAGAGAATTTCTGGTACCAAAATTGCATTTTTTTGACAGTGTGCCCTAACAAATTCAAATCAACGTTAAAAGTCTAGTTATGTACTAGATCTTGCAAAATAGATTCCATAACTATATAATTTGAATACGTAAAACTAATGCCCACTAAAATTATCGGTGCTTATAATTTTTATAAGATACATTAAAGTGTTAAAAAATTTCGGTTCAAGGTTGAACCAAAATTTGGTGCAATAGTAGTTGCAATGTATGATGTTGAACCAAAACTTAGCACAATAGCAGCTGCAGCCATACGATGGTGAAACCTTATTCTATAATCTGACGGTTCTTGTTGAGAAAATGCATCAAATGATAGTAAATGATTTCACCATCCTATAATTGGAAAAATATTATTGTACCAAGTTTTGGTTTAATCAAGTGCCGAATCATGGTAAAAAGTTTAACAATGTTTTGGTTGTAGCTACTGTTGTACCATGGTTTGGTTCAACCTAGAACAAAATTTTAATCAATGACAGAAAGTGATAAATACTCTTTTGAAGCACAAATCATTATAGTAATCCTGACTTAGGTATCTCTAACCAATTGAAAGTTACTGCCGAAGAATGAAAAATGTCCAAATCTTAAAAACTTCTTCCATTTCTGATTTTTTTTTTTTTTTTTATGCTGCTTAATGTATAAGCACGTATCTGCAAAAAAAAAAAAAAATTATATATGTTGATGTACTGAAATTTAGTAAATCGGTAGTGATTGAGGAATTCTTGTATGTTCCCATTTTACAATGATCTTCCTACATCGTTCTCTGAGATATCATGTATCTCCCGGATACTTCACGAACGAAGAACGGACATGTTTGGGAAATCTGAGGGGAAATCTAATTTGAAATGTCTAGGAATGATTTGACAGAGGTAGTTTTCGGGAACTACGATGGAGCAACGAAACGGCGATATTCGTACATAGGCTGGTCATTTTGTATTCCTACAGAATATGCTGGGAAGAACATGATAAATCTGGGACTTACCGTGGGAGCTCCCACGGAAGAATATTTGCTATATGGGAATAAAATAAAAGTAAGCATTATGAATCACACATATCATGGTATCAAGAAATTACTATATTCAAACACTTAAATATTGAATGATATATAAATAGTTTTAAAATTTTTAAAAAAAAAAATGCATAGGTTTTTTTTTATAGAAATAAATTATAATGTCTCTTAAAGTAAATGGTAGTAAAAATTTAAATGCATGTTTTGATGCACATAAGATTCATGCATTTTTTTATGAATTTGTTTGATAGCTGAAGAACATGTTATAAAATGCTATGTCGTATTGTTGAAAAGAAAAATCACTATGTACTCAGAATCCCCATAAACAATTTTACCTTTACTTTGAAAATAAATAAATAAATAAATAAAATAAAAATCTGAAGCAAATAATTTTAATTATTTATTTTATTAAAAAAAATATTCTTATTAAAATAATAATAATAATTATTATCATGAAATACATCTTTTACTGTATAATGTAAGGAAAAAAATATTTAAAGAAAATATACAAAATGAGAAACAATTTTTCATTAAAACCATTTTCTATTCTAGTTCTTCTCTTTGACACGAATCAGTAGTTTTCATCTTGAATCGTTACTTGAGAATTTTATTACCAAGAAAAGGATAATATTCCGTTCACTCTTTCAAAAGTAATACAGGTTTTATATTTTTGGATGATACTCGACGATTGCTGCTTTATCGATCTTAAGCTGAAACTAGCACAAGGAAATCTTGCATGAACGCTATATCTTCTCCTTACAGAAGTTATTTAAATTGGTCAAAAAGTCATATAGTTTTAAGATATCGTTTCAGAGATTTCAGATTTTAGAATACTTAACGAACGTTTGAAATTTCAATGAAACTTATTTTATGCATTCGAAATGATGTATTTATTTGTTTTATAATATCGAGAGATATAATTAATACATTTTTGTATATTTTGTATTTTTTTTTAACTTCTTATTGATTTTGACTATCTCAAAACTTTATTTTTCATATATTTATTTATTTGTTTTTATGAGAGCATAATATTTCATAATAAAAAGTATGAATAATTTTAGATTTTTAAAAAATAATTTTAGAACAGCATTAGATAAAAACCAAATTATTAATATTTTAAATAAGGTTAAACTTGTTAAAAATATTTACAGCAGGTTTATCTTTATCATTCCATTGCAACTTTAACCTTCTTATTACGATTACAATATTTTCTTCTATTAAATAGAGAAGAAAGTATTGGTATCGAGAAGAAATTATTAAATAGAGAAGAAAGTATTGGTACAAATTTTCCACTCTGGTTATCGATGGATTTACACGTTTTGAGATATCTAGAACACGTCTAGCTATTTTTAGAAAATGTTTTTGCAGACCACTTTGACTATCTTGAAATTATTAAGTGAATCTATTAATTATTATTATTATTTTTATAACAGCTTAATATTTTATAGCAAATTGTGTTAATAGTTTTACATTTTTTTTAATTGTTTTTAAATTTATTAGCAGTACATGAGAATATTCAAATTATTATTTTAAATGAAGTTAAACTTTTTAAAATATTTACAATAAGTCGTGCAGTGAGCATTCCTTTGCAGATTTAACCTTCTTCTTATTACGACACCAATATTTTCTTCTATTAAACATAGAAGAAAGCATTGGTATCGTACTAATTTTATACTTCAAAGCTTCGATATATTTACTCGTTTTCACAGATCCAGAACACGATTTGGCTATTTTTAGAAAATGTTTTTGCATATCATTTTGACTGTCTTAAAGCTCCAAATAAAGTATTATTATTATTAATATATATTTTTTTGTATAACAGCTTAATATTTTATAACAATTGGTATAAATATTTTTTAAAATATTTTTAATGTTATTAGCAGTGCTACAAAATATTCAATTTAATATTTTAAATAAAGTTAAACTTAAAATAATAATAATAATAATAATAAATATATATATATATATATATATTTACAGCTATCTTACAGTGAACATTCCTTTTCAGATTTAACCTTCTTCTTATTACGACAACAATATTTTCGTCTATTAAACATAGAAAAAAGCACTGGTATCTTAAAAAATTTTTGTTGCCTGTTTATAATGGATTTTCAAGTTTTGAGAGGTCAGAACATGAATTGGCTATTTTTACAAAATATCTATCAGTCAGCCAGTTTGTGTGCATGTGAGTTTCAGTGTGTGACAAAAATTTTATCAAAGCTTTAGCCCAGGAACTAAGGTATACAGACTAATACAAAATTATAAATAGTTGTAGTTTAGCATAATTTTATCCTACCAACTGTCGGCGCAAATCGTTCATCAGGTGGCAGTGATATACTGAGATTTCTCCCATTGAAGGAGGGATTACATATAAGCTTTTTTTGTGTATAATTATTAAAAAAAAAGAAAAAAAAAACTTCGTAAGTGAGAGCAGGGTTACCAGATAAATACTACAATTTTATTTTTTAGCACCACCAATATTATGTGAAAACAAACACTTTGTACAAATATAAAAAATATTTGTAATTAAACTAATACACTGATACATTAAAAAATACGTTGCGTTAAAAAATAAAATTATATTATTCATCTGGCAAATCTGTGTGAGAGGGCGATTATGAAATACTATGTTGATTCATTTTGGGTGCATAGCAGCCAAGAGGTGGGGCGGACGTGATGACTTTACTTCGTGAGTAAGAAAGGGCGAATCTCATCTTCTATGGAATATAAATGATGTAAGAGATGATGTGAGATAACTTTTAATAATGATATGTGATATTTTATTTATTTATTTATTTTATTTATTTATTTATTTTTTAATGAAAGTTAATGCTCATTCAATTTGTGTATATGTCTGCCGACTAGTGGAACTGCTTAAAAATTACTTTCTGCGATTTCCCACATGGTTACATATCATCATCTGTTTGTTAAAATAATACTAAAATCTATATGTAAAATGAAATCTTCATGGTGATAAGCTAAATTTTATGCCTGTTAAACAATAAGTGTCACTATTATAAAGAACCATATAAAAGAAAGTTTTGTGGCGGCTATAACATACTAGTTAAATTTTACCTTTATATATTTTTAAACTTAAATAATTAGAATGTAAATAATCTATGAAAATGCACTCGATAAAATTACTTCTCTAAATTACATGACACATACAATATGAGTATCTTGAAAAAAAATTTAAATAAACAAATAAAAAAACAAAAAATAGGTAAAATTATAATAATATATAAATAATGGCTACATTTCTACATAACAGCATCTGTTTGCTAAAATCTATATGTAAAATAAAATCTTCATGGTGAGAAGCTAACTTTTATGCCTGTTAAACAGTAAGTGACACTATTATAAATAATCATATAAGAGAAATTTTTGTGGTGGCTATAACATACTAGTTAAATTTTCACTTAATACAGTTGTTAAAATTAAAGAATTAGAATGTAAATAATCTATGAAAATGCACTCGATAAAATTATTTCTCTAAATTACATCACATACACAATATGAGTATTTTGAAGAAAAAAAAAATAAAAAGAAGAAATACAAAAATAAAGAAAGTAATAAACAAAAATAGGTAAAATTATAATAATATATATACATATATATATATATATATATATATATATATATATATATATATATATATAAACCTAAAACAATTATCTTTAAATGCTATGATTTTCGAAACGTTAATTATTATTATTAGTACTATAAATCACTAATTTCTTCTCTATTCATAAAATAATGCATTGGATACTTAAAAAACATATATATATATATATATTTTTTATCAGAGCCTTTTTTTTTATACTTTTTATTTTATTTTATTTATTTATTTATTTGTTTGTTTATTTTTTAAAGATATAGTCTGCATCATTAAAATTATTTTCAATACATTTATAAACTTATTCTTAATAAATTTTGCCTCAGTATAATTTTTAATACTATGTAAAAGACACTAAATTACGCTTTGAATATATATTCGATAAAATCAATCCATAAATACACTAACGTACTCAACAGCTATATTTAGCCAAATACTAATAACAATAATAGGACGAAGAAGAAAAAAAAAAAAAGAAGAAGAAAAAATATTTATAAAAAACATCTTTAACGTTATAATTTACGGTAAGTATTATTACTATTATTGCTATTTAATTTTTTATTCAAAAGAATAAATTATTGTAACTGTATTTTTTTGTTCTTTCATGTACGGTTTTTGACCGTTTTATATGTACTAAAATATTTCGTTTTCTTCTTAACATTTTTTAACTATGTCAGTGTGTATGCCTAAAAAAAAAAAAAAGAAAAAAAAAGAAAAAAATTCTGGCAACCATGGATACAGAAATAATGTATATAATTTTATGAAATTTAGATATAAAATAATATCTATGACCTTTTTCTGGAGGACGTTTAACAAATGGAGCATGGTTGACCGATATAGATATTTAATAATTTTAAATATGGCATCACTGGAAAATATATATATATTCAGAATTATTTTTAAAAGTGATTGTGAAGTTATTTTTGTGTGTGTGTGTGTGTTACTAGTAATCAACCTCTATAATTTTCTTTTGTATATGAATAAGCATATACACTCCCCCTTCCATTAAGATAAATTGTCCCTTTTAAGCTATAAATGTTCAACAAGAATATGTTTCAATAGAATTTATGATTTTAATTAATTTTAGTGGTTTCGTACATATCTGCAATATTTTAAAGCAAGGCCATATATATATATATATATATATATGTGTGTGTGTGTGTATTTAATAATAAAGTAAAATGTGAATAAAAGTTTTTTTTTTTTTTTTTTCTTTCCCTAAGTAATCTTGTCTGAACGACTAAAAGTTGTATTTATTTCGACATTTAGGATTATGTATTTTTGTGATTAAAATCGAAATTATTTGCACTCACCATGGAAAGTGTTTTTCAGTTTGCATTATGTAAATTTTTATAAGAAATTACAAAAGAAAAATTTTTTATAGTCGCATCACAGGAGTTGTCACTTAATTTTAAAATATTTTATATTTACAGTGTTAAAAACGGTTTCTTAAAATTGAGCAAAATTGTCTCAAAATAGCTCCGAAACAATATATACTTAAATTTAAAAACCTATTTAGTACTCATATTTGAGTATACTGATATGTCAAACATGATCATTGGGATTCTTATTGGTCAACCCCATTTTTGAGCATGTCAGTATACTCAAAAATGAGTACATGGATTTTACAGGTTAAGTATATATTGTTTCGGAGCTATTTTGAGACAATTTAGGTCATTTTTAAGAAACCATTTTGAACGGTGTAGAAATTTATATTGGTGTTCCATTTCTTTGAATATATCCCTTGATTAAAATACAAAAAACCTAATAACGAATCCTTTGTAAAAAAAAAAAAAAATAAAATAAATAAATAAATAAATGAGAATTTCAATCAAATTATTGAGTTATGCGCAATTAGAATTTTTATATAAAATATCATTTTCAAACTTCCAGAAAAGATGATTTATTGTTCTCAGTCAAAGGTTTGATTGATAGAAGCAACAAAGTTAAAATGTTTTGTATATATATATATATGTATATAAAGAAATGGAACGCTTTTTCACCCTACACCCCATCCAAATAATAAATCTACTCTCTGATGAGTATACTAAAGTAATATTTAATGGTGTCGAATTAAACGTATAGTATTCCAACTTAACAGATACAAACCGAATAAATTAACTTCCATTTAAGTTAAATGTTTTCATAATTACTTTTAAATAATACATGGTGTTGATTAAATTACTAGTAAAAATGATCAATTTGATAATAATTTATATAACAACATTTATTACTAGTAATATGATCTTATTAATTTGATGAATTTTACTACTTAAATAAATCAAAAAAATCTGTGAAAAATTAGAGGTATTTTATGTGCATAAATGTCTGAAACTATGTAATATTAAACACATTTTCATACTTTTTCTACATTCTTATTCTCCAATTCCAATTTTAGAAACAGCACAAGAAAGTTAAATTAAACACACACACACACACATATATCTATCTGTATATATATATAAATTACGTGTCACGATGTTTGTCCGGGGTAAAGTCCTAAACTAAGGAACCGATTTTAGTGAAATTTTGCACACTGTGTGCAGTTTGGTCCAACTTGAGAGATAGGATAGTTTTTATCTCAATTTATTGTCACAATATTGTTTTATTGCAATTATTTGTTAATTATAGACCTTTATTAAAGTTGCCATAAAATATCTGTGAGTTCCATTAATTTAATTGTTGCCAAAAAAAAAATACGAGTTCATTTTCTTTCGACATAAAAATAAATACATTTAATCAAACGTGAACGTTAAAAAATTATAAAAAATTAAATTATGCATCTCACGAAAATTGACGTCATAATCAATTTAAAGATTTTATACACATTGATAAAGTGCTAATGTAGTTCTATCATAGATATAGTAATATATATAGATCTCTCATCCCCATGTTATCGTACAAAGATTTTTGATGCCGAAAAAAAAAAAAAAAAAAAAAAAAAAGCTTTGGAAACAGCCATTAAGTGGTATTGAATAAAAAAAAGAAAGAAAAGAAAGAAAGAAATATGAATTTGAAACTGTATCTGGAGTCTTCCATTCCCCTTTAGCAAATAAATTATTCATAAATTTTATTTGCTAAAATATTAGTATGTATTCCCGTGTGTATTCACTCGGGGAATGACGGTCATATTTTGGTAAAAACGTCGTCTTTTCCCAAATGAAAAGGAATAACTTTTTTCTCCCCAATGATCACTCTATTCTATGTATGCTATACCATATCTATGAGTTCTATACGCAAGCGAAGTGTGACTCACTGACCGTCTGTGCAGCCAAGAAAAATATTTCCTATGTTAATTGCCCACTGGATTTTTTGTAAGAAATTATTAAAAATCGAGGAAATTTATTTCCCGATTTTAATCCTTATATTTGGGTATAGATATGTATTAGTTATCGCGGGTGTTAGATTGAATTATTTTGCTGTCAAATTGACAAAATTTTAATTTTAAATTTCAAAACTCTGTCGCCCTTGGCTTTTATTATTATTATTATTATTATTTGGCGATCAAAAGCGTAACACGAAAATATACATGCCAGATGTATGCATTGTACGAAATGTAATATGTATTATTCATTGTACGTATGTATGACACGTAATATGTATTGTACGAAATATTGTTTCATATTATTCATTACTCTTTAAATATAAGTTGTTAAAATAACCATGATTTTTGAAAGGAATTAAATATTTTCGCCAGATAATTTGGCGATATTCTTTTTTTTTTCGCCAAGGATGACAGAAATGAAATCTATTCCGCTGCAAAATATTAGTATCTTACATCAGATGTTTTATTTAGACATTTGAAAACAAATTTGACTTCAAACTATGATAGAATATTTATCATTTTCCTTTTAATTAGTATATTATTAGTATATTAAAATTTAAAAGCATGGTATATAAAAAGTTTTTTTTTTTTTTTTTTTTTTTAATCTTATAATTATTCTTATCTTAATCCTCAATGTTTCCCATCTTTATTAACTTGAATTTACTATTAAAATTTTAACATACTCAAAAACTTCTCATCACTTCGTTAAAATACACTAAACTTTTCCAAAATCTTTTTCTATTTAAAATGATACATGTATTTACTTTAAATGTCCGATATTTCATAAGATTTCCAATTTTAAAGTTTTAAAATATTTATCAAATTTACTTATTTTTCTGGTTTAGCCTTATTGTTTTCCTTTTTATAACTACAGCTGTTGCCCTCTTTAAAATATTTAAAATGATGAGGTCATTTTATAGTAAAATTATCCATTATAGCATATATTATATTTCACTCCTCCATAAAAATTTATTTTAAAATCGTCTGTTTCTTTTATACTTTTATTTTAATAGAATTTTAATAGAATTTAATTTATATATTAGTCATTTTAGCAATTTTATCTAAAGTAGCATTAGAAATAATATATATACCTTCTCCATTAAAATTTATAGGACCCTACAATAAAATTAATTTGTGCTTAATATCAACACTACGAAAATTTTTATCAATCGCTTCCAAATTTTGACCTAAGTTTCAAATCTCAACCCTGTGGGTTTTTACATCGGCTACAATGTTTTCGTCTTTGTTCGTAAATAATAATTTGACTGTACTAAATAGTTTACAGCCGTATAATTCAACGTATAACTTAGTCACAGCAACGCGTGGCCGGGTCTGCTAGTATATATATATATATAATTTAATTTTCAGCAAGAAATAAAAAGTGAGAAAAAAAGAAGAAGTAATGAAAAACTAAGCATGTTTGTTTCAGACATTTTCATTACTTCAACCGTTTCTATGGAAACAAATTATAATCTGAGCTGAAAAAATAAGTTTAATTCTAGATTCGGAAAATAAAATTTTTTCCAGTTATGTTTTACTTTTTAAACTTTTAAAGTACATAACCTTTTTCTTCTTTTTAACCTATTATATCATTAAAATATTTTTTTTTTCATTATTTATTTATTTATTTATTTATTTAGAAAATAAATCTATTCTTTTCAAGATACGTTATCTGTCCATTTTTATGGAAATATTTTTGTTACAAAACCTATTTGCATAATTTAATACCATTTACCGCTTGATACTTAGATATCTTTTAGATTTTTAAAATGTTTTTACTATTATATTTTTACTATGATAAAAAGAAATACAAAAATATTTTGAGTATTAATAGAAAAATTATCTACACGCTTGTCCATAAATTAAGGATAATGCTAGCTGAGGCAAATAAAGGTTCAGAAGCAAAACAAACATGACTTATTCATAGAGTCCACTTGTTAAACAAAAGATTAAGAACAAAAAAAGATGGTTTATGTAGGATATCATTTATAAAAACTACGATTTTTGCTTCCTGAAGCAATTACAAAAAATATCTTCCTTACAAAAACTTACTAACATTACATGGTTTGTATGATTATTAATACATTGTATGTCTCACAGATGATGAAATACAGACCTTACAACGCCTAGGAATACTGAGTATTAAATTACTGATCTGATCTTGGGGAAGATTACTCTACTCAGTAAGCAAAGCTCTCCGAAGTTCCGGTACACATGTAGGAGGTGGTTGACGGACTACAACTCGTCAGAAAAGCATGTCATACACATGCTCTATCGAATTCTAGTCAGGTGAGAAGGCTGGCCATTCCATGCGGGTGATAGCTTCAGATTGTATGCATCCGTGTACAACGTTTGCACGGTGAGGATGCGCATTGCCATCCAAAAAACACAAATTCTGGGCTGATGGTACCCTAAACAAACATACATGTTGTTCCCGAATGATGTCCCGATAAATTTGGCCTATCATTGTTCCGATTTGAACATACTTCTGGTGCTCAATATGATCCCCCCCCCCCCAAACGAGCACTGTAGCCCCACAGTAACAGTGTCATTTAATGATGTTATTTGGTGGTAACGGGTACCTGACGTTCTACATATGAAAGTCTTACGTGGGTCACACTGCAAGCTAAACCTGGACTCGTCGGAAAACATCACACAAGCTGACTGTACCGCTGTCCACATTGCATGTTGTCTACTCCAAGTTAACCGCTGTCACAGTGCATTGCCGTGAGTGGAACACAACTAACAGGCCTGCGAGCATATAGACCCTTATCTCCCAAACGTCTATATACGGTTTGTCTTGAAACTGTGGCACTCGTGGTTGCAGACAGCTGACAAGACAGCTCTGATGCTGGGCTTTATCTTCTTATTTTGGCAGTTACTGCCAAATACCGGTGGTCTTTCGGCATTGTAACTCGGGGCCGACTAGTGCGGTAACTTTGACTGGAATTTCCTTCATTTTGGAATCGTTTCCAAAGCCTTGAGTTGACACTTTGGTCTATTCTAAGTTTCCCCGATACTTCTATCTGAGTACGCCCACATTCTAGTCGGCCGATAATTGTACCACATAAAAAATTATCTGCATGCGTCCTCTGTGTCATAACCATTCGGTTGTGGCTCTGAGCGGCACACAAAACGCTTGTGAAAAATTTTCCTTCTTTGTTCCCATTCTTTATCTACCCCTTTCTTACACTTTCGTTATTGTAACATAATATCGGTGTCATCTGATTGCTTCCTATAATTTGCATATTATTCTTAAAGATGTGTGTGTTATTTCTACAGGTGAAATTTTTGTATTAAAGTTCGATTTCAGTGTGAATCTGAGTGTAGAATGAAATATCAATTGTATAATACAAGCGTTTCTAATTTGTTTCATAGAGCATATAAGACATAGAGCAATTTAAACGTTATTGAATTATTATTATTATTATTATTTATTTATTTTACTTTTATTTTTATTTTTATTTCTTTACGTAGGGTGGGAATCCCAGTAAATGACCATTTACACTGTTCTGCATGAAAATTTGCCCCCGAAGTCATTTTGGCAAATTCTTATGTACAATGACCTCCACAATCCAAAATGTGTGGCCATTTTTCCCTATCACCCACTGTTTTTTATGAGGGGGCATATCTTTATCACTTTTTGGTAATTTTTTGGCTATATATATATATATATATATATATATTATTTAGGGGGAGAAAGGATTATTTTGACTGTTAAAAATCTTCTGAGAAGTTACAGAATTGGAAGATTCTAAAACATAACATTTGCGGCAAGGGAAAATTTAGGGGTATTTTCCATTGAAATTATGTATTACATTTCTTATATATATATATATATATATATATATATATATATATATATATTAATCTTTTATTAATACTATTTATTAAGCAATATATATATATATGTACTGATAAGTATAAAGGGTTTAAGTCCATATTCTTGATTTTTCAGGAGACGAAAAATAAAGTTAAACTAACTAAAAAGAAATCAGAAGAACCGATTAGGAAAAAAGGATTTCGTTGACTTATACCCTTTCTACCATTCAGTGATTGTCAACCTTTATTTAATAACGGGAAAAAATTGAATTAAATATTTTATACCATACATGAATGCTAAATTTCTGACTTGAACCTTTTTTTACCAATGGATTTTCTGAAAGACTAAATGACATAGACTTAAATCCTTTATACCAAACGATAGAGAATTTTTTCCTAAGTGTGACTATGTACTTAACTCAAAATCGACATTTTTGGACTTAAATCCTTTATACTTATCAGTACATATATATTGTTAAGTGTTAAATTATTATTATTGTTTATTATTATGTTAAATTATTATTATTGTTTAAGTGTTAAATTAATTCTTTTCCATTCTCCAAATCAAATTGATGGCCATAAAACTACAGAACAGTGATAAAAATCCTGAGAAAATGGTGGGTGACTTGGCAAAATGGTAGTCATATTCGATTTCAAGAGGTCGTTTTGTATAAGAATCAACACAAATGGTATAAGGAATCGATTTTATTTTTTTTTTCAGCGCAGTGTTGTTGGGGATTTCTTAAATGATTATTTTATTTTCTAAAAAAAACATTGGCAAAAACTTTGAACTATTTTCTAAAACTAATCAATGTATAAGAAACAATAGTATGAGAATAATTTCTTTATTTCATTTTCTAGAATTAAACATATTAAACTTATTAGAATTAAAAAAGGAGGAAATATGACAAAAAATCCTTAGAAAATAGCATAAGATGATAACAAAAAAAAAAAAAAAAAAAAAAAAAAAAAAAAAAAATAGAAAGAAAGAAAGAAGGAAAAGGAAAGAAAGAGTTAACACCCAAAATAATATAAAGTCAAATAGACTATAAATAGTTACCGAACTTGGAGATGGGTCTGGGTTAATGGCCCTGAGGGGCGTCGAGGTTTGGCTACGTCTGTTATTTACAATAAAAGTTTCGAAATGAGGTTTTGCTAGTAATTGACCACATACGTCTAACAAGAAGCTGTAGTGGTATTAATAAATAACTATATTAATTTTCCAGTTTAAAAATCAATGAAAATAAGAACAAGTAGTATATTTCCAATTTTCCATGCAAATCCCAAATACTGAATATTTTTTTTTTTTTTCCCAAGTGTTCCAATTTTATTCCAAGTATTAAATAATATAAGTAAACTAATGATAATATCTTATTATGAACAATTTCAAATATCGATTTCAGATTACACAAATTCAAATGTAAACAAAGAAATAAAGAATCGGTTTTCAAAATATGTAAATTGTAATAAGAACAATATTTGTTCAACAGAATATTTTTTCATTATAAAACTGCATTTTATTCATTCTGAATGATTTCTAAATCACTAATCTTAAATAATATGTTGACATAAAAAAAGGAAAATGAAAAAAGTTTTGTTAGTTCAAAAAAACTCTAATCAACAAGAGGCACGAGTCAAAAAGCTGTTTGAAGAATTGATTTATTATGCATGAAAAGTTTTTTTTAAAAGTTTCATTTTCGTAAAACAAACATGAATTTTTTTTTTTTTTTTTTTTTTTTTTTTTATAAATCTGATTTAGAATTTACGTTTTTTTTTTCTGTTTTCTAAGAGAACGTATAGATACATTCATGAAAGCAAAGTAGGCTGATTGTTAATTAGTAGGGAAAAATAGCAACTTAAAAATAAATAAAAAGAATATTGTCATTATTTTTTTTGTAATATTTTCTTTGGGAATAAGGTTATTTGAGTATGATTTTTAGTAAATTTTAAAGATATGCAAATAAATTTTGAAAAAGCAATATTTTTCACTTTGTAATCATATTTGATTTATTTTCATATACTTTTTTTTTTCCCATACAAAATTTCCGTTAGCCAGATTATAAGTTTATAAAATATTTTTCTGAAAAAAAAAAAAAAAAAACTATATATATATATATATATATATATATATATATATATATATACATATATTTATATATCAATAAAAAAAAAAAAAAAAAAAAATTTGATGTTTCTTAGCATTCTTAGTATTCTTAGCATTCTTAGCATTTCTTAGTATTCAAACAATATTAAAAAGTTTTTATGAACTTGTTTTGTGGATACCTAGATGGTGTAGCGGTTAGCGTCTCAGATGGCTCCACAGTTCATGTAAATACGGGCTAGGAGATTTTAGAAATACCTTCACAGAGAGCACTTCCGCTAAGGCCTATGAACCTAGTGCATTCTATCGGTCTTAATCTCCGTAACCCGACCCAACCGAGCCCTACACCGTAGAGCCTGGGTTCGAATCCCAAACATAGCAAGAATGTGTTGTCCATGTTAGGGATAGCGATGACAGCCCTTTACGTGCCACTTCACAAATGAACACCAGTTCGTCGAACCTCGGCCAATGCTTAGTTTCAAATGCAGCGCATTGAAATAATAAATGCATTGTGCTTAGTGTGTTGTAAGTTTAATAAACTAATATAATGTAAATTAGTTCACTTTGTTGAGTTTCTTGTTAAAAATAGTAAAAATGGCATGTTTAGTTTATGTATATACGTATAAAAATATTAAGATTTATAATATATTACGTATTACAATAAATGCAGTAGGTGTTAAAATTAGCGTTTTTTTTTTTTTTTTTTTTTTTTTACATTTTTTCGACTCTATAAAAAAAATACTAGACGAAATATGGATTTGGATTTGGTCCAGAGAGCAATTACGGGAACAACCACAAATTAAAGAATAGCGAAAATATTTAGAATCACACTGTATTAGAAAAAGCTACAAATGACTTTTAACCTTGATATATTGTTACACATACTATGTACAATATTTATAAGATTTGGTGCGGGAATATATATATATATATATATATATATATATATATATATATATATATATATATATATATATATATATATATATATATATATATATGTATATAAATTATTAAATTTATTGACAGGTGTTTTGCTTATAACTAGAATGGATTTCCATAAAATATTACAAAACGTGCTGAAAAATTGACAAACATTAGAAAAACAGTATTCTGAAACATAATAATCATAAATGCACGTACTAATTCTTTTCTTTTTACTTTTATAAATTTGTAGGTCGTTTTTATACGCAATTTCGAATTAATGACATATTTTATTCGCAGTTTTAGATTATAAAAAGGATTTATTTCTCTATGATTTGTTTTAGTAGTTATCGAAAACTTCGCTTAGACGGTGAGTTCTTAAAACTATATTTCTTTCCTCTTATTTTACAAAAAATAATAATAATAATAAAATAATAATAATAATAATAATAATAATAATATACATTATTTAAAAAAAAAAAGATTTAACGGTTAATCATTAAAAACACTTTAGAGTGCAAATAATTTTCCAACCAAAATAATGAGGAAATTATTATAACTGCTACCATCAAATAACCATTCCTTAAATAGATTCTGAAAACATAAAAAAGTAATTTAAAAGAAATTATTTTTTACTTTGTATTCTTCTTTTTAGATTGTAAACTAGAAAAAAAAAAAAAAAAAAGAAAAGAAAGAAAGAAAAAGAAATATAATTGGAATGTTGAGTTTAAAATAAACATTTAAAGGAATTAAAGAATGTAAAAGTCTTAAAATTTTATTTGCAAAAAAAAAAAAAAAAAAAAAAAAAAAAAAAAGAGAGAGAGAGTGAGAGAGAGAGAGAGAGAAAGAGAATTAATTTATTATGACAGTTACTTAAATATTATTTAAACACTTTTAAAGTAAATTTTATTTTCAATTAATTTTTACATACGTATATTTTAAAACCATTTTAACTTTTATTTAATAACTTCATCAAATGTAAATTAATTTTCTGGTAGGATAGTTAAATGTATTTAATCATTATTACATTAGAATAATTAAAATATCGTTTATTTCCATTTACAAAAATATTTTAAAACGGATTTAATTTAAATGAAAATAAATAAATAAACAAACTTATGACAGATGAATAATAAAAATTATATATATATATATATATATATATACACATATATATATATATATTTTTTTTTCTTTTTCTTTTCTTTTTTTTTTTTTTTTTGCTGTTCGAAAATATTTATACATACGAAAATATTTATTGAGTTTACGCATAAGGTTTGAGAGAAAAATCCCTACATAATTTTCGGAAGGATGGAAAGTGAAAGAAAGAAAAGTGAACTAAAGGAAAGAGATAAGTATAAGGTAAGGAAGAAGGATAAGTGAAGAAATGAAGAATCACTACGCGATTTTTCTTTCCTTCGCTTACATGATGAAATACTTTATAATTGTACCTAAAAGTTACTTTGCTTAATGTACAATATATTTTAACTTGGGTTCACATCTTATACTACATTTTATTACATCTATTACCTGACTACCGCACCGTAGGTAATGGAAATATTGTATTCAGTCAAAATTTCGATGTCAAAAAAAAAAAAAAAAAAAAAAAAAGTGGTATTTTGCAGTTGGTAAGAGGGTGTGTATGTGTGCAAAAGCGGAATTTTCTCTGAAATAATTAAGGTACACATACACCTTTTACTTGCGATTTACTTGAAAAAAAATCTAGGAATAATTTTGAAATTTTTTATTTTAATTTTCTATTTCAATTGATTCTAGAGTAAACAGAACCCGTGTTATATTCTCTTAGAAAATACACGACCGCTGAAAACATAAATTATTTTAAAGCAAAACGGAATTATCGCAAAACGGAATTATTTCCTGCACACAATGTTAGAAAATTTCTCATATATGTTTATAGTGTTATTATCTAGGTTTTTAACAACATTTTTAAAGATATCTTAAAATTTGTTCGTTTTATGTGATAATCAACTTAGAAACGTGAAGAAATTTTCTGAAAATTTTCAGTACATTTAGTTTGATAGCATATAATTCTTAAAATATCATACGCAAACTTATAATACTTGTTCAAATTCTAAAACGTACTCTTCTAAGTTTTTTTTATTTTTTTTCATTTTTTATTATGTTACATTTTGCACACAACTGTCTTTTTTATTTTTTTATTTTTTTTTTTTAAACAATTCATAAGTGCTTTTACTATTTTTATTTATTTATTTTTTAATAAAAATATTTTTAAAGAGTTATATATATATATATATATATATATATATATATATATATATATATCATATTTTTTTTAATACAAATGAAATATTAAAAAAAAAAAAAAAAAAAATGACGTACAAACAGGCTGCCACAGGCGATTTATTTTATGTTCTTTTAATAACACTACTTCCAAAAAATAAAATTTATAATATATTTTCGCAAGTAAATCTGCATTTTGCCGGCAAAAATCTATTATAAATTTTATGTTATAGAAATAGTGGTACCGAAAAAAAAAAAAAAAAAAAAAATTCGCCTGTAGCAGTCCTACTAAATGTTCACCTATCATATTAATTGCGTTTGTCATATTAAATTGCGAAATCGTTTTGCTTCATATGTGATCTATTTCTCCTAATTTCAATATTTTTAGATGAAATTTTTAAATATAATATTTCTTCATGAAATACTAAATATATATTTAAATAAGTTTTTTTTTTTTTTTTTTTTTTTTTTTTTTAATGGAAAGAATGCTTTTATTTCCATAATGTGTTTGATGAGGATAAATGTAACTTCCAATGAATGAAAACATAACGATTTTAAACGAAATTCAAACGAACTCAAACTATTACAAATGTATATATATTTAAGTCAGAAAAATATTAAGTGGCTGCGTCCAAAGATTTAAGCATTTTTAACAGTTTAAAAAATTGTATCATCAATACAGTAGACTCTCGTATAACGCGGGGGATAGAAAATCACGTTATAAGAGACATACATTGCGCAGACGATTTCATTTCGCAATGAAACCAAAAGCGTTGGACGTTGTCATAGTTACGGAGCAATCCTTCTTTGAACAAGTTGAAAGTAGAAAATATGTAGTCACGTGCTTTATCAACATGGGATGTGCATGACGTGCTTTATGACAAGCTGTTTGTAACATTTTCAAATAATTCCAAATAACAATAAATTGGAAACAAAAAAAAAAAAAATAATATATTCCCCCAATTACGTCACATGGGGTAATTTGAAAGTAAAAATTTCAGCACCACCCACCTCCATGTACCCCTTAACAGGAAAAAATACAAAAACTAGTAAGTATGTTGTGACCACTACATGACTTTCTTCTATATTTTCCTATACAAATTCACTCAGTAAAAATAATTAATTAAAATTATTATTTAAAAAGAATTATCTTCCATGATAATGCACACGATTTCCATATTAGAGAAGCAGTATAACACTAAATATCCAAAAAAAGTCAATTTTATTCTCAATATTACATAAAAAAAAATAAAAATAAAAAATAAAAAAAATCCATAACTTTATTTTAAATTATCGCAGATCGATGGTTCAAATATTCATTTTAAAGGTATTGGCGAGCTCTTTTGGAAGATACCTATAATGAAAATTTACTCGGTGGGAGGAGGGGGGGGAAGACGAGGATCCTACATATGCATTTTTTTTTCCCAGTTGACTATACCTATTAAAAATAATTCTTATGAATTTCATAGTGATTATTAAAAAATATTTCACTCTATGCACATTTATATAATTTTTTTCCTATGTAACCATGTTAAAAATTTAGAAAAAGAGGGATGACAACACAACCTGTAAGATAATTTTTACCAAAAGTTGTTGACACTAATTTATAACAAGGTGTAACTACATACCAATTTGTATGAAATTCTGTGCAGTAGTTCCTGAGATACAGTTGCCAAAAAAATTTATCACACACACACAGACTGACAGACAGACAGACATTTTCTAAAAATGGTGAAATCGTGTTCTACAGCTATCAAAAAGTGTAAATCCATCAAAAACTCGAGGTCGAAAATTTTTACGAATCCAATACTTTCTTCTATTGAATACAGAAGAAATCAATAACTGCTTATATATAATCATCGCTTGGTATATCCTTTTTCTTGTGATAACATATATCGCTTTTTTTTTTTTTTCAAAATCTGCGTAACAAAAAAAAAAAAAAAAAAAAAAAAAAAAAAAAAGTTTACAAATATTTCAATTTTTCAATTTTTGCGTGTAATAGGTGTAAAGACGAATATCTTTAGAGCTTGCATCGTTATTTAAAAGAATTGTTCTTTCAGAAAAAAAAAAACTATGTAACATTTTAATATTTTAAGTGATATTTCAGTTCCATGTATTAAATGAAATTTGCGTTCATTACTTATAAATCCTGATAAAATAATACACACACACACACACAAAAAAAAAAAACAAAAAGTACATTTAAAAGTTTCACCAGCACTTTTAATTTAAAGAAGTATTTTATTTGTCTGTAAAAATTCAAATATATTTCGAAACACGCGCATTAAATAATTCATGCAGATTACGTGAACAAAAGTTTGTTTCTATAAACTAGTGAATTATAAAATATTTAGTTTGAAATTCGAATGAATATTTTCAACAAATGTCAAATCTATTCCTGGATATGGAAATTTCAGGAAATTTTATTTCTCTTTCTTTGAATTTATTCTATCAGGAGCGGTAATGCATCTGTTTGCTTCATTCATAAATGATGAACTGTTAAATGAGTAAAATTGTGTCTGTGTAGTAGTAAACCTATGGGAATATGCTTTCAACATCAGCATATAGTTGAAAATGCAAATAATGTTTAGTTGTGTAAAAGTGTAAGTAGTTTTAAAATATTACATGCAAGTTCAATGATGAATTGTGAATATAAAACTAATGGATATAAACTGTGAATATAAACTAATGAAAAGCATACTTAATTTACCTTGTTCGATTGCATTTATATATATAGTATATATATGTCTGTGTGTGTGAGAGAGAGTGTAATAATGATGATCTATTAATCATTGTAAAAGCCAAGCAACAGATACAAGATCACTGGAACACCAATGACCATTAAGATTAAATAATTCCTTGAGAAGTTTAGAAAAATGAAAAAGAAAAAAAAATATATCAGTGGATGAAATACACAAATTTAAAGAAACCAGGTTCATTAATTAACAGCCTGCAAAACAAACGAATCAATACACTAACACAACAACTCTTAACCTAAAACCATAAATTTTATCAAAATTTATGAAAAAATAATTTAAGAAACTTGGGATAGGAAGGAAGGAGGCAGGCAGCAAGACTTGTGACTTGCCTGTGGGGTTAAACTAGTTTCACGACGGCAACACTCTCCCAGCCTGCCAAGACCAGAATAGGAGTCATATGGATTTAAAAAAGCAAAATTTCAAAGCAAATGAATAACAATGAAACCGCGAAGCAACGATGAAATTCACTGATTGATTACAATGTGTTTCAAAGGTATGATTAGAATTTTAAGAATAGTTAACAACTCAAAAAAGAAGAAACATAAATTTTAATGGAAAAAAAAATATTAATTTAAAAAATAATGACAAAAATTCATTTGCGTAAAATGGGCGCTAAAAGCAGCAATAAATATATATACAAAAATAAAACACTGTATTTAAATTATGATAAGTGAACATTTGAAAGTGGAATGTAGGAACAACAAGAACAACAATTAAAGAATGTTAATAAACAAGAATATTGGTTAAATTCAACTCCATTTAAGCTAAAAATTTCAACTATGCTGTGTTTTCCACATCAGCCGGTGGGAACACAACTATTAAAAAAACTATGTAATACTAGCAGGTTTATGAAGATATGTAGGTTAGCATACTCCAGATTGTATTTCAAACAGAATAGTAAAGGAAAACTTGAATTTATAAAGACTGAAATGGATTTACTTTTAAAAGCATTTTATTTCTTAAATATTAAATTTGTATGGCCAATGAATGATACTTATTCAAATTTAAAAATCGTTTATTATGTAGATTTTTTATACGAAAATGCTACCACTAACATACCCCCACCCGAACCTGCTATAAGATAGAAGAAAACGCACCACCTACATGAGACAACAACTGCAAAATTTCATTTCAGCTCAAAAACTTTTTATAAATTGAAATGCTTATTCCGTATCCATAGATGTGCAAAATCTTTCCAAGTCTGGTGAAACAATATAACTCCAAACATCAGCATACAACCTTCCAAAACAATATGGTTTATATATATATATATATATATATATATATATATATATATACAGTAAACTCTCGCTACAACGATACCCGATACAACAATAACTCCCTCTACTACAATAATGTTTCGTGGTCCCGGTGATTTTGCATATAAACTAATGTTAATCTCCCCTCAATATTGCGATATTCTCTAGAACAATAAACCTCTGTAAAACGATTTTTTCAATCTAAATTTCAGTATTATTTTCTCCCTTTATAATAATATTTTGATTTTCAAATGCTTTTTTTTTTCTCTTTCTTTTGTTATTTTTTCCGTCTATTAAGACTCACTGTGGATTTTCAACTTATCCCTGAATAAATAGCTATTGTTCAGATTTCAAAACAGATGAAGACCATCCTTTTGGGAATTGGAGTGGGGGAGGGGGGTGAAGTGTAAATGCATGCCTAGTCTCATTTCCCAGTAAGCTTTGGAATTCTGATAAGGTTCAAGGACATCTAGACCTGTCTGGTCACCTTGTCACAGAACAAGTGCCCTTTGTTAGAGGAACAGGGGGAGATGGAGGGGGGGTGTTGTAAAGTGACTTACTGAAAAGTGAGTTCAAAGGTTGCTTTGCTTCTGATTGGTCAATTCACAAACTGCGAAATCTTCTAGGATATCGGATTCTTTATGTCTGATACAGGATTGTTGCAATTCAACTTACTTTGAGAAATTTTGTTATTGTAAACAAACGGGAGTGTCTACAGTCTTTAACGATTTTGAGTTCTACGCGAAACATTTGGTTTAAACTTTTCTTTCTTTCACGCGATATTGTTCGCTAAGATGGTAGGGCGAAAGCAACTATCTTTTCGAGATAAACTGAACGTTATCAATGATATTGATGAGGGAATGAAGCAGATTGATGCGGCTAAGAAACATGGATTATCGCAATCTACAGTTGCAACGTTCCTAAAGAAGAGAAAGCAAATCGAAGATGCTGTAACTTCAAATGAAATTAACCCAGAGCGAAAACGACTGAAAGTTGCGACAAATGAAAACATTGATGCTGGTGTTTTAAAATGGTTTCAAGAGATGAGAGCAACAAATGTCCCAATAAATGGACCTTTATTATGTGCAAAAGCACGGAAATTTGCAGCAATGCTAGGGAACGAAACTTTCAAAGCTAGCAATGGTTGGTTAATGCCTTTTCGAGATCGTCATGGAATAACTTTCCAAGAAGTTCGTGGAGAGAAAAATTCAGCCCCGAAAAACGACGCAAATGAATGGCGGCAAAACAAGATGAAAGAAATCTTACAAAAGTATGCTCCAGAAGACATTTATAATGCAGATGAAGCTGGGCTGTTTTTCCAACTCCTACCCTATCAAACATTGGCATTCAAGGGTGAAAAGTGTTATGGAGGGAAGAAATCAAAGCAGAGACTGACTGTTCTTCTGTGTACAAATAGCACAGGAACGCATAGAATACAACCTCTCGTCATTGGTAAATCATTGAAGCCAAGGTGCTTTAAGAACGTGAAAAATCTTCCCGTGGAGTATAAAGCAAATAAGAAGGCTTAAATGACGTCTAAATTTTTTTCCGAATGGTTACTGAAGTTAGACAATGAAATGAAGAGAAAGAAAAAAATCGTTTTGTTGATAGATAACTGCGGTGCTCACACGTCATTTCCAAAGCTACAAAATATCGAAATCGCTTTTTTCCATGCCAATTGCACTTCAATTTTACAGCCTTTTGATATGGGCATAATTAAGTGCTTCAAAGGATATTACAGAAAATGGTTGGTGGACTCCATACTTGTAAACTTTGAAAATAAAGTAGAAGACCCTTTCAAAGCTGTAAATGTCAAGGAAGCGTGTGACAATATTACTGGAAGTTGGTGGGAAGTAACAGAAAAAAACATTCGGAATTGCTGGAAAAAGGGCGGTCTTTTTGTTATGGAAGATAAGAAATCTGATAATGATGAAAATTCCATAGACAATGATCTCTCAGATGATCAAGAATGTGTTTTGCACATCAAAAAATCCGTATCCCAACTTGAGGAAACAAGCGGTAAAAAGTTTGGAATTAGTGTAGAAGACTATTTAACAGCCGATGATGATCTTATGCTTTTCGCAGGAGTTACTGTTGATTCATGGGAAGCGGTGACGGCGACAGCCGATCAGAAGTAGACAGTCATGTGACCAGAGAGAGAAACAAAACTCATTCTTTTAGTTTTTTATTATTGATTCTGGTTTTCTCTCTGAACTATTCGAAAAACGGAAGTAACTTTATTTATGAATTGACATTCTAATATTCAGGCTGCATTCGTACAGCCAAGTAATCCATTAATTGTTATATTATTCAAATAATAAGTATTATTCTGTTTATTCTTTAAAATTCATTCAAGGCATAAAAAAAAAATGCCTTTATACGTATTCGAAATGTTTAATCCTGTGCTCAAATACTTGAAAGATTCTGTTTTTTTGTTCATCAAGATTCTCTATTGAATTCGATAATTAAAATCAAGTATATCAGTGATTTGACTTCGCATCTCTTTTCATGAGTGGCTTCCATTTACTTCAAGCATCCGGGAAATACAGGAGAGAGGTGAGTTAGATTTAACTTAATATATGCATGCTAAAACTTAGTTTCGTTTTAATAAAATGTTTTTGATGCAGGTCAATTCTTTATGCATGAGTCTAGTTATAATTAATCAACATGTTTTTGGTCCGTTCTTGAGCCATGAGGCTATCGATGATTTATATATATATATAAAAAAAAAAAAAAAAAAAAAAAAACTATATATATTTAATATGTATTTGTTATTCTTATTCTTATTCTTATTCGTAATCACTTATTCTTAAAATGATTTATTTTTGTTCTTGAATGTTTGTTCTGTAACGCCTATAGTTATGTGTATTTAAACTTATATATTCTAAAATGCCGAAATTATCTAAGCAAGTTTTATTATTTGAAAATTTATGTAAGGAAATCGATAGTTTTAGAGATAGAGTAAAGGGGTGTAGTAAAGATGAACAATCGAAGGTTAAATTATTAAAAACCAAAGTTCAATCGTTTGATCATGAAATCGCGGCAATATTTAAAAATTTCTCCTCTAAAGAGAATGAGGATTATATGGATATGTATTTGAGATATAAGGGAGTGGTTTTTGATTTACTGGTGGAGTTAGAGGACAAAACAGAAGTAAACGCGTGCGATTCAGATACTCACGCGGAAAATAAATATGAGAAAAATGGAAAATCGTCTCTTATTAAATTACCGAAATTTGATCTTCCGCGATTTTTTGGTGAAACCGAAAATTGGATTTCTTTTAAAGAAATTTTTAATTCGACAATTCTACAGAATAATCAATTATCCAAAATTGAAAAACTGCAATATTTACATTCTTCAGTGCGCGGAAACGCAGCTAAATTAATTCGACGATTCGCTCTAAAAGAGGAAAATTTAGATCAATGTTGGGAAATATTAAATGAAAGATATGAAAATAAAAGACAATTAGCATTGAGTCAAATTAACAAAATATTTGCTATGAAAATTGTAAAAGCAAACAATGCTAAAACTTTACTTGAGTTATTAGATACTTGTAACGAAGCCGTCAGAAACTTAAAAACTTTGGGTTTAGATTCTAATGCGTTAAGCGACTTAATTATAATAAAATTCATGATGGGGAAATTGGATGAATCGTTAAAACAGAGATGGGAATTAATGTTGGATAGTGATAAATTGCCTGATCTTGATCTTTTTAGGAAATTCGTTGAGCGCGAAGCGCGCGGTGTTGAAGAGATAAAATGTAAACAAGACGTAAAATTCACTAATTCGAAGAAATCAAACGTATTGAGTACAATTGTGAAAAAGGAAAATACGTGCATTCTTTGTAATGAGCGTCACGCACTATTTAAATGTCCGACATTTAATTCAAAACCGGTTAAAGAAAGATGGAAACTTGTTGAATTAAATAAGTTATGTCAAAATTGCTTACGCCAAAATCATAGGCTGGAGAATTGTAGGATAAACATTAATTGTAAAAATTGTGCAGAAAAACATCATACGCTACTGCATGTTTATGGTAGAAATTCAAATTCTGAAAGGGCGAATCATGTATCGCCAGATATCTCAGTTTCAAATAGTGCTCAGTTTTATTCTAGTAATGTTTTGTTATCTACAGCACTAATTAAGGTTAAATCAAATAAAGGCAAAATTATGCATTGTAAAACTTTGATAGATAATGCTAGTCAAAATTCATTAATTACTAAGGAATGTGCTAAGCGACTTTGCCCTTACGGAGCACGTCACATAGTATAATAGGGATTAATTGCGTTTTAGCAGAAACTGCTCTCAACGAAACAGAATTTAAATTCACTCCGCATTTTTCGTCGGAGTCACTTTCAGTCAGCGCTTTTATAGTTGATAGGGTTACCTCACCTCTCCCTAATTTCCAACTAGCGCAAAACGATTGGCACATATACAGGGATTACAACTGGCGGATCCACAATATTATGCTAGTGGTCCCATCGATATTCTTCTTGGGGCAGAAATAGTCGCCTCAATCTGGAATGGCAGTCCAATTCAAGGGCCAGCAGGAACTCCTACAGCATTCCCCACAAAGCTGGGTTACCTCCTTTCAGGACGAATAAACAGTTTTCAATGTACAAATATCAGTTTAACTTGTCATATGACTGTTGATGATGATATCAAAAACACTTTAAAACAATTTTTTGATACAGAATCAATTCCAAATGTAGAATCAAAAAAGATAGAAAATGATCCTGTGGAAAATATTTATTTGACCACAACTAAAAGAAATAGTCAGGGAAGATATTTAGTTCATCTACCCTTTAAGCCAGATAAGGCACTAGGTGACAGTAAGTCAGGTGCTATTTCAAGATTTATTTCCATTGAAAATAAAATTAAAAAGAACCCACAATTAAAGAGGGAGTATTCGAATTTCATGAACGAATATATTTCTTTGGGGCATATGACAAAATTAAATCCAGACAAAATTAATGAAACGCCACATTATTATTTACCGCATCATGCGGTGGTAAATGAAAACTCTGAAACAACAAAATTACGTGTAGTATTTGACGCCTCGTTTAAAACAACAAATAACAAATCTTTAAATGACATTCTATATATTGGTCCTAAACTACAGTCAAATATTTTTGACAATTTAGTAAAATTTCGAGCCAACCCTGTAGCGTTCAGTGCAGACATTGCTAAAATGTATCGTCAAATTTTAATTGATAGAAAAGATAGAATATACCAGAGAATTGTTTGGAGAGAATCTCCCAATGACCAATTATCCTTTTACGAATTGAATACTGTCACCTACGGAACAGCTTGTGCACCCTATTTAGCGTTACGCACCCTTAAGCAATTATGTGAGGATGAGGGACAAAATTTTCCATTGGCAACAGAAATTGCCAAGGAAAATTTTTACATCGACGACTTATTGTCAGGGGCACAATCCCTTCAATTAGCAAAAGATAGAATAATGGAGCTGCAGGCTCTAATGCAAGCTGGAGGGTTTAAACTTAGGAAATGTGCTTGTAGCCATCCAGAAGCGCTCTCTGATATTCCAGAGGAAGAGAAGGCTAATTCGGTCATTCATTTTTTTGAGGATAAAGAAAAAATAAATCAAAGAGTACTAGGAATGTTCTGGGATTTAAGTGAAGATACTCTTCAAGTTAGAACCTTAGCTGATCAACAAATTAATACAAAAAGACAGTTGCTCTCCGTAATTGCGCAAATTTATGATCCCCTCGGAATTATTTCGCCATCTACTATCATCTTAAAAATCATTCTACAAAAATTGTGGAAGTTGCAATCAACGTGGGATGAGCCTATACCTCCAGATATTTTGCAAGAATGGAAAACTTTTTATAATGAAATTAATGAGTTTAAATCTATGTCCATTCCACGCTATGTAGGTTAAAATACTAAAGACTGTACAGTTGAACTGCATGGCTTTTGTGATGCCTCTCCGAGGGCGTATGCGGCAGTGGCATATTTAAAGATCATAACAAACACGATTCAGGTATATTTAATTGCTGCTAAAACTAGAGTCGCACCCATAAAAGAACTCACTTTACCGAAATTGGAATTGTGTGGGGCTGTACTCGTAGCTGAGTTAATTTGCAACATTCAAAAATCCCTTAAATTTACTCATTCGACATACTGGTACACTGACTCTTCTATTGTATTAAACTGGATAAATAACTCTTCAAACAAAGGAAATAGTTTCGTGGCCCATAGAGCCACCAAAATCAGAGCTCTTACTCAATTAGAATCCTGGAGACATATCCCAGGAAAAGAAAACCCGGCCGATTGTGCCACACGCGGATTGTCCCCGGCTAAGTTGAAAGCTAGAACTGAGTGGTGGGAAGGGCCAAAATGGCTCCATAGTTTTGAGCTACCACCAATGTGCACATTACATTCAGTTTCCGTTCAGAAACAAACTCATCAACATTCGACAGATTCAAGTTCTAAGCCTACACTTTCTAATAACACTTTCATATCACATATCACGAAATACTCTAACTATCTAAAACTTTTAAGAATTCTAGCTTATGTTCTGAGATTTATCAATAAAATTAAAACCAAATCAAAGGAAGGTGGTCCTTTAAAGGCCATAGAGCTAAATCAAGCGGAAATGTGTCTTGTAAAAATTATTCAAAATGCAGAATTTAGTGATGAAATTGCCTTACTAAGGAAAGGCAAACTTTTAAAACCTTCACACCATCTATTATGTCTTGATCCTTTTCTGGATGAAGCTGGCATTCTTCGTGTTGGAGGACGCCTGCGGAACCACCCATCCTTACGATTTCAAGAAAAACACCCCATATTACTTCCCAAAGCAAATCACGTTACTTCCTTGATAATAACATATTATCATAACTTAAGCTCCCATGCTGGTCCCAATTTAGTACTTTCACTCCTTAGAAACAAATTTTAGATTCCTCACGGACGCTCCACCGTAAAATCAGTATTAAGACAGTGTATACTCTGTTTTCGACTGTCAGCTAAGCCAATAATTCCAAAGATGGGGGATCTACCCTCAGAAAGAATCACACCCATTCGGCCCTTTTCGAAAGTTGGTGTCGATTTCGCGGGACCAGTAATGACAAAATGTCAACACAAACGAAAAGCGACAACCTTTAAATCATATATCGCCCTTTTCATCTGTATGGCGACAAAGGCAGTGCATCTTGAATGTGTTTCAAATCTTTCTACAGAAGCATTTCTCGCAGCCTTGAAACGCTTCATAGGTAGGCGTGACTACACCTCTGACATATTTTCGGACAATGGCAGAAATTTTGTCGGAGCCCATTCTTACCTAAAACAGCTATTTTCTTTATTCAAAGAAGAAAAATTACAAAATTTTGCTTCCCAACACCAAATAACCTGGCACTTTATTCCCCCGTATGCTCCAAATTTTGGGGGACTCTGGGAAGCGTCGATAAAATTAGCCAAACATCATTTGGTAAAAATCACACAAGGAGCAATATTAACTTTCGAGGAACTTTCCACCCTTCTATGTCAAATAGAGGCTGTTATAAATTCGCGGCCTCTAACACCATTGTCCAATGCTCCTAATGATTGCGCAGCTTTAACACCAGGACATTTCTTGATTGGATCTGCATTATTAGAATTGCCAGAACTATCGTTAACAAACAATTCTCTTAGTCTTTCTTCTAGGTATAAGCTCTTATTGCAGATGAAGGAAACGTTTTGGAAGAGGTGGAAAGCACAATACCTGCCAACCTTGCTGCATAGATCCAAAAGAACCAACAACCACCGTCACAACTTTTCTCCAGGGGAACTCGTCATCCTGAAAAATAAAGCATCACCTCCACTCCATTGGGATCTAGCAAGAATCATCAAGTTGATTCCCGGACCTGACGGAATCGCCAGGGTCCTCCAACTTAAGACTTCTTCTGCTGGAACTCTTATTCGACCGGTTTCGCAGGTGATCCCTTTTCCAAGTATTTCGACTCCTGCTCCGGTGCCTTCCCGCCCCGCCCAGCCTGTTGATTCATGGGAAGCGGTGACGGCGACAGCCGATCAGAAGTAGACAGTCATGTGACCAGAGAGAGAAACAAAACTCATTCTTTTTCTTTTTTTATTATTGATTCTGGTTTTCTCTCTGAACTATTCGAAAAACGGAAGTAACTTTATTCTTGAATTGACATTCTAATATTCAGGCTGCATTCGTACAGCCAAGTAATCCATTAATTGTTATATTATTCAAATAATAAGTATTATTCTGTTTATTCTTTATAATTCATTCAAGGCATTAAAAAAAATGCCTTTATACGTATTCGAAATGTTTAATCCTGTGCTCAAATACTTGAAAGATTCTGTTTTTTTGTTCATCAAGATTCTCTATTAAATTCGATAATTAAAATCAAGTATATCAGTGATTTGACTTCGCATCTATTTTCATGAGTGGCTTCCATTTACTTCAAGCATCCGGGAAATACAGGAGAGAGGTGAGTTAGATTTAACTTAATATTATGCATGCTAAAACTAGTTTCGTTTTAATAAAATGTTTTTGATGCAGGTCAATTCTTTATGCATGAGTCTAGTTATAATTAATCAACAGTTACTGATGAAGATATTCTCTCTGAAATAACCGATGAGATAGGAAACAATGATGAAGGTGATGATGATATTGATGATGATGATAATACAGGTCCATCGCAGTCCTTATTGTCATCCCAGGAAGCTCTTCAATCTGTGAATTCTCTTAGGACATTTTTTTCAAGCCTTCCGTCGACAAATGAAGAACATTTTCGTGCACTAGACTCAATGCATACAGTATTGGTGAACTTAACAGTTAAAAAAATGAATAAACAAACAAAAATATTGGATTATTTTCAATAAAAAGTGTTTTCAGGTATGTGAATTATTTCTGTGCTTATTTTCTGAATTTATCTTATTTATTTTTTTAGTATTTAAACCACTATTATTAGTATTTTACAAATTAATTTCTTCTAAATATAGACTTAAAAGTAGTATGTTATGCACCTTAAACTAATAATAATAATTAAAAAAAACTCTTATTAAATGCTCAAAATATGTGGGCCCTCGATATAACAATTTGCCTGTCTACAACAATATAATTATTTGGTCCCTGAAATATTGTTGTAACGTGGTTTTACTGTATATAGTTACCTATACATTAGAGAGACCATACGTGATTTCGATTTCCTTCATAATCTGATTTTTGATTTTTTCAACTTTTATTTGAATATCAATATTATATTTTCTGTTTAGTATATTTCAGCTTTAAGAAGTCCATTTTACTGTTAAATGTTTATTTTTCTAGGATATATATTCGTGTTTTTATTTTGGATCGAACATTATACATATTATCATTTTTTAACCTAATATATCTTTAATCTTAAGAAAATA
The DNA here is from genome assembly GCA_963930645.1 of Salticus scenicus. NCBI lineage: Eukaryota > Metazoa > Arthropoda > Arachnida > Araneae > Salticidae > Salticus > Salticus scenicus. The sequence goes on along the minus strand of OZ005656.1, from coordinate 223,054,458 downwards.
GAAATAAAAATGATTTTAACAAATGGGTTTTCTTCCAAATAATCTCTGTTACGTTTCAAGTCTATTTTTTAAAAATATTATTTATCGTTTCAATGACATTTTTTGTTTAAGGTAAAATATATTCAAGCTACTAAATATTATATAAGTGAAGTTTATAAATTGTGTTTTACCGTGTTCGTTTTTGCTATATCCCAAGCAGTAACATGAATTATTCAGACACAAAATAAAACTCATGATGTAATTTTAAAAGAGTTAGGCCATGATTTTTTTTTCAGATGAAACTTTTATTTGCGTTTCTTGATAGTTATTTTATTTTATTTATTTATTTATTTATTTCAAACACATTTCAGAAAATATTTTTTGAAAAAAATTCTTTTTTTAATATTTCACATTCTATAAATTTGGAAAAAAAAAAAAAAAAAAAAAAAAACACTTTGAATGGAGAAATGTATAAATAAGTCTATAAGATTGTAAACATTTTTTTTTCTTTTAATGCTCACTTAAATGTGTCCAGTAAAAATAAATATGCAAATAAAATTAGCACAATTTTATTTTTTAATTTTAATGAGAAAAGTAATCTATCTATCTATCTATATATATATCATAAAGGTGTTCTACAATATTGTTATTTTACGAATTTTTATATTTGTATTATTTCATGCTATTGAATCTAGAAACACCGTAGAGAAAGAAAATATTCAATAACTTTATTTTCTGTACTTAGGAAACATATTTTATAGAAACAGATTTAAAAAAAAAAAAAATCTTATAAAATTAAGGTTTAATATATCATTCTACAGTAAAATAGGGAATTTAAGTTATTAGATTATCTTCTCAAACATTATGTTGGGCTTATGGCACTTCGTGGTGTTACGAAAAGTTTTTTCACTCTTTAATAAATAATAACACTAACTGTATTGATTGTTCTGGCTGATTAAATGTATTTTATCTAGTATAATGTTTTAATAAAGTCGTTGTTTAATATATATATATATATATATATATATATATGCAATAAAATTTACGCATATCACTTCAACAGAATAAATAATGCGGGTTTTGTAAGGTAGTAATTTTTTGTATTATATTGAATTCAAAGAAAAGTATTTCGACTATAAAAAATTGTAAAAAACTATTTACTTTTTATGCTACTTATATATATATATATATATATATATTTAAGATTGGTGGGATGTTCTTAAAGTGATATAGGAAATGATTAATTACAACAATATTGAAGATCTTGAAAAAGACCATGCAAAACCAGTAACATCACCCTATATAATATTTTCTTCATCAAAAGCTGCTACACGCATCGTCTAGTGTCTAGTAGTGACATTCAAATGAGGTACATGCTTTCTATTCCTATAAATATTTTTAACATTTCTTCCACAAAATCTACATTACAATATTTTTAAACTAATGGTATTTTAAAACACAGTCGGTGAATAAAAATTTAATAGCATATTGAATTCTTATTCACGTTCATAATATGATTTTGTGTCAGAACTTAAAGATGTGGGCTATTACTATTCAAATAAATTATACATATATTATTAACCGAATTATTTGGGATTATTTTTTCTAATATTTTTTTCTGTTTTCTAAAAAATAATGAGCGAAATAACGTTGAATTTTAGACATGACAGTAACCTTTATAAACTTCTATTTTCTATTACTGATTTAGTTACGAGTGCAATTAGTAGACCAACTACATATTTTAAATCATGCTAATATTTTGAGCTATCCAGTATCAAATATGTTACAAATGACTTGTAACTTGAACATATAATTTCATTTTTCATATATAGGGCAGACTCGTGTACCTAGTGGCGCTTTTTTTTCAATGCCCGAAACAGAGACCTTGACCTGTTTAAAATTATCAAACTGATATGAACATATCTTTAGGACTAATTACTTCCAATTGGGATTAATATAAGTACCTAAAATAATAAATTCCCACAAATAGAAGATTTTTTGAAAAAAACATCACTCGTCGCCCTAGGTACAACATCCTCAATGTACCTGGGGCCAGAACTCACTGTACTAAGGGCCATTAGATTTAACTTTGTAATGAATAGAAAATAAGCATATAAATATGTATTTTATAAAAGAAAATATCAAGTAATATATAAAAATTATCATGTTGTTGCCTTAATTTTAAACACGAAATTTTACACTTTTTTTTTTTTTTTTTCCTTTGGGATATTCTAACAGAATGTTTTTTTTTTTTTTTTTTTCTGTAGTGTCTTTTAGATTTCTAGATCTCTCTGGTTTTCGGTCACATATTTGATGTGGGAGGTTTTGTTTTAGGTAAAGGTTTTACTTAGGTTCGTACCTGTTAAAGCAAGACACACAAAAAGATGTTAGATGTTGAAGGTTTCAAAATTTCAACAGGACACGAAACAGAGACATCCACTTCTATCATTGTTGGTTCACTTTCTTCCTGGATTTTTTTTTCTGATAATATATGGAGGGATTTTGTCTTTCAGTCACATTTGAACTTAAATATTCATCCTCAGTGAATGTGTTTTAATTCATTGGCTATATGACGTATACACGGAAGTCTGACAGAATGTTTACAGGAGTAAAGGCCGAAGGATAGGAGTTGCCAACACTTTCAGCAATATCATATATTGTGATTGGTTTACCAGGGTTTGCCAGCATCCAATTACTATAGGCTGTACTGTGTTTCTTAACACTTTCGCGACCGCTGACGTAGATTCACGTCATTTGAAAATATGAAACTATACCAGTGAGCGTTTCTTTTGCAATTTGTACGTTATTTGTTTCTAAAAAATATGCACAATATTCATATTTGTACAATCAGTATTACTATGGATGCAAATACTTTTATTGGTGAGAGAGCATGATTATTATATATCCATTTGTAATATAAATGTGAATACGGAAAAAATTGTCTTGAAAATTTTTAACTTATGAGACAAACGCCCACAGGCGGACCTTACTGTCAAAAAGACAAAAACATGTGGTCGCGAAAGTGTTAAAAGGTCCAAACACACTGGTACTAGGTAGGCAGCGATGTGGCCCTAGGTACAAGTTTTGGTAACTTCATTCAAAATGCTTTCCACTAAAAAATCTACATGCAGAGAAAACTAATTAAATATCTCATTCATTACAATATAGCAAGCAAAATTATACACTAGAAACGTTAGAAAAATATTTTTTTCGCCTTTATAAAATAGCAAAAGAGATGTCCTGCAAAAATTTACTTCAAATCATGTAAATTGGTTTTCTACATGTAACACGTCAAAACTCTCTCCTCAAAAGTTCCAAATTAGTTGTAAAAGTGGTGTTGTTACTCGCCCAATTGAGTATTAAAACTTAACATTAAATGGTATTCAAATAAAGTGGGTTGGCTCTAGGTACACGATGGCCCTAGTTACACGGGTTTCTATATTTGTATGATTTTTTGTGGGAATCGCACGATTATTTCGACAAACACACAGTCTTACACACAAGCTGACCAATTGCCAAAAACAACATTTTGGGATTCAGAAGAACTTAAAACATGTAAATGAGGTAAAAAATGGTTATCGACATTTTGGACGAAATATAATACGAAATATAATATGATATTCGGATAATTGGAGTAATAACAAAATAATTAAAAATTTGTATGGTAAATATAAAGATCTGGGAAAGTAAACGGAAATGCTTGGAGAGGTAAACATTTTTTTTTTTTTTTATTTATGACACTTTGATGCTCAACAAATTTTACTTTATACTTCCATCTATATTTAATTGAAGAAAGTATTGGATTCGTAAAAATTTTCGACTTCCGTTTTTCTACGAATTTACACGTTTTGAGAAGTTTAGAACATTATTTGACCTTATTTAGAAAATATATGTCTGTCCGTATGTCTATCTGTCTGTCTGTGTGTGTGTGAGAATTATATTTTGGCGATTGTTTCTCTGGAACTACTGCTAAGAATTGTAAATACATTTATATGTCGGTGCACCTTGACCTAAGATAATGCCTGTCAACTTTTGGCGTCAACAACTCAATAGATGACGCAGCTATACAGCGATTTCTCTTCTTTTCCACATAATTTTTAAACAAATAATCATATGAACATAAAACTTGGATGGGCTGATAGTTATCATATTATTAACCGAATTTTATGTAACTTTAGCATAAGAGTAATTTTTAAGCTAATAAATATTAATTTTTCTCTCATAAGTAAGCTTTGGAAAAAATACACTTAATGAAAAGTGATGTTAAGTATGCATTAGAGATAGGTAAAGAAGCACATGCCTTGAAATGTTAAACTAAATCTAGATTTTTCTTCTGTATTAACCTTTCTTTTACTTTTATAATGAATTAATGTATATATACAGTCGGTAACAAAAGTGTCCGAACACTAGCGAAAATTCCTATGTAAAAAAGGTACACTTCATACAGTTTTGTTAAATAAATCCTTATCGAATCATGTTCTAACACTGACTAACAACAGGATTCGACAAGGATTTATTTAACAAAATCGTATGAAGTGTACATTTTTTACATAGGAATTTTTGCTAGTGTTCGGACACTTTTGTTACCGACTGTATATATATATATATATATATATATATATATATATATATATATATATATATATATACTGTATATATATATATATATATATATATATATATATATATATATATATACTGTATATATATATATATAGTAATTACTAATTTGTAAACTATACTCAGCACTACTAGAATAATATTTATGTCGATAAATAATTTTATAATATCATCATATTCAGTTTTCATGTTTGTATGAATATTTTTAAAGAGTTATTCACATGCAAAAAAAAAAATAATAATAATAATAATAAATAAAAAAACAAATTAATAGGAAGAAGAAACAGAAAGGTGAATGAAGATATAAAGATTTTTTTGGTTGTAATCTAAGATGCGTATGCATCTTCACCTATCTGTAATCCATCCTTATGACCATTTTTCGTTAAATGTTCGTTCCTAAAATTATTGAAATTTTTTTAAGGCTTACTTTTGAGAGAAAAATGAATATTTATTAGCTTAAAAATTATTCTAAATTATTCTAATGCTAAAGTTACATAAAACGCGGTTAATAATAGGAAAACAAACAGGTCACCCAAATTTTATGTTCATATGTTTATTTGTTTAAAAATTATGTGCAAAAGAAAATAAAGAGAAAACAGGTTGTTCCTTAAATTTTGTCGACCAGTGTAGTTATCCGTGGAAATTCTTTTTATTAAGGGTAGTAGAAAAATTATTTTCTGTCAAAGATATCACTGAAGCTCAAATGAAAGACCAAACATTTAAAAAATAAACAACTTTTATTTGCAAAAGGAAGTGTGTAAAATAAAATAAAATAAATAAATCAATAACAAATAAAGATAATAATAATAATAATAATTAATTTAACAGAAAAAATATATATATCATATTAAGATTGCTAAAAATAAAAAGATTACAATAATAATAAATAAATAAATAAATAAATAAATACATTTATGTATATTTACTAATAATTTACATATACTTTTTTTCACATTGAAAATTTCGTATGATGATTCAGAAAATTTTATTTTGCAAAATTTCGGTTGCAACTGAGTACATAATTATTTTTTTATTTTATTTTTCTTTTTAATATCATCGCCAAGAGCTTCAGTCTTTATCAATTCTTTGCAGGATTAGGATGTCACCTAGGAGATTGCAATATGTTCTGTTTTCTGTAGTTTTCAATTCTGTTCCACCAAATTTGGCAATCTCATCTCTCCAACGACACTGTGATCTCTTCCTCGGTCTTTTCTTATGTCTTGGTAGCCTAATATGACTTTGGCGATTCATCTATCATCGTTTCTTCTGGAAAAGTTCCCAGGCATTTTTCTTTTTTCTAAAAGTGACATCAGTAACTTTGGTTTGCTCTCTGACAAGTGTATTTCCACTGCCTGGATTATTCTGTACCACTTTCTGCCTTTTCGGGGTTGCTCGAAATTTTCGTATAGTTTTACAGTGTTTAAGTTACTGAAAGATAAGTAAATGAGGCAAGATACACTGATCACAATAATTTCTTTGCAAACCAATTCGGAGGCCGCTTGAAAATACAGCATTACCCCTCCCGAATGCTCTCCATGCAAGTTTAACGCTGTTGTTATTTTTTCTGTGATGTTTTCTTTTATCGTAATGACTTTTCCTGGATAAGCATGACTGCATACCATTTCTAATGCATTCTTATCAACAGTTACTTACAGTGGAGAAACAGAGGAATTTGACATAATTTTTGTTTTACTGAGGTTCATTTTCAATACAACAAAAATTTTTTATTTATTTATTTATTTATTTATTTATTTATTTTTTGTTTAATTTATGAAGCATTTCTTGCAAATCGTCGAATGAAGAAGGAAGTAACTCACTGTTATTCGCAAATCTCAAATAATTTATTAATTCAACATGAATTTGTATGTCTTTCTCTTCCCAAATTGAATTTTAAAAACTTTTTTAAGTACTGCCTGGAGAAGTTTAGTTGAATTTTTATCGCCTTTTCAGACATCATTTCTGATTTTGAAAACCTTACTCATTTTGTGAAGTTATAATTTGGATAATGCTTTTTTTAATGAATGTTTCCTATAAGGTGAATTTATCTAGAGTTAATATTACTTAATGCATTCGTAACTGCTACGGATGATTCAGAGTCGAAAGCTTTTTCGTACTTTACAAAAGCCACACAGAGAGGGAGTTCATATTCATTACTTCCTTCAATAATTTTTCTTGTAAAGAAAAAAAAATCTTGATACATCAAATTTATTCTTTTTCTTCTTTAACATTGATTATTAAAGCAAACTTTTTCAAAGCTCCGAGTATTGCGTAATAGAATTCCCCCTTCCCATCGACTCACTCAAAAAAAGAACTATGAATAATTTTTGTTTTTAGTTGGTATGTTGATATAGCTGAATGAAGTGTCTTAGGACTCTAAGAAACTGGTAGAAAACATGTAATATTAATGCAAATAAAATCTTTATTGTAAATATTTTTTTCTTTGTGTAGAATGTTCTTAGTATATTATCATAATGTGTCTGTTTTGAAATTAAAATGGTGTTTTTTTTCTGTAATGAGGAGTCAAGTCATCTTTTATATATTTTGGAAAATTTTGCATTCATTGTTGAAAGTGGCGCCCAACGTGGGCACGAATGCACTTGCCAGCCTTGTCAATATGGATTTAATGGCCAATTTAAATCTGTTTTGGAGCTGCCATTGTTCCTGGTGTAGAAATGTATTCTAAAAGTTATGTTTGGAATCTGAATCATCCTGATTTAGTGCTTTATAGAATCATCCAGATTCTTTGTGTTTTTCAAATTAAAATAAATGGAATTCTATATTCCTGTTCAAATAATAAGTGCATTACAAAAAGAAGAAAAAGTTCTTTACTTCGTTGTAAATAGCCATTTTTAAATGAGGCAAACCTTCCTGTTTAAAGATAAATATTAGTGTTCTTATTCATCGTGAAGAAATATGCTTGCTTGAATGCAGTATTAGTGTCGTGAAATGTGTTTCCGCTTTGTTTGAGAACAAAATTTCATCTTTTATATTCTAATTTTATGGCTATGGTTAATGGAACTTAAACCACTTCGAAATGCTGTTCTTCATTAGGTTGCGCTGCATCTAAATTGTTTTGTAAGCAATTTATCAGAATTTTCATCCGAAATTTATACAGGATAAAGATAAGCTGATTGAACGATAGTTTCTAATATCTTATTTTCATCCTTTCTTTTCAAGAAAAATTCAAAATATCACCTTAGATTAAAAAAAAAAAAAAAGAAAAAAAGAAGAAGAAGAAGAAGAAGAAATCGTGAGAAAATATAGGAATAAAGATTTTTCTTTGGTCTCTCTGAAATTCTTATTTGTTCAACGAAGTAGTTAAATCTCTTCTTTAATTATTCCGTTTGCTCTGAAATTGTCAAATATATAAAAAAAAAAATCTATAGTAACTGTTTCATCAAAAAAGAAAGAAAGTGAATTTTGCCTATTAAATATATTAAAAAACATTTTTTAATTGAAAGTTAGATGGAATCAGAATCCATTTGAATAATTAATTCAATGTGCATGAAGTGATTTTATATTTCCTTTTTGTATACAGAAATAATATATATGTATTTTTTTCTAGCTTTCTTTTCAAACTTATATACATACATTTATATATATATATATATATATATATATATATATATATATATATATATTTGCCATTCTGAAAGCTTACTGTATTTTAATAGAAAAAAAAAACAATATTAATTTTTATTTTTATTTATCAATCAACAAACTTTGTAACCTTTTTATCTCTCTCTGTACATATACATACACGCTTATATATATATATATATATATACAAGCAAACTTGCAGTAAATTTGAAAAATGGAATAAAATTAATTAAAAAACGACAACAAATTCACGTAAATGAAGCCAAAACATTACAATACTAAATAAAATAACTGGTGTACTATCAATATTCAAACCTAAATCCTCTCCACAAACATAAAACTAATGAAAGCACTATTGGTTTCGAAAGGATGTGACCTTTTTTTTTTCATGTGGAGACACGTGCTACTGTCTTGGAGGCAAAAGAGAGATAGAAAGCAAGGCAAAACCCAATGGGGGAACAGAAACACAGCCAACCAATAGGAACCCAGAGGGGAGCACGACTACTTATCACAAGAAAATCACAAGTACTTATGCCAAAACCATATAAATGTCATATTATGTCAAAACACGCCATAAAAATGTGTCAAACCTCGGTAATGACACATGGTGTTAGTCGATCACGGACGACCTTTCCCCATCCTACGAACACTCAGTTCGACTCGTGGACTTTTGGAGTAAGACCGTATGCTCTTTCCTCCCGCCAGACAGTATTGCATTCATTTGTTAAAAGTTTGAGTACCTGGATTGGTATTTCACTCCACACAATGGGTGGGATTAAGCTGAAAATGGAAGAGAAATCTCATGATTTGATTGTGCTAGAGAAGGTAATCTCTGTAATTGATGTAGCCAGAGATCTGGCAGATCATTCTAGATGTAGCCAGTTGTAGCAATCTGGCAAATGCAGCCAGATATCCGTGCCTAAAATTCTGCAATTAATAATAAAATGCAAAGATGAGATGAGGAAATACTGACTGCAATGGGATATTTACAATAAACGACTAGAATGTTAAGATTTTGTCTAAAATGTTTACCTTTTAATGACCTTGTAAATATTTTTTTTACATCTGGCTACATCAAGCATGATCTGCCGGATCTCTAACAACACCAATCACAGAGATTTCCTTCTCTAGCACAGTCAAGGCATGACATTTCTTTTCCATTTTAAGCTTTTCTGACCCATTGTGTGGAGTGGAAATATCGACGTAGGTTCTGAAAATTTCGAAAAATAAACGAATTATTGGCTGGTGGGAGCAAAGAGCATACAATCTGATTGTAAAAGTCCACGAGACCAACTGAGTGTTGGTAGGATGGGGAAAGTTCGTCTGTGACCGACTAACGCCACGTGTCATCACTTTGGTACGACAAATTTTGGGAACGCGAACGGCAATTGACATGTCTTTTTTTTTTTTTTTTTTTCGCTCAAGTGTGAAGATTCTTTTTGCCGGCACTGTATATATATGTATATATACATATTTCTTATAGATATATATGCATGTATTTTGTTTATATCCCCAAACACATGAAGGCCATGAGAATAGATTTCCATATAGGGAAAAATTATAAGACGATTCTCAGTGGATGTAGGTATCATAACTTAACAAAAAAAAAAAAAAAAAAAAAAAATAGCCCATTATTTCTCGAGAAGGAGATCACATAATAGTGTTACAAATTTGCAAATAATAGTCATTATTTTTATACAAGTTCATCTAAAGAAGCCTAGTCAGGCTATAAAATGTTCATTTGCTGTATTTCCAGCTTGTTTTGGCATTAACCACCTCACCGGCCACTCTAGTATATGGAAGGCTACGTTTCCCCCGAGTTATCTCGGGATGGCCGCTGAAATTGTTAAAATAGTTCATTTTTCTTTAAAAACCCGTTCAAAATCTTCCCTATGGCAGATAATGGACTTGGCGACGAATTTGGCGAGTTTCTCGTTCCTTGTCTACTTTTTGGCGACTTAGACGAGAAAATCTTTTTTATCGATATATGGATTATCTAAGCTCTAAATCGGATATTTTTCGAGATACTGAAAATTTCTCGAAATATTGGAAAGACATCACGTTCTGACAATTCAGTTAAATTTACCTCAAGTTGTCTGACGTGCACGGGATCCCTGACTGGGCCTCTGCATTTGATTACATCTTATTGTACAACTTATGCTGGAATTTGTATGATGCAATCTGTTATTAAAGCTGCGTTATCTGAAGAAATTAAAATTGACACACCTGTAATATTCTAGAACATTCTGTAAATAATCTTTTCAGCCTCTGTAGGACCAGTTATCATTCACGGATATAAAACGAACTGTGAGTACGTAACAATTACAATTATTAATCGAATCGAAAGAGTATGCAAAATACATGTACAAATAAAGGTGGAACAAAAAATGAAATTATGCCAAACTATTCTTTAACAGCGACAAAATTGCGACGCAACCATACGAAAATCATATGCTAAAGTATTTTTTAATTTGCTTAGAGTGTATCTACCCGCTTATTTGTTTTGAATTTTTTAATATCTGCTAAACCTCCCCTCTATGTAGGTCATCTATCAGTAATTTACATTTTGTCATATTGTTTAATTAATAGCGAAAATAATAATAATAATATTATTATTATTAATTGAACTCATGCTTTGAAAAAGCGTAACTTAAAAAATATATTATATAAATTAATTTTGAGTTTGTATATTTCCCTTTTCATTCAAATTAATCAAAATCTTGTCAAAATTGTCTTTACTAGATTATCATTAACTGAGCCAGAACGGGAAAAATAACAGCCAATCTAACCGTGAACGATCAGGTATTTGCTATAATATGGCGTAATATTGTACTATCGATGTTCTCGAATCATGAAAACATATTCATGAATTCGCTACTACAGTCGGCAGAAAAATTATTGAAGCGCTAGCAATAAATCTTATTTAAAATATGTGTACCTAATACTGTTTTGTTATGTAAATATTTGTGGAGTCATGACATTAGTCTTATGATCTTTATAAGAAGGTAGACGATGAAAAAAAATTGCGATAAAACTAAAAAGAAAAAGGGAAAAAAAGTATGGAAAATGTGGATGTGTGCTTCAATAATTTTGCTTCCCGCCGTAGAAGAATCTTAAAATCAAAAGACTCGATTCATTCTGCAAAACGAACTCATGAATTTAATGTTCCCAAACTAAAATTTCATGCCAAATTATACAGCGATCTTATAGAATGACAACTAAGGTATTTGGACCTGTCATTCTTAGAGACGTCAAGGATAAAGGTTTGCTCCTAACGATGAAAATAAAATGAAGTTACAAATAAATAAATAAATAAATAAACCTTTATTTTATTTTTTTTTACTTTTTCTTATTTCATATTGCTCGCGCACTTCTTATTTCCTAATTCAAAACTATTTAAAAAAAAAAAAAAAAAAAAAAAAAAAAAAAACTTTTTCGATATCGCTTGTAATGATACTGATTATTATTAATTTTCTTTTCTTTTTTTTTTTTCAATAATAATAATAATAATAATAATAATAATAATAATAATAAGATTTTGATGAAATTCTGGCAAAAGCAGATTTTAGTTTAGGATGGAGGACTATTAGTTTTTTTTTTCTTCCCAATTATAACATCGCTTTCAAATTATTCAATTATATTTTCGATAAATTTTAGATTTCGACAAATGTCCAACTATCGAAATCGACAACGCAAAAATCCCAGATTGAGACTAAGAGGCCCTCAGTCCTAAAAGAAAAAAAAAAAATCTAAGAATACCATATCACACACAGGCCGTAGGACGTCCCGTTAAGACATTAACAAAGGTTCATGAAAGCATGTGATGAAAAAAAAAAGTTTCATGACACCAAAAATAAAGTCAAGGAAGCTGATGCCAAATTTCTACACCAAACGGGATTTTAATGTATAATTTAACTTGTCCTATATGCGTTTTATGTTTAGGGAGAATCATCTTTCTAGTAATTTATTATTATATAGTCCTTAACACTCGATTTATTCCCAGTAAAAATATTTTACATACGATTTATAATTTTTATTTTTATAAGTAGAAATATAATGTTTTAAAATTTATTTATATTTATATTTATAATTATAATTATTATAATTATTTTTTTTTTCTTTTCTTGTTCACACTTATACATATATTTATATATATATATTTTTTTTACTATTTTCTTTTACCCAACGTACTTTAAAATCATTATTGGAAAGATTTGAAATGAAGATTACTGAAACTTTTTTTTTTCTATTCCTATATCAGATTTTCTCATTTTTTATCAGCATCTAATTAAGAATTTATTTAGTTATATTCCTAAACCTATTCTAACTTTTTAAATGTACATGACAAATAAAAAAAGAAATAACTTTCTTAAAGTTTAGTAAAATTAGTTAAAAATAAGATGTGTTTCATGAATTTTACGATATATTCAACACATTACAGTTTTCTACAATTATTTTATTGAATAAGTGTAGTGTAAATACATTAATAGATGCTTATGTCTTAATTACCTACACACGCATATAATTTTTTTACATAAATGTACAATTATTACTTGTCTGCGTTATATTAATGTACCTTTTCAGAACTGAAAAACTTTGTCCACTGCCAGGTTAAAGACTCTTGGGATATTTGAATATTAGTTTAAATAGCAATCCTTTAGTCTCTTGATTTTGTAATCAAATTATTACTGCTACATTATGAATTCGTCGCTCCGTTTTATCAATTTTAAACATTTTGTTTTAGCTAATTGTTAGATTTAAACAAAGTATTCTATTTTTAAAAATGAAATGCTTGCGCTAATTCTGAGACAAATATTTGCTTATGTAAATAATTAATCCTTTATTTTTAGGTCATTTACGATATTTTATAATGATTTATGTTTTCAGAAAACAAAGATACATTAAAATATATATCATAAATCAATTAATAAATTCTGACATTACTAAGCCTTCAAACATAAAAAAAAGAAAATCCCTTTTTCTTATTACTTTAATCATTTTTAGACAAAGCTTTGAATTAATGCCGTCTTGCATTTGTAATTCTTGTGCCGTGTGTTTGTTTCATACTTATCATGATTTTCGAAAGAATATAAGTTCTTAAAAATTTTGTACTTATTTTTACTTTAAAAAAAATGTAGTTTTTAAAACAAATAGTTAGTTAATCATTAAAAACTTTTCAGAAATACAAATAATTTTCTCACTAAATTAGTGAAAAAATTATTATAACTACAACCATCAAATAACCATCTCTCACATACATCTGAAAGCATAAAAATGTAATTTAAAAGTAATTACTTAAACAGTTTATTCTCATTTTTTGTTAGAAAATTGTAAAGGAAAGACAAAAAAATACTGTTAAATTAGAAGAAAAAAAACTCTGCTTAATTGAAATGATGGAAACATACATTTAATGAAATTATATAACATGAAAGTTCTAAAAAAAAAAAAAAAAAAAAAACAGTTAAAATGATTTCAAATAATTATTTAAAAAATATTTGGTGTATTTTTAAGATAAATATCCCTTGCAATAAATTTCAAATAGTTTTAACAAAGACTTATGTAAAAGCGCTAACCAAATTGTTTAATAACCTCTTCCTAAAAAATAAAATTAATTAATTAATAAATAATAAATAAATAAACATAAATGTTAGCAAAACGTATTTCATCATTATTAGTTTGGAAAAATAAGAATGTCACACTTTACTAAAACAAATTTTTGAAAAAATAATGTTAATCCAGATGGAAAATAACAAATATGTATAAAAACAAAATCTTTTGCATTTTTCTTTATATACAAAAACGGCTTTAAGAAATAGTTTATTTATACAAAATGTCCCAAAAATGATTGAAATGCTCCTATATAAAATTTAGAAAAAGTTTTATAATTAGCTTAAAAAGAAAAAGGAAATATCTCGAGAAATTTGCGACCAAATCATTAATGGTTAATTTTTTTAAGTTCTCTAGATAAAACACAGTTTTTACTGCTATTACTTTACGTATACTATAAGTATGTGTATACTGTATACTTAATTATGCAAAAGTAAAACATGAAATCTATAGAGAAATCCCGTTTATATTTACAGAGTTTTTTCGGTAAATAAAGTCTGATACCAAAGAAAATATTTGCTAATTATTTTAATCATCTTATAAAAATATAAGTTATAGTATTATTTTCTAAAGATTTTTTTTTTTCTTATTTAGTCGTAATTTTTTATTTGAGAAAATTGCTTAAAAAAATATTATTTGTTCTTATTTCTGTTACTTTTTAGCAATATCAATTACATTTAAGGGATAAGAATTATGTTTAGTAGTGTCAATCTTTCAATTTATAGATTCCGATCGTATTCATAAAAAAATTTCTGGAAAATTCGTGGAACAGATTCTCTCACTTTAATCTGCATATTTAGAGATTTTAATGAAGGTTTTATAAAAATAAATAATAGTATAAATAAATACTACGTTAATGCGTTAAGGCGCTACTCGGATTTAAACAGACTTTGTAAAAGTAAAGTCATTGGCAAAAAATGACTGGTCTACTTCAGCATCAAAATTTTAGAAAATGCCTAGAATTATCTATACCTAAAGTTCCGCTTAATAAAATGCTTAATTAGCTTTAATGCCAAGCATAATTTTCTTGTAAGAAACGTACTATTAAAAACAGTTTTAAATTGTGGTATATGATAAAGCTAGGAAAGATCGCGCGGCAAGAGAGATTGCGCACATCGAGGATCGGAAAGAAGCAGTAGTGTGCGAGCGCTGTTACTCCAGGTAGTTTTACAACATTAATAGTAAAAAGCTGAATAAAAAGTGCATGCTGATTATTTCGATCGTATAAGATAAAACGTGGCTATCTTGTATTGTTTTCAAAAATAAATGTTTGAATTTTCAAATCAATCGCTAGGATTGTTTATAGAATGGCAATAATACAAAATAATTTTTAATTAAAATATTTTCCGTAAGCTACTAACCTGAACTAAAGGTATGAACACCAAACGATCTCTAAAAAAGCGAAAAAATATTTAATAAAACACTACACAATCTCTCCTACCGAAATGGAAGAGTTTGCGCATTTGCTATATCTGAGAGATTGCGCATTGATTAATTAAAATTCTATACTAGGAGAAATTACACAGTTTATTGATAACGACAAGACAATGGGGATACGTTTGTTGAATGTTTGGCATTGTGCCAGAAGACAATTTCGACAGTGATCTGGACTCGTTTTACCCACTCAAGATGGCGCATATTTATCGTCCTCAGAATACTATATTGCACATTATTCAGTAAGGGCAACGATAGCCAAAAACCTCACCACTATTAATATTAACCTCTTTTGTCTAGTGTTAGCCTATGGAAAATTTATCGCAAATTACTTTAAGCCATTTTAAATTTGTTGAGATTTGCAATATTTTCAAATATGATGCTCCAGTTTTGGGTAACAGTGGGTTGGTTTAACAATAGAGATAAAAGTGAATGCAAACAAAAAATATTAGCCTTTTCAAATTTCTTTTTAAGGACTGTAATCGTCTATACTTCAGAAAAATAAATTAATAAAATTAACTTAAACGATTCGAAAGTTAAAAAGAGAAAAGCCAAATGCATTATTGTGTTTTGAAATTTTTTACGCTTTTGTACGGAAATTTTTTAGAAAATAACTATATAAATTAATAATCAGTAGGCGGATACTTGGTTAAAAAGGGGGCGGAACCATCGATATACCATTGAAAACACGGTATGCTATTTGTCTTTTGCGCTCCGACACGCATTAAACACGCGGTGTGCAATCCGTCTCGAATGAGTTAACTTGCGGCAGGTGGTTCCACGAAAGCATAAATAAGTGCAACACTATTTTTTAAAAAATAAATGCGACGATTATTGTCAATGACAGATTCGTTCTGCAAACAAAAAACCTTCAAACTGAAAGTTTTAAATTAAACGTGTTACATAATAACTTAATGTTCTTTTTAATATTAAAAACTAATAAAAGTTTAAAATTAGAAAACATTTCAGGTGTATATATAGTATATAAAAGGTAACAAACCACTTTAAAACACGTAGATAAAATATTTTTTATTAAAAACTACACAAAGCTTTTCGCCATTATAACAATAGCATCATCAGGTGTAATTGCGTTAAATAGAACCAGCAAAATATAAAACAAGAGAAGTTCAAACGGTTTAAAGGTACAGTTACAATAAGAAAATTTTAAAGTTACAGTTACAATAAAAAATTTTTCATTTTTAAAGTTACGGTTACAATATTTTTTTTTTCATTTTTAAAGTTACGGTTACAATATATATATTTTTTTCATTTTTAAAGTTACGGTTACAATAAAAATTTTTTCATACAAATTCTAAGGATGCTGCATCACTTCATAAAATATGGCACGTGTTGGGCTCATAGAAAAAGAAATACTGAAAATGATATTGAAATGAAAAAAAAAAAAATATTGTAACCGTAACTTTTAATTTTTTTATTGTAACCGTAACTTTAAACCGTTTGAACTTCTTTATTTATATATTGCTGGTTCCATGTAACGCAATTACACCTGATGATGCTATTGTTATAATGGCGAAAAAAAATAAAAATATTTTTAATTAAAATATTTTTATCTACGTGTTTTAAAGTGGTTTGTTACCTTTTATATATTAACTAGCAGCCAACGCCCGCTTCGCTGGTCCCTATTTTTAAAAGAATCACTATAATTACTGAATTCTCAAAATTGCATTAATTTTTATCACGTGAAGAAAAAAAGAGAAACAAAATCTGATTGGGAAAAATGTC
The DNA here is from genome assembly GCA_963930645.1 of Salticus scenicus. Lineage (NCBI taxonomy): Eukaryota > Metazoa > Arthropoda > Arachnida > Araneae > Salticidae > Salticus > Salticus scenicus. The sequence continues at coordinate 223,037,475 of OZ005656.1, read as the reverse complement.
GCACCGGCTTCTCACTGCCTTCGGAAAAAATTCCCAAAATGCTCTAACTCTTATTTCTATTATTTTCCCCCTTCACCCCCCACCCCTTCCGTCTATCCTAATAATTTTACAAATTCGAAATTATCCGGAATCGATTTGTAAGTGTCAAAAACCTCTATGCTCCAGTTTTGAACGATATATCTCTATTTTTATTTTTTGCCCCTCTACTCCCCCCTTCTCGCCCCTCCCAATAATTTTAAAAAATCGAAAATATCCGCAATCGATTTGTAGGTATCGGAAACCTCTATGTACCAATTTTGAATGATCTAACTCTATTTTTTTTTTGCCCCTCAGCCCCCCCCCCCACCTTCCCGGACTTCCTAATAACTTTACACTTTCGAAATATTCCCATTCGACTGCAGACCTTTAAAACCTATCTGTACCAACTTTGAACGACCTAACTATATTTCTATTTGTTTTTGCCCATAGCCCCCCCTTCCCGCTTCTTCTAATAATTTTACAAATTCGAAAATATCCGAAATCGATTTGTAGATATCGAAAACCTCTATATACCAATTTTGAACGATCTAACTCTATTTTTATTCCCCCCCCTCTCCCCTCCCCCTTCCTGCCCCTCCTAATAACTTTACACAATCGAAATTATCCTCATTCGACTTGCAGGCCTCTAAAACGTATCTGTACCAATTTTGAACGCCCTAACTGTATTTCTATTTTTTTTTTTGCCCCATAGCCCCCCCCCCTGCTGCCCCACCTGGGAGCTGAATTTCTAAAATTCCAGAAATTGGTTTTTAGATATTTGCATTAGCTATATTTTAGAGCAAAAATTTCACGTATATCTATTTTTTTTTGTTTGAGATATATAGGATTATGCGAAATCACGTTTTACGCATTTGAAATCACGTTTTGCCCCTCCCGCCCCCCTTGGGGACCGAATTTTGAAAATTCCAGAAATTGGTTTTTAGACATTTGTATTCGCTATATTTTAAAGCAAAAATTTTACGGATATCTGTTTTTTTGTTTGAGATATATAGGATTATGCGAAATCACGTTTTGCCCCCCCGCCCCCCTTGGGGACCGAATTTTGAGAATTGCAAAAATTGGTTTTTAGACATTTGTGTTATCTATATTTTAAAGTAAAAATTTTACGGATATGTGTTTTTTTGTTTGAGATATGAAGGATTTTGTGAAATCACGTTTTGCCCCCTCCCCCCCTTGGGGGACGAATTTTATAAAATCGCATCTTAGTGGATGCCTACGTCATATAAGGAACATTGTCACAAAATTTTATGCTTCTAGGTCCAGGGGTTTAGTCTGGGCGATGATAGATCACCCCTCACTCAGGAAGAACGATTATATATATATATATATGTTATTATGTTTTCTTACTTAATCTTGTCTTTTCTGATTCTTTAAAAATTGTTAATTCTATTTATTATTTTTTTTTATGATATTTTAATTATTAATTTGAAATGACCGTTCCTCATACAAAAATATTTCTTAAAAAAAACTTACAATGATATCATTTATGTACAATTATTACTGTTAACGGTTTAGTTGTGGTTATAATTGAGTGCAATCTTACCTACCCACGGGAGCAATCATACCTACCCTGTAAAGAGAGATTGCACAAAATAACTAGCTTTGTTTTATTACAGTTTTTGCTTTATTTTATAGCATAATAACATAATAGTAATGGAAATGCATAAAAAATTAATGATTTTAAAACTATCTCGCAATAGTTTAGTAAAAATTAATATTAGGATTTTTTATATCATTTTGTTGAATTTTGCGCAAACTCTTCTAGCTTTACTTATTAAAAAAGCTTATGAAACAATATTTGTAAGAAAAATGTAGAATTATAATTTTTATTATCATTATTATTATTTAATTTCAAAGTTATAATGATGTCATTCTCCATATGTATAAGGAAATTGAATTTTTGATAAATGTTTATTATTGAATATGTATTATTGTATATGCCGAGGGGGAAAAAATAAACGCTTGAGCTGATTGGTATCAGCTTAATATATTTAAAGGTAATTTTAATGCCAATATACGATTATTATTTTCATATTATAGTTATTTAAAAAACATAATCAATAATTCGAAAAGCACTGGGACGCATCGATGGCATATTCGTGTCAAATCACGTAGCTGTCCGAGCTACCATCTTTGCACTACGTTGTCCATAGACAGACATTGTCTTATATATTTGCATATGTATGTGTGTATAAAATTTTAGAAAAAAAAAGTCTTTAAATAATATATATATATATATACTATAAATATATATACTATATATATATATATATATATATAATATAATATAATTATATAATCTTTAATTTATACTATATTTTATGTCAAAGTTTTTGAGTTCTATTTATCAAATGAAGTTTATTTTGACAAATATTATGTTTATTTCAGTAATAAAATTATTAAGACAATCCTTTCTATTTTTAGAAATACTTGTTTTATTTCATTTTTCTGCAATATTAAAATGTACTTCAAAACAGGTGTGTGAAATTAATCAGGTAAATTCATCAAACAAAAGTCTGTTTTAATAAACGTGCGTATTACAAATTCGAATGAATATATATATATATATATATATATATATAAGAAATATCGACTCTATTCTCAGATATGGAAATTTGAGAAAATTTATTTTGCTCCCTCTGAAATCATTCATTCAAGTAGAAATGAATATCTGTTTGTTTCATTCATAAATAATGAGCTGCTGAATGAATAAAATTTAGTACACGTAGTTGTAAATCTTATGGGAATATACTTCCTCCATCCGAATGTAGTTAAATGTAGAATTTGGAATAAAGCAAATGATGGAAATAATGTTCAGTTTCATAGTAGAATGATTTGTTACTCGTACGTTCATTAAGGTACAACGAATACGAAGCTAACTTATATGTATATATAAAATAAATAAATAAACAACTCCCATTTATTGTGCTGATATATATATATGGGAATTTTAGAGGATATAGTTATGACGTCATGTTTCGGAGATTTATAATTTGTGAATTTTTCAAAATGTACATCGCTTTGGATATGAAAAGGAATATTGGTATAAATGTGTGCCTCCTTAAAAATAATAATAATAATAATAATAATAATAATTAAGTACATTCTTAAATATATTTTAAATTAGCGAAAAAAAAAAAAAAAAAAAAGACAGAAAGCCAAATATTATAAAGCAGTTTTAATACAAAAAAAATATATTTTACATTTTCCTCTATTCGACAGACTTTTGCTTAAATTAATACAGTATTCTTTCTTAAAAACGCATTTTAATAATCCAGAAAAAGTTTCGAATGTCAATAATAATAATAACAATAATAATAATACAATAATAATTAAAAAAAAGTATTTTTTAATTCTTCTGAATTTATTTGTTATTTCCTATTTCCTTAATGTTAGTCTCAATAGGTTAGTCTGTAAGGAACTTTATGGAATTCTACTCACATTTATGCCATTTCTTTTATTTTTAGTAATTATTTTGGCTTCAAAATAAATTTTATAAACTTACAAAGCCAAAATCTGCATCGTTAATCCAACACAAAAATGTATTTTTAACATAAAATTTTTAATTTAAAATTTTCATAAACTAACCACAATACAGTTTTTTTTTTTCCAAGAATGATTTTTTAAAATTATTTTTTAGCCTACTTAATGGATACTTTCGATAGAATTATTTATCTGAGTCAAAAATAAATATTTACGCATTTTTCAAAATATAAAATTCATGTTACAATCTATTCTATTTAAAATTTAGAAAAGAAGAACAAATGCTTAAAATGAATTCCCGAAATGAAACGAATATATATTGCGTAATTTTTATAAATACACTAGAAATATTTTTATTCTAAAATATCTTTATTTTTATGGAAATTATAGATTAAACGGAATTTTGCATTACATTTTTTTTTTTCCGAAATAATCGCGGTTACGTTTATTTTTCAAAATTTTATTTGCAGTGATATTTTGTTTGTTTCAAGAAAATCTATTCATGCAGTGAAATATTATATACGTGGAGTTTATAAATTGTGTTACACTGCGTAGGTTTTTGCTATACTGCAAGTAGTAACATGAATTATTCACAAGAAAAAATACATGTCATATTGTCATATAAAAAAAGTAAAACGAAGAATTTTTTTTCACGCAGCTGAATTTTTACGACGACATTATTTGTTGTATTTCTTTTAAATGAATGTAAACCTATAATTTTTTTAAGAAGTTTTAAATTTTTCAACTGGATTTGTTTTTCGGTGTATTTTAACTTTATTTGTTTATTTATTCGTTTTTATTTTATTATTAATATAATTATTATTGAGATTTTAGATAAATAAAAAAGTAAGTAAAAAACATCTAACGTTCAAACAATACAAATGTATAGCAAGGAATTATCGAAATTAAGATTCTCTCAATATTTTGTTAATATATATTACTGAAAATATTTCGACACAGTTTTCGAAGACAGTACGCAATTTACGTATATAATAAATTAATGTGTTTTGCATTAATTATAACTTAGGTTAAAACGTTTAGTAGAAGTGAAGAAAGAAACGTGAGCACTTTCAGATGTATTGTGTAGCCACGTTTCCTAAAACGAGCAGTGAAGACGAGTTCTAAAAGATAAAGTATGCCAACTTTGGAGAACATCTCTGTTATCGCTTATTTTCTCTGAATCACATAATCACCCCTATTTTAACACAGGACTCGTTGAATCAGCAACTGCGCAGAGGCTTCCATGGTTTTATGAAATGTGGTCGAAGAATAGGCAATTTAATTTATTACTCTTAATAAGAAAATTAAACAAACAAATAAACAAATATATTACATACACTCATATATATAAAGTTAATGTCTCACTATGTAATTTTCATGAATTTTTGTCTCTCTTTAACAGACCCAACATCGCAAAATCACTTAAAAATACATTTTTTAAAGAAAGCATTAAATAGCAAATCACAAGCTTAATTTTCAACCTTAAAGACCTTTCTTTTACAAACAACTGATTAGATAACAATAAACGACTAGAACGAGGCGTAGCTCTCAATGTTTGTGGGAAAATCCTGCTTTATGATAGAATATATTTAAATATTTGTGAGTTAAATTAAGACTCTTATAGGTTAAAAAAGAAAAAAATAAATAAGTGTTCGTGACGTCAAATGACATCAAACAGTCATGTCGTCCATTGTGTTATTATATAGCTCGTCACTGAAGTAAATAATAATTTTTTGAGTTCTTTTTTTTTCCCCCTCTAAACATTGATATAGAATTATATACCTTAAATCTTCCCCTTTTTTTAGTAACCAATGTGACTAAACTTCAATAACTTTCAGAGAAATTTCGGGTGATAATTAGTAGAATTCTTTAAGTTGTGTACGGTAGCAAAATGTTCACACTAGCTCTTTTCTTACCGACTTACAAGGAAACTCTTTCAAGTGCTACTCACCTATTTTCTTAAAAAATTACAATAAAAAGTTCACATTGAACGTAATTCTTTGGTAAAAATCTTAACTGCTGAACCTTAACAGAATAGCCACATGCTAAATTTTATATTTTCTACGCCATATACGAAACAACAACAGCTAAATTATACTAACCCTCAATCAGTGATGCCAAGGAACTTAAGATATAACATGAGATGAGTGAATTTATTATCACACTACAGCTACGCTCTGAGTAATTGGCGACGGTCTGTGATTTATCTCTAGATTAAGGTGACCAAATGTAGAGGGCCTCTATGAAGAGAGATGGCAAATGATGAAATTATGCTACGGCGTATATTTCTTCTACCAAACTGGATTTTGGTAGAAAAACTCGAGCACAGATATCGTTGTGTTTTGGTAATCGCCCTTTATTGCAGCTATAATTTTAAGCACAGTGTTTTAAAGACATTAAAAATACATTTAAATGTAGATAAAAAAAAAAAAAAAATCAAACCAATCAGAATCTGACTCGCTTTTGGCGCCGCTCTCCTTGTAGTCTCTCTTGCAAAATATACTAAGTTTCTGGCGATAGGTTTTATTTTGAAGATATTTTTCTAAGTTTTGTAAAATTGAATAAAAGTAAATTATTCATTATTCACATTTTCTTTTTGCTCTTAATTTTAAGAGTGAAAAAATATACCCATGTTTGAATAATTGCAGCAAGTTTTAACGTTTCTCTATTATTTAAGATACTCTGTTCTGGTCAGTATAGTTAAAAGGCTTGTTAGTTAGCGCTTTGATTTAATTTTAGACTAAAATTAGAGAGATGATCACTCGTAAATGACGTTTTGAAGTAGCTCCATATGTGTGGAAAGAAATAGTTCGTTATCATGGAAAGCTCATTCATTTGCTATATTATTGAAATGACATCATATCAGCATTTATTCTCGAAATAAGCAAATCAACCATATAAGATGAATAAATATTCGATACAATTAATTTCTGGCTATCCGTATGGAACTAGAATATAGTGACTAGAACAGAAACCTCAATAATAGAGGAGGATTAAAAATTACTACAATTATTCAATTACGGGTATATTATTACATTCTTAATAAATATGGACTAAAAAAAAAAAAAAAAGATAAATAATTGGCTTTCTACAATTTTTCAAATTTTAGAAAAAATTTCTCAAAATACCCCAGAAAATGGAGACATTTTGTCATCTTAAGGTAAACAAAAACATCGTTCAGGAGACATCGAACCACTATTAACTACATAACTAATTACACAGTTCATATCATTTCAATTTATAAAAGCCTTTACATTAAACGATGCCAGAGAGAGAGAGAGAGAGAGAGAGAGAGAGAAAGAAATCTTTAATTGAAATTTTGGAACATGTGGTCGTTTTAGATTAATTTCTAGTATATTTTGAAATGAAAATTTTAATAATAAAGGAGAATTTATGGGGGAAAATGCTTTAAAATTAAATTTAATTGCAAAAAAAAAAAAAATAAAAAAAAATAAAATAAATAAAATAAAATAAAATAATAATAATAATAATAATAATAATTTATTCTTAATTTCTTAAATAATTTCTTATATAAATGGGGAAAAAAATATGTATATATATATATACCGCCTTCATCTAGAAGGAATAAATGGTCCTTTTCTAAATCCTTAAACTAGAAATATAGATTACCGAGCTAAGCGCATAAGGCACGCCAAGAATTTGAATGAGCGAAATTGTCGAGATTTTCTAATCTACACATTTATAGATGGTGAAACAATATTCTGAATCTTTTGTATTACGAGAAATTCTCGCTTGATTTTCTAGAATAAGGACATGAAAAAAGATTATAGCGGCTGAAACCCGCCTCTTGTATTCACTTTTATTTGGAGATATTTTCAAATAGGACTGTCCTCGATAGTATAGGCAAACGCTCAAGAATTCTAATAGAGATCTCTAGAATTCGCTTTAGAAGGGGACAAGAAATTTTTTTACAAGAAATTTATAAGGATGACATGGAACTATTTTTTTAGAGACACAATTTAGATTCTAGACATCAGTTACAGAATTTTTCTCAGTGTATTGGAGTGCCTTATACTCATAGCTCGGAAATCTACATTTCTAGTTTTAGGGATTTAGAAAAGGACCACCTATTCGTTCTAGATGAAAGCGGTATATATATATATATATTTTTTTTTTTCTTCTAAACATGAACATAGAACTATTTTATATGCATTAAGTCTCCCCCATTTTTCATTGACACAATTTCTTAAAACATTTTATTGACGCATTATTGTTTTGAGAAAAAAAAAAAAAAAAAAACCTGCTTCTTTCTGTAATATAGAAATCATTAAATAATTCTACAAAAAGAAAAAATATATATATTTTTTCCATTTTAATATATATATATATATATTTAAAACTTCGTTTCTTTGCAAAAAGGCCAGTTATGTTCACTCAGTTATAACATACATATTTATTTCCTGCTGTGAATAACAAATATTGTATTATGAAAAATTTATATTTTATTGAATACATAAAAATTATTAAAGAAAAAGTAAAATAATTTTTTTATAACGCTATTTAATAAAACTGATCAAAAGACTTATTACCCTAAAGTCAAAGAAGAAAATCTCTTTCCCATACTAATTTTTCTTAGGAATATATATATATATATATATATGCACATATGATATGAAATATTATATTATGTAAAATTTTTAAATTATGTTTCACAGTGAAGTTTTCCCTGGTATACTGAAAATAATAGCATAAATAATTTACAGGAAAGCATATTTCACGTTGCAATACATAAAGTATAATATATTCCTTCAGTTTAACATCTTTCATATTTATTATTAAGGATATATACACTATATGAATCTGTTTAAAAATTCTTTTAAGCAGATTTAGTTTATAGAAAATTTTTATATAAATAAATATTAAATATGGGAAGAAATGAATAATGAAAAAAGCGAACAGATAAAAATTTTATTGGGCTGTTTTACTTTTGCTGATTATTCTTCGGAAATGCTGATACATTTTATTATTATTATTATTATTATTTTAATAATTCTAGCACCAACAGCATTATCTTTTATAGAAAGAAAAAATTACTTTAAAGTAAATATAAATTTAAAAAATATGTTTATCTAACAGCAATATTTTAACGAATAAAAAAATAATTATAATAAATTAAAAAAAGTGCAATTTTAACATAGTTTTATTTAAGAAAGAACATAAAACAAATATTTATTTTAAAATTAATCTGTGTATAGACTAAAGTTTTCCTCGAAATAGAACACGGCCATTATAAAAGTGGTGCCTGATCGAATATTTTGAGCATATCTCCGACATTTCCACAATCAGCATTTCAAGATGATAACGTGTGTGGTACGTATGTTTGATTCAAATTGTTAAAATTACTTATTCATTCCCACGATAATTATTTAAACAAACATAACTTTATTCACTTTAATTTAAATTCCACAAAGAATGACGTAGGATTTCTTCTTTACCAGACCTGGAAATAGACCTAATCTCAATCAGCTCGAAACTGTTTAGTCTGTAAAAGGAGAGGGGGGGGGGATTCGAAATCTATATCCTACAACTTTGCATGAAGTAAAAAAAAAAAAAAAAAATGATATTTAGTACAGTGAAATATCTGGGGTTTATGTTAAAAAAACTGCATAATGATGTGTCATTACGCATTAAAGCAGTAATTTATATATACCGGGTGATTCAAAATAGATGTTACAGCGATTATCTCGTAAACTAAGAAAGACAGAAACATACTTCCAGTTACAAAATTAGAGCAAATTAAGAGTAGATTTCAAATATGGCATATTTTTTGTGCAAGGGGCTGTATACATATTAAATACGAAATTTAATTTTTATACGGACCCTCCTATCATGTGACTTATATTTAGAAAATTATTCTCCTCGCTCTAACAATCAAAATAAAAAAAAAATCATCTCTCTAAGTCAAAATCTCGCTGAGTTATTGCAATTTCAAAATGATGACTTACACCACTTTTTTTTTCAATTTTGGCATCTATTTTTCGATGCCAACGGGCTCACTTTAGGAGGTTATCTATGAGATGAGAAAAATTAAAAAAAGATCCTTTATTTTAAAATTGCAACTAAAAAAATTCAAGCACGTGAAATCAACAGTTTTAAGAACTTAATGCAAATTTACATTATTTCGTATTGTTAAAAAATTTAATAGTTAAATTTCTTAGGGGTCACCTGCAAATTAAAACACGTTAAGAGAGGAAAAAAAAATTAAAGTCTAGCAAAACCGTGTGGAATTTTCGCGCTTTATTTTTATCACTTTCCATCATGGTTGAAAAATTAAATGACTTCGGCTCTTTAACAATTCCAGCCAGGTTGAAAAGTGTTAATGACTTCGATTTGTCTGTCTGTCCATTCGTCTTTCTGTTTTTCCGCCCTTTAACTCCCATGAATATTAATAGAATTTCCTGAAACTGTTATATGTTATTTGAGTTCACTATCGGATATTCCTTATTAAAAATGGAGTGAATACCTCTGCTACCTTGTGCACAGGGACACCCGAAAGTATTCCAAAGCACTGTGTTCTATGAGAGGTATTTTTATAAACCATATTTTAATACCTTTAATTTATGCATATATTAATAATATTGAAATACATTATTAAAGTTTTCTATCAGATATTTTCTATAGAAAATGGAGTAAACACCATCACTAGTTTGTATACAGGGACACCAGAAAGTATTCCAAAGCATTGCGTTCTATGTGAAATTATTTCTATAAACCTCGGTGTACTAAAGTAAATATAGGGATGCTACACTAAGCTTTTCATTGAGATGAAACAAATGGTTCGTGTACAGGGACACTCAAGAATATTCAAATACATTACGTCTATGGGGGAAATTGCAGGTAAGTAGAGTTTAACACCTATAGACTGCACTAAACCAAATGAAATGAATATATATTTCTTATATGCATAAAAACATGCCTCATGTAGAATACGGCAGGGAAATCATTCACTGTTCATTTACAGGGCTACACAAAAAAACTAGATTATAATGCGACAATAGCTCAAAATTGATGGAAGTGTGGCGTTTTGGAATTTCGGGCGAGGGTTCTGGTAGCGAAGAAGAAAATCCCGTCACAGCAGAGGTTGATAAGAAAATTAATTTAATTAAAATTTAAAAAAAAATATTCTATGTACAACCGTTAGTTTCAATATTGATGTTGGAAAACAATACTTGCACCGTTCCAGGTACAGAACAGATATAGTCCAGTCCTATTATAATTTACAGTAAAAAGTCTTTTGCTAGCTGACCTGCACACTTTCGCCGGTGACAGAAAATGAGTTGACCTGTGTTCTCTGCTCTTAGAGTAACACAAAAAAAAATCACTAAGTCTCGTTACCTCTCCTGGTAAACGGGACAAGAGAAGACCCTCCGACCTTCACTGGCCGAAGACAAGATACGAATCCCCGACTCTCTGCTTCCAGCTCTGTTCCTGGGAAAACTCGTTCTCTCGATGGCAACCCGCGCTCCTCTCTCATTCGCTGAGCGGGCGGGCGCCTTTCCGTCGGGCCGAAGAAATTCCTCGGAAACTCCAATGTTCTCACGACCATCAGGGCGTACCATCAGGGCAGCTTCTTTGTACTTTAGTGTCACAGTTCGAGACAGTCTGGAGCCAAACTATTGTAAGTATCAGCACACCTGCTCTGTGTAGAGATTAAGGTCTTGCCAACTTTAATTAATTGGAAGGGGGGCTGTATGCCACAACTTCCCCCCCCCTTAAGATGGTTTTCTGGGGTTGAAACTCCAGAAAATCTCTGCAATCAAATTAGGTTAGGGTGCATCAAAGCAATTCTAGAGAGGCTAATCTTCCTGACTAAACAATACTTAAATTTACACTAAAGTTACAAGTTTCAAATTACAAATTAATTAACATAATAAAACAATACTAATAATAATAAACTATATACAAAATTTCTTACAGATAACTTTTAATCCACCCGACTCAAACAGTCCACATGAGGAATGTCTTTTCCTGGTCTGTGTCGGATTTCATAGTTAAAGGGCTGCAAGGTTAACGCCCACCGCATTAATCTGGGATTGTTTCCCGCATTTCTCTTTAACCATATTAATGGGTTGTGATCAGTTTCTATGGTAAATTTTTGACCATCCAGGTAATGTTTTAACTTTTTCACTGCGAAAATGATCCCAGCACATTCCTTTTCGGTTGTGCTATAGTTTTTCTCTGCCTTAGTAAATTTTCGACTTAAGTACAGAATTGGATGTTCTTCATCTCCTTGCCTTTGAGCCATGATAATACCTATCCCCTTATCTGAGGCGTCACTTTGAATAATAAACTCCTTAGTATAATCAGGAGCGTACAGTACTGGGTCACGGGTGAGTTTATCTTTTAACTCCCTAAAAGCCTTCTCCATTTCGGGACTCCAGTCTACTTTTTCCTTTTTCGTTTTCCCTTTTAAAGCTCGGGTCAGCGGTTCTACTATAATTGCATAGTTTTTTATGTATCGGGAGTAATACCCGCACATCCCTAAAAACCTTCTAATTTCCGTTTTTGATTTTGGAGCTGGGAAATCAGTAATGGCCTTAATTTTAATCTCGGACGGTTTCCTACGTCCTTTCCCTACAACATGCCCTAAATATTTGACCGTCTCCTGGGCAAATTTACACTTGGCTAATTTAATGGTTAATTTTGCCTTGGTTACCCGCTTTAGAACTATATCTAAATGTTCTAAATGCTCTTCCCATGAATTAGAAAAGATAGCCATATCGTCAAGGTAAGGCAAACAAAAACTTTCTAGTCCCTTTAATAGAATACTCATGAATTTTGAAAACCTATACGGGGCGGAGACAAGTCCAAATGGCATTACCAAAGGTTGATATGAACCGAAACTAGTTACAAATGTCGCGAAACGTTGTGCGTTAGGGGTTAAAGGTATTTGCCAATAGCCTTTAGTTAAGTCAATCACGGTAATAAATTTTGATGCTGCCACTTGCTCTACCCTCTCTTCTATGTTAGGCAAAGGGAAAAATTCGGCACGAGTTATCTCATTTAACTGGCGATAATCAACGCACGGGCGGGGTTCTCTGCCAAGGGCCTCTACTAATATCATAGACGAGGTATAATCTGACTCCCCTTCCTTAATTATGCCCAATTCTAACATACGCTGGATTTCGGATTTCAGGATGTCGGTTTGTCGAGGTGACGTCCTATATGGCTTCATTCTAACGGGTTTATCACTAGTCAATTCAATATCATGCTCAATTAAATTCGTTCGGCCTGGAATATTGGAAAACACTTTCTTGTGTTTAATTAGTAATGCTCCTAGTTGCTCCTGTTGGGCTTTTGTGCAACGACTTCCTAAATTACTGTCCCTAATTACCATATTGAGGTCAGATTCTTCCGGGTCAGTTATAGGATAAGGTATTTCTAAGTCTGCCTCCGTCGTTTTATTATCCCAATTTTCCTCTATTAATACATTTACGATTTCTGCTCTCTGCACGTAAGGTTTTAGTAAATTGACATGATAAATTTGCGACTTTTCGCGCCTGTCCGGTACATTTACAATATAATTAGTCTCTGACATTTGACTCTCAATAGTGCCTGGCCCTATCCATGATACGGGTAATTTATTGGGTTTACTTGTGGCTAAAACCAGCACTTTGTCCCCGGGATTAAATTTCCGATTTACCGCATTTCTGTCATACCAGATTTTGCGTTTGTCCCTTTTTTCCTCCATCTGCTCCCCTGCGAGCTCTTGACACCTTTGGAGTCTGTTTATCAATTCGAAAACATACTCCGTCACTGGGTTTTGCTCCTCTTCCTGCTCAGTCCATTTCTCAAATAGCAGGGTTTCCGGGGTTCGCAGATTTCTCCCATGAACCAACTCGGCTGGGCTGAATCCCGTTGATTCATGTGTTACCGTCCGCAAAGCTAACAAAGCATAGGGTAAACTCCTCTCCCAACTTTCTCCACTTTCTAAACAGATTACCTTCAATAACCGTTTAACTGAACGATGCCAACGCTCAATGCAATTTGTCTGTGGGTGGTGCACACTACTGTGAGTTAATTTAATTCCAAATTTTTCTAAGAAAGTTGAGGTTAAGTTACTCATAAAACAAGCTCCTAAGTCTGTTTGGATTACTTTCGGAAATCCCATTCTACTAAATACTATCATTAACGCGTCGATCACTGTTTCCGACCTTGAATCGGGTATCGGGATAGCCTCTGGATACCTCGATGCTAAACACATAGCCGTGAGCATATATTTATTTTGATTTTCTGAAGGTGGGAGTGGTCCCACAATATCACAGTTTATATGCGTAAAAATTGCAGTAATAATGGGAACAAGTTTAAGAGGGGCTTTTTTTTTCTCTCCTGCCTTCCCAATTCTCTGACAAGGATCACACGATTTTACATAGGCTTCAGACTCTTTAATGATATTTGGCCAGAAAAAATATCGCAACAATTTATCCTTAGTTTTAGTCATGGCCACATGACCGGATATTAAACTGTGACAAATATTCAAAATTTCATTCCTATATTTCCGCGGAATAATTAGCTGACGCCTTTTTTCTCCTCTGTGATCTGTAGCAATTCTGTACAGCAAACCTTGATCTATTGTTAAATTCGATTTCTCCTCTTTCGCGCGCGCCCACAACTCTGTCAAGCTTTCAACTTTTTCCTGCTCTTGGCGAAACTCGTTTTTCCCAACGTGCGCCAGAGCGGTGATCCTATCCTCCTCTAACTCGGGGAGGAAAATTGATTCTTCCGTACCCTGATTTTCCGTAGGCTCGCTCTCTGCCTCTCCCTGATCATTCCCAGCGCTTTCACTCGCCAGACTGGTTTTTGGCGCAGTTTCGTTTTTACGCCTTTTCGCCCGCGTTTCGACTGCATGGATTAATTCGGGTTTTTGTTTTTTTCTCTCGATTAATTTCTGCGTCTCATTTCCCAGTAAATAATAATCCATGAGAACTTCCTTATCCGCTACCGCGGCTTTCGTATTAATTAACCCTATTCCCTCAATTTCTAATTCAATATTGGCTATGGGTAGACATCTCACTTCGTTGGCTAAAGCTGCTTTAACCCACACAGTTTCCCCGTTTAATTGCTCATTAGAAATTATTTTATGAGGGGCAATATCGAGGCACGTCCCAGAATCACGTAAAATGGTAAACTTTTCCCCATTTATCTTGGCTTCACTTAAATAAGGTTCAAAAGCCGGGTTTAAATTCTCAGCGTCTCCTACGTGATTTACTTTTTCAGCCTTCTCTTGTCTGCTTTTCCAGACTGGGCAATTTGGCTTAATGTGATCGGGGGAAGAGCAAACAATAGGTTTTCGGTGCTCAAATAATTTAGATCTTTCCGTCAGATCAGACTTATCCCTCCAATTTTTTTGTTCTGGGGCCTTTTTCTCAACCCTATTTTTATCAAAGTTGCGAGGTTTATCTAATTTCTTTTCTAGTGGTGGTTTCGGGGTCCAACTTTTCTTATTATTTCTGCGAACTGACTCGTATGCGTCAAACTTCTTAGCTAACTCTCGCGGTTCATTGAGAGAGCTCCACGAATCTATGAAATGATCTTTCATTTCGAAATTAGCCCGTTTCTTTAACTGGTCGGCCACCATTAGTTTCTTTAGATCCTCAAAATTTGTCACTTCTACTCCCTCTAACCACCCATTTAAATATGTATCTAAATCATAAGCTAGATCATGCCAAAGAGTTCCCGGTTGTTTTTGGTGTTGCATAAATTTAATTCTAAAATTTTCCGGACTTAATTTAAATCGATCTAATAGCATTTGTTTGACTTTCTCAAAATCGTCACTAATTTCTTGGGGTTCTTTTAAAATTAATTCCGCGATTTCTACGGGCAATAAAGCTAATAAATTAGTCACTAGATCCTCGTCATCTATTTCTAACTTCCTAGCTTGTCTTTGGAATAACGCAAGAAATAATGCCATGTCCGATTTCTCCGGTTCAAATTTTTGCATAACCGATTTTAGTGATTGTCGGCTGGAGCGTTCGCTACGAGTCGAAGCTAGACTTACTGTTTCTGAATTTTGGGCTATTTTAAGTTTTTCTAACTCTAATTCATGTTTCCTTTCCGCTTCTCTTTCAGCGATTTTTTTCTCTTCAGCCTCCCTTTCCGCAATCTTTTCCGCCTTCCTTTTCTCTTCCGCCTTTCTTTCTAAGAGATCCTCCCGTATTAACTTAATTTGAGCTAGGGCTAGGTCTTTATCGTAATCTGGAGACTTTTGAATTTTCCCTATGATATCACTTATCCTATCCGAAGTTTCAACAATCACTCCGAATTCGACTGCGAGCTCTTGCAGTTCCGCTTTCCTATACTGCCCTAAATCTGACATGTTTACCTAATTCTAAATTCACAATTTAATCTTACACAATTCCCAAAAAAAAATTTCTACATAATACCTAACACTTTTACACAATTCCTAACAATTTTACACAATTCTTACAATTTTACCCAATTCCAAAAAATACATATACAAAATTACACTAATAAAACCTATAATTCAATTTTGCAAATTTTTGGGGTGTATAAAATTCCAATACAACACGATTCCAATAATTAAAACTTAATATTCAATTCTACACATTAAATTTGAAATATTTGAAATCACAACACTTTCCAGGAAAGAAACCTCTTTCCGTAACTTATTTGATTCACTTTTAATTTTCATAAATTACACAAAACAATATGAAATTACTGTGTTATCTTTCTCAAGATATTTTAACACACTTTTTGTTTTCTCAAATAATATCTGTTTTCAAATATAATCTTTCTCATTTAAAACAAGATAATCAAATATGTGCAAATCAATTAATATTTTTCCAAACTAAACAAATATGAGTTATATTTAAATTAAATTTACCTATAATTTAAATTCCTCCCTGTTTTTACTTAGAGTTTCTAATATTTGTGATATGCCACATTTTTAATTTTTCCAAAAACAATGTTAATTTAAGGTTTACTCTCCCTTAATAAATTTCTAAATAACTTTTAACTTTATACATTTATCATCTAATACCTTAAATAACAAACATTTTACAGCCTCACTAGAAAACTTTGACTCACCCCTGTTTTGTTGTCGTTTGCTCGAGTTCCGTCCTTCCTTCTGGCACTTATGATGGCTCTCGGATCGGCACTCCGTATGGAATTCGGGATGGGTTCCGGCTGAGGGCTCTCCTCTCTGTCTTAGAGATTCTCGTCGATGCGACGTAGATGTATCCTCCGTTGATTTGATGATTCGACGTACTCCGCTGCGTTTATCCTTCCATTGAGTCTATCACTTTCTATCGTCCGTAGTCCGTACTTCTTCAGGCAGTGTAGTATTCTCCAACAATCATCCCTCTAGCGCTGCCACCAAGTTAATATAGCTGTGGCGTTTTGGAATTTCGGGCGAGGGTTCTGGTAGCGAAGAAGAAAATCCCGTCACAGCAGAGGTTGATAAGAAAATTAATTTAATTAAAATTAAAAAAAAATATTCTATGTACAACCGTTAGTTTCAATATTGATGTTGGAAAACAATACTTGCACCGTTCCAGGTACAGAACAGATATAGTCCAGTCCTATTATAATTTACAGTAAAAAGTCTTTTGCTAGCTGACCTGCACACTTTCGCCGGTGACAGAAAATGAGTTGACCTGTGTTCTCTGCTCCTAGAGTAACACAAAAAAAAATCACTAAGTCTCGTTACCTCTCCTGGTAAACGGGACAAGAGAAGACCCTCCAACCTTCACTGGCCGAAGACAAGATACGAATCCCCGACTCTCTGCTTCCAGCTCTGTTCCTGGGAAAACTCGTTCTCTCGATGGCAACCCGCGCTCCTCTCTCATTCGCTGAGCGGGCGGGCGCCTTTCCGTCGGGCCGAAGAAATTCCTCGGAAACTCCAATGTTCTCACGACCATCAGGGCGTACCATCAGGGCAGCTTCTTTGTACTTTAGTGTCACAGTTCGAGACAGTCTGGAGCCAAACTATTGTAAGTATCAGCACACCTGCTCTGTGTAGAGATTAAGGTCTGGCCAACTTTAATTAATTGGAAGGGGGGCTGTATGCCACAGAAGTGCATTTTAGGTTGTGCCGTATATTATTACTATAGGTTTATATTTAGGTGCACTTTGTGGTTTGTACATATTCTTCAAAAGATATACAGGGTTGCAAATATTTAAGCTATAATATTATTTTTTATTGTTAGTGAAAGTGCTTTACTATAATATTTTACCATGTCCAGGAAAACTGCTCAGGAATGGAAATGAATTCCTCATAGACATATGATAAATAATGCATGTTTTTAAGCTATACATGCATCACTTTTTTTTTTTTTTTTTTGTGTGTATTTACACGTTTTGAGGCTTCCTTATTACCAAAGTCAAGTGCGTCGAATAATTTCAGGAAACGGATAATTTCATGAGATCACCCCTCACACAGAACTAACTATCATAAAAAACTCTTCCGAAGCCTAATTTGAATTATTTTAACATAGGTTTACAGTACTCTTTATGTTACCTCTTAATTTCCAACCTGTATTTATGGTATTAAATTTTAGGGTAAGAGAAAGTCGTGTGAGTGGTACACCAGATTATTTGTTGTTAAATTATGCTGATAATTCATATATATACAGACCAACCAATAAAAATTTACCTTTCGTATTCAGGAGGCCTCAAAATGTGGTATTATAAAGAAAAAAAATCGCTCTTCAAAAACTACTTTGTTTACAGTATGGGTATGAGAAATTAATTTTCCGTTCTGTGTGAGCAGTGTTCTTCGAAAAAAAAATATGCAGCAAAGCACTTACGCCAATTACATTTAATAATAATAATAAACAAAATGTTACCTTAATTTTGGGTAGCCCTGTATAATGTCTATAAACTATATACAAATGACTTTGTGAACGTAAATTTAGTGTTATATGTAAAACAAGTAACATAAATTGAAATAAACTTCCAGCAATTCCCAATTATAGCTCCAATATATCAAAATACTCTGGGTAACCCTGTAAATGAATGATGAATGATTGCTATACCACAATCTACATAAAACATGCTTTTATGCGTAAAAAATCTGTTTTTTTTTTTTTTTTTTTTTTTTTTTTTTCATTTTGTTTAGTGCGGTATATACAATATACATGTCGTACTGTACATATGAGAAATTTCACTCACAGACGTAATGTATTTGAAATCTCTTGGATGACCCTGTAAACAAACAATTGTCTGATCGCAACGAATACTTTAGTGTAGCACCGCAATACGGATTTAAAATATCGAATTTGAATTTTCTGCTACTGTTTGTTCTTGAGATATTCTAATAACACAGAAACACACACACACACAGAGAGAGAGAGAGAGAGAGAGAGAGAGAGAGACCAACCGCTTAAAACATGATTTTTGAATTCAGAGAATCAGAATGATCATCATGATTTTGAATTCAGAGCTAATTTTCGGAAATTTGACTCAAAAACAATTCTTTCTCTACACCGTGCATATGAGTATGAGAATGTATAAAAGAAAAGAATGAATTTGAAAATTCCCTTTTAGTACATAAATTATTCATAAATTTTATTTGTTAAATTATCAATGAGACATTACAGAGTATTCACAGAGACATTACAGGTTAAAATAGCCGTCTTGCCCTGAATGATTTTTCTTCTTTTTTTTTTTTTTTTTTTTTTTTTTCCAAACGCTGATCAACGTGTGCCTTATTGCAAAAGCTATAGTAATTACAACTTCTCTCTTTTGATACAACCCCTTAAGATTTGGTGAAAAATGCTAGAATTTTGAAATTGTAATAACTCAGCGAGATTTTGACTTAGAGAGATGATTTTTTATTTTATTTTGATTGTTAGAGCGAGGATAATATTTTTCTAAATATAAGTCATATGATAGAAGGGGCCTTATAAAAATTAAATTTCGTATTTAATATGTATACAGTCCTTGTACAAAAAAATGCCATATCTGAAATTTACTCTTAATTTGCATTAATTTTGTAATTGGAAGTATGTTTCTATCTTTCTTAGTTTGCGAGATAATCGCTGCAACAGCTATTTTGAATCACCCGGTATAAAGCTGATTGTTTGTTTGTCTGGATTTTTAGTTCCGTATACAAAATTCATCCGACAGCTACGAAATGTGACGCACTTACTAAACAGGAAAAAAATTAGCTAACACAGTATTTTTTAGTTCAGTCGGGAAATTGGATAAATACATATTAAATAAAAAACACATTTTAACTTTAAAATGATTAAAAAGAACAGAGTATTTGATGACAAAATAACTAAATAAAACATACATTTATTATTATTTTTTTTGTTTTCCCGAAATGAAGTATTTTTAATTGCGCATGAAAAATAATTAAAATTAGAAAAAATAAGCTTCTTTACGCTACGAATATTGGTACATATTTTAACAGGAATTCGTGTGTCGATAAATATTGATATTTGGCATTATATAGATATTTGGCATTAGCTTCAAATTTTTATTTAAGTACTTTTCTACAGTAAAACAAAATTTTTCATGTTTGTTGATATTTTATGTCTAATACTTTATATAGCTTCTTTCATATTGTCACCATAATTTCTGATAGTTATAATTTGCATTTTATTTTATTTTATTTTATTTATTTATTAATTTTTTGTGTGTGTGTGAATATCACAAAATTAAGTTTCTAATTATTTATTTATGAAATAGCTTGAGTATACGTACCCTGTCGCAAAATTTGAAATTTGGCACCGAAATAGTTCGGACTCTTCTCGCCAAGGTCTTTAGTTGCAATAGCCATTTCAATTTGTCGCAAAATTGGTAAATAAATAAATAAAGTCGCCAAGGGAAGCCTATAATAAAGTCGTGCCTGTTGCATTTATTTATTTATTTGCAGCGTTGGTACAACTGGGACATTGGTATAAAGATTTGTTGCGTTTTTTTAAGCGCCGGCCGTGTGGAGGTATAACGATATCATTCTGGAATATTTTTCTACATATTATTATAATGGAATGAAATTCATGATAACTATTTTAGAAAGAGGCATGTCGACGTGGTAGTCAAAAGAAAATCTCGAGAAATGATTTTTGAACCAAATGTCCCAGTTGTTCTCTTTCATTAATTTCAAAATTCTATAAATGATATTTTATCCTGCTAGTTCCATATAAAAGTGAAATTAACCAATGTAAAATACAATTTTTTATTAAATAATTGTTTATATCTAACAAATAAATAGTTTTATTTCATGTATCAAAATTTGACGTGTTTATTTCTCATAATAAATCATAATATAATACAAAGTATATAATTATTACATTACCTTAAAAAATCTGATGTGGGCACCACATGACTTCCTTATACACTTTGAGAAATATACATAATGTTAAAAAATATTGTCACTGGACCCGAAAAAGTTGGCTAAAAATATTTAAAAAAAAATGCATGCATACGTAAAAAAAAAAAATAAATAAATAAATAAAATTGTGCCTTGAGGGGACTCATTTTAAAATCCTTGGGGGGGGGGGACTCATGTCAAAGTTGTGCCTTGGGGGTACTCATGTCAAAGTTGGGCCTTGGGGGGCCTTATTTCAAAGTTGCACCTTGGGGGGACTCATGTCAAAGTTATGCCTTGGGGGGGACTCATGTCAAAGTTGTACCTTGGGGGGGACTCATGTGCCTTGGGGGGGGGACTCATGTCAAAGTTGTGCCTTGGGGGGGGACTTCGGATCCGAAACAATTGGATAAAAGTGTTAAAAATGCATTTTCACCGTGTTTCTGAACTATTCCGGAAGTTTCAAATCTCTAACTAGTCGGGAAGTTAGTTAAATAGATTTTCTGTTGAATCATATAAACGCTGCTAAAGGCAGCAGTGACACGAAGCAATTGGCTAAAAATATTTAAAAAATGCATTGTCACCGTGTTCTGAGCTTTTCTGGAAGTTTTAAATGTCTAGCTAGTCGGGAAGTTAGTTAAAAATCGATTGCAAGATTTGTACTGGTAACGCTGCCGAAGGCAGCAGGTATCGGAAACAGTTGGCCAAAAATATTAAAAAAACGCATTGTCAACGTGTTCTGAGCTTTTCTGAAAGTTTCAAATGTCTAGCTAGTCGGGAAGTCAGTTAAATTGCAAGATTTGTCCAAACCGTTTTTGAGTTATTACCGTTTTTTGATACATTATGGCCAAAACCAATGTATTTTTGGTCATTATGAACCTAATTTTCCAAAATATCTCCAAAATGGAAAATCATACAAAGTCCAAAAAGGAAGGTGCAGAACTATATGTTATAACAAACCTATGTACCAATTCGCAACTTTCTACGTTCAACCGTTTTTGAGTTACAGTGCGTGTCGAAATGATAGGTCCACCAGTAAAAACGAAAGTTATATTGGTAAAAATGGTTTTATTGTGTACAAAGTACTATTTTATAAACTACATTACTTCCTTCAATGTAAAATAATACATGAATAATATACAAATAATAGGAATAATAAGGAAAACAAAAATTACATGAAAAAGCTGTTTCTAAAAGATAGGTCCACTGAACCAAGCATCAAATTAATGTTGAATTAATAAGAAATTTTTCCACCTTCTTTCAGAATAAGCTCAAAAACCCTATTCGGCATGGCTTCTACAAGTTTTTGCAAACACTTTTTCTCGATTTTTGACCATTCGGAGGAAATAGCCTTTTTCAAGTCTGCAGTACTGTTGTACTGCCTACCGCCTGCATACATCGCTCTTGCGAGTATACCCCACATGTTTTCTACCGGATTCAGATCGGGGCTGCAAGGTGGCCAATCGATAACATGTACACCGTTATCCAGAAACCATTCGAAAGTGGACTTTGCAGTGTGCACAGGAGCATTGTCCTGTTGGAACATGAAGAATGGGCCCCCAATGTGTTCTGCTTGTGGAAGAAAATATTGTTGAAGCAACTGTTGATAGCCTGCAGCATTCAAACGATAGTCTACAAATGCTATATCAGTTTTTCCTGCACCTCCGAATCCGGCCCATACCATAACGAAACCACCACCAGCTTGCCTCTTCGAGAATATCTGTCTATCGTTACGCAGATCGTGCCAGTAGTACTGCCAGCCATCTGGACCATCCAGGTTGAATTTATTTTCATCACTGAATATCACACGATGCCAATCTTGTTTCCAGGACATCACTTCATGTGCGAATTTCAATCTCTTTTCTTTGTGCTTTTTAGTCAATTTCGGAGTAGCTTTCCTCTTCACGTAAACTATATTGCCGAACTTCTTTACCACTCTATGGACTATAGATTTTGATATTAAGGAGTTTTGTTGTCTGGCCACAGTGGATAAACTCATATTTCCAGATTTTAACTCCTTTACGATAGCCCTTCTTTGTCGGGGTGTCACTTTTGATGGGCGGCCAGATGATTTTTTACTGTCATAAGCATTTCTAAGTCGCAAACAATTGTTTACAACATTATGTGATCTGTTTAAAAGTTTACCTATTTCTCTATTCGATTTTCCACACGTTTTAAATGCCTCAATTTTCCCCTGCTCAACCAGCGAAAGACTGCAACGACGACCCATTTCGTTTGATTACAACGTGATGTTCAAATCTGTTTAAATACCTCCACAGCAGCCAACATAATCCCGCAGTAAGACTAAGCAACGATATTTATGCAAATTTATTGGAAATAAACGTGATTGGTGCAAAACTTCTGAAGGCGGACCTATCTTTTCGAAACGGTCTAAAAATGAAAATTTGCATAAAATAAAAAGGAATTATTTATTTTTAAGAAATTTCTTCATAAATAGTTATAACAATTACTGATTAATTATCTCCACAAAAAAAGCTATTCTTATTCTCAAATA
The DNA here is from genome assembly GCA_963930645.1 of Salticus scenicus. Lineage (NCBI taxonomy): Eukaryota > Metazoa > Arthropoda > Arachnida > Araneae > Salticidae > Salticus > Salticus scenicus. The sequence continues at coordinate 223,014,139 of OZ005656.1, read as the reverse complement.
AGAGCCGAAATTTTGAAAAATGTGGGTGGACCTATCATTTCGATACGCACTGTATTACCGTTTTTTGATACATTATGGCCAAAACCTATGTATTTTTGTCATTATGAACCTAATTTTCCTAAATATCTCCATAACGGAAAATCATAGAAAGTCCAAAAAGGGAGGTGCACAACTAGATGTTATAACAAACCTATGTACCAATTCGCAACTTTCTACGTCCAACCGCTTTTGAGTTATGCGACATACACACACACACACACACACAGACACACACACACACATACAGACGTCACGAAAAATCGTGTAAAATCCCTTATATCTCTATAACGAGAGCTCGTGTTAAGACGACACTTGCAGGTGTGCAACTAGATATCATGACAGTCACACGTATAAATTGTCAACATTCGGCGATCATTCGTTTTCGAGCAATGTGAAATACAAAATCCATTTCGCAAATCGGGATTACTATACTTCCTTATACTTTGTATAAGGAAGTAAAAAAATATATATATATGTAGTTTTTTATTAAGTTTTTCGTAGTGTGTAATAAAGCAGATTACTTTATTAAAATGTAAATAGGTTCCATTTTACCTCTTTGGTATTATTCAAACATGAGAGCTTTATTTGTTTCAAATATTAGTTTTGAGGATATTATGGAAATCAAAAAGATATAAGTCATTTTTTTTTTTCTGCAGTGCAGCTTTTTCTTTTGCCCGACACTGTAATTGCAAGAATGAAACCAACGCCTCTATGAAAATGAAACAAGGCACGACTAGCCTACTTCTCCATGGTATGTTGATTCTTCAGAATTCCTGAAATTCATTTTGAGGTATTTTTGTTTCCTGCTTACAGCATTTTAAAGCAAAAAAACATGAAGCGATCTGTATTTTTTTTCTTTTTAATTGGATTAGGAAAGGTTATTTGAAATCACATTTCATCCATTCCATTCCACCCTTGGGATCGAATTCATAAAATTACTGAAAATAGTTTTTATGTATTTGTGTTTGCTATGCTTCAAAGCAAATATCTTACGAATGTCCGTATTTTTCATTAAGATTCCGAGATTTATGTAACATTACGTTTTGTCCATGTAAAAACGCGTGTTTTACCTCCTTAAGAAACCTGATATTTAAAATTCCTGATGCTTAAGTTTTCTGAAATTTGTTTTTAGGTATTTATGCGTATTATATTTTAAATATAAAAATTTAACGGATAATAGATTTTATTATTATTATTATTATTATTATTATTAATATTATTATGAATGGTTATATGAAATCAAGTTTTACCCCTCTACTCTTAAACTAAATATCTGAGGGATATCTGTTTTTCTTCGAGATATTAGTAGAAGGAAAGGAACACGGGCGCAGAATTCACATCACTATCAATGTAAGAAAATTCTCTACTTCTTAAATCAACGATATTGTAGGTAGAAATTTTTTTTTAAACAGATTCCGGTATAAATTTTGCGCCCGTGTTCTATCCCTGTAATAGTTCTGTCATATCACAATTTGCTTCCACAACTTGGGAGTACGTTTTTAAGAATCCCGAAATAAATTTTAGATATTCATGCTATGTATCATATTTAAGTATTATGTATCATATTTTAAAGCAAAAACATTACTGTTTCTTTTTTTCTTGAGATAAGAAGGGTTACCTGAAATTACATTTTACATAACTGAAAGCATCTTTTACATCTTTCCCACACTTAGAGGTCGAATATTAAAATAATAATAATAATAATAATAATAATGAAACTAGATTGAAAGTTTTTTTTAAATATAATGCGAAGTGCTTTGTGATATTACGTTTTGCTGCCTCCCCCCCCCCCCCTTCTGCTCTTGGGAGACTAAATCTCTACTTAGCATTTCGTAGGCTGTGATGAATCTGTTAGTCACTTATTTAAGCATACGATTATATACATATATTAAAATCTGAAAATCAGTTAGGAAAACAATAGGAATTTTTTTATAAAACCTGAAACTAAGCACTTTAAAACCAATGTGCAAAATTCAGAATAAAAAGAAAATACGAAAATAAATTGATAGACCAATAACAAAAGACAAAAAAAAAAAAAAAAAAAAAAAAAAAAAAAAAAAATGGAAGTCTTCTTAAGGAGAGTGCCCCCATGTAGGAAATTACAAATGGGACGTTTTTGAGGGAACGTAGGCTTTAAGCCAAAATATACGTCCTCAATCCTTCACTTCTCAAGATGAAAGCGAATATATACACTGGTGGACAATAGCTAAGGACGGATGACAATAGCTTAGTTATTGTCATCCGTCCTTAGCAATTGTCTACCAGTGTATATACACATACAGCCACCAAATTCAAGATTAGAAATGAATTAATGCAAAAAATAATCTAACGAATCAAATTTATAAATAAAGTACAATAATATAGAATAATACATCAATATAAAAATTTAATAAAATCTTTTTGTAAAGAAATAGAACCGACTCGAAAAAGCAACTACTATTCAAACAAATAAGAAAAAAAATTGGCATGAAATGAAACTGTAAATTGCGACTAAAAGTATAAAATAATTTCCTTCGCCAAACAACCTATAACACTACAATTAATCATAACTTTTGAAGTCGGCGCAAAATTAAATAAAATTTAATTCGTTTTTAAAGGTTTGCTTTTAGATCGGTAACAACAAATGCTGCTGTCTCGAATGATCCATTTTCATGTTTCCTTTATTATTTTATCACTGTATACAATTGGTCCATTAGTAGCATCTACATAGAACAGTGAACATTCTTCGCAATGCGATATTTATATTTCTGCGAAGTTAGAGCTTCCTTTGCAAATTTGGTATAACTTTGATAACTATCATCCTTGGTGGCTTTTGGATTTGGCGATCAAAACGTAATGCAAAAATATACACGCAAGATGTATATTTTCATAATATATATTGTCCGAAGTATTGTTTCATATTCTTGATTACTCTCTTAATATACCTTATCAAATTATTCATGATATCCCAAAGAAATTCAATATGTTTGCCAGATAATTTCGCGATTTTCCTTTCACCAAGGACGTCAGATACCAGCATCTTCGCTAGCTTTTGCTGCTTACGAAACCTTATTTGCTTTCTTGAATCAAAATAGTTTTCGGCTGCGTTTTGCAGGTGACAATGTGAGATGTGTATTTTTAATAGTATTTGATTTTTGTATTGAATAAAGGTATCAATTTTTATTTAATTTTTCGCCGACTTCAAAAGTTATGATTAATTGTAGTGTTATAGGTTGTTTGGCGAAGGAAATTATTTTATAATTTTAGTCGCAATTTACAGTTTCATTTCATGCCATTTTTTTCTTAGTTGTTTGAATAGTAGTTGCTTTTTGGAGTCGGTTCTATTTTTTTACAAAAATATTTTATTTTTCTCTTTTCAGTGAAAACTTATTCATACAGCAGAACATCTGAAGACGTTCGACGGCAGTTTCACAAATCACAACTTCCAAGAAAAGTGACATAACTCAAAAAATGGTTTATGTCACTGAAAAATGCATGAAACGCACCTAATGTGAACAAAAAAGTTACATCTCCATCTAGAAAGTTATCCACTCGAGAGACAGCTGTGCCAGTTTTATTCTAGCCAAGTTATTTTTAACATATTCGCTGCCACCAAAATTTATATATCCATCCTCAGAAGCCGAATTTAAAAAAAGTGTTTTAATGATTAAAAACGTTGGCTGCACAAAAAAAAAAAAAAAAAAATTAAACACAAAATTTAAAAACCACACACTGAAAATATAAAAATAATCCTTCACTAACGTGCCACAAAAACCTCATCGTTCAACCTCCAAATCCGAACTAAAACTAAAGCAGTTTACTTATCATACTCGATTCACTCCCCAGAGCGTCACCGGCATGGGAGGTAGCGCCATGCTGACGCGCCAGCGCGTCAGTGGCAGCGAATGTGTTAAGTTGATTTTTTTCAAATGCTGCATTTTTAAGTTGTGTCACTTTTCTTGCCTGTATCGGATATGAGCAAAAAACTATCTATTGAATGAAAATACGTTAAATTAAAAAGTCTTTAGAAATGTAAAGAACGGACACGCTGTATTCGTAACCAAAAATTCTGTTAGGCATATATATTAAACTTTACAGTGAATACGTGTCACCTGCTGAGGTGGAAATTGGGCAGCGTAAAGTTCAAACAAAGAGCAAAATACCAGGTGTATAAACTTAAATCCGCTGTTTGCGTATAGATGGCGCTAGTGAGTGTATTAACAGCGGACATTTAAATGTCTTATTGTTTTTGTATTAGTTTGACGTCTGTTCACATAAATCAGTGCAAATCGTTAGTGATTTCATATAAAAACATTAATTTTTCTTCGTGTAAACATGTCTCATTTTGTACCAAAAAAAGAGCATATGCGGGAAGCTCTGCTTTTCTGCTTCAATTTGAAGAAATCAGCTGCCGAATCGCATAGAATGCTTGTGGAAGCTTTTGGTGACAGTGCTTTGTCACAAACAACTTGCAGAGACTGGTTTCGTCGGTTCAAAAATGGCTATTTTGACTGAAATGACAAAGAGCGTGAAAATCGGCCTCGAAAGTTTGACGACCATGAATTACAGGCTCTTTTGGACGAAGATGATACCCAATCGCAAAAAATGCTTGCCGAGAAGTTAGGTGTCACTCAACCAGCCATTTCTATCCGTCTACATGCCATGGGAAAGGCCTTATTATCAACAAAGACATGACAAACTGATTTTTCTTCATGATAACGCGCTAGCACACACGTCAAAATTGGTCCAAAATTATCTCAAAACACTTAACTGGGAGGTGTTACCCCATCCCGCTTAATTCACCAGACCTGGCTCCTTCTGATTATCACCTGTTTTCATCAATGGGCCATGCACTCGTCGAACAGCGCTTCGTTTCTTACGAAGACGTTCGAAAATGGCTGGACGAGTGGTTTGCCTCAAAAGATAAGGAATTCTTTTGGCGTGGAATTCACCAATTGCCCGAAAGATGGGAAAAATGTATAGTTAGCGAGGGAAACTATTTTGAATAAAATTTTGTTTATACCTTAATGAAATCATAATGAAACCTATTTCAATCCAAGATCATTACGACAACAAAAAAGTTATTAAAATTAAATCATCTCTTACGAAGTTATAAGCTAACAAATTTCAACAACAACAACAACAATGAAAAACATGGTTTGTATTGAGAACCTCGTCCTTTATGAAGTCGGTTTAAAACGTCTATGCGTTAATCGATGTGACCGTTTACAATAACCATACTTTGAATTTTACATAGCATAGATGTCACTCGCTACGCTACAATATATGCAATGTCATTCAAGTGTGCACAAAATAGGAAATAGTGAACAAACAAATGCACGTTTTAAGCGTTCTGTTTTCAGCATGAATGTCTAAACTATCTTTTCGTACGTAATCGATGATGCTCTGCAATTTTTAAATTCACTTTTTCTCCTGTCTTTAACCGTTTTCGAGATATTAACTCTATCTCGACTGTTTTCCACAAGGTGGCGCTGTAGACGGTTGAATCACGTAGCACATTTCCAATTTACTATACTTACATACCACTTTTATGTCTATAACTGCAGCTGTTCAGCAGTTAAAAGAATCGGGACTTACTTTTTTGGGCACCCTGTATTTTCTTTTGATCGTAAATATATTACAATGGGGCCTATTTCAGACCAAGACCTTTACGATAAATCAAAAAGTATCAAAATAGGATTATCCTTTCAGAAGCTATTAGCTAACAAACAAAAGCAAAAACAAAAAAAAACATACGCTTTGAATTGAGAACCTCTTCCTTTTTGAAGTCGGTCAATTAGAGCATCTCTTACGAAGTTATAAGCTTACAAACACCAACAAGAACACACAGCTTGAATAAAGAAAAACCCTCCTTTCTGAAGTTGGTTGAAAACGACTTTGCGCTAATCGATGTGACCGCTTACAGTAACAGTACTTTGAACCACAGAGTATATGTGTCATCCGCTAGCTGCAAAGTGTGCAACGTAGTTCAAGTGTGCACAGTGTAGGAAATTGCGAACAAACAACTGGATATTTTAAGCGCTCTATTTTTAGCAATAAGGTCTAAAAACTGTCTATTCGTAGGAAATCGGTGATATTCTACAATTTCGTAATTAACATTTCTCCCTTCTTGAACCGATTTTGAGTTAGGAATGCTAATTCAGCTGTTTTTCACCAGATGGCGCTTTGTTTTCTTTAGATTGTAAAGATATCACACTAGGACCTACTTCAGAACAAGATCTTTACAACAAAACAAAAAGTATCAAGTAACCGTATTTTAAACTATATAGCGTATGCCTTACCTACAACGTGTGCAATGTAACTCAAGAGTGCATAGTGTAAGAAAATGCGAACAAAAAAATGCACGTTTTTAGCATCAATGTCTAAACTATCTTTTTGTACTAAATCGATGATGCTCTGCAATTTTGTAATTCCCCTTTCCCCCCTGTCTTGCACCGTTTCCGAGATAGGAACGCTAGCATGAATGTCTAAACTATCTTTTTGTACTAAATCGATGATAGTCTAGAACTTTGTGATTCACTTTTTTCTCTAGAACCGTTTTCAAGATAGGAACACTAACTCCACTATTTTCCACCAGGTGGCACTGCAAGCGGTTTAACCTTGTACTGCATGGCCTTTTTGCTATACTTACATGCCATTTTTATCACTATAGCTTCAGCCGTTTAGCAGTTAAAAGAGTTGGAACTGATTTTTTTGGGCACCCTGTATTTTCTTGAGATCGTAAAGATATTACAATGGGACCTATTGTAGACCAAGACCTTTTCAACAAAACAAAAAGTATCAAAATCGGAGCATCCGTTCAGAAGTTATGAGCTAACAAACATAAAAAAAAAACATACGGTTTGAATTGAGAACCTTCCTTCTTTTTTGAAGTCGGTTAAAAATATATAGACAAGCAATTCATAAACAAGCTGAATGACAAAAATTAAAAATGGTATGTGTGTGTGAGCGGGGCGAAGGGGGGGGGGTAATATTTTTCGGCATTTTTAAAAAACTTTTATCGGTACATCTTTATTTATAAAAAAAAAAAAAAAAAAATACGTATTTTATACAAATTTGATGTTTTATAAAAAAAATATATATATATACATATATATATATATATATTTTAAATAACATAGTTTGTAAAATACACTTCTTTCAAAACTTTCTTATATTAAAGAGAAACGAATTTTATCAAAATGTATGATTAAGAAATATGGAGAAATAAGTACACATAAACATATATATGTACTACTTAAATGTTTCATTATGTGAAAAATTATATCTTAAGAAACTGATTATAAATAAATAAATAAATAAATAGATAAAAAAATCTTGATTTCAACTTAACTTTAATTAGGCTACGTAACAAGTGGAAAAATGTATATTGGTAGACTTGATTAGTCAACTTTTCTTAGGGAAAAATGATAAGGCTTCATTTCTTTTTTTTTTTTTTTTTTATTATCATTCTTTAAAATTAATTAGCTAAATATGGTTGTGTACATAATATCGATATATTTATTGTAAGTTTACGGAGTACTGCTTATCATTTTAATTAGTATAAGAAAACATATAACACTGAGCAAACTTAACAATGGACCACTCATGATTTCATCGATAATTTGAACTAAAAGCATCTCAACAATCATGCATTTCCGATATAAGAGCAAAATGAAAATTTTGAAAACATTTATTTTTTATTTATAGATTTAACTACTATTAAATGTGTATATACTTATATATATATACATATATATTCACTCTCTCTATATGTACATATATATATATATATACTGTATATGTAAAGTATATATTTATAGATATGGATAGATATAGATGTGTGTGTGTGCGTGTATCATACCGATAATTTTATTATTTTTTTATGCATGATACAAATGCTTTCTAATCAAATGGTCTCAAGCCCATCTTTCCTGCGTTTATTATGTCTTTTTAAGTGAATGTCTCTGAGCAAATTAAAAAGAAACGTTTATACTTCAGAAAACAAAGTCACATTGTATTTCTTAATAATTTATTATGAACTTTTTTTTTTTCAGTACGACAGGACTATTTCTTTCAATATGGCATTTTGCGTCGTTACCAATTTATAGTGCTCCACTTCAAAAATGCCTTCCACTATCCAGTTCTACCCTTTAATTTCTTTCTGTATCTTAAATTTGTGAAATCCGTGAAAACCTCTAAATGTTTTTTTTTCCCTCTTCATATCGGTGAGGATCGAACGCACAACCTTCGGGTGCGCAGCTCTGCACGCTGACCCCACAGTCAACGGTTCTTGGCTAAATATTTCTGAATATTTAGATTAGTGTTTTCAAGTATTTTTAGTACGACAAGACTATTTCTTTCAATCTGCTATTTTGTGTAGTTACCAATTTATAGTGTTCCACTTCAAAAATGCCTGCTAATATCCAGTTTTATTATTTAATTCTCTAATACTCTTACTCTATCTCTATTTTCTCTTTTACTCTAATGCTCTAATATTCTCTCTCGACTTTTACTATTTAATTCTCTAATTTAAACCAACTCTATCTTAAAATATTTTGTGAAATCCGTAAAAACATTTATATTTATACATATATATTTTCAACTTACCATCAGTGGGGATCGAATTCACAGTCTTCGGGTTCGTAGTTCTGTTTTCTGACCACATAGTACTTCCCATCTACCAGCTCAAAGCTGGTAGATGGGAAGTGCCGGGTTCGATCCCAGGTCGCGCTCATCGACCTAGCCGTTCGGAGTTTTCCGTGGTTTCCTCCGAAACTCGCGTAAATACGGGCTAGGACCCCTTAGAAAGACCCCCATGGAGGGCATTCCCCCTATAGGCCTAGGACACATAAGGAGTCAATCGGCCTTAATCCTCCAACCAACCAACCAATCTGACCACATAGTCAACGGGTCTTGGCTAAATGTCAATGGATTATATTAGAAATCTGTGATGAATTTTGAGTATAAGTATCAAATAATCAGTTTATTTTTATTTTATTTATTACCCTAACAGCACAGTTAGGCTTAACTTATCCACAGTACATCTTAAGGACGTTTCTGGGATGTCTTTTCATCCAGAAGACATCTTTAAGATATCCTGGGGAAGCGATGTGCTGTCTGGGTACTAGCAGGCTACGCCCGCTTCGCTGGTCACTATATTAAATGAATTTTCATAAGAATTGGATCAGTATCTATTTTTTACATCACATTACAAATAAAAACTTAAAAAAAAAAAAAAAAAAAAAAAAAACGGAAATAGCTTTAGATTTTGCTTCTTTGGGTACCCGTTGCCTAAGGCAGCTCTTTTTTCTACCCGTACTGCATCGGGTCCAGTTTCGCACTGTCTACAGAAAGGTCTTTCCCGGGCACTTCAATCTGGGTATTTATCGACGACTTGTGGATTTTCTGTTATTTAAGAACTACGATTTTAAAGATGACTGTATCTCAGCATCTATTATATATTTTAGTTTTTGAACCATGTGTTTTATAGCCCCAGTTATTTACACTATATTACGATTTGATTCCGACCAGTGCAATAAAATAAAATAAAAATGTAAATTTTCTTTTAAAAGGAATTAAATACATGAAAAACGAATTTTAATCAGTTTATCCTTTCTACTATAAACTACCATTTTTTTCAGCCAATAAATATTATAAATAATAATAATAATAATAATAATAATAATAATAATAATAATAAAGATTTTGCTCTTAAAGGAATTAATAAAAAAAATGAAAAATAAAAAGTTGCTATAGTATAAAACTTATACATAAACGTAACAATTTATTTCTATTGCATTACCATTTGATTTTCAATAAATATAATAATAATAAAAAAATAAATAAATAAATAAAAAATCGCTTTCAAATGAATGTATTAAATAAAAGATGAATTGCATAATAGCCGTTTCTAAGATACGCAGACGATTACAATCAAAGAATAAATTCATGAAAAATGAAGCATTAAAGCCAATATTTAAATTAAAAAAAACATGAATTTAAAAAATTCAAAGTCGACATTCGAAAAAATCTCGATGAGGTGCACACCTGCAGGGTCCCAGGTACCTAAAAGCCAAATCTTGAAGCTCTGCGATCAGTAGTGTGAGCACCAGAGCGCAGACACACACACAAACACACACAGACACACAGACACTTCTCTTTATTTATATAGATTATGATTATTTTTTTTTTTATATATTATGTTTTGTTCTGTAGAAATTGACACTGTTAATTATTAACAATAAATGTGAGATTTTTTTAAAGATTATTTTAAAAATTAAAATATTTAGTAAATAAGTATTAAGCAATTAGGGGAAGGTACTATACAACCAATGCATTTAAATTCCAATAATTTATTTGGAATTAAAAATCAATATACTATTTGAATATGTGCTTAGGAAATTTACTGAACGCCCTCTACTCTTTTTTTAAGGGTGTTAAAACACAAATATCATTAGTCCTGTCGTACTAAATCAAATTCTGTCATAGACAGAATCTCATGCACAGTCTTTTTTTTTTTTTTTTTTTTTTTTTTAACTATTGTACATGTTTTTATATAATTTCTAATACCAAAGTTTGTTTATGATATTTTTACAAATATTTCTTCAATTTATTATTAATTTTTTAAAGTTTAAAATAAATACGTATGATATTAACACTCGTAAAAAAGTCATTATTATTATTATTATTATTGTTACCGTTATATTAAACTAGTTTTTTAAACTAGAATTTATTAATCCTACTTTTTTTCTATGCTGCACAAAAACGTCATTTTATGTGCAAATCTGTATTGATGTTTTTGCTGCATGAATTGTGGTATTTTATAGGATATATAAACACATGTTTTTGAAAATAAAACAGTTTAAATTAATTTAAAAATATTCTTAAAGAAACACATATGCATATATTGTCAAACGATATTTTATCGTTGAGATCCTGCGATTTTTTCTCCTATTTTTTAGTGCATTGCATTCAAATAAGACCAGTAAAAAATAATCTGGTGCCTCACCCACCCGACTTTCTCTTACTCTGCACTTCAATACTATAACGTCCGATTCCAGATTATGTCATAAGATAATAATGTTCAATCTACTTTAAAAGTAGTATGAAACAGGTTTAGGAACAAATTTATTTGACATATAATTCTGTATTTAAATATAGTGCCTACATTTATTAAAATTTTTTTATTAAGAATCTTATAAACTTTGCCTTCAAACTTGTATATCTTGAACAAATATTTCAAGTGGCAACATAATACTAACTTCAAAATACCAAATTTAAATTTCCTACAGTCGTTTGTTATTAAGTTATGCTAGTAATAGGTATACTTACAGATTACACACAAAAAATTGGACTTCAAAATGGGTATTATATAAAATACCAGAGTTGAAAATAGAGCTTGAAAAATATTTTATTTATTGTATGGATATAAAAAATAAAATATTTTTCATCCTGAGCAATGTTCGTCGAAATTGTTAAAGGGGCAAAATACTTCCATCAATTACATCCAATAAAAAAGATCGTTTAGTTTAATTTTGGGTACCCTGTATATTGTCTATATTCTATATGCACATGGCAATATGAATTTTAATTTTATATGAAAATTACCTAACACAAAATGTAATACATTTCCAGGAATTTCCAAGTATAGCCCCAATATATTCAAATATTTTGGGTAGCACTGTAAATGAATGGGAAATGATTTTCATAACATAATTTACACCGTACACGTATTTATACTTACGCAAAATATTTTGATGCCGTTTTGTTTAGGACAGCCGTTAGATGTTACACTGTACTTACTAGAAAATTTCTCCAAAGACTCTCCTCTCCGTATTTCAGTTATTTTGGATGCACCTGTACATATATCACTTTCTAGCTGTCAACGCAAAGTATACTGTACCATCACTATATGGTGCAGATTTAGAGTACTGTGTTTTGACTTAATGCTTCTTTTAGTTCTTGAGACATGCTGATAACAGTCTCGTGGACAGACACACAGTCATCCAGACGTACAGACGTAAACACAGACAAACCACTATAAACATGATTTTCGGATACACGGTACTTCAAAACGTGTAAGTATAACAAAAAATTAACTTTGAAAAATTGACCTCAAAACAATCCTTTTTCTACCATATGGTAAGGAAAAGTTATACGAACTTGCTTATTTTTTATCTGGGATTAGCCAAAAAGATGTAATGAGAAATAAAAGTTATATTTCTTTTAATCTTAACAACTTCTCCTCATATTTCATAAAAAAATGTGTTTAACGAAAAAAAAAATGAATAAATAATTTTATCTTGCCACTTTTTTATAGTCATCATTAAAAGAAAAAACAATCTACTTTTTTTTTCCCAAGTAGATTCAAGTATTCTTTTACTTTTTCCACTTAATTCATCCATTATACTTTTCCATTTTTTTAGGGATATATATATATATATTGCATTGTACAAGAAAAAAAATGAGAAATTAATCAGCAATAATTAATTCAAAATGAATTTAATGACGCTTTTTTAACATACTCTGGAGATTGTGTAACATGCAAGCTTACAATTAAATTTAAAATATGTATATATATATATATATATATATATATATATATATATAATCTTTAAAAGGGAAAAAAATATACTTTGGTAAAAATGTCAAATCGTATTCATACTTTCACTGATGAAAAAATAAATTAATTAATTTATTAATTAAAATAAAATAAAATAATTAAAAAAATAATAATAATAATGAATAATTCTTTACAATGATAAATTATTTTGTAATTTAAAGTATACTGACAGTCGGCACTCAAATACAACATTCTTTTAATTTATTAAAAAATATTAAATAAATTGAAAATCTGATTAAAAAAATATATATAAGATGCTATATATTCAATGTATGTAAAATAATGTGCGTCTAAAATTTCAGTAAATAGAGCTGCCACAAAACAAAATACAGTTGATAAGCGTTTACAAATTGATTGCTTAAAGATAAATCTGCAAAAGATTAATCAAATTTCAAGCAGCTAAAATCTTGAGTCACAATTCATTTAAACAGTGTGCAAATAATAAGTTTTTCTATAAATTGGAGTAAAAAGTTTCTGAGGTCCATACAATGCTAGTACATGCGCATGAGGCAAAAGGAATAAGTAACAAAAAAAAAAAAAAAAAAAAAAAAAAAAAGAAAGTTCATGACTTTTCCAAGATTTTGTTTGCTTTTGGTAGAACCTAAAACTGCTAATAGTGAACAGTTTCCTTCTATCGCAAAATCATTTGAATCAGTTTTAAACTGAAATCAGCATTTCTTACTTATTGCTCCTAATTTATACACATGCCCAGAAATCGCATGGGCTTCCGTCCTTTTTTTTTTTTTTTTTTTTGTAAAAATTACACTGCTCTAAAACAAAACAAAACAAAACAAAAACATCGAGGTCTAATACTAATTTTGATAATTCTTATGTAAAATTACCTCCTGAATTCGAATATGACTCCCATTTTACCCAGTCATCCACCATTTTCTAAAAACATAACCCCCTCCCTTAATTTCTTTTTCTGTTCGATAATTTTATCACCATGAATTTGATTTGAAGAATGAAAAATAATTAATTTAACACCCAAAAATGTTTATGTATTTATAAAGGTAAAAAAAAATAACATTAGTCTGAGATTAAAAATATATATGATATGCAATGCATAATTTAAGTGGCAAATCATCCCTAAAAATTTTCCCTTGTCGCAAATGCCCATGTTTTAGACTTTTCCAACTCTGTAGCCCCCCAGAAGTTATTTAATGGTTAAAAAAATCCATTCTTCCTCCTCTTTCTCCTAAATATCAAATTTATGGCCATAAAATCACAGAAAAATGAAAACAATATGGGGGAATTCCTAAAACACAGTGGGTGATAGGGCAAAATGGGCGTCATATTCGGATTCAGGAGGTCATTTTACATAAAAATATATTGAAATGGTGTCAGGGGCAATTTTCATGGCGAATAGTGTGCGCTGCATTATTGTACTGTGACAGGAGATTGCACATATTTTCCGTTTAATTAGTCACAGAAGATTTGGGAGTAATGCCGATTTACTGCACTAGGATCCTTAGTCTGATAGCACATTGTGGAGGTCTTTTTCAGGGGTCCTAGCCCGTATTTACGCATGTTTCGGACAAAACCACGGAAGCCCCCGAACGTCTAGGCCAATGAGCGCTACCTGGTCCGAATCCGGCACTTCACGTCTAACAGTTTGGAGCGCAGAACCGCCCGGCCGCAAGTCACAGACGGAAACGGCGCTTTAAGTTCTATTTCAAACGAAAGGCGGCACTTGTAAACTTGTCTTTGTTTACGTATACGTAGTCGCATCCTGTTAATAAATATATATATATATATATATATATATATATTTAATGTACTTATTTATTTATTTTTTGCTTTATTAACCGAAAATTCATGACAAGTCTTTTATAATAGAATAAATCCTCTATGCACTGTTGTATATTAACAGTTAGCAATATATATAAACGAATTTCTAAAAATGTTTCCAATGTTATTTTATAAATAATATTTGATGAAAAAAGTTAACAGACCCTCGTAACAGCTAATATTTATTTATTTACAGTTATAATTTGCCGTCCATACTGTGGTTAGAGTCCCTAACTTTCACACAGTAATTGACTGATTAAAATATACCTATATTTACATAAACATATTTTCACTGATGAAAGTAATTTGTAATGTGTCACTTATTATTTCTACTTATGTGCATGGTTTTCATGAATTATAAACGAGTATAAAGTGTCGAATCATTCATGAATTTATTTTGCGCCTAAAATACGTTTTTTTTTTTTTTTTTTTTTTTTTTTTTGTACTTTTAAACATTTGAATATTATTGAATTATATACATATGTCTAGGTTTTGTCTAATGATGTTATTTGTTAGTTTTTTTCTGCTATTATTATTAAATACTATAAAAATTACAGTATTTATCAATGCATTTAAAAACATTTTCTGGAAAATCTCAAAAGTAAAAAACTAAAAAATGTACACGTAATAATATTTTTGTATTTTGCGAATAATTGTCTTTCGTATATCATATTTTAAAAATCCATTGCCTTAACAAAGCGGAACTAAAATGCATCAGAGGTTTTCTTTTTTTTTTTTTGAATCTCTAGTTGTGTTTTCAAATCATACGTATATTAAAAAGAAACTCAAGCAGCTTGCATTGAAAGCTAAAATTGAAAACTGTTTGCCAGTTTTAAAAGGACTGTATAAATTAAATAATCTATCATGAAATTTTTAATTTAATAATTTAACATACTGAACTATTAAAAATTGAAAAAATATTTTTTTTTAAGTGTTAATCAGTATGATTCTTATCCCAGAGTTACAGTTCAAATGCTTTTTAAAATATTACATTTTTGTATTTTGAATAAAGTTTCCTAAAAATCCAACACACACATTTCGTTTCTGAAATTTAACAAATGTCTTTTACGTACGTCAAATTTAAACGATCACTTACCTAACTTTTCATAATGAATCTGTTTTAAGACAGAAATCAATCTCTTTATCTTTCTTAGTTTTTAAATGTATTTTGCATAAAAATACTTCTTGTGGTTTTCGGTGTGAAATATTATATATACAAGGTGTCTATAAAATGTCTAACATGTTACTAGCACTAATGGTTAAATGCAACATTTTTTTTTTCAATCTCTTGTCCGTGAACTTCAATATGAGTGCTCTTCATCAAACAGGAAAAAAAAAATGTGCGAAGACAGTATTTGATTTTACGCCTTGTGCAGTCATACATGTCGCTTTTTACAACAGCAAATGCGGGTGTGATCTTGGACTTTAGGTCATTGAAGACTTT
Source organism: Salticus scenicus (assembly GCA_963930645.1). Lineage (NCBI taxonomy): Eukaryota > Metazoa > Arthropoda > Arachnida > Araneae > Salticidae > Salticus > Salticus scenicus. Next base: position 222,998,261 of record OZ005656.1, on the reverse strand, counting down.
TCTTCTGTAGGTCAGCCCACCAGCTGCCGAGAAGTTCCTCGACATTCTGGACATGAGATGCTGGATTTCATCCAGGGTAGTGCTCGTCGCCCTAGCCCATCGGAGTTTTCCGTTTTTTGCTCTGAAACTTGCGTAAATACGGGATAGGACCCTCTAGAATGACTCCAACTGAGGACGCTTCCTCTTGGCCCCGGGATTCTAGTGCAGTCAGTCTGCCTCAATCCTAACACCACACCACCACCTCTTCCTGTAAGTGATGTTTTTTGCAAATTATCACATGAAAATGTTCAGAGACGATTTGAATGGTGATCTGGAACTGGATCGCTAAGAGGTTTGGCCACAAAAATCAATTAATTTTCCTGTGAAATGGTCATTTAATCCTGTAAGGGAGAAATTGATTTTGTATGAGAACAGTTGTATGGGAACTTCAATATGAGTGTTTATGTGTGAACTTCAATATGAGTGCTTTTCATCAAACAGGAAAAAAAAAATGTGCGAAGAAGCCAAGAAACCACGAAATAAATGAAGTTACATAATTTTTCCAAAAAAAAAAAAAAAAAGAAAGAAGAATATATATATATATTGCATTTTTGTAGCGATAGTTACAAGAAGATTAAACGGGAAAAGGACTATGTCTATGGAATCATTCAAGCTGTAAAAGAAAATATATACATTACTTTATTTATAAAGTCTATAGGTACGTAACTTTATTATTTTTGTCTTATTAAGCATACTTTTGTGTTGGACGTTTTATAGATACCCTGATTATATATATATATATATATATACATATTATATACAGGAATACACCCAAACAGCACATCGCCTCCCCAGGATATCTTCAAGATGTCTTCTGGATGAAAAGGCATCCCAGAAACGTCCTTAAGATGTACAGTCGGTAACAAAAGTGTCCGAACACTAGCAAAAATTCCTATGTAAAAAAGGTACACTTCATACGGTTTTCTTCAATAAATCCTTATCGAATCCTGTTCTTACACTGACTAAGAACAGGATTCGACAACGATTTATTTAACAAAACCATATGAAGTGTACTTTTTTTACATAGGAATTTTCGCTAGTGTTCGGACACTTTTGTTACTGACTGTACTGTGGATAAGTTAATCCTAACTGTGCTGTTAGGGCAGGGTGATTCCAAGTTCATGGGATAAACTTGGAGAGGAGGTAGAGAACATCATTATAATTCAGAATTGTGAAGAATTCTATGTCCCCAAACGTTATTTAAACCCTTTTAGAATCGGGTGAAAGAGTTTTTACATACTAATGTTTACATAAATAAATAAACTATGTTTTGGTCGATGTATTGTATCGCAGTGATTGCAATAATACGAATATTGCGTAAGAATTTGCGAAATAATGAAGCATGCAAAATTTTAAAATTTACACAGTAGGCGGAGTTAGAAGTACACTGCAGCACAAAACATCTATCTACACTCCAAGTTTGCCCCATGATCTCAAAATCACTTTGTATTTATAGATATCTATCGTTTACCCGACAGCTAATAGAGTGCGTCTTGGTACTTGTCAATCACGCGTGACGTAGACAGCGATATTTCTAATTACGTTGATATCGGATGAAGGTGAAAAGGGCGGACTTCATGAATTGAGAAATAAATTTTGTATCTCGCATAGCACAAAAAAAAAAAAAAAAAAAAATCATGCAGAATGTTGCAAATTTATATGTGTAGTTGTCATGTCATTTAGTTGTGCACCGCCACCTTTGGTTTTGACACTGGTTCTTTTATTAAATATATCTACGATTTTACACATTTCATTTTTATTTTTGGGACATATTTATGCGCGTATGTATGTATATATGTATGAGAGTAAACACGGTAGCATTTAAACGCTTAATGCGCTCTAAATGCCTTGACCGAAGTCGCTGAAAATTTATAAATTTATATAGAGGCGTCACTGTCGCATGAACAGTATAGGTTGGTCTAGCATTTAATTATTTCAAACAAAGTTAAAAATCTTTAATGACTTGGTTTTGTCAGTTTACTAATCTTAAAGATAACCTTCATAAATATGCGTGGATAATCACAAATTTGATCTATTACTGAAATGCATGCTACTGAATCAAAACATCTCGAGCAGCGCCACTCGAATTTCCAAACATTAAGTAATTAGTAGTTGTTTAAATAACTTTCAGTTAAAGAGGACATTAAATTAAAAATGGAAAATCACAGTGTAAAAAGTATTTTTCACAAAAATTTTTTCGTTTAATCAAGTGCAATGTTTCTATATTATTTTGTGCATGCCTGTGAAAGATGTGTGCTCTCAATATCAATTATTTATTTATTTATTTATTTATTTTTAATTATTTAATATTACCAAATCATATTTCCAATAGTTTGAGCCTATACACTTTAATTATAAAAATTCTAATTTGTATACCTGTAAAAGAAAAAAATTATTAGTCCTACAGTCATATGAAACAGTATTGTTCTTGCGGTAATATCCGTTCCCATTTATATCTAAATCGAATATAGAGTTTAGACGTTATCGTGTTTTAAATAATATGAATGCGTAGGCTGTAGTGATATGGCACCATATATATATATATATATATATATATATATATATATACATTTATTTATTTATTTATTTTCAAAATTAATTCATGCACGTGTTTGACATGTAATTCGTAAAATTAAAATACCTTGATTATCACTTACCTGTAGTAGATAAAGTTACCTCTGAGAAAATTAGCAGTCTCTCACTGACTTCGACTTTAAATTACCGTTTTCTCAAATATTATCATTATAAAGTCAATCTACATACTTTCGTATTTTAATATTTACAAAATCTTTCTTTATTCAAAAATTTCGAAAAAACCTTACAGACAAGGAAATCCTCAAACCAATTTATCTTGAAAACAAGACTGTTCCTTCAATAACCCAGATATTTATTCTACACTTTTCTCCAAATTTCTAAAACTCTAACAGCCTCATTCCCGATATTTTTAACACTGAGCGTAACCCGAGGATATGCTAGGTTACCTCAAAATCGGTATTCACCACGCTATGTCAACGAAATTACACTCGGGTTAACCCTCTTTTTTAATACACCGAAATTGGTGCGTTAACTCAGGTGTTAATTCAGTGCATGAGCATGTTATAGTTACAGCGAAAAAACACTTGTTTACTTTTTAAATATGTTTCTTTTCTATTGATCAATCAGAGAGACTGTTAGAAATTTATCCAGATCGCTCTTGTGTCAACTAATCCGCGGTTGGCGAATAAGGAAGTTTTCTAACTCATGGTTAAGGGAGTGTTAGCTCTAACGCAAGTGTTACGTGAACCATGTATTAACACTGGTTTGGTGTAAGAAGCCGTAACTCACTGGATCCAACAATGTAATCGAACTTAAACACCAAACCTTCACAAACTCCAAAAACTTGTAAGTTGTTTCACTCAATAAGCTGCATAATCTCTTCATGCAATTTTATGCGAAAAACGCGCGATTTCTCCTAAGTAGCAGATGCCCAAACTCTCCTATTTTGGTAGGAGATATTGCGCGACTCTGAATTTAAATATAATTGTTTTAAAAAAGAATACACTAGTGTTTCCACAGTCAGTCAAAGTAAATACCTTATGAGAAACAGTTTAGTTTTAAAATATTCTCTCTGATTTTGTCTTTCTGGAAAGAGCCTTGAAAATTTAAGCGCTTACTTTAAAAAACAAAACAAAATAAGAATTATTAACCCTAGACGCTTGAAAGAATTGACTTGAACATTAAACTGCATACTACACTATTGATGTAGTACAACTACCTGCTCTGCCCGCACTCTACTCCTTCATTCCGAATTTCTATATGCGCAATCTCTTCGTCCGCGTAATCTCTCCTAGCTTTACCTTATCGAAAAATTTTGTTATTCACGTTTCACGTGCAATAAATAAATAAATAAGTAAATACATATATATATATATATTTGTCATTTTTTTAATAATTAAAATAAATATGAGAAAAATCGTTCTAAAGAAATGATTAGCTTCAGTACAGAATGCTTTGGTGAAATTTAAAAATTGGCACTAAATTAGCTTGGACGTTTCCCGCAAAGATCTTTACTTACACAAATGCGATAGCTATTTTCATTCATCGAAAAATTGACTACAAAACTTTAAAAGCCGCTAAAGTGTTCCCATGCTAAAGCTACATTAAAATTTTTTTAAGATATAAATATAGTTAGGGACGTTAGGGAATGAAACCCAGTTACTGCATGTCTTTATATAGAAGAATAGATTAAAATTAGCCCTATCGTACTAAATTAAATACTGTTTTCTGCAGAATTTTATACATGTTAATTTATAAAACAAAAATAGGTTTGAGTTTCTTTTCTTTTCTTTTATTTTCTTTTCAGTTTGGTTTACAAATAAAAAGAGTACGTGTTATTAACTAATACGAGAAAGCGCTCAAAAGATATAAGTTTACAAAATATTTTATTTTATTGCTTAAAATTTCACTTTTCACAATCTTTCTTGTGAATCTATTCACGTACAGAATTTATGTTTCCTCATATTTGAAAGCTATGCAAATTCACTTTTCCCTACACTCAAATAATTCTTAGAAGTAGCAGAACTGGGAGTCAACTCCCAATGCTTTTGAAAGATAGAACTGTTTACCTTTTTTTGTAAAAATGTCTGTGCTTCATGCATTCTTAAACTTAGAACTGAATATTTTTATTAAATTTCGAAATATTTTTTTTTTCCTTTCAGCTGTCTTAAAAAAAAAAAAAAAAAAAAAGATAGGTTTCTGGCAATAAATATTTCAGTTCACTGTTGTTCTTAAAGTTTTAATAAAAAATAATGTGTTAATAATAAATTTCTATATTTTGTACATGAAGCTCTACTGAATTTAGATTTAGATGAATATTTATCGCTGGTTAAAAAGAAAATAAATACACAAGATAACATTAAAAGGGTTTGTCCATATAAGTGCATTTTAAGACAAAAATGTTTTATTTATAATGTTACTTATACATAAATATTTTTAATTGCATAAAAATGACTTTTAATGTTAAAAGTTTAATGTGAATTATAAAAATATACCTATACTAATTAAAAAAGTGTTTTCTGTCTGTCTATCTGTTTACAATGCTTGAAATGTAAACGCTTTGTTCGAATGAGCAAAAAGTTGCTATGTATGCTTTATATCACCGTAGCACAATCCTTATTGATTTTGGTGAATCTAGCACACACACACACACACACACACATATACATACATATATACATACATATATATATATATATATATATATGTATGTATCTGTAACATGTATATATATATTACAGATTACAGGCACACACACACACACACACAAAAGAAAAAAAAATCCCTTTTCATTTTAGCCCGTTCACTTATATATATATATATATATATATATATATATATATATATTATGTGCGTCTAAATGTCATTTTCTATTCATCTGAAATTTTATAGACATGTTATAAGTCACTGTTGCATAGAGGAACATAATGAAAAATTTATGATCACTATGCCCTATGGTCTCAAATTCATTAAAGTATGATAGCGTCTAAACGCATTATCCGATTAAGCTGAAAATTTATATACAGTGTAAATATAATTAAAGTTACGATTTAAAAAAGCTATAATTTTAAAACTACCCATCACAGCGATTTGACATTTTACCAGAGCAATAGTGAGACAACGAAATTTTTTTTGGCAAAAGAAAAAAAAAAGTTCCAAAATATGCCGTTAATTATCCGTTAATTATTTGTTTCATGAAGCTCCTCTTTTTCTCTTTTCACTATGACTGTTTCATCTGCAAACACGTAATCTTGTCTTTTTCCTAAAAAAATGTAATAAACCCTTGAAGTCTATTGTTTTCTGCTATTCCATTGTGTTGCTAAGAACATTCCTGTGTTTAATAAGTCCATTTAGGCGTTTACCCTGACAGCGCCATCTAGAGGAACATGTTGGAATTTTCCTTTTTTTCATCTCCTAAACAAAATTGCACTGCCTCACGATTGCTCTGGTAAAATATCAAATCGCTCTGATGGGTAGTTTTAAAATCGTAACTTTAATTAAAATCACACTGTACATGTTGTAAATCACTGTCACACAAACTGTATGGCTTCTTTTCTTTCTTTCTTTCTTTCTTTTCTTTTTTTTTCAAAGTGAAACAAATAAAAATTATTTCTCATTGTGGTTTATAGTCTCAATTTATCTAACGTGCGAAACAGCCTTAACACTTTATCCGATTGATCTGAAAATTTATATTCATGTTATAACATCGCTCGAACTGCATAGATTTTTATGAATCTAGCACTTACAGACTTTTACAGGGCAGAACGAAAGCAGGACTTACAGACTTTTACAGGGACAGAACGAAAGCAGCACTTACAGACTTTTACAGGGACAGAACGAAAACATCTTTATCACTATGATCTATGGGCTTACATTAGTTGAAGGGCATTCGCATTAAATTAAACGACATGCTAAATCGAGAAAAGTACTCAAACCCCCTATTATATTTTTCTGTTTTACTTTGAAACGACTTCGCGCTTACTTTAAATTTTTATTCAAACGCAAACTAATTAATCCAGGATTTCTTTTAAACATTACTCATTTTAATATCATTGATAAAAAACGGAAAATAAATTAATATTTTCTCAGTGTTTCTCTTCTTCCTATTTTTAATAATTTTATATGTTTTAAAGTGTCATATTTGCAGGTTTATTATTTACTTATTTTCCATTATTTCTATCGGTGTTTTAATTACTTATATTATAAATTATATTATAAAGAAAAAATGTATAAAATAATAGTCATTATTAAATGTCATTATATTTACTTTTTGAGATGCCCCGTATGTGGCATAATTACCCCCATCCTGGTGTAATCTTGCCGCTGAGTAATATTTCCCACACATGCATTTTAAATAACATTACAACCCCATTTAAGTATTGTTAAAATATTAATAACTATAGATAGAAAAAGTAAAACGAAATAATCTTATTTCACTTTTTTAAGTATTAAGACTATTTTCAATGTGGAAAATCTTTTTTTTTTTTTTTTCTTATGATGGCGCCATTCACACCGGTCTCCCCTATGTGTGGTCTATATATATTTATAACTCAATTTGAATATACAAAATTTCAGAACATATTAGAAATTTTAATACTAAATAAAGTTTATTATAATAATTATTATTTGAATTTCCTGAATAAATAAGCTTCACAGATTCAATTTTAAAATTAATTCAAATTTAACCTAAAATTTTATATACAGAAAAACTGAAAAAGCATATATTTGCTCAATTACGTGATTGTTTTTTAAAAATGACTAGCTGTACATTAATTATCGAAAAAAGTATCCGTAAGCATCATTTAGAAAATTTAGAAAATTTCTTTTTATCTTAATTTTATTCCATGAAACTTATAAAATAATAATTTAATACTTATTTCCTTCCAAAAAGTATAAACTTGTGGAACGAATTGACCATATAATTACGTTTTGTATTGCACTCCAAAAAATTTACATCCAATGTAATTCATTTTATGCTTATCTCTTAACTATATAGATATTTCTTGATTATATATATATATATATATATATATATCATTCTTAAAAATGAACCGAAAAATGAACACTGTCAGATGATTTTCATATGGTCTAAGATGGATATTCCTTAATATACAGACATGTGTAAATGGTTAGATATAAGCAAATTGTTATATTCCATTATTTCTTTTGTTTTTGAGTTAAATATATATTTTAAAGATATATATTTTATATAATATATGTATCAATAAATTTCTTTTGTGTTCAAAATTAAATATGCCAAAATGTGTTATCTATAAAACAGATAATTAAACATCTGATGTTAAATGATGACTATTAATAACCTCATAAATTGTAAATCTATTGATTCCGTTATTTTAAAAAGTCTTGATTGATTACTCCTAAACTTCACTAATTTATCGAATCCTATTTAATAAAACAAAGAGTACATTGAAAACACCGTTAAAGAGTAAAACTTCCAGTTTTAATTGTCTGAATTTACATTAAAATGTATAAGGTTGTCGATAGATTTGCCAATGATGAATTTAATTTAATTTTTAAATTACTGTATTTTAATTTTTACTAAGAGTTCGTTTGATAAGGTTTATAGAAATAAAGTTGCACTTGGAAAGTGATATTTTACATGTTATCGCCAAAAGAAAACAAATCTAACATTACACATGTAAAAGCGGTTCTAAAGTATGTTCAATGTATATTACATATAATATTATAATGATTGTAGAATGCACAGATTATGTAATGCCATATTACGAGCTAAAATCAAAAATATAACCAGTGATAGATTTTTAAAGATATGATAAAATCAACAATACTCACTTAATAATTGTTCCCAATCCCATGTATAACATATGAAGAACCGATTTAAAAATAGAGTAATGAACTACAAATTGACAACAAATAAGGTGACAATTCATATATTTACATCAGACTTTAAGAAAAGGAAACAATTGCCAACTTATTAGAAATAAGGCTGATGAATCACAAGTTTACATGAAATGAAATTGTCAATACATATTAGGCTTTAAAAAAAGGGAACAACAACAATCATATTAGAAATTAGACTGATAAATCACAAGTTAAGAAGAAAAAAGGTTTTTAGTCCACATCAGACTTTAATAAAATGGAACAATAACAAACTAAATTAGAGTGATAAATCACAAGATGACAAGAAATGAAATTATGAGTCTATATCAGACTATGATTAAAAAGGAATATAATAAACATATTAAAAATTTGAAACGCTTGAAAATATCTCAAAAATATAAAGGAAATATTTATTGTTATTTTTTGTATCAACCTAAAATCAATACACAACTATTTACTCTTTTCTTGAACAATTCAAGAAAAATAAGATGTGAGTTACAATAATATATTTTTTAAGTTATTTTTTTTTTTCGTAGCATCCAATGCGGAAGTTTGTCCGTAGACTTGTTTCTCAGATAAAGCGTAAAACAAAAAAAAGATTAAACAAATAACAGAAGGCGATATCAGTAATACAGTAAACAAGAAAGAAACAACAATGCTTTGAAGAAGTTTACTTTCGCTATCTTTTCAAACTAAACGCATTGTATCCTCAATTATCTTTTGTCTGAATCTTTCCTCTGCCATACGCTTAAAAGACAGTTTATTTCTTATTATCCACAGAAGAACAGTTTGTAACATCAGAAAAATAGCTGAGTTAGAATCATTATATATATATATATATATATATATATATATATATATTTATTTATTTAAAAGAAAAATAATTTTAACGCTATTTGTAAATTAGCGATATAACTTGGGACAGAAAATGAGTAGATATTAAACCTAACTTATGAAATATTGTTAAAAATATCCTCAAGTTTTTATATATAGCCTATTAGCTGAAAAATTCTTACAAGTTTGTATATACTATAATGTGTATTTTATTCTTTGGTAGATTTTAAAATAGTTATTCAAAGGAAGATAAATGACAAACAGAAATTAAATTTATTATATTTTACAAAATATACCCATAAATAAATATATATATATATATATATATATATATACGTATAAGTACGTGCACTTGTACATAATACGCAACAGACAGTAATATTTAAATAGATAAATTAATTAATTAATAAGTATGCATTAGTTTTTAAATAACTCTTTTATTGTTCATAAAAAAATTGTATTGGTTTCTTTAAATTAAAATGAACATACCTAATATTAACCCCTTACCTGTAGACGGATATTTAGGAGATTCACTTCAAAGTGCCGCCGTTCTTTTTCAACTCTAAAATGAGTTTAATTAGGTCTAAAATGAGTTTAACTCTAAAATGAGTTTAAAAATAAAATGTCACGATCGTTTTCAAGGTTATTTTATTGCATTGTCAAACAGTGTCAGCATCATCATAGGTAGCAGCACAATACAGCGGAACATACTTCAGAAAAGACGTCTATATACGCCCAGGGCAGTTAAGGGATTAATTTTTAACAAATTTTGTCAGTGAAATACCAACAGTGTTGTGTTTCTCCGTTTTATTGTTATTTATCACGAAATTTTTAAAAATAATATGCCAGAAATTTATAGGAACTTTTAACTAATTGCGATTTCCACTTAAAATTGTGTATGAAAGATTCTATTAATTAACTTACAAAAATATTTAAGTTGAGAATTATTTGATGCATAATTATATTTAATAATATTCCATAAAAATATTATTATTCTGGGAAATTGAAATTGAATAGTACTAAATAAAAAATTCAAAACGTTTCCCCTATTAACATGAATATTATTTTAGATTCCACGGCTTATTTCCAATAGACTATGTCTCAATGTAATCGTCTGGAAATCTAACTTTACACAATGTTTATTATTTATAAGAAAATTGTTCATAATTTTAATAATATTCATGATTAGATTCATAATATGAAAGTATAATTTTTAGCTGATATTATAATTCATTTTTTAAGTCACGTTTCTAGACTCTGACTTTATATGAGACAAAAACACTCTTTTAAAGCAATAACTTACAGAGTTTACACACTTTTATATAATAAATTTCATATACCAGATATATTTAACTAATTGCGATCTCCATTTAAAATCGTGTATGATAGATCCTCTTTCAACTTTCATATGTAAGAAGTTTCAAGTTATGTATTGTATGATGCGTAATTATATTTAATATGAATGAGTAAAAATAATATTATTTGAGGAACTGCAGAAACAATTCAAAACATGCCCATAATGCTTTTATTGCACTTTCTGTCTTATTTACAATAGACTTGATCTAAAACAAAATCGTTTGAAAATGTTGTGTATAAGAAAACGTTATGTTTTATTCGTGATACATTCATAATGTGAACGTGTAATTTTTAGCTGATTTCTTAAATCGTTTTAAGACTTCTGCTTTTGGACTCTCACATTGTGTAAGACAAAATCACTCTTTTAAGGAATTAACTTAGAATTTACACATATTTAACTACTTCAGTTGAACATTTTCAGATAATTTTCGTACAAATATATTATAGAGTAATCTACTCTTGGAAAAATAGAAAGATCAAAATTAAACTGATTATAAATTTTTACCTCTCAAGGAACCTTTAAAGATTTAAATATGCACTTTAACACTTCAAAATGTCATTTAAAAAAAACTTATTGATGAGATATTAAAATGAAATTTGTTATTGGTACTTAGTCACTAAATAAAGTTTTTATTAGTTAATGTTTTGTGTATTTTAGATAAAATTTTGAAAAACAAGATGTCCAAAATACGAAATGTCTATGCCTAATGTCGAGTATGTTTTAGGGATAAAACAATGTTTCTTGTTTCAGTTAAAATTAATATACGCACTGCGGTGGTACGGGGGCCCGAAGAATCTCCCATGTAAGTAGAAAACTCAAGAGAGATAGTCCAAAATTGAAGCGTGGAGGGGCCTGAAATTCGGCTTAGTCATTGCACCATTTTTTATTTTTTTTTTTTTTATTTTTTTTTTTTTTTTTTTAGGGAAATCAATAACTGCAGGTGAGTACCTAGACCTTTTATAACTGAATTTGTGGCACCAGATTTGGATAATCTTAAACCAAACGTCCTTCTTCCAGTAGTAATAGTATATAGGGTAAGTTAAAGGCCATGTACACCGAACAAATAGGCGGGATATTACTCACCTGAAGCAAAGGATCCTAGACGTCTTCGACACATTTGATAACACTTTGCTACTGAGAACATAGCTGGAAGACTATTATCACTTTGATTAGCATATTAATAATCAGAAACAGTTAAAAATAGCTCAAAACTACAAATTATGTACTTATATTTATTTTTGTATCTACCTGCTTTGTACCTAAAATCAATACACAATCATTTACTCTTTTTTTGAACTGCTCAAGAAACGTAAGTTGTGTGTTACAATAACATTTCTTTATGCTCTTTTCTTCGTAGCATCAAATGCGGAAGTTTGTTCATAGACTTGTTTCTCACATAAAGGGAAAAAACATAATAAGGAGAAACAAAAAACAGAAGGCGATATCAGCAATACAAAAAAACAAGAGGGAAACAACAATGCTTTATAAAGAGTTTACTTTCTCCATCCTTTCAAACTAAAAGCATTGTATCCTCAATTATCTTTTGCACCAATCTTTTCTTTACCATACGCTTAAAACACAGTTTATTTCTTATTATCCACAGAAGAAAGAAGAAAAGTTTGTAACATCAGAAAAACAGCTGAGTTAGAATCATTGTATAAATATTTTTGTATAACTCAATTGTAGCATTATTCGTAATTTGGTAAAATAATTTACTACGGAAAAAGACTAGATTTCAAACATTATATTTGAAGAACTTTTAAAGATATCCTCAATATATTATATAAACTATTATCCGAAAAATTCTCATAAGTTCATATGTACAAAAATAATTATTTTAATAGATATGTATTTTATTTCTTGAGTAGTTTTTTGAATTGTTATTCAAAGGTAGGTAATTCACACAGAGAAAATAAATTTATTCGCTTCTACAAAATATACAGTAAACTCTCGTAAAATGCGGGTGAGAGTTTGCCTCATGAATATTACAATTTTACTTTTTAACACCACTAATTTTTTAACGAAGCAACTGCTTTATATAAAAACTAAAACTAGTGTATAAACCAATAGATTGAACTCTAAAAATTTAATGGTGTTAAAAATAAAACTGTTTTATTTATTTGTCCTCTCTGCTACCGCGTTATACTAGAATTTACTGTATATACCTATAAGTACGTGCTTGTACGTATATCCGCAACAGACAGAAATATGAAATATATATATATATGCATTAGCTTTTAAACATTTCGTTTAATTTTCATTAAAAAAAAATATATATATATTTTACTAAATTGAAAAAAACATAGTAATATTAATATTCAAAAAAAAAAAAAATTCTTAGTTAAATACCCCCACTGTTGTACGTTTTTATATATCTCTTTTTATTGTTATTTCTCACGAAAATGTTTAAGATAATTTAAAAGAAATTTAAAGAATTTCTCACTGATTGCGATTTCTACGTAAACTTGTTTATAACAGATCTTATTTCAGATTTCATAGATAAGAAGTTTCAAGATACGACGCATAATTATTTTTAATATTAATCATTAAATATTTTGTTAGTTATATTTTTGGAGATTGAAATAGAAAATAATCAAACAAACAATTCATATCATATCCATTATTGACAAGAATGCTTTTTGAAACTTTACGTATCTCTCTCTCTCTCTTTTTTTTTTCCAGTAGACTAAATCTGAATGAAATTATCTGAAGTATAACGTTAAACAATGTTATTTCTAAGAAAACCAGCAAGCTTTGTCCGCTACGCTGGTCACAATATTTAAGTGATGTCTCAAAAGTCCAAAACATTATTATTAATATATATATATAAATATTCACTGAAATCAGGCGAAACTTAAAGTTTCCGCTGTGTTCGATGACAGTTTTTCCCGCTCACAAAATGAGATGTCCGCGTCCCCGCGACATCCTCACTTTTTACTCTCTTCTCCTCCACAGGAGAGTTAGAAGTTTCGCGAAATCCTACTAAAGTGCATATTGCGTACATTTAATCAACATCCACACACCAAAATTCGGCATTCTAAGGTAATTTGACGTCTGTCTTAATAGGGGGTGGACGATTTCGTAAATTTCAATATAACGCATGTTGTATACCCATAACCGACCCACATATAAAAAAAAATGCCTTCTGAGATAATTGTAGAAAAACTATGTTTTAAAAAGTGTTTCTTTCCCAGCTCTAAAAAGTGGGTATTTGGGGGAGGGGTTTTCTTAAGATCTCTTTATACTAAGTGTTGTATACGTATAACAGATCCGAACAGAAAAATAAATAAATAAATAAATAAATAAACATTGCTTTTCTAAAACAATTTTGAGCTTATTTAAGCTTGAAAACATGTTTTTTGCCCACACCACGTAGGAGGTATATGCGGGTACAGACTAATTTTGGAAAATTCGTTTGTGGTACGTGTACTGGGTTTGCATATACCCATTTAGCTAACCATTATCGGAAAAGGTGGATATCATAAAAGAATCGATGCCTGAAAATTCACATCTTACGGCCGAAGAACTGTCATATGCACTAAATATTCCAAGTAGTACAGTGTATGATTGTAGAGGATTGAGTATGTAATCCGCTATGATGTGTTTTTGTTCGATATTTTAACGCCGTAGAACCAGCTAGTGCTAGTCCGGATTTTAGCATGTGAATCTTTGCTTTCATGAAAAAAAAAAAAAAAAAAAGAAGAAGCTTTATTTCTTAAATGACTCTTTATTGCTAAGTTGAAGTTAATACTGTACAAAAAAAATGATGAGGGGGGGGGGGGAGAAAACGTATTAATAAAATATAAATATTTCAACCTCCTCACCCTTCCACCCAAAATTTTATTTTTCTTTCAAAAAAAAAAAAAAAAAAAAAAAGGTTTTGATGAAATTCTAGCAAAAGCAGAATTTATTTTTGATGGAGGACTATTAGGTTTTTTTTTGTTTGTTTGTTTTTGTTTTATTATAACATCTCTTTCAAATTATTCAGTTATATTTTAGATAAATTTTCAATTTCGTTAAATGTCCTACTGTCATAAAACTGGTATCGTAAAAATCCGTAGATTGAGACTAATAGTCATCCGTACTCATAATGTTACCAGAAAAAATCATCACTTCACCGAGTAACACTAAGAGGGAAGTTTCCCCTCTCCCCTCCTCCCCCCCAAAAAAAAAAATACTTTGTATATGGATAGGATAGAATGTAATGATTTATTATAAACTTTTCGCACCAAACCAAACAATATATTCGGAAATATACTTAAATATCTGTCATAAAACCAAAAAGAAAAGAAAAGCTGCTTGAATTTACATTTTCTCAAGGTAATACTTTTCCATCATTATAACGCTTTGTCCTAGATTAAAATTAATGCCAGGCAGCGATTTACTAAATACGTTCGCGATGATTTGTACCCCTTATCATATTCACCAGGCACGGCCCTTACAAATTTACACCTCTTCTGGCCACTTTGAATTCACTTCTTTAAAGACTATCAAAACGAAAATTTTAAATTTATTCACAAGTATTAACTTCAGTTAAATTCTTCTTCAAAAAAACATACTGATTCTATAGTGAAAAAAAAATCAACCTACCAGATCTTTGACAAAATTTCATAAAAGAAAACGGAGCTTATGGAATACGACGAAATTTTACTGTGTCTTTTTTCAGTTGCATTGTTTTCTATCAACATAATGTTGTGAATTTTCTGAATGACCTAATTTTTATATAGGTATCCACTCATATACAGATGTTATTCTTTTCCATATTTATTTACATAATTTGTCTTTTTTTTTTTTTTTTTTTTAATGGCGATATTTTAAAATAAAAGAATTTGCGTATTTGTGTTCAACCCTTTATGTACTGTAGGGGTATATTTATGATAGTGGCGTCAGAGATCGTAACGTTCTACTTTTACGGTTAAAATATTTTTGGTGTGAAATTTAACATTGGAGAAAATAAAGTATTGCATTTCAGGTGATTAATGAAAATATAAATTCTGAATCTAACTAAGTTCGTACGATATATATATATATATATATATATATATATATATATATATTGTTTTAAAAATGCAACTGAAAAATTAGCATTTTAAATACCATATAATTAAGAAAGAGAGGAAAAAAATATAATTTTTTATTAAGCATTTTATTGAAAAAAGCAAATTTACTTAGGATGTAATAGCATACATAACAAGATTGTACCTAATATATTACTTTTTTGTAAACATTTATATTCTTTTTTAGCTCTTTTTTGCTTTTAATTTCTATTTTATTCTCCAAATAAGGTGTTTTTTTAATAGTTATTACGAAAATGCAGATACAATCCCAGCTTAAATAACTGCCGATTTCGAGGACAATTTAAATCTATTCCTTGAAATTTATAAAATAAAATATGAAATATGTTTCCTTTTAAAATGTACAAATTTGAGGAAAGAAATGGCCACATAATTACCTTTTTGTATTAAAATGAAAAATAAATAATAATAATAATAATAATAATAATAATACAATCAATGACATTTATTTTATGCAAAACTTCTAAATATTTAGATATTTCGTTATTGAAGGGGAAAAAAAAAAGGGAAAAAAAGTTTCTCATAAAATTTTAAACGCTAATTTTTAACAGTTTTATATGATCTTAATATGGCAAACAGTCTAATATGAATGTTCCATTGCGTACTTTATGTGTAAAAGGATTAGATATAATCAAGGGGTTTTATTATTATGTATTTTTTGTTGGCAAGTTAAATATACGTATATATAATGATACATTTTTAATATAATATACAGGATGTTTGTAATTATAGTTACAAATTCACTATAATTTTAAAGCCACCCATTAGAGCGATTTGATATTTTACAAGAGCAATCGTGAAAAAAAAAAAAAATATATATATATATATATATTTCCAAATGATGCGTTATTTATCCATAAGGTATTTGTTTCATGAAGCTCCTCTTTTTCTCTTTTCACTATAAGTGTTTCCGCTGTAAGCACGTATTCTGGTCTTTTTGCTAAGAAAAATTGTAGTAAACCCTTGAAGCTTATTGTTTCCTGCTGTTTCATTGTGTTGCTAGCATCATTCCTGTGTTTAATGAGTCCATTTAGACGTTTCCCCTAATATTACCCTGACAACGCCATCTATAGGAACACGATGGTAGTTGTAAAATTATAGCGTTTTGAAATCGTAACTTTAATTATAATCACCCCGTTCATAACAATATATTATATTTTGTGTTCAAAAAGAAATATGCCAATATCTGTTATCTATGAAGCGGATTATTAAACATCTGATTTTAAATGAGGAGCATTTATAACCTCGTTAATTGTAAAATTATTGATTCCGTCATTTAAAAAAAGAACCTGATGGATTATTCCTGAAACTCACTAATTTATCGAATCCCATTTAATGAAGCTTAGTGTATATTGAAAACGCCATTAAAACGTAAAACTTTTCGTTTTCATTTTCTGAAGTTATATTAAATGGATGTGGTTATTGATTGATAGGTTTATTAATGATCAATTTGATTTTATTGAAATTATTGCATTTTAAATTTTACTAAAAACGCATTAAAATAATTTTGGTAAAGTTCATAGAATAAAGAATGTGCTTGGAAGTTTATACTTATAATTTTGCCATCAGATTTTTTTTTTTTAACGTTTTACGTATAAAAACTTTTGAAACACACGTTCAATATATATTATATATACATTATTACAATGATTCTATAATGCCGAGATAATAAAATGTCATGATACATTGTTAAAAATTTCAAAAGAAAAAAGTACTGTAAAATTATTTATCTTCAATGTTATGTACAATTACAGTGAAAAGAAAATGAATATGTTAAAAAATCTGTTGCATATACATATTGGTTTTTGGCTAATATTATCCTAAAAATGTCTTGCCGGAGCATATTAGGAATTTACAATACGTTATCTTTGGTAGAAACATGTATTTCTAATTGTTATTGAGAAATTATACAGTTAAAAAATACAAAAATTCAGAATAACGATTAAGAATCTCGATTTGTTTATTTTTAAAAGAGAATTTTTGTAAATTCCCACAGACTCTGAAAAAAATATTTCAGTAAATTAACAGGAATATTTTACTGTGTATTCGCAAGAATTAAAAAAAAAAAAAAAACCAGGGATATATTTATAAATATATGAAAAAATAAAAAATACTGAGAAAATAATTATTACCAAAATTCCGTATAACAAATAAGGGACCTGTTTAAAAAAAGAGTAATAAATCTCAAATTATCAACAAAAAAGAGTGTTAATCTATATCTGCATATCAGACTTTAACAAAAGGTAACACTAAAAAAATTATTAACAATTAGAATGATAAATTGAAAGCTTAAAAGAAAATATTATAAGATTGTCGATCTATATTAGACTTTAACAGACGGAAGAATAACAAACTTATTGAAAAATATAATGAGATAAATCATAAGTTGACAGCAAATAGGATTCTCAATCCATATAAGACTATAACAAACGGGAATAATGTTAAACTTAAAAAATAGAGTGATAAATCTCAAGTTGACAATAAAATCATGAATCCATATCAGACTATAACGAAAAGGGACTATAAGAAACATATTAATAATTGTAAACAGAGGAAAATCGTTAAAAAAAAGCAAAAAAGCAAAAAAAAAAATAATAATAATAATAATAATAATAATAATAATAATAAGTTTTTTTTTTTTTTTTTTTTTTTTTATCAAATAAAAGTTAGTACTCAACTATTTACTCTTTTCTACGACAGTTCAAGAAAAGTAAGATGTAAATTGTCATAATATTTCTTTCTGTTCTTTTCTTTGTAGCCTCAAATGCGAAAGTTTGTCCGTAGATATGTTTCTCAGATAAAGAAAAATACACAAACAAAAGAAACAAATAACAGAAGGTGATATCAGCAATACAGTAAACAAGAAGGAAAGAACAATACTTTGAAAGAGACCTCTTTCTTCTTTCTTTCAAACTAAAAGCATTGTATCCTCAATTATACTTTGTCTGAATCTTTTGTTCTGTCATGCGCTTAAAAGACAGTTTATTCCATATTATCTAGTGAAGAACGGTTCGTAACATCAGAAAATAGCTGAGTTAGAATCATCGTTTTTTTTTTTTTTTTTTTAACATAATTTTAACGTTATTTGGAATTCAGTAAAATAACTTAGTAAGGGAAAAACTAAAATTTCAAACGTAATTTTTGAAGGATTGTTAAAAATATCCCTAAGTTATTATATAGACTATTATCTGAAAATTTTTTAAAAGATCGTATATGCTAATTTTTTATTTTATTTTATTTGATTTATTAATTTATTTATTTTTTAATAAGTATGTATATTATTTCTTTGATAGTGTTTTGAATAGTTTGTTGAAAAAAAGATGCGGGTTACTTAAAATATATATATATATATATATATATGTATATATTTAATTCCCCCCTCCCCCCTCCCACAAAAAAAAAAAAAATGTCATTTCATTTCTTTCAATTGAAATAAAAGCATGTAACATTATAAAAAAAAAAAAAAAAAAAAAAAAAAAAAAAAAAGAAATACACAAAAAGTTCTTCGTTATTATGTACGCCACCTTATAATTATTTCTCTCGAAGGTGTTCAAGATATATTGCTAGAAATTTATGAATATGTGATTATTTATTTATTCGTTTATTATTATTATTGTTATTATCATATTTCTTTTTTTTTTTTTTTTTTTTTTTTTTTTTGCACACACCTTTGTCACCAAAATCTATCTTTTACTAGGTCTGTGAAGAAAGTATTGAGATTGAATTTTTTGCGCCAAGGAGAGTGCCAAAGGGTAAAGTTAGCGGGTTGTATAGATTGGTTGGCTGGGTTTCACATCACACTAGTGCTGCGCAATGGATAATTGGCGGCGGTTGAATAGGTGGTACGGAACGTACAGAATCTGGTAAAAGTTTGTTGTACTTGAGTCTTTGTAGCGCACAGATCGCTCATGAAGCCCACATATGTTTGAATATGGCTTTTGTTTTTTAGAATGTGTTGGGCTTCCCTCAAGTTTTCGAACTTCAGACAATGTGGTTAAAATGAAGTCTGTTTTAGACTATTTTCGTCGTATCAGTGTCGAATGATTGAGGAGATGTTGGAACTTAACGAAATTGATCAAATCGTCGTGGAGGAACCATAGATGCGGAAAATGTGTGAAAAGCCCCTGTCCAAGTTCATGGCAAAACACATCGTCGCAACTCTACCCCAAACACCGACAGCGACGATCTGTAATTTAGGACCATTATGGAATTTTTTTTTACTTTTGTTCTGCTAAAATACAGTTTAGGAAGTTGTTGTCAGTTTGTTTTTAATTGTTTTCTCAATCTCAAGAATCTGCAGAGAAACCTACCGAGAATTCTGGGCAGTATTCCAGCTAAAGTCCTGCAAGTGGGCTTCAATGAATAGTAGAATCTTTAGCAACGGTATTTCAATGCAGGAGGAGTGTGTTTTGAAGAATATTAAGTTTCTGTAACATTACTCTTCAAATAAACAAATTTTACGAAAGCAGTCTCATTACTTTCTGGACAGACCTTGTAGCTTACAATATCTTGTTGGTAACATACTGAAATGCATTCATGTTTTAGATAGCAATATGTTAATAAAACTGAACTTTTCGGACTAACATCTGGACTTCTTTCCTGAGCATGGGGTAAAGTTTTGCGCAGGACATCTCTATATTTGAAAGCCATGTCATAGGACGTGGGAACGAAAGTATGGTTTCAAATACTACTGGTCTCTCATCAGGGACACACCAACAGATTCCCAACAGAATAAACAGCCATTATTATTATTATTATTATTATTATTATATTTTAATCCAGTACTCTTACATTCCTCTGTAATTAATTTGTATACGCATGAGAAGTGTAGATTCTACAAAACGTTACGTGATAAACCGTTTTGGTATTAATATATGAATAAAGTGCTTTTTTTTTTTTTTTTCAGAATCACTTAGTTTCATGTATAGGACAGAAAAAAGTTCAAATTTGTTGTACAGTGTAAATGCTTATCTTATCTCACTTTTTGTGAACCAGGTTTATTGTACAACAACCTGTGACCCACATGATATCATTTCGATTTACATCCGAACAATTACAAGACTATTTGTACAGTCGGTAGCAAAAGTGCCCGAACACTGTCAAAAATTCCTATGTGATAAAAGTACACTTTATACGGTATTGTTAAAGAAATCCTTATCGAATCTTGTTCTTAGACTGACTAAGAACAGGATTCAGCAAGGATTTTTTTTAACAAAAATGTATTAAGTGCACATTTTTTACATAGGAATTTTTGATAGTGTTCGGACACTTTTGTTACCGACTGTACATAACGATCTTGCAACAATTCCTTACCTATAAATGGAAAATGGACATCTAGATAAAATCGAGTAAAATATATGTAATGTAAAGTATGTGTATTTTTAAGGCATGTGATACTTTATACTATGATTTTATAGCAAGACAATTCATAGATAAAAAATGATCTATGGAAAAATGAATTTTCTGGTTTAAAGAGAAAACTTAATTTTAAAATTCAGTATGCGTTTATGCATCAAAATTTAATTTAGATGACTTGTATATAATTGTGATAATGATAACTTGGTATACAAAAATAGGTTATTTAAATAAGTTATATATATATATATATATTTTATTGCATAATTAAAAATACAAATCACACATAAAAAGCATGTTACTTTTGTGTAAATTTACGCAATTATAAAATAAGGCGTTCAAAACAGGATAAATCAATTGTATTTATTGTCTATTAATAATATCAATAAACATTAAAAATAAAGAAATCGAATGTTTTAAATTATAAATCATAATTTATTGTACCCGTGACATACATAAAAATGTAAAAAAAAAGAATATATATATATATATATATATATATATATATATATATATATATAGAGAGAGAGAGAGAGAGAGAGAGAGAGAGACAATAAATCAATTTCGACCTTAATTCTAGTAGCAGGGGGTCTTCGATTTTATAATAAAAATTTAAAAGAAAAAGGTTTAAATGTCAAGCTTTATTTGATGATGGAGATTAGTCTATGATGAATGAATTTCCATAAAGCTATCAGGCCATATGTCAATAAAGAATAAAATTAAGCCCATAAACATCGTTTATTAAAAATCGATAGCAGGATTTGAAGATTTATATATATAGAGAGAGAACAAAATAGATAAAAGTAGGTCATTTTTATGAACAAATGAGCAATTTTTTTCTCCCTGCAACTATTAATTAAAAGAATTATTAATAGTCTGCAAAAAAATAAACGACAAAATATTTAAATAACGCTACTCCCAACCAAGAAGTATATGACTATATTAATCTTTCTGATTTTAAAATTAACGTCTATATTGATTCGCTTCAGAAATTGGGTCCAAATTTTTTTCTACATCAGTCTATTGACTTAAAAGACAGTATCGCTCGAATAGAAACCGCTTTAGCAAAAATCCCTGACACCCATACAGATAAAATTAGGAATATTGCCCAGGAGGAATGTATTGATAAAATGAAAAATAATAATATCAAAGAGCTAAAAGTTTTTAAAAAATAATGATAAAATTACATGTTTGTTAACGGACAAATCCAGAAAATTACTAATTGTGAATAAATTCGATTACATAAATAAGATGGGACACAAAAAACAAAATTTTTTTTCTGAAGAGTTAAAAAATGACCCGAAACAACATGCTTTACGTAAAAAAATAAAAAAAAAAACTCATTAAAGAAGGAAAATGGCCGGAAAATACTGCCCCCTCCTCCCTTATTTATAATCATGCTCCCAATACCCCTAGAATCTTTGGAAGTTTAAAAGTCTCTGAAATAAAACTAATAATTCTACAAGAACATTTTTTCAAACCCCTTAAAAACGAAACCTATAGCTGGTTTAGGTACGTATTTTTTCGCGGTTAACAATAATGAGTATGATATTTCGACCACTCTAAATAAATTAAATAACCTTGATAAAAATATTCAGTTCACTCATGAAATAGAAAATAACGGAATATTAAATTACCTGGATGATACCCTAATCAAAACTGAAAACAATACTTTAGAAACCACTGTTTATCGAAAACCGAAATGTAGCACCGAAATTATCAGTAACAGAAGTAAAACTCTTTCTGGCATCTGGTATCGAAATATCTGGTTTTTATAAAATCACTTTTATCAAAGAAAGTAAAAATAATGGCTATTACATTGGTATGACCAAACGTAAGATTAAAAGCAGAATAAAAGAACATGCCGCTGATATCAAATTCGGTAAAATAACTACTGCCCTCACTAAGAACAACGCAAATGATATTATCGATATTAAATTTCAGGATGTTCGCAAATTAGCAAACTACAATAACGCAACTTACGCTTCGAATCGCGAAACTAGAAAAATTGTCTCTAACTCGACTTCTTGTAATGAGAACGACCCAGCTCGAGACCAATCTAAAATGAATACTATTCAATCGCATATTAATCGTGCCATTGTCGTTTGCTCAAATAAAATGTTGCTCAACAAAGAAGTTAACAATATTAAGAAAATTACCGCTAAAGCAGGTTTTGAGAAAGACGTAGTCGATAAACTTTATAAAAAATGATTAAAAAACTTAATGTTATCCATAGTTTTAATAAACCTAAACCTGACTTCATCCCAGCAATGTCGTACGAATGCCGCCAGAAAAATAAATATAGAAATACCAATTAAGCCAAATTAAAAATATTTATCTAACTATACAGAATGAGAAAGACAAAATTGACCCAATCGAAACATCTGGATTTTATAAAATCACTTTTATCAAAGAAAATAAAAATAATGGCTATTACATTGGTATGACCAAACGTAAGATTAAAAGCAGAATAAAAGAACATGCCGCCGATATCAAATTTGGTAAAACTACTACTGCCCTCACTAAGAACAACGCAAATGCTATTATCGATATTAAATTTCCGGATGTTCGCAAATTAGCAAACTACAATAACGCAACTTACGCTTCGAATCGCAAAACTAGGGAAATTGTCTCTAACTCGATTTCTTGTAATGAGAACGACCCAGCACGAGCCACTAACCTTAACTGGTCTGGATTTTGGAACGGATATAAACAAGTTCGTCAAAAAGAAGCAAGCCGCCTCAGAACTATCTTTGAAGAAGGAGGGGAGGGGGCAATTTTCGAGATGTAAAGTAAGGTTTACCATGTTTTAAATATTCTCGTGATTTGTATAATAAATACTTTATAGAAATGTTTAGAAGTTTATAGAAGTTTGTTATATATAAAACACACACAGACAGAGAAAAAAAAAAGAAAAAAATGTGTATGAAAACTAATTTTAAAATGGTAGAAACATAAAGTTATTATTTATATTAACTTGGGGGCTTTGGTGACCAATCCACGATTGACTGCCACTCCGACTCTCTTCGCTCATTAACCTCTGTGGGACTCATTACAAACTTTTACATTTAAAACTTTTAACAATTAAAAATAATATAGCTTTTAAATAAAAGACCACACCTTTCAATTATCTTTGTTTTTTACACCTTTTTCTTAATTAATATTATTTTTATGAATATGCAATAAAACTTTACCTTAAAATTCATTTTTGAATAAAATTATTCTTATGCGCCCATATCAGGAGCTTGTCGAGAATGAAAGATCATGTGGTATAAATAACATACTTATGTTTTAACTTTATAAATTCTCGCGATAAAATATGACAGGCATGAAAAATGATACACGATTTTGCTTCAAAGTTTTGATAAAATGATTAAAAAAATCTATTTGTCTTAATTTACATGTTCCTGAAGAAATAAATAATGGAACTTGTTCAACCTTGTTCCGCAACCTCTGAAAATTTATTTTAAATTTTATTTCGATAATAACTATTCTTTATCCAATGAAATAATGAAACAAGAAAGAAAGATCATGCAGTACGCATTCATTAGTAACACTTTCCAACTGTACGTAATTGTTGTATCGAATATCTCTTAATATTCTTTGCCTACGTTATCACGCAACAGACAGAGGGACTGAAAAATATACAGATAGACTAATTGATTTTAAAATTACTCTTAGGCATTTTGGAAAGAGTTAAAAAGGCTTAACGCAAAGGAAAATGCAGCCTTTAGATTATAATTGGAGCTTTTGATCTCTCTGAATATTTTAGTGTAGCCCTGTAAATCAGAGACTTAATCATATCATATTTTATACAAAATATTATTTTAGAATATTAACAATACATTTCAATATTTTTATGATTTTTACAGTAGAAAGATTTTTAAATATAACTTTAAAAAAATTCTGTCCTAAAACGTAATGCAGTGGCTTTTTTTTTTTTCTCCCTGTAAACAAACTAGTTATACAGGACCTATTAATGTCATTTTAAATGGGGAACATTCTATATCGAAAATATTTATAAAAATAACACTCATAGAACACAATGCTTTCGAATGCTTTTGGGTGTCCCTGTACACAAACCAGAAGAGACATTCACTCCATTTTCAATATGGAATATCCGATAGTTAATTTCAATAAAATATATCAGATTCGAGAAATTCCATAAATATTTACAGGAGTTAGAGTGCGGGCAGACAGACAGACAGATGGACAGATACACAAACTGAAATCATATTCACACTTAAAAATGTTAGAAAGTGTTAAAAACGCTTAATGTAAACGAAAGTACAATTCTAGCAATTTTTTATTAATAGTTCTTAATATAAATGGGTATTTTTGTGTCACCCTGTAAATCTAATGCTAATCATGCTATATTCTATGCAAAGCATTTTTTTGTGCATATAAATAACATATTTAAATTTCCTAAAACTTCGTGGAAAGTAAAGTTATTAAGATTTGATTTGTAGAAATATCTCTCATAGAACGCAATGCTTTGGAATACTTTTGAGTGTCCCTGTACATAAACCGATGGTGGTATTTCCATTTTATACAGACAACATTCAATTGTGAACTTGAATAACATATTTCAATTTAATTGAGATATGTTTACAGTAAAGGTATGAAAATATGGTTTATAGAAATACCTCTCATAGAACACAATGGTTTGAAATATTTTCGGGTGTCTCTGCACACAAACCAGTAGAGGTATAAACTCCATTTTCAATAGGGAACATCCGATAGTGAAATTGAATAACATATATCAGTTTCAAGAAAGTTAGAGATCAGTTAGAGCTCGGACAGACAGACAGGCAGACAGACAGACGGACAGGCAGATACACAAAACTGAAATCTTATTCCACTTAAAAAATGTTAGAAAGTGTTAAAAACGCTTAACGTAAACGAAAGTACAATTCTAGCAATTTTTTAATGATCGTTCTTAATGTAACTGGATATTTTTGTGCCACCCTGTAAATCGAATGCTAATCATGCTATATTCTGTGCAAAGCATTCTTTTGTGCATGTAAATATCATATTGCAATTTCCAAAAACTTCGTGGAAAGTAATTAAAATTTGATTTATGGAAATATCTCTCATAGAACGCAATGCTTTGGAATAATTTTGAGTGTCCCTGTACATAAACCGATGGTGGTATTTCTTCCATTTTATACAGAAAACATCCAATAGTGAACTTGAATAACATATTTCAATTTCATTAAAATATGTCTACAGTAAAGGTATGAAAATATGGTTTATAGAAATACCTCTCATAGAACACAATGCTTTGAAATACTTTCGGGTGTCCCTGTACATAAACTAGTAGAGGTATAAAGTCCATTTTCAATAGGGAACGTCCGATAGTGAACTTGTATTGAATAACATATATCAGTTTTAAGAAATTCCATAAATATTTACGGGAGTTAGAGCGCGGACAGACAGACGGACAGACTGACAGACAGACAGACAAACCGATGTCATAAACACTTTTCAACCTTGTTGAAATGTATTAAAAAGGATAAAATTCATAAAAACGGAAAAATATTATTTTATATAAAATTTATAATTTTGTGTCGAAATTATAACTCAGTGAAAAATCTTCATTTAAAAACTTTAAATTACTATAAAGTATTAAATATTAATAATTTAGTTAAATTTTTAAATTTTTAATTATGTAACACTTTCAATAATTGAACAATGAAATGAATTTCTGTCAGATTTTCATTTTTATGGAAATTCTTTTATATTTGTTTATTAAAAAAAAAAAAAAAATGAGATTGATGAGGCTATAAATGCGTTTTTTTTTTCATCGATTCCAAGAAATGAATGGTTAGAGGCATTTAATCTTTGGAATATTCGCCGACAGAAGCGCAATGATGCTGGGGAGACTACTTTGAACACACCTAAAATTTGGTAAGTTTGACATTAATTACCTGGACATATCTCAAAAATGTCAGAGTGACCCTCGTATATATATCGATCTGATAAAAAGGTAAGAAAATCAGGAATTACGCTAAATAGTTTTAAACTATTTATTAATTAGATTAAATTTATTAAGCGAAAATTTGTTATTTTCAAAATTTGCTAATTACTACATATTATTTAAACTTATTCTCTCTATCAAATAATAGATTTTTCCTAAAAACATAAATTCATTTTAAAATAAAATTGTACGTTTAAAAAAAATAAAGAAAACGCTTTTATCGAAATTTGAACTAAAAAGTACAAAATATCTACCTTTATAGTATTAAAATGAAGTGTAAGAGAAAATCGTGTGAGTGACACACCACAATATTTACATACTTTTAATTTTTTAATAAAATAATTTAGAATTAAACTAAAACCATTTCTAAAAAATTTCTCCTGACTGGGCACGAACGTTAGATCTTTAGGTTCGTACCCCGGAGCTTTACCTCACAGCCACAGAGTTCAATTAGGGAAAGACTTTTTTTACAATATAGGTTTTTTTTTTTTTTTTTTTTTTTTTTTTTTTTTTGCTCCCAGAGCGGTTACAAACATACTTACAGGGGAAGCTAATAAAAGCGTGTTAAAAAATATTAAGATCAAGTCAAAGATATAGATCAATTCATATTTGGACGGTTCATTGTAAAAGTGCTGTAACTCCATATTTTTTAAATATGCATATTTTTGCTTAATTGTATCACATTTAGTCTTATATTTCATTATAAAAGTGAAGAAACTCCAATAATTGCATTAAAATCACATAAATGTTTTTTTTTTTTTTTTTTTTTTTTTTTCTTATAGAAAATTAAAATTTCTAAATATTCATTATAAATCTAAATTACTTCAAAATATTTTTCTTATAATTTGTAAATTCTTATAACTCGTATTTGTATTAATCACTAAAAATCTACTAAACACTTACTGAATCTTGACTTTTTTTTCTACACATAAATTTGAAAAATCTCGCTTTTTCAAAATCCATTTACAAAGAAATAATTCTCCTTTACAATGAACGACCCATTTTTTAATCTGAATTGAAAATTATGATATATATATATATATATATATACTGCAATAACAACTTAAAATGTTATAGAATAAGCCTTTGCGTTAATTTTTAATTAAAAAACTATAAACAATATCATTAAAAAATATATTTTATATAAAATAATAATAATAATAATAAGTTTAATTTTTAGTATTTTTATTAATTGCGGGACTCCGAGCGGTTTCCTGTGCCCCTTTGGGGCGCCCTGCTCAGCTCTTTATTCCTTTTCGCCGTCCAGACTGTCTTCGTCAACGCACGCAGCTGTTTTCTGCTGCACTTATATTTTCAAGGAGATTTTAATTTTAATTTTAATTCTTTTTTTTTTTTTTTTTATCTCCTGCTGCTTCACTCAGGTTAATTTTCCTGCTAACGTGGGGGAGTTTCTGAGACTAAAATTCTAAATTTAGTTTTTAATTAAAAAGCCTTCGGCTTTTTAATATTTTGATTTCTGTAAAATTATTTTTATGTTTTTTGGCACTTTCGATGGAGGTAAGCAACGGTTGCGACCGATTGCAGGTACTCCGAAGCAAATACGTTGACGTTGACGTTATCAGTTTATGCAGGAAGAGATTTTTTCTATATTAAAATTCTTTAATTCCGACGATTCTATATTTATGCTTGGAATTTCACTTATAGGCGTAATTTTTTATTTATTTATTTATTATTATTATTTTATTATTATTATTATTAATATTTATTATTAAGTTTAAATCATTAAATTGCAAGAAATGTAAAATAATAGAAATTTTATATTATTTCACTACTGAAATGTTGAAATAAATCCAGAGAGTTTCCTTCATTTGTTTTATTTTATTTATTTATTTTATATTATTTTTCTCGCTTGATATTTTTGTTTACTTTTAATAAAAATATTTTCATAAAACTAGAAACAGATTTATAAATACATTTTCGTCCATTTTTCTCCTATAACCAAAAATGTAAAAAAAAAAAAAAAAAAAAAAAAAAAAAAAACTTTATTAATTTTATTTTCTAAATCTTGAATATTCTCTAACATTAACATAATCTTTTTTTTTTTTTTTTTAATCATTTATTGATCCAATCTGTAATCACAATGTGTCAGATACTTCTGTCGACACACCAAGATAGCCGAACAAGAAGTCTCATTTATATCGATTTTGTCATCACAAGATGTTTCACGGAAATTATCTTCGACATAAGAGTCTTAATTAACCAATATGTTTTAACAACAGTCTATTTTTTTTTTATAATCAACTATTTAATTATTCCAATATTCGAAGAAAAAATGGTATAAAAAAAATACATTTTAAACTTTTTTTTTTTTTTTTTTTTTGTATGAAAAAAAAAATCTTTTAATGACAGTTTTTTAATTAATGTGTATAAAGAAAATAAAAAAAATATTTAAGAAATATAGAATTTTGATTGCTTTTTGTAGAGATTTTTAGAAATATTTTCAAGAGAGCATAATTTGATATCTATTAGTTTATTGGGAACAAATAAATTTGCTTATCTTAAATGTAATAACTGAAAAAAAAAAAAAAAAAAAAAAAAAAAAACTGATATATTTATATAGAATTAAATAAGAAATTTTTATCTACTTTTCAGAGGGTATAGTTTTAAATTAGAATAAAATTATAAAAATACATTTTTAAATTGTTTCTGAAGTTATTTTTAAATGATTTCATTATTTACAAATTAAAATATATATATATATATATATATATATATATATATATATATATTATAAATCTATCGCTTGAATATCACTATATTGCAAACTATATGACTATCACTTGACTATAAATGAATCACTGTCAAATTATTGCAAACACATAAAATTACCAATTTTGACTGTAAAAATAAAAAATTAGTAAAAGTTACTTATACAGAATAATATCAGAGAGATTTTATTACTTTCCACATACTTTCAAAATGTACGTATATTTCATGCATTAATTTTCATTATGTACACTTGATTCATACGCATTTTATAGGTATCATCTTTAGTTCAGATACTTAACTAATAAATATAGTATTAGAAGCGAGATGACGTTTATAAATATTTCATTCAATGAATAACATATTGCCAAAGAAATATTAAAGGATTCATCATCGAATCTGAAGACATCATTAGGGTAGCAATTCGTGTTTTTCCATTATTATGCATGAGAAGCGATTTCGATACGGTTTAAATTGAAAGTATTCCATCAGTAGCATCTAAAATGTTTTATATTGCATCTAGAATTTACTTTATTGTATGAAGACTTTGCAGTATTTAGTGGGAATTTTACACTGAAAAAAAAAAAATCCCGTAAGATTACGGGAAAAGTCCGACAGCAGAGATTCCAGACAAAGCCCATAAAAAAAAAAAAAAAAAAAAAAAAATGTAATTTAAGGTTATTATATACTTAATTTACGGTCTAAGCGTTTCTTTTCACGGGCTTTGTCTGGAATCCCTGCTGCCGGTCTTTCCCCGTAATCTTACGGGATTTTTTTTTTTACAGTGTACTTTAGTTTCCTCTACACACAGAGAATAAAAAAAGGCTTTGTTGGAACAAACAAGACATTTTTATTCAATATACACAAATATATATGCAAAAACGTATGGAAAGATTGTAAAAAACATACCAAGAACCAAAAAAAAAAAAAAAAAAAAAAAAATATCGAAAAATATACACCAATACAACTAAAAAAGGGAAATATTAACTTTATGTTTAACAGATAGGGATAGTAGTGAAAATATAAGACCTTAGTACATAAATAAAATCAGAGCATATATATATATATATATATATTCTTCCAACAGAAAGATTATTATTTTTTAAAGCAAAACGATATGAGATGCTATATGAATTGTGTATTGCAGCGAGTTTGTAAATGAATATAGACTATAATTTTAATACTTAACTTATCATGCCCTACGAATTTTTATTTGAAGATGCAATAAATACTATAAATAAAACCACCAAACATCTACTAAAATGTATTTTTGGTAAATATATATAAATATTAAAGCAAATATAAAAAACATGTGTTTTATTTTAATATTTTAAAGTATATTCTTAAAATGCCTGGGAAAGAAATATCAATGTATATACCTATGTAATGAATATATATATATATATATATATATTTGAAATTTATATATTGCTTTATTAATGTAATAATCAAGGATATTGAAATCATTATTGGCTACACTGTAAAAAATAACAGCAGTTTTACAGCAAAATCTGCTGAAATAGAATAATTTTCAGCAGAATCAGCAGTAAGAGAATCTCACTTTATAGCTGTAAATTACCTTATTTAACAGAAAAATGTGGTGGGAAATTGGTGCCAGCAAATTCGGCTCTAAAAACTACCGCTATTCTTTTTTTTCAGTGTATATGAAATCAGCATCGCTTTTTTAACACTAAGAAACGAAGTATATTTTTTTTGTCTTTTACGAAAATAAAATTTAAGGGAATGTCTTCGGTTGTGGGCTCAGTTCTGATTTTGGTTTATGACTCTTGATAGAATAAATATTATGCAAACATAAAAATACCAATGGAAAACTAGTACCGTTAGTTAAAGTTTGATAAAGCAACTGTATCTATTCCGTCAACTGGAAAAAAATTATCACCAATTTTGTGAAGTGATCATTTTTGGTCAAAAAACATTTTGCCCCCCGGTTGTGGGTACAGTTGAAAAATACGCTAAAATTATGAATATAATAAAACAAACCACCAGAAATACAGAAAGTAACGAAATTAATTCATTTTGTAAGGATTTAGTGGCCAAAATAAGAACAGAAAAGGGCATTTTTCAATTTTATTCGTCATCTTCTTTGCCCTTTCAATGCTTGCAAGTAAAATAATTATTATGTATATTGGCATATTTTTTATGTATATGAATGCACCAGACGATCACAATTGTTGAATTTGATTGAGTTGGCTCTTAGCAGATGCTCCAAACAGATGATGCAGAAATCAACATCATTATCAGATTGTGAATGTTCCTATTTTTAGTGCGCTTGGCCGGCAGTTTGATAGGTGAAGTTACCTTACTTTTTCAGGCTTCTTTTGAAGGGACACAGATGTTGTGAGGAAATCCATATTCTTTGCCAGTCGATTTTATCGTCGATTATCGGTTACCAGTCGTTTCATCCATATATTTTTTCTTCTACTAAGCAATACTAAATGGTTTTAAACAGAGCATTAAATTCCATCTTCTTCGGATCGGTTGACTTTTTGGGGTTGGCATGGCTAAAAATGCCTAAAAATACATAAAACACTAATAAAATATGTTATGCTGACATAAACGACCAAATGAGACAAAAAATGGAAAAAAAAAAAAAAAAAAAAAAAGTGTGACCAACCACAACCGGTTACATAAAGGTGTCCTCAACCGGGAATGACAGCCATTTTTATAATGATAGAAAAAGCAATTTTAGGTCCGCATTTTGGCTGAATTCAATATAGCATCAAAAGATATAATAAAAATACTACATGAATAAAGATTACTTTTAAATTTTTGAATTAATTTACTTCGATTTATCGCATTCTGAAAATGTTCACAAATTACTTTTGTGTTGTTTTTTTTACAGATTTTTTTTTTTCGATGCTTGCGCTTACTATGCAAATGCATTTATTCACTTTGTTGTTAGCACAAAACCTACGTGCTATCACAATAAAAATTTAACAGTATTCAAATCTACCATATATGCTTTATTTTAAAAGATATGGTGGGGTGCTCATAACCAGAGAATGCTCATAACAGGAGACATTCCCTTATATGAAAATGATGCAAAATACCGCTTTATAATAGAAAAATAAATAAAAAGTAATGTACTATGCATGTTTTCTTTATTTAAATGTTCACAAAAGTGAAAATACATTTACTTAGTAATTTGAATTAATTACAAAAAATGTTTTTCGTATTTCAATACATTGAATTTAATTTATTTTGAGAGAGGAATTTAATAAATTCAGAAAAACCTAAAATGTATCAAGTAGTATTCTATTCAATCTTCTGGTTACAAGTACAAAAGAAATTTTAAGAAATCAAATTCAGCGCTTGACATTTGAAAGATAACCTAAAGCGATTTTATAAAGTGGGAACACGTAGAAAAAGAAAAAGTAAAGATTTATAACCCTTTCAAATGTCAAATTTACTGCTATAAGTTTTCCATTTAAGAATATTTCTTTCTTTCTTTCTTTTTTTTTTTTTTTTTTTTTTTTTTTCTTTAAAATATTTTCAATCATTTTCACATAAATTAATATAAGATACATCCATATATTTTTTACTTTACCTTACTCATAGGGTCGAGAAAGTATTGTTTTAGGGTCAACTTTTCGAACGCGGATTTTTGTTATACTTACATGGTTTGAGGTTCCCTGAATACGAAAATTCTGTTTTTAGCGAATGGTCTGTGTGTGTGTCTGTCTGTCTGTCCGAGTAAAGTTCGATCCTGGTCTCTGCTCGATTGGAGACACCATCACTTAATATTAAATAAATTCAGACGTGGCTTTGAAATAAAACACCTCGTACTTAAAGACGAAAACATTTAATAAGACACTACTAAAAAAAAAAAACGCACAAAACATAGATAAAAATTTAGAACACAAATAAAAATATTCTTCTCTAATTAACTAAACATGTCATTCCTCGTTCCATCCAAAACTTTGTTGTCTCCTCTTTTGGCTGTTGCCACCTATCCTGTCCAAATACCACTTCTAGACGTCATGGAACTTTACTCGTCCCTCCTTTTTGAGCTCATACGTCACAGGAGTGACTATGATGCTACCAAACTTAGATACTGTTTCATGATATAGAGAGTTTCTACACAAATGTTTACATTCATGATAATGCTGAATAGTTTTTGATATAAGTTTTTCATATAGGAAGAACACCAACAGATAACACTAAGAGTTTCTAAGAAAATGTTTATGTAGGTACCACAAAAATTCTTTTTAGAAAAAGTTTATAAAATAAATGTTCATCTATGTAAATCCTAAAAGTTTATATCAAGAGTTTATAAAAAAAAAAAAAATGCATATATCATAAAATCTTTTGGAAGAGCTTCTGCATATGCCTAAAGAAAAAAAAAATCTAAATGTATAGTATATTCAGCAATAAACAACAACAGCAATACACACAAATAATTGATCTAACATTAAATATCTTACAAACAACCCCTATAATATGCACATGAATTATATAGTAGGGTAAATTAAATTTGAATAATTAGATATAACGGAAATACTATTAAAATATTTTAAGGAAGTCTAGATAAAGAATCGGCATTGCCATGATTTTTCCCCTTCCTATACGTTATTTTTGGATTATATCTTTGCAAAGCTAAAGCCCAACGTGCTAACTTTGCACCGTGTGGCATTGTTTGGGTCAGAAAAGTCAGAGGATTGTGATCGGAAATTACTTCGAATTCTGCACCGAAGAGCCAAGTATCAAACTTTCGTAGAGCAGTCAGCACACTGTAAGCCTCTCGTTCGATCGTTGACCATCTGACTTGGCACGGAGAAAGTTTTTTACTAAAGAAAGCAATCGGATGTTCTTTGCCAGAATCGTCCGACTGAGATAAACATGCTCCTATAGCTTTGCTCGAAGCATCAGTGTATAATTTGAATGGCTTTGCTCTATTAGGCGTATATAGATATGGCATATTCATTAAATGGTGTTTCAATATTTGAAAAGCTGTTTCTTGGGCATCAGACCAGGGAATTTCATTAGGTACGCTTTTCTTTGTTAATTCAGTCAAGGGAAGAATTTCTAAAGCAAAATTTGGAATGTATTCCTGGTAATAATTAGCCAAACCAATTACACTACGAAGTTCTTTTTTGGTGATAGGCCTGCAAATTTTTCTTATAGCTTCGGTTTTTTCGGGATCGGGTGTATGTCTTGCTGATCCAATAATATGGCCTAAAAATTTCACTTCATTCTTTCCGAAATCGCTTTTGTTTAAATTAACTGTAAGACCAACTTCTTGGAATGTTTTGAGAACTGCTTTCAAATGTGTTATATGTTCACTCCAAGTGGTAGAGAATACTGCAACATCGTCGATATAGGAACGACAATAATCTTTATGACACTCTAAAACTTTGTCTATAGATTTTTGAAATGTACTACCAGCGTTCTTCATACCAAATGGCATGACATTCCATTGGAAATGCCCTGAGTGGGTAGTAAAAGCAGTATAATGTTTGCTGTCTTCTTTCATAGGTATTTGCCAGTACCCTTTCGTGAGATCTAGAACAGAAATAAACTGCGAATTACCAATCAAGTAAATAAGATCATTGGCAATCTTCATGGGGTATGCATCTGGGATAGTATAACTGTTCAATAAACGAAAATCAACACATAACCTAACAGTTCCATCCTTTTTGGCAACGCAAACGACAGGATGGGCCCATTCACTGTTACTATGTTCTATTAGTCCAAGTGTAAGTAATTCTTGAATCTGTCGATCCACTTCCTTTTGCATAACTATCGGTATTCTATATGGACGTAGTCTTTTAGGACAGCAATCTCTAGTAACGCGGACACTGTGCCCTTCTACTTTAGCGATTCCGGGTTTAGTGCTGAAAACATTATTATATTTGCATATCACATTTTTCAAACCATTTTTCTTTTCAAAATTTAAATCTAAACTATCAATATGGTCCGCTATCTCTTCAGGGGTTAAGCATC
This sequence comes from Salticus scenicus, assembly GCA_963930645.1. Lineage (NCBI taxonomy): Eukaryota > Metazoa > Arthropoda > Arachnida > Araneae > Salticidae > Salticus > Salticus scenicus. The sequence continues at coordinate 222,962,533 of OZ005656.1, read as the reverse complement.
CATTTCCGAATAGTGCATAATGAATATCACCAAAATCTTTATCTTCATCAAATATTAGGTTAACATGGTCAATTCGAGCAACGTATGGTCTGAGCTTATTAAAATGCAGTTCTCTTCTGGACCCATTCTCTAATTCAACTAAGGCTGAATGTGGTCTAGTGATTTCAACAACAGTAGCTGGGCCAATCCAAGTTTTAAGTAATTTATGCGAAGATGAAGGAACTAGTATTAGTACTTTATCACCAACATTAAACTGTTTATCTCTTGCTCTCAAATTATACCGCGAAGTATATCTTTCTTGAGCATCCTGAGCATATTCTGATGCAATTTCATGTGCTTTTCTTAGTTTCTCGACTAAATCTGATATATATTTTTCAACTGATGCGGAAGCTGAAGTGGGAATTTTACTCTCACCAGTCCATACGTCTTTCAATAGCGGCAATGGTCCAGGAGGCAAACGCCCATAAACTAACTGAAACGGAGAAACACCTGTCGTACTATGAGGAACTTCTCTGTAAGCAAAAAGTAGATATGGAAGATGCAAATCCCAGTTAGATCCATATTCCTGTATATTTTTATTTAACATATCTTTCAATGTTCGATTCCAACGTTCCACTGCACCCATACTTTCTGGATGACCTGGCGTTGCAAACCTCGGAGGAACTCCAAGAAGTTCCACAAATGCTTCACTTAATTTAGCAGTAAAATTAGTACCTTGGTCTGTACATATTACTTTGGGGAACCCTGTCTGTGTAAATATTCTCATCATATTATTGCAAGTTGTTTTAGCATTGATGTTGGTCACGGGAATAGCTTCAGCCCATCTAGTACATAAGTCAACTGCACAAATCACATATTTATGTCCTCTTCGAGACGGGGGTTCTAAAGGTCCAATACAGTCCAAACTCCAGACTTGAAATGGAATTTCTGGCCTAACGATGGGTTGTATCGGTATACGATCCCTATAGGAAACTGTTCTGCGTAATTGGCAGGTTTTGCAACTTTCACAAAAAATTTTAACGTCTTCTTTGAGACTTGGCCAATAAAATGAATATTTTATTCTCTGCTTTGTTTTCTGTTCGCCTAGATGACCAGCCAATGGTATTTCGTGTGCCATCCTAAGAACTTCTTTTCTTTTGCATGTGGGCAGAACAACTTGATCAACATTTTCTCCACATAAACATTCTGAATGGACAAGAACTCCATTACTAATTTTAAATGAATTCGTCCCATTTTCGGCATAAGACCACGATTTCTTTAAATCTTCATCATCTAATTGTAATTTTATAAAATCTTCTTTATTTCCATTGCTTTCATCATCGGTAATCTCAGCATTAAGTTGAAGGGACGTTGAGATGTTTTTCTTTTCATCATGTTCTTCCTGATTTTCTTTTTCAATGCTCTCATTTAATTTTGCAAGTACATGATTCATACATCCATTTAATTCTACATTCTCCATTAAAACTTCATAGGCAGTTGAACAAATTAGCATATCATTCACAAGTTTCTTCGACACTGCACAAGTTACAGGTACATTGCCGTGTTTCCCATCATCTATCTTTAGGTCAAAAATCTTTAGAGCAGCTACTTCTTTTTCACCGAAAGCTGAAATAATTTGGATTGTTCCTTCCCCTTCTCCAAAGTATCGACTTCTCGGTATCGACCAAATCTGCACGTAAGACTGAAATTTGTGCTCCAGTATCGACTATTGCCTTCAAAACTTTTTCTCCACATTTGATATTTACGTATTTCAAATCATCAATTCCATCTTTAATCGGCATAGAGGTTGACACAGGAATTGACACCTTAGCAGTTACAACTTCGTTCGCTGTCTTTGGCTTAACGTCTTTGGCTTCAACCACATTACTTACGGCATTACGAGTTGATGTTTTCTTGGAATTCTTGGGACAAACTCTAGATAAATGCCCCACAGATCCACACGTAAAACATGTAGGTTTAAAACTTGTATTTTGATCAGTTCTTGGAGAAAATGATGTCCTAAATTTCCGAGATGGCTGTTCGTCCTTTTGTTTGCTGCTAAAGTCTTTAAAATCAGGTTTGTAATTGCTAGTTGTTCTATGTTTCATATCACCCCAACCGGATCCCTTAGCATTCAATCGTACACTTTCGTACTCATCCAACTTATCAGCTAAAACACCCGGAACAAGTAACTTAGCCCAGTCATCGACGAAATGTTCTCGGATATCACCTGGAACGCGTCTTTTTAACTGATCCGTAATCATAAGACTCTTCAATCCTTCAAAATCATTTACTGCAACTCCTTCAAGCCATTCCTCAAAGTAGCTTGTTATTTCGAAAACAAAGTCTCGCCAAGATCGAGTAAGGTTTCGCTGATGTTTCACAAATTTTAGTCTGAAATGTTCAGGGCGTAATTTAAATCGTTTTAATAATAAACCTTTGATATAATTATAATCGTCAAATTTTTCTTCTGACTCCCGAGCTATTAATTGAGTGATTTCTTTTGGCATAAGAGCTAAAAGAGCTGACACCCAGTTACATTTATCTAGATTAATTCTCTTGGCTTGACGCTCAAACAAAGTCAAGAACAGCACTATATCTCCATCTCTAATTTCGAATTTTGGAACGATTTTTGTTAAATCTTGCGTACTACTCTTTGCTTCAGAAATCGGTGCTACTTTAAACTTTTCAGCTTCCAAACGGATTTTTTCTAACTCAAATTCATATTCGCGTTTTTGTTTTTCTTGCTGTTCACGTAATTTTTCAATCTCTAGCTCTTGGAATTGCTTTTCAGCATCTTGTTTCTCACGGAGCTTCCTATCTTCGATAATAATCTCGAGCTGATTCTTAGTAAATTCTTCGTCATATTCTTTATCTTTGGTAATTAATTTGCGTAAATCGCTTACAGTAATTTCATTCGTGACCTGAAGATTCAGCTCCACAGCCAACAATTTCAAATCCTCTTTCTATGCGCGACCCAAATATGCCATCTTATACACCCTAAATTTTCTGAACGAGAAACTTAGCAAAATTCCTCAAAGTGGTGCTGATTAAAACACTTTGTTAAATATTAATGGAAATAAACTTATATGCCATACGCAAAACCCATAATTTATACCTAAAGCAATTGATATCTATATAAATTTCTTTACTTAGCTTATGAATCAAATTGACTTTAAAAATACATGAATGATATTTTCACACATTAGAAATAATTTAAAACACACTGTCGTGCATATTTACATTTCCTTACGCAATGAAATATAAAATAAAATTCTTTTCTTATTTATCCAATTTATTTTTTATTGAAACCAACACTTTTATTTCATATGAAATGAATAAACAAACATTTCTATCATAAGCTTACTTCAACGTTTGTAAATAAAATAAACAATAAAAAAAAAATGTAATCTTTAACTTTTTTTATATAATTACCATGTGTCATAAGCATAAACACAGAAAAGAAAAAAAAATACTCTTTCTATAAAATAATGAAATGGAACAAAAAAATAAAAATAATAATAACGCAGACGATTTTCGTCAGCATTAGCTATTTCGTTCGAAAACAACTAATTTATTATGGCTCGTTATTAAATGAAATAAACAAAACACTATTTGTGTAATTTCAGCACTTAATAACTAAAATGAATCAACTCTCATAATATATTTCATATTAGGTACATTCTTAAAATATAAATATTCTAAAGAAAAATAGATTTTCCAATTTCAGGAACAAAATACGATATTTACTCTTATTTATTTCATCACACAAAATACTTTTAACTCTTATTTCGGAGAGCAAACAAATAAAATATATAGATATGTATATATATCAAACTGAGGGGGAAAATATCAAGATCTACTGTTGTAGATATTTAACAGATAAACAACTCTATATTTTTTTGAAGTAAATAAAAAAAATCACATTGTATTAAAATTAATATTCAATGGCGTGAAATAATAAACCTTTATTCACTGCCGTAAATAAATGTAATTAATACATATACGCTGTATTAAAATTAAACAATCACTGGCGTGACATCGTATGCTGTTATTTACCAGCGTAAAATATGATACACTTAATACATTCACACTGTATTAAAATTGACATTCACTGTCGTGAACTTTGTTCGAATATATTTGAGAACAAAAACTTAGAACTGGCGTTCTATTATGTATATAATTTTACGTTATAATACCAACAAAAAAAAAAAAATAATAACACAGAATTAGCACTGACGTGCTTCTTATCGAATATTTATTTTGCACTCGCGTGATTCATATCGAACACATTCAAAAATATTAGAACTGACGTTCTATTTTCATTTTATGTTGTAAAAAAAAAAAAAAAAAAAAAAAAAAAAACATTTTTTTTTAAATGTACATTTAAAATATTTGGGCATATACACCTTCCCCATTTCCTAGGTATCGTTTTCTATCCTAGTCAAAGGCTGCGCCAGTAAAATTCGATCCTGGTCTCTGCTCGATTGGAGACACCCTCACTTACTATTAAATAAATTCAGACGTGGCTTTGAAATAAAACACCTCGTACTTAAAGACGAAAACATTTAATAAGACACTACTAAAAAAAACGCACAAAACATAGATAAACATTTAGAACACAAATAAAAATATTCTTTACTAATTAACTAAACATGTCATTCCTCGTTCCATCCAAAACTTCGGTGTCTCCTCTTTTGGCTGTTGCCACCTATCCTGTCTAAATACCACTTCTAGACGTCATGGAACTTTCCGTATGGATGTATGTGTGTCTGTCTGTGTCTCTGTGTGTCTGTCTGTGTGTGTGTGTGTCTGTTATCAGCATATCTCAAGAACAAATAGTAGCCGAAATTCCAAACTCGGTATTCTAAATGTGCATCATATGGGGATTCTAAAGTAAGCTTTTCGATGAGATGAAGCAAATGCTTCGTGTACAGGGACACTCTAAATTATTCAAATACATTACGTCTATGTGGGAAATAGCAAGAAAGTAGAATTTAACATCTGTAGACTGCACTAAACCAAATAAAACAAATATATATATTTTGTAATAGAGATAGTCATCTGGGGAAAAAAATGTGTATGTAGGAGCCTCGTCTACCCCCCTAGGGTGGAATTTCCCCCTCGAGGGGAGTAAATTTTCATGATGGGTATCTTTCAAAAGAGCTCGCCAATACCTTTAAAACGAATGGTTGAAGCATCGATCTGCGATAATTTAAAATAAAGTTATCGATTTTTTTCATATATATATATATATATATATATATATATATATATATATATATATATATATATATATATATATATATATATGTATATATATATATATATATGTATATAAATAATAGATAACGTAATAAAATTTAATCTTAAAATTTAGCAATTAATAGAACTAAAACAATAACAGAATACTAAAATATAGAACTGAATTTAACATAGAGGAAAGAATGACACAAAAAGTTGCGATGATGAACCAATGAGTTACCATATTAACTTAAAATACTTACGCCGACCTGAAGGATAATAAAAAAGGGACCATTAAACTTGTGAAAGAGAAAAAAGATAATAAACCACATAATCAATTGGATATAAATGCTTAAAAGTAGAAATATACTTTTCAAGGGGCGCATATTTCATAAAGCAGAGAAAGCTGCAATGATTTCGTAAAACGATATTGCTAATCATAGCAATTTATATCACCTCACGCCCCGATCAATGCAGCAAAAAAACCATAATGAATGAGAAAAAAGTGAAAAATTCAATTAAAACAAAGGATAAATAAATATTAATTAAAATCTTAAAGGAAACCACATTAATAGCATGAAATAAGCAGAGTAACCACATGGAAAACAATTAACACAAACTGGAAAAAAGGGTGATGCCAAAACCTAAATTGAAGTTAAAATAATAGCTCAACAGATATCGATTAATCGAAAAAACTTCAGAACAATAACAATTACATTAAAGATAAAATACAAAGAGTAAATATTAAATGATAATGTTAAAATTAATACTAGTAGAGTTAAATAAAATCGTACCAAAAATATTAATAATTAAACCGTTTAAGATAAGGACTGAAGAATGAAGGTTAAGGACTACTAAGTACAAGCGCCATCTTTCGGTTAGCTATAATAACATTAAGTCAGTTATATAAGATGTATTGACTGAAAGATTAAGATAATTTAGAAGTATTAACAGCAAGATTAAGATAATTTTTAAGATTTTTATTTAAGATGTAATGAGTGAAAGATTAATATAATTTAGAAGTATTAACGGCAAGATTTAAATAATTTTTAAGATTTTTTTTTTTTTTTTTTTTTTTTTTTTAAAGTCAAATTATTAAGTGTTAAGTTTTAAGAAGACATAATTACAAGCAAATAATGCCAAAGTGCACAACTATAAGGATAAGCAATGTAATGCGGTCATCATAAATTAAAATTAAAAATTAAAATTTAAAAGATTTTTTTTTTTTTTTTTATATATTAATATTTATAAGATTTTATTTTTGTTATGCAAATAGATGGATTGTTCAAAGTTAACAAGGGATGCCTCAAATAGCCAGAAGCACAGTAAAAGTTAATGATAAAAGAGTTCAAAATACATAGTATCAACCAGAAAAAATAAAAGAGTGAGTTCAAAATTCATAGAATCCACCAGAAAAAATAATAATGTAACTTACAGCAATCCCCCACGTTTTTTTTTTTTTTTTTTTTTTTTTTTTTAATAAATTTTATTCAGCATCAAACCCACCCAGCCAACCAGCCAAACAACACCACCCTTCCTCCTTAATCAAACTTATGCCCACCCATCCACCTGTTTTTTTTTTTTTTTTTTTTAATTTTTTAAATTTTTAATTAAACCTTAGGTTTTTTTTTTTTTTTTTTTTTTTTGTGTGTGTGTGTTAGACAGAGACCCTTTTGATAAACAAGTGAATAAATAAATTTTTTAGGATATCCCATTTTTGTAGCAACATTAATTATGTGAGAGATATTTTTGTTTTTAAACCTATCTGAACAAAGATTATGTATACGAAAGAGGTGATTGAGAATAATATTTCTGTAGACAGAGATATGAAGACAAGAGGTAAATTGTGTAAATAAATTTACTTTGAAACTAAAATCTTGTCTTTTGTCATAAATATCGGTATAAATTTTACTACCATCAAGTTTAAGTTTTAAATCTAAGAAACTAATACAGTTATTTTTGAGATAATTATAAGTTAAGGTAAGGTGAGAAGGATATTCAAATTTAAATAAATTAGGCGAAAAATTATTGACATAAAAAATTATAATGTCATCAATGTATCGGTAAAAATAGACATTTTCAATACATAATCCCTGTTCATAATGGTAAAGGTATAAGTCAGCTAACATACTCGAGCTACATCCTCCTTGTGGAATACCGACCTTTTGAATATAGATCTTATTACAGTGTAGAATGTAATTGTTATGAATAATAAAATTTAAAAGTGTCTTAAATGAATTTGCCGAAAAGCATTTTGGTAAAGAGATTTGACTTTTAAATTTTTCAAAAAGGTTAAAGATGATACGATGAAGATCTGTTAAATTGATATTATTAAATAGGTCAGCAAAATCATAAGTCATGATATCAGTCACATTATTCATAGATAAGACATTGGCTTTAAGTTGATAACTATTTTTAAGGCAAAAGAAATTTTTTGATTTACTAATTAAGTCATAGATTTGTTTGAGAATATCAAGGAGAATTTTGTTAGCATTGTTGTTGTAAGTATTACACCCTACAGTGACAGTTCTGAATTTAATAGGATTTTTGGGAAATTTAGGGATAAGTACAATATAAGGATATTTAAAATTATTAAATGGAAGCTTTAGCAATTTATAAAAGCAGTGAATTTTGCGGTTATTGATTTTAAGATCATTATTGATAGTATGAAAGTTAGTACTATTAGATATAGATGAACTGAGTAAAGAAAGATAATAATGTTTACAGATTATTGCATAATTATTAGGAGATTTATCGACATAAGTAATAACAAAGTTTTGTTGCAATTCTTTGATAGATTTAAAGAGATTTGATTTATTGTAATGTGTGAGATTTGATCTATGTTGAATTAATTCAGCTTTAAGTTTTGAAATTACTAAAAATTTCCATTGATTGAAATATTCAATAGGTTTATTATAAGAGATGGAGAGTTTATAAATAAACAAATCAATATCATAAGAAAACTGTTGTATGATCTTTGAAATATTAGTTTTTGAAGGGAGTCGATATTTAGTACCATATTCCATAAATTTCTTTAAATTTGAGTCATTAATAATATTAAGATCACCAGTGATAATATGTGCATGATCTCTGTCAACATATTTTACATTTGAGGGATGAGCACAACTACAAGTCACATGAGAAGATAAATTAGACTTAGAGACTGAATTATAGTTAAAAAGCAGGCGACCAAGTGTAATAGGATATTTAAAGGTACGAGAAATATGAATGTCTTTAATAGGAAACATGCATGATTTATCATTAAGAATAGATGAAATATTAATGCTATTAAATATTTGATTAGAATAATTTAGAATAAGCTGTGAATTTGATTGGATTTTGTGAGGTTTTTTAGAGATATTTAAATTGAAGAGTTTAAGTCTGTATAATATTAAATCATAGAAAATATCAGAAAAATGTTGATTATAGGATTGGTTTTTAAATACACTTAAGTAAGTGGACAAATACTTTTTTTTGATAGCAAATATAAACTTTCTAATGTAAATTCAATCATAATGGTTAAGACAATTTGACTGTAAGGCAAGAATATTTTTGATAATGAGATTTTTTGATATTAAACCATTAGTAGATTTATTGGATTTGTTACCTCTTTTTGAACGAGAAGTTTTCTTGTTGACACTATGATTTAGTACAGAGTAAACAGGGGAGTAATCATGAAGGGGATTAATGTTAGTATAAACCTTAACAACCCTATTAAAATATTCATGATTCAAGCCATATGGATAAATTGTATTAAAATATTTCATGTAGTTAGATTCAAAGAAAAGGCGCTCACTTTTATTTTTTTGAATCCTAAGAATTTCAATAGTACATGAGCAGAAATTGTGTAAATTAAAATGTCTTAACTCACAGAACTAATCTCCAACCTGTATTAATAGTATTTAAATTTCAGGGTAATAGAAAGTCATTTGAAAGACACACCAGATTATTTATGTATCAATAATACATGTTTCGATAATCCTATGGTTACAATTTCAAGACAAAATATTAATATTAAAACATATAAAAATAGCTTAAGCAATGTTTTGTTGAAAAAAATGATGATTAAAAATTGCAAAAAAAAAAATGCTGCAGAGAGAGATAAATAATGAATATAGTAAAAATATAAATATATAAATATTAAAAACGTACATAAATATCAGAAGGTAGATAAAATTTAAGTCACGATTTTTTTAAAAATAAGCTTTGTTATTTTTTCTAAAGACTTTGTATATAAATCTATTTTAAATGTCTTTACAGCGTTTGTATTAGCTGGTTACGACACGAAAATTCAAAGTTGTATCAAAGTCAGGTTTCATAATTTGCTTTCAAAGCTATTTGAAGTTCAATTTCAATAGATATTGTTTGTCTAATCTGTATATTTTCTACACTTTTATTTGAAGTTTATATTAGCGAGGTGCCATAAATATTCGTTTTCGCTTAATTTAAGGTTTAAAAGTCTTTCGCATGATTTTATTTTAATATATATACATTTCTTTGTACTTTGGCATCTATTTGTTTAACGAAACAGTGACTTTTTATATAGAAAATGCCACCACATTATAAACTCCCCATCCCCTCCCAGAAGAAAATTCTAGTTATGCCACTGAATAATATTTTCTTTAAAATCCAGTTTTCTAGAATTCCATGTCGCCAATTCATGCTAAATGTAAGGTTCTGGTAACCCCGATTCAATTTAGAACATCGTTCTGCAACTATTGCATTTAACCTGTTAACATCCGAATTAATTTTGCAAGATATTATTAGCACATTATTTCACTTCTAAATTAATATAGACAAATGATAGTAAAATATATTAACTTAAACAATTCTTCTGTTAGTTTTTAATTTGAAGCATCCTTTATTGACGTTTTGTGTTCTAGCTAGAAAACTCTGAGATAGAAAAACTTTAAGATAGCAGATTAATTTCCTATTATATGTTGACAAAGATCTCGAAAGTAAAGTATCATAATAAATATTATAATTCAACATGATTTAATTTAATATACCTGCGCAAAATGCAAATATATATGTGTGACGAATGAAAAATCATAAAATGACTATCCAAATTACAAAATAATAATTAATAATAGGCACATAAATCTGTAAGGGATCATTTAGAGTTGTTGAAAATTATAACAATTATCTGCCCAATATATTTCACAGACTATCAAAACATTTTACTTTCGGTTCGAACTGTAAAAAGAAACAAATGAGGCATCTGCGCATGCCTATGAAAACCGCTCGCACCTGCATCAATGTATATGTAATATTTTCATCTGTAGTCGTTATGTAGACTCTTTAATGTTCGGAGTGTTTAGTAGCTCCGTAATTCAAATTTATTTTTATGTTCTTTTTCTTTTCTTAATTATTTTATTAAATATTCAAAGACACAAAGTCATCTCGTAATTGAGTATGCTGAATCAATTAAATCTAATGGATAATTTCTTTATAGAAGAGTTTATAATAATACAGCTGTCTAAACCAAAACAAGAATAGAGTGAACGGATGCTAAATAGACGAATACAGGTAAGAAGATTTTCTTAATTATAATTACCTGTAAAATTATTCTATAAAAATATATACCGGGTGATTCAAAATAGATGTTACAGCGATTATCTTGTAAACTAAGAAAGATAGAAACATACTTCCAATTACAAAATTAGAGCAAATTAAGATTAGATTTCAAATATGGCCTTTTTTTTTGTACAAGGGGCTGTATACATAATTAATACGAAATTTAATTTTTATACGGCCCCTCCTATCATGTGACTTATATTTAGAAAATTATTCTCCTTGCTCTGACAAGCAAAATAAAAAAAAAATCATCTCTCTAAGTGAAAATCTCGCTGAGTTATTGCAATTTGAAAATGATGACTTACACCACTTTTCTTTCAATTTTGGCATCTATTTTTCGACACCAACGGGATCACTTTAGGGGGTTATCTATGAGATGAGAAAAATTAAAAAAATATCCTTTATTTTAAATTAGCAACTAAAATCATTCAAGCACGTGAAATTAACAGTTTTGAAAACTTAATGCAAATTTACATTATTTCGTATTGTTAAAAAATTTAATAGTTAAATTAAAACCTGCAAATTAAAACCTGCAAATTAAAACACGTTAAGAGAGGAAAAAAATTAAGTCTAGCAAAATCGTAAGGAATTTTCGCACTTTATTTTTACCACTTTCCATCACAGTTGAAAAATTTAATGACTTCGGCTCTTTAACAATTCCAGCCAAGTTGAAAAGTGTTAATGACTTCGATTTGTATGTCTGTCCATTCGTCTTTCTGTGTGTCCGCGCTCTAACTCCCGTGAATATTCATAGAATTTCCTGAAACTGATATATGTTATTTGAGTTCACTATCGGATGTTCCTTATTAAAAATGGAGTGAATACCTCTGCTAGCTTGTGCACAGGGACACCCGAAAGTATTCCAAAGCATTGTGTTCAATGAGAGGTATTTTTATAAACCATATTTTAATACCTTTAATTTATGCATATATTTATAAAATTGAAATACGTTATTAAAGTTTTCTATCGGATATTTTCTATAGAAAATGGAGTAAACACCATCACTGGTTTGTATACAGGGACACCCGAAAGTATTCCAAAGCATTGCGTTCTATGTGAAGATATTTCTATAAACCAAATTTTAATTACTTTGCATAAATCTTAGTGAAATTGAAATATGTTATTCATATGCACAAAAGAATGCTTTCTATAGTGTACAGTACGATTAGCATTAGATTTACAGGGCACACAAAAATATTCCGTTACGTTAAGGGTTATTATTGGACATTTGCTGGAATTGCATTTTCGTTTACATTAAACAATTTTTAACAACTTTTAAGTGTGAATAGGATTTCAATTTGCATATTTTTTTGTCTGACTGTCCATCTGTCTGTCTGACCGCCCCCAGCGTCTGTAAATATTTTCAGTAATTTTCAGACATGATATGTTATTCAGGTTTACTATATGATATTCCCTATTTAAAATGGCATTAATTAATTCTCTACAATTGGTTTATGTACAGGAACGCACATAAAATGCCAATGTATTGCGTTTTGGGACAGACATTCTTATAAATTACATTTTTTTTTTTTAATATGCAGAATGCGAATTATTTAAAAAAATAATTGTGAGATATATATATATATACTATATTTAAACTAACAGTAGCAATCACCTAGGAAAAATAAATGGGCATGTAATAGGACTGTTGACTGGGACTGTAAAATTTCTGCATGAGTACTATATTTTTAAAACACTCGTCAATTCAATTATACCGAATTGAATTGTTAAAATATAGGGCGCATTCGAAGTATTTCCCGGTCACTTCCTGAGTTGGGAAATGACGTCACGCGGGAAGTTCGGTAAACTAGAACTACCATATAGGAGCCATGTTTGTTTATATAAGGTAATTCCGGGACAGATGCCCCACTTAAGGAAAGACAACGAAAATTTGTGGTAAATGCATAATAGACATTGTTTATTAATACTTAGTAGTTTTTTTGTACCTTACTGTAAATTTTCTAAAGAAAAAAATGAAATTGCGGCATTACTACATTTGGCCATCTCTTACGAAGTTGCGGGTGAGATGCCCCACTCACGTGGGAGAGATGCCCTACCTGTAAAAAAACATAATAAAAGATTTTTACAATGGTCAATAGTGTATAACAATTTTTCAGTAGTTTATAACATATAAAACGTAAGCTACTAAAAAAAAAAAAAAAAAAAAAAAGCCCTAAACATTAAAATATTTAGTTACCATAGACAAGATGTAAAATTTAGAATAAAACAAATAAACTATTAAAAAATATTTATTTATTTATTTTTTTTTTTTTAATATATATGAAAATTTCATATTTACTGTATAATGAAAAAATATTACGAAATGTGTCGAATTTATTCAGATAATATTTTTCGTTGGTGAACATTATAGATCCAGACGGAAGACCATCGGAAAATTCTTTTTTTCGAACGTCTTTAAAAATAACTGAAGGGGGGGAGATATTGTCATTCTGCATTACAACAGGCAATGACTGTAACATTTTCTCCTTTCTGTGTAACCACGACCTTTCCTGGAACGTTATTTAACTGATAGACGGTTTCGTCCATATTATAAATACTCCCCGGTCTGATAAAGAATTCATTTTTTCAAACACTCTTGAGAGATTTAAAAAAAAAAAAAATCAACATTTTCTCTGTTCATGCTTTCCGCCTTGCTGAAGAGAGTCCCTGGGCTTGTCTAATACTTAGTTCTGGGTTTCTTCTAAGAAATTATGGCAGCCAGGCTTACCCAGCCATTTTTGCTTCTAAATTAAATCGATGCTTGAGACCTAATTTTTTAACAAACTGAAACGCTAGTGTCCTAATTGTTTCTCTGTCAGGTGCAAATCTACATTTTTCTAAACGTCGGATGTGCTTGACGAGATGTTTTTCGTTTTCAACTCCAAACACTCCTTGTGGTCCCAAACAACATGTTTTGGTATTACTACCTGTTTTTCTTCGCCGACGAAGTGTCCGAGAAGGAATTCCATAGTACCTAGCAGCAAGATTGACACCAATTTTCCCTGCTTCTAGTCTCCTGAGAGCCTCTTTTAAATGGTCTTCACTCCAGGTCCCACGAGCTGCTCCAGTATTTTTTTCTTTTATACACTGTAAGCATCTTTCCTTAAACAAACAAGAAGCATTGAACAACTGCATTAACAAATACAATAATATACACTTACCGACACAATAAACCGCCCACCTACAGTTTCATTAGCACCCAAGTTTGTTTACGTTATAGTTTAAATGTCAAAGGCCAGTCTGACATACCTGAGCGTATTTTGCTTTCTTAACTGGGTTCAATCTGCATTTTTGTGATTTCGTTTTGAGTTGCCACTTCTAGCGATCACGTGAGTTTGAATTTTATTTGATGAATTTTAATCTACATTTATAGTTTCAAAAAATATTTTTAAGTTGAAAAATTTAACGATTTAAAATATATTGCTCATTTTATAAAAACAATATGCTTTTAAAAATATTAGTTTAATATTTAAACAATTAAAAGACTTTTCTCCCTGAAAATGTATGTGGGGCATCTCACCCGAATATAATCTGGGGCGTCTATCCTTTTGGTATGGGAGAGATGCCCCGTAAGCTGTTCAAAGTACAAGTCAGCAAAAATGGCGGCACAATGTCCAAAGTCGACTGATCAACTTCTTACTACAGGTTTTTAAGCTTATATAAAAAAAATCCATTCTTATTAACTAGTGCCAGCCTTACAATGCAACATCACTCTTATAACAGAGTAGAAAAAACATGGTACTCACATGAAATATTGTTGTGACAGCAGAAAACAAATAAATGAGTTCACGTAACTTTCACAGCACACTATTCAACATCTATCTGAAATAATAATCGGACTCGCAGAGCCATCTAGCGTTGCGTTTCGAAATTACGTCAATTGGGGCATCTCTACCGGTGGGGCAACTCTACCGGAATTACCTTATTTGTTTCCCGGGAAGATGAGATGTATACGGAAGTAGTTATATCTCGGTCATTTTTCTTAAGGCTCCTATACAGTAGTTCTAATTTCCCGAACTTCCCGCGTGACGTCATTTCCCAACTCGGGAAGTGACCGGGAAATACTTTCGAATGCGCCCATAGATGTGTGATACATAATTTAAAATAAAGTTATAATATTTTTTCCATAAAAAATTGCATTTTTCAGTTGCCATTTAAAGTTTAAAAAAAATGTACTTATTGCGACACATCAATATTTTTACAAGAAAAAAAAATATTAAAAATAAAAAATATAACAAAAATAATGTTAATTTAATTATTTATTTATTCATTTATTTTTTAGAAATAGGTTCAGAATAGTTTCATTAACTAATATAATATATATATATATATATATATATATATATATATATATATATATATTTAAAGAAACGTAAAAATATTTTACTAAATACCGTATTTTCGGTATCAATTTAGTTAGATAATAAATTAAAATATATTATTTTTCATTTATGATGGCAAATAAAAGAGCAAGCATAAAAATTATTGATTTTACTTCAATAAGTATGAGTTATTATATTAGAAGTTTTTAAAGATCATAAATTAAAATATGATTAATTATATTTAACAAATTCATAAAATGAATTGTGAATTTATGTATTAAACTTTTTTCATATTAAATAGACATAAATTACAATTTTCTAAAATTAATAACAGCTCAATTTGAAAAAAACTTTGAGAGATTATTTAAAACAATAGAAAAATGTACACGAAATAAAAAGGAAATGTGTAAAAATGTACCCAAATAAACAAATATTACAAATAAAAATTTATATAAGGTATTTTGTTTAACTGTAATTTACAGAAATATCTTTAATTTGTAGGAGCTGAGTCTTCATAATTTGTTAAGAGGGGGTTGAGGACGGCTTATGTAATTGATGCACTTAGCATCATCATCAATTTAAAAAATAAAAGAAATAAAGAAATAAAGAAATAAAGAAATATGTCTAAATAAATAAAAAGGCTGCGTAATTCAGTAAATCTTCTTTCTTTCTTTTTTCAAACAAACTATCTAAGCATAATTTAAAATTATTTGCTTGATATTTGTTTATCAAAAATATACTCTTAATTTTCGAACCAAAAAATGTGTACATATATATTTAAAAAATAATAATAATAATAATAATAATAACAATTTTATAATTATATCATTGTAATTGTTAAGAAGAAATTCATACTATTGAATTACCAATATATATATATATATATATATATATATATATATATATATATATATATATATATATATATATATATATATATGATGTTATAAAATATTGCAAACTTTTGAACTTATTTTCGATTGTATTTTATGTAAATTTTTTGTAGATAATTTGAATGAAATGATGAAAGCTAACAGGCTTTCCCCGCTTTGATAGTCACTGAGTACACAAACAAACAAAAACAAAAAATAAGAACTTTATATGAATTCATGAAGAAAGAAGAAAAAAATAGTTAAATTCGTTTCGGGTACCCAGAACCTTCGGCAACGTGTCCAACCTGTAATATGTCGGATGCTGGTCTCTACACTGTAAAATATAGGTTCTAAAAATAAGTATATATTGTCTCAAAATATCCCCGAAACAATATATACTTAAAGTTGAAAACCCATGTACTCATTTTTGAGTATATTGACATGCTCAAAAATGAGGTTGACCAATAAGAATCACAATAGCCCCGTGTTTGACATTTCAATGTACTCAAACGTGAGTACATGGGTTTTCAAATTTAAGTATATATTGTTTCGGGGATATTTTGAGACAATACACAGTTTTTTTTAAGAACCTATTTTTTACAGTGTACTGACTGTGGTACTGCCTGTCTCGAATTTTTTATTTTGCCTGTTTATCAGACGGCACATGGCACAGACGTTATTTAATCTTTGCGATTTTATAAGTAGCTGTATCTATGCATATCAGCGTTGCCAGATTTGGCTTTTTATTTTTATTTTTTTTATTCAATAGTCTCCAAGAATTTTGAGAAGTGACAAAGTTGAGAAGTGAAAAGACTATCAGTCTTCGAAGTGATTAGCCAAACGTTACAAATCAAAATTATTGATGACTATAAGAAAAAAAAAAATGCCAAATCTTGCATATATTTAAAAGTTTTAGTTTTGATATCATGTATAAGTTAGACTTATTAATATGTTTTTAGTAGGCTCGATTTGTGATATTAAAATTATAATTATAATAAATTTATATTCATATTAAGTACACACACACACACACACACACACACACACACACACACACACATATATATATATATATATATATATATATATATTTATATTATCTTTGAGATATAAAGCACTATTTGAAAGTAATTTATCCCCACCCCCCACACCAACTTCAATTTCTGAAAATTGTGTTTTTGTTTGTTATATGCTAAAGCAAGAATTCTAGATATTTATTATGTTTCTGCTATGTAAAGTGATTTTAAATAAATAATTTTCCACTTCGTTGGGGTCAAAGTACTTTAAATTTCTAAAAGTGGTTTTAAAGTATTTTTGTTTGATATATTTTATAGCAAAAAATTAACGAACATCTGTTTTACTTATTTAATTGTTTACCTATTTATTTTATTTATTTATTTTATTTTATTCATTTTATTTTATTTTTTATTTTTTATTTATTTACTTATTTATTTATTTTATTATATATATATATATATATATATATATATATATATACATATTTCTTTTGTGCGTGTGTATGTCACTGAACTCCTCCTAAACGGCTGGACTGAGTTTAATGAAATTTTTTGTGTGTCTTCAGGTGGATTCGAGAATGGTTTAGATTTACAAATGAAAGTTGTAACTTAATTAATTCTTTCTTAATTAATTTTTAACCAACTCTTTCAACAACTTTTCCACCTAGATGGCGTGAGTTGTCGTAAACACGATGTCAGAATTTATTTAATGTTGAAATGAAAAATGAATTTTTAACCGTAAGTGTTAAAATTAGTTAAAATAGTAATGTTAAAATTAGTTAAAATGGTATATTCTTTTAAAAAATTCGTCAATATCCGACGGATTTATTGTATGTTAAAATGAAAAATGAATTTTTAGGCCATTATTATTTGTGCAGATGGAAAATGTACTAAAAGTTTTCCGAAAAATTTCACGATAACAAATGTTGACGGATATCCAATATATCGTCGAAGAAATCCCGATAATGGCGGACAATCTTATCATCTATGGCGGTCATCTATGTCAACAACATAGATATTGACTTTGATAACCGTAGGGTGGTCCCATATTCGCCTCTGCTGAGCAAAACATTCAATGCTCATATGAATAGCAAGAAATTCAAACTTCTTCAAACACCATACATTTTAAATCAGCACAACCGGTTTCGAAAGGACGTAGCCTTTCTTCATCAGGTGCAAACACGTTGAACTGCCTTGGAGGCAAAAGCAAGACTGAAAGCAGGACAAAATCCAGAGGGGGAGGAGCAACACAAACAACCAATAGGAAGCAACATGCAGGACAGGACCAATCAGAGAGGAACACACGTACACACACACCACAAAATGAGGAGGGAGGAAAGGAGTAAACAATTATTATTTTTTTTTTCAATGATATTAAACTAATAAGTAAATTTAATAAAATTTATCCATTAATTATTATTATTTTTATTTAAATTAGAATTATTTTATTATAACTAATATGATGTTATAAACATAATGAAGGAAATTATTTAATTGAATTAAACGAATTTTTCCAGGCTGTAGACAGCAAAGTGGAATCTGGATTTTGCCCTGCTTTCAGTCTTGCTATTTCCTCCAATGCAGTTGCACGTGTTTGCACATGATGAAGAAAGGCTACGTCCTTTCGAAACCGGTTGTGCTGATTTAAAATTTATGGGGTGTGAAGAAGTTTGAATTTCTTGCTATTGTCTGTACGCCAGTTTTTTTAATTTATTTTTGGTGCTCATATTAATGTTCAGTTCTGCAGTTCAGTGAAGAGCATCAAATACATTTGCAAGTATGTGAATAAAGGCAGTGGTATAGCTGTATTTCGAGTTGAAAATACCAATGTGAATGCTCCTCCGGTGAATAACAACGATGAAATAACACTCCAGACAGCACATCGCTTCCGCAGGATATCATCAAGATGTCTTCTGGATGAAAAGACATCCCAGAAACGTCCTTAAGATGTACTGTGGATAAGTTAAGCCTAACTGTGCTGTTAGGGACTTTACCAAATTGGCCGGTACGTCAGCTCCAATGAAGCTGTTTGGCGTATCTTTGGTTTCCCAATTCATGAACGGGATCCAGCAGTTCTTCATTTAGCCGTCCTCTTAAAAATGGCCAGCGCGTATATTTCACGAGCGAGACAGCGATTGATCGTGCTATAAATCCACCATCAACTACACTCACCGAATTTTTTGAATTGCGTAATCGTGCGGATGCTTTTGGTGCTTTTGCACGGACATTACTCTATTCAGAAGTACCACGCTATTTCACATGGACTCCAACAAAAAAATGGATGCCCCGTAAGCAAGGCACGCCGATTGATGCATGTCCCGGTTTATTCAAATCAAACGCCTTGGGACGAGTATTTACAGTCAATCCAGGGCAGACTGTGTGCTTTTATCTTCGACTGTTATTGGTTAATGTCATCGGCCCTTTGTCATTTCAAGATTTACGTAAAGTGAATGGACAACTGTATCCAACGTATAAAGATGCATGCCTTGCACTCGGCTTGCTGGAAAACGACAACCAGTGGGAGTGTATGCTTGCTGAAGTAGAACTGAACTGTACAGCAAAACAAATTCGTCTACTATTCGCTATACTGTTGACTACATGTTTCCCGGCCCGAGCAGAGTCATTACGGGATAATCACAAAGATTCAATGACTGATGATATATTGCATCAACATCGTTCACGGTGCAACGATCTAACGATAGTATTCAGTGACGCTATGTACAATGAAGCATTGATTGCTATTGAAGATCTTTGCATTATCATTGCCAACTTACCACTAAGTCATTTCGGTATGCATTCAACAAATCGAAATGCATCTGATTTAATAAGCACTGAATTGAATCGTGAACTACAATACAATACTGTAGAAATGGCAGCGATTGTTGCTCGCAATGTCTCACTAATGAATAAAGAACAAAGAACCATTTACGAACGCATCATGCTCTCAGTTTTGGCAGGACAAGGTGTATTCTTTTTTTGAGGGGGTGCACCAGGTGGAATTGGCAAAACATTTCTTATTTCGCTAATTCTCGCCGAAATACGATCAAATAATGGCATCGCATTGGCTGTTGCATCATCTGGCATTGCGGCAACTTTATTGGATGGACGCAGAACAGCTCATTCATTGTTTAAACTGCCACTAAATATTCAAAATAACCCAGACGCAGTGTGCAACATAAAAAAACAATCGTCCATGGCCACAGTGCTGAAAGTGTAAAATTCTTATCTGAGATGAATGCACTATGGCACACAAACATTCGATTGAGGCGTCGAACTGGACATTGAAAGATATAAAAAACAACGACAAACTATTTGGCGGCACTCTTTTACTCTTTTCAGGTGATTCCAGACAACCACTTCCCGTTATTCCGCGTTCAACATACGCTGATGAGATCAACGCGTGCTTAAAATCATCGTCATTGTGGCGTAATGTTGAAAAAGTACAACTGAAAGTAAATTTGTGCGTTCAAAAGCTTCAAGATCCATCCGCTGAAACATTCTCAAAACAATTGTTAGATATCGGCGATGGAAAAGTTACTACAGATGAAACTGGATGCATAAAATTGCCGACCGATTTCTGCACAATCATTGATTCTCAAGATGCTCTTATTGACCAGGTATTTCCTGATGTACACAGACGATACACAAATCATGAGTGGCTGGCAGAAAGAACAATTTTAGCAGCAAAAAATGTGGACGTCAACGAATTGAATCTCAAGATACAACATTTGTTACCAGGAGACTTGGTGTCATACAAATCTCATGATACAGTTTGCGATGCCACCGAAGCTGTAAATTATCCAACAAAGTTTTTAAACTCATTGGATTTACCAGGCATGCCACCGCATATTTTACAACTGAAGGTTGGATCTCCGGTTATTTTGCTTCGTAATTTGAACCCACAACGGTTGTGCAACGGCACGCGATTACATTTTTGTATTTTGAATAAATTTTTCTAAAAATCCAACACACACATTTCTTTTCTGAAATTTAACAAATGTATTTTACGTAAGTCAAATTTAAACGATCACTTACCTAACTTTTCATAATGAATCTGTTTTAAGACAGAAATGAATCTCTTTATCTTTTTTAGTTTTTAAATATATTTTGCATAAAAATACTTCTTGTGGTTTTTGGTATGAAATATTATATATACAAGGTGTCTGTAAAATGTCTGAAACGTTGCTAGTACTAATGGTTAAACGCAACATTTTTTTTCAAGCTCTTGTCTGTGAACTTCAATGTGGGTGCTTTTCATCAAAGAGGAAAAAAAAATGTGCGAAGACGGTATTCGATTTAACGCCCTGTGCAGTCATGCATGTCGCTTTTTACAACAGCAAATGCAGGTGTAATCTTGGACTTTAGGCCATCGAAGTTAAAGCATTTTCTTCTGCAGGTCAGCCCATCAGCTGCCGAGAAGTTCTGTCCTCGACATTCTGGACATGAGATGTTGGGTTTGATCCAGGGTAGTGCTCGTCGCCCTAGCCCTTCGGAATTTTCCGTGTTTTGCTCTGAAACTTGCGTAAATACGGGATAGGACCCTCTAGAATGACCCCCACGGAGGACTCTTCCCCTTAGTCCCAGGATTCTAGTGCAGTCAGTTTGCCTCAATCCTAACACCACACCACCACCTCTTCCTGTAAGTGATGTTTTTTGAAAATTATCAGATGAATATGTTCAGAGGCGATTTCAATGCTCATCTGGAACTGGATTGCTAAGAGGTTCGGCCACAAAAATCAATTAATGTTCCTGTGAAATGGTCATTTAACCCTGTAAGGGAGAAATTGATTTTGCTGATTTATAAAGAGCAGACTTCAGAATTTACGAACAAGTTTAGAAGCCAAGAAACAAATTAAGTTACAAAATCTTTACTTATATATATATATATACATATATATATATATATATATATATATATATATATATATATATATATATATATATATATATGTGTTTTAGGATTTTTGTAGCGAGTGTTCAAGACGATTAAACGGGAAAAGGACGATGTCTATGGAATCATTCAAGCTGTAAAAGGAAAGATATACGTTACTCTATGTATAAATTCTAAAGATACATACCTTTATTATTTTTGACTTATTAAGCATAAGTTTGTGTTGGACGTTTTATAGATACCCTGATTTTTATATATATATATATATATATACAGGAATAAAGGGTGATTTCGAGTTCATGGGATAAACTTGGAGAGGAGGTAGAGAAGAACATTATAATTCAGAATTGTGTAGAATTCCATGTCCTCAAACGTTATTTAAACCCTTTATGAATCAGGTGATTTTGAAATGTATATAATTGTGGCTCTCCAATGTTGCAATTTTTTAAAGAGTTTTTACATACTAATGTTTGCATAAATAAATAAACTATGTTTTGGTCGATGTATTGTATCGCAGTGATTGCAATAATACGAACATTGCGTAAGAATTTGCGAAATAATGAAGCATGCAAAATTTTAAAATTTACACAGTAGTCGGAGTTAGGTGTAAACTGCAGCACAAAACATCTATCTCCACTCCAAGTTTGCCCCATGATCTCAAAGTCAATTTGTATTTATAGATATCTATCGTTTACCCTACAGCTAATACAGTGCGTCTTGGTACTTGTCAATCAAGCGTGACGTAGCCAGCGATATTCCTAATTACGTTGATATCGGATGAAGGTGAAAAGGGAGTACTTCATGAATTGAGAAATAAATTTTGTATCTCGCATAGCACAAAAAAAAAAAAAAAAAAAAAAAAAAAAAAAATCATGGAGAATGTTGCAAATTTATATGTGTAGTTGTCATATCATTTAGTTGTGCACCGCCACCTATGGTTTTGACACTGGTTCTTTTTTTAAAGATATCTACGATTTTACACATTTCATTTTTATTTTTGGGACATATTTATGTGCGTACAGTCGGTAACAAAAGTATCCGAACACTAGCAAAAATTCCTATGTAAAAAAAAAGTAGAGTTAATACAGTTTTGTTAAAAAATCCTTGTCGAATCATGTTCTTAGTCAGTCTAAGGACATGATTCGACAATAATTTTTTAACAGAACAGTATTACCTCTACTTTTTTACATAGGAATTTTTGCTACTGGTCGGACACTTTTGTTACCGACTGTATGTATGTATATATGTATGAGAGTAAACACGGTAGCATTTAAACGCTTAATGCGCTCTAAATGCCTTGACCGATGTCGGTGAAAATTTATAAATTTATATAGAAGCGTCACTGTCGCATGAACAGTATAGATTTTGGTTAGTCTAGCATTTAATTATTTCAAACAAAGTTAAAAATCTTTAATGACTTGGTTTTGTCATTCTACTAATCTTAAAGATAACTTTCATAAATATGCGTGGATAATCACAAATTTGATCTATTACTGAAATGCATGCTACTGAATCAAAAAATCTCGAGCAGCGCCACTCGAATTTCCAAACATTAAGTAATTAGTAGTTGTTTAAATAACTTTCAGTTAAAGAGGTCATTAAATTAAAAACGGAAAATCACGGTGTAAAAAGTATTTTTCACTAAAATTTTTTCGTTTAATGAAGTGTAATGTTTCTATATTCTTTTGTGCATGCCTGTGAAAGATGTGTGCTCTCAATATCAATTATTTATTTATTTATTTATTTATTTTTAATTATTTAATATTACCAAATCATATTTCCAATAGTTTGAGCCTATACACTTTAATTATAAAAATTCTAATTTGTATACCTGTAAAAGAAAAAAACTATTAGTCCTACAGTCATATGAAACAGTATTGTTCTTGCGGTAATATCCGTTCCCATTTATATCTAAATCGAATATAGAGTTTAGACGTTATCGTGTTTTAAATAATATGAATGCGTAGGCTGTAGTGATATGGCACCATATATATATATATACATTTATTTATTTATTTATTTTCAAAATTAATTCATGCACGTGTTTGACATGTAATTCGTAAAATTAAAATACCTTGATTATCACTTACCTGTAGTAGATAAAGTCAGCTCTGAGAAAATTAGCAGTCTCTCACTGACTTCGACTTTATATTACCGTTTTCTCAAATATTATCATTATAAAGTCAATCTACATACTTTCGTATTTTAATATTTACAAAATCTTTCTTTATTCAAAAATTTCGAAAAAACCTTACAGACAAGGAAATCCTCAAACCAATTTATCTTGAAAACAAGACTGTTCCTTCAATAACCCAGATATTTATTCTACACTTTTCTCCAAATTTATAAAACTCTAACAGCCTCATTCCCGATATTTTTAACACTGAGCGTAACCCGAGGATATGCTAGGTTACCTCAAAATCGGTATTCATCACGCTAAGTCAACGAAATTACACTCGAGTTAACCCTCTTTTTTAATACTCCGAAATTGGTGTGTTAACTCTGGTGTTACGGGTCAGTGCATGAGCATGTTATAGTTACAGCGAAAAAAACACTTGTTTACTTTTTAAATATGTTTCTTTTCTATTGATCAATCAGAAAGACTGTTAGAAATTTATCCAGATCGCTCTTGTGTCAACTAATCCGCGGTTGGCGAATAAGGAAGTTTTCTAACTCATGGTTAAGGGAGTGTTAGCTCTAACGCAAGTGTTACGTGAACCACGGATTAACACTGGTTTGGTGTATGAAGCCGTAACTCACTGGATCCAACAATGTAATCGAAATTAAACACCAAACCTTCACAAACTCCAAAAACTTGTAAGTTGTTTCACTCAATAAGCTGCATAATCTCTTCATGCAATTTTATGCGAAAAACGCGCGATTTCTCCTAAGTAGCAGATGCCCAAACTCTCCTATTTTGGTAGGAGAGATTGCGTGACTCTGAATTTAAATATAACTGTTTTAAAAAAGAATACACTAGTGTTTCCACAGTCAGTCTAAGTAAATACCTTATGAGAAACAGTTTAGTTTTAAAATATTCTCTCTGATTTTGTCTTTCTGGAAAGAGCCTTGAAAATTTAAGCACTTACTTTGAAAAACAAAACAAAATAACAATTATTAATCCTAGACGCTTGAAAGAATTGACTTGAACATTGAACTGCATACTCCACTATTGATGTCGTACAACTACCTGCTCTGCCCGCACTCTACTCCTTCATTCCGAATTTCTATATGCGCAATCTCTTCGTCCGCGTAATCTCTCCTAGCTTTACCTTATCGAAAATTTTTGTTATTCACGTTTCACGTGCAAGAAATAAATAAATAAGTAAATACATATATATATATATATATTTGTCATTTTTTTTAATAATTAAAATAAATATGAGAAAAATCGTTCTAAAGAAATGATTAGCTTCAGTATAGTATGCTTTGGTGAAATTTAAAAATTGGCACTAAATTAGCTTGGACGTTTCCCGCAAAGATCTTTACTTACACAAATGCAATAGCTATTTTCATTCATCGAAAAAATGACTACAAAACTTTAAAAGCCGCTAAAGTGTTCCGCTGCTAAAGCTACACTAAAAATTTTTTAAGATATAAATATAGTTAGGGACGCTAGGGAATGAAACCCAGTTACTGCATGTCTTTATATAGAAGAATAGATTAAAATTAGCCCTATCGTACTAAATTAAATACTGTTTTCTGCAGAGTTTTATACATGTTAATTTATAAAACAAAAATAGGTTTCAGTTTTTATTTTATTTTATTTTATTTTATTTTCAGTTTGGTTTACAAATAAAAAGAGTACGTGTACTAATACGAGAAAGCGCTCAAAAGATATAAGTTTACAAAATATTTTATTTTATTGCTTAAAATTTCACTTTTCACAATCTTTCTTGCGAATCTATTCACGTACAGAATTTATGTTTCCTCATATTTGAAAGCTATGCAAATTCACTTTTCCCTACACTCAAATATTTCTTGAAAGTAGCAGAACTGGGAGTCAACTCCCAGTGCTTTTGAAAGATAGAACTGTTTACCTTTTTTTTTTGTAAAAATGCCTGTGCTTCATGCATTCTTAAACTTAGAACTGAATATTTTTATTAAATTTCGAAATAGTTTTTTTTTTTTTTTTTTTTTTTTTTTTTTTTTTTCAGCTGTCTTTAAAAAAAAAAAAAAAAAAAAAAAAAAAAAGACAGCTTTCTGGCAATAAATATTTCAGTTCACTGTTGTTTTTAAAGTTTTAATAAAAAATAAAGTGTTAATAATAAATTTCTATATTTTGTACATGAAGCTCTACTGAATTCAGATTTAGATGAATATTTATCGTTGGTTAAAAAAATAAATAAATACACAAGATAGCATTAAAAGGGTTTGTCCATATAAAGGGTTTGTCCAACCATTTTAAGACAAAAATGTTTTATTTATAATGTTACTCATACATAAATAGTTTTAATTGCAGAAAAATGATTTTTAATGTAATAAGTTTAATGTGAATTATAAAAATATAACTATACTAATGAAAAAAGTGTTTTCTGTCTGTCTATCTGTTTACAATGTTTGAAATACAAACCCTTTGTTCGAATGAGCAAAAAGTTGCTATGTATGCTTTATATCACCGTAGCACAAACCTTATTTACTTTGGTGAATCTAGCCGCACACACACACACACACACACACACACACACATGCATACATACATATATATATGTATATATTACAGATTACAGGAACACACACACACACACGCATACATACATATATATATGTATATATTACAGATTACAGGAACACACACACACACACACACAAAAATCCCTTATCATTTTAGCCTATTGACTTAGAATTTATTTTATTTATTTATTTATTTATTTTTTTTTTTTTTTTTTTTAATGTGCGACAGCATCTAAATGCCATTTTCTATTCATCTGAAATTTTATAGATGTGTTATAAGTCACTGTTGCATATATTTTAGCAAATATAACAATTAAAGTTTTTATTTTATTTTTATTTTTTACTGGAACATAATGAAAAATTTATTATCACAATGCCCTATGGTCTCAAATTCCTTAAAGTACGATACCTTCTAAACGCATTATCCGATTAAGCCGAAAATTTATATACAGTGTGATTATAACTAAAGTTACGATTTAAAAACGCTATAATTTTAAAGCTACCCATCACAGCGATGTGACATTTTACCAGAGCAATAGTGAGGCAACGAAATTTTGTTTGGCAAGAGAAAAAAAATAGTTCCATAATGTGCCGTTAACTATCCGTTAATTATTTGTTTCATGCAGGTCCTATTTTTCTCTTTTCACTATGACTGTTTCATCTGCAAACACGTAATCTTGTCTTTTTTATTAAAAGAAAATGTAATAAACCCTTGAAGTCTATTGTTTTCTGCTATTCCATTGTGTTGCTAAGAACATTTCTGTGTTTAATAAATCCATTTAGGCGTTTACCCTGACAGCGCCATCTAGAGGAACATGTTGGAATTTTCCTTTTTTTTCCTCTCCTAAACAAAATTGCACTGCGTCACGATTGCTCTGGTAAAATATCAAATCGCTCTGATGGGTAGTTTTAAAATTATAGCGTTTTGAAATCGTAACTTTAATTAAAATCACTCTGTACATGTTGTAAGTCACTGTCACACAAACTGTATGGCTTCTTTTTTTTCTTTCTTTTCCTTTTTCTTTTCTTTTCTTTTCTTTTTTTTTTTTTTTTTTCAAAGTGAGACAAATAAAAATTATTTCTCATTGTGGTTTATGGTCTCAATTTATCTAACGTGCGAAACAGCTTTAACAGCTTTATCAGAAACTTTATATTCATGTTTTAACATCGCTCGAACTGTATAGATTTTTATGAATCTAGCACTTACAGACTTTTACAGGGACAGGACGAAAGCAGCACTTACAGACTTTTACAGGGACAGAACGAAAGCAGCACTTACAGGCTTTTACAGGGACAGAACGAAGACATCTTTATCACTATGATCTATGGGCTTACATTAGTTGAAGGGCAATCGCATTAAATTAAACGACATGCTAAATCGAGAAAAGTACTCAAACCCCCTATTATATTTTTCTGTTTTACTTTGAAACGACTTCGCGCTTACTTTAAATTTTTATTCAAACGCAAACTAATTAATCCAGGATTTCTTTTAAATATTACTCATTTTAATATCATTGATAAAAAACGGAAAATAAATTAATATTTTCTCAGTGTTTCTCTTCTTCCTAATTTTAATAATTTTAAATGTTTTAAAGTGTCATTTTTGCAGGTTTATTATTTACTTAATTTCTATTATTTGTATCGCGGTTTTAATTATTTATATTATGAATTATATTATAAAGAAAAAAAATATGTATAAAATAATAGTCATTTCTAAAAGTCATTATATTTACTTTTTGAGATGCCCCGTATGTGGCATAATTACTCCCGTCCTGGTGTAATCTTGCCGTTGAGTAATGTTTCCCACACATGCATTTTATATAACATTACAACCCCATTTAAGTATTGTTAAAATATTAATAACTAAAGATAGAAAATGTAAAACGAAATAATCTTATTTCCTTTTTAACACTTTCCAACAAGGTTGAAAAGTGTTTATGACTTCGGTTTGTCTGTCTGTCTGTCTGTCCGTCTCTCTGTCTGTCTGTCCGTCCGTCTGTCTGTCTGTCTGTCTGTCTGTCCGCGCTCTAACTCCCGTAAATATTTATGGAATTTCTTGAAACTGATATATGTTACTCAAGTTCACCATCGGACGGTCCCTATTGAAAATGGAGTTTATACCTCTACCGGTTTGTGTACAGGGAACCCGAAAATATTTCAAAGCATTGTGTTCTATGAGAGGTATTTCTATAAACCATAATTTCATACCTTTACAGTAGACATACCTTAATGAAATTGAAATATGTTATTCAAGTTGACTATCGGACGTTCCCTATTGAAAATGGAGTCTATACCTCTACTGGTTTGTGTACAGGGACAACCGAAAGTATTCCAAAGCATTGTGTTCTATGAGAGGTATTTCTATAAACCATATTTTCATATCTTTATTGTAGATATATCTTAATGAAATTGAAATATGTTATTCAAGTTCACTGTCGGACGTTCCCTATAGAAAATGGAGTTTATACCTCTACTGGTTTGTGTATAGGGACACCCGAAAGTATTTCAAAGCATTGTGTTCTATGAGAGGTATTTCTATAAATCATATTTTCATACCTTTACTCTAAACATATCTTAATGAAATTGAAATATGTTATTCAAGTTCACTATCGGACGTTCCCTATTGAAAATGGAGTCTATACCTCTACTGGTTTGTGTACAGGGATACCCGAAAGTATTCCAAAGCATTGTGTTCTATGAGAGGTATTTCTATAAACCATATTTTCATAACTTTACTGTAGACATATCTTAATGAAATTAAAATAAATTATTCAAGTTCACTATTGGATGTTTCCTCTATCAAATGGAGGAAATACCACCATCGGTTCATGTACAGAGACACTCAGAAGTATTCCAAAGCATTGCGTTCTAGAAGAGATATTTCTATAAATCAAACTTTAATAACTTTACTATCCACGAAGTTTTAAGATATTGAAATATGTTATTTACACGCACAAAAGAATTATTTGCATAGAATGTAGCATGATTAGCATTAGATTTACAGGGTGGCACAAAAATATCCAGTTATATTAAGAGGCATTAATAAAAAATTGCTAGAATTGTACTTTCGTTTACGTTAAGCGTTTTTAACACTTTCTAGCATTTTTTAAGTGTGAATATGATTTCAGTTTTGTGTATCTGCCTGTCCGTCTGTCCGTCCATCTGCCTGTCTGTCTATCCGATCTCTAACTCCCGTAAATATTTATGGAATTTCTTAAAACTGATATAGGTTATTCAAGTTCACTATCGGATGTTCCCTATTGAAAATGGAATTTATACCTCTACTGGTTTGTGTACAGGAACAACCGAAAGTATTTCAAAGCATTGTGTTCTATGAGAGCTATTTCTATAAACCATATTTTCATACCTTTATTGTAGACATATCTTAATGAAATTGAAATATATTATTCCAATTACCTACTGGATGTTTCCTGTATAAAATGGAGGAAATATCACCACCGATTTATATACAGGGACACTCAAAAGTATTCCAAAGCATTGCGTTCTATGAGAGATATTTCTTTAAATCAAATTTTAATTACTTTCCACGAAGCTTTAGGAAATTGAATTATGTTATTTATCTGCACAAAAAAATGCTTTGCATAGAATATAGCATAATTAGCATTAGATTTACAGGGTGAAAGAATAATATCCATTTATATTAAGAGCTATTAATAAAAAATTGCTAAAATATTACTTTCGATTACATTGAATGTTTTTAACACTTTCTAACATTTTTAAGTGTGAATATGATTTCAGTTTGTGTATCTGTCCATCTGTCTGTCTGTCTGTAAGCCCGCGCTCCAACTCCATTAATTATCTATGGAATTTCTCGAAACTGATATATTTTATTGAAGTTCACTATCGGATGTTCCATATTGAAAATAGAGTGAATATCTCTTCTGGTTTGTGTACAGGGACACCCAAAAGCATTCAAAAGCAATGTGTTCTATGAGTGTTGTTTTTATAAACATTATCCCTATAGAATTTTCTCCATTTAGAATGACATTAATAGGTCCTGTACAACTAGTTTGTTTACAGGGACCAAAAAAAAAAATAATAATAAAAAAAAAATAAAAATAATGCCAATGCATTACGTTTTAGGACAGAATTTTTTGAAAATTATATTTAAATGTCTTTCTACTGTAAAAATCATAAAAATATTGAAATTTATTGTTAATACTCTAAAATAATCTTTTGTATAGAATATGATATGATTAACTTTCTGATTTACAGGGCTACACTAAAATATTCAGAGAGATCAAAAGCTGTAATTATAATCTAATGGCTGCATTTTTTTTTTTTTTTTTTTTTTTTTTTTTTTTTTTTTTTTTGCGTTAAGCCTTTTTAACCCTTTCCAAAATGCCTAAGAGCAACTTTAAAATCAATTAGTCTATCTGTATATTTTTCAGTACTTCTGTCTGTTGTGTGATAACGTAGGCAAAGAATAATAAAAGTTATTCGATACAACAATTACGTACAGTTGGAAAGTGTTACTAATCAATGCGTACTGCATAATTTTTCTTTCTTGTTTTAAGTATTAAGACTATTTTCAATGTGGAAAATCTTTTTTTTTCTTCTTTTTTTTTCTTTTGATGGCGCCATTCACGCCGGTCTCCCCTATGTGTGGTCTATATATATTTATAACTCAATTTGAATATACAAAATTTCAGAACATATTGGAAATTTTAATGCTAAATAAAGTTTATTATTTGAATTATAATTATTATTTGAAGTTCCTGAATAAATAAGCTTCACAGATTCATTTTTAAAATTACTTCAAATTTAACCTAAAATTTTTATATACAGAAAACTGAAAAAGTATATATTTGCTCAATTACGTGATTGTTTTTCAAAAATGCCTAGCTGTACATTAATTATCGAAAAAAGTATTCGTAAGCATCATTTAGAAAATTTCTTTTTATCTTTATTTTATTCCATGAAACTTATAAAATAATAATTTAATAAATGTTTCCTTCCAAAAAGTATCCAAAAAGTATAAACTTGTGGAACGAATTGACCATATAATTACGTTTTGTCTTGCACTCCAAAAATTTTATATCCAATGTAATTTATTTTATGCTTATCTCTTAACTATATAGCTATTCCTTGATTATATATATATATATATATATATATATATATATATATATATATGTATCATTCTTAAAAATGAACGGAAAAATGAACACTGTCAGATGATTTTCATATGGTCTAAGATGGATATACAGTCATGTGTAAATGGTTAGATGTAAGCAAATTGTTATATTCCATTATTTCTTTTGTTTTTGAGTTAAATATATATTTTAAAGATATATATTTTATGCAATATATGTATCAATAAATTTCATTTTGTGTTCAAAATTTAATATGCCAAAATGTGTTATCTATAAAACTGGATAGTTAAACATCTGATCTTAAATGGTGACTATTAATAACCTCATAAATTGTAAATCTATTGATTCCGTTATTTTAAAAAGTCTTGATTGATTACTCCTGAACTTCACTAATTTATCGAATCCTATTTAATAAAACAAAGAGTACATTGAAAACACCGTTAAAGAGTAAAACTTCCCGTTTTAATTGTGTGAATTTACATTAAAATGGATATGGTTGTCGATAGATTTGCCAATGATGAATTTAATTTAATTTTCAAATTACTGTATTTTAATTTTTACTAAGAGTTCGTTTGATAAAGTTTATAGAAATAAGGTTGTACTTGGAAAGTTATATTTTACATTTTATCGCCAAAAGAAAACAAATCTAACATTACACATGTAAAAGCGATTCTAAAGTATGTTCAATGTGTATTACATATAATATTATAATGATTGTAGGATGCACAGATAATGTAATGCCATATTACGAGCTAAAATCAAAAATATAACTAGTGATAGATTTTTAAAGATATTTAAAATCAAAAATATTCACTTAATAATTATTCCCAATCCCCTGTATAACATATGAAGGACCGATTTAAAAATAGAGTAATGAACTACAAATTGACAACAAATAAGGTGTCAATTCACATATTTAACAAAAGGGACTTTAACAAAAGGGAACAATTGCCAACTTATTAAGAATAAGGCTGATAAATCACAAGTTTACATGAAATAAAATTGTCAATACATATTAGGCTTTAACAAAAGGGAACAACAACAATCATATTAGAAATTAGACTCACAAGTTAACTAGAAAAAAGGTTTTTTGTCCACATCAGAGTTTAATAAAACGGAACAATAACAAACTAAATTAGAGTGATAAATCACAAGTTGACAGAAAATGAAATTATGAGTCCATATCAGACTATGATTAAAAAGGAATATAATAAACATATTAAAAATTTGAAACGCTTGAAAATATCTCAAAAATATAAAGGAAATATTTATTGTTATTTTTTGTATCAACCTAAAATCAATACACAACTATTTACTCCTTTCTTGAACAATTCAAGAAAAATAAGATGTGAGTTACAATAATATATTTTTTAAGTTATTTTTTTTTTTCCGTAGCATCCAATGCGGAAGTTTGTCCGTAGACTTTTTTCTCAGATAAAGCGTGAAACAAAAAAAGATTAAACAAATAACAGAAGGCGATATCAGTAATACAGTAAACAAGAAAGAAACAACAATGCTTTGAAGAAGTTTACTTTCGCTATCCTTTCAAACTAAAAGCATTGTATCCTCAATTATCTTTTGTCTGAATCTTTCCTCTGTCATACGCTTAAAAGACAGTTTATTTCTTATTATCCACAGAAGAACAGTTTGTAACATCAGAAAAATAGCTGAGTTAGAATCATTATATATATATATATATATATATATATATATATATATATTTATTTATTTATTTAAAACAAAAATAATTTTAAGGTTATTTGTAAATTAGCGATATAACTTAGGACAGAAAATGAGTAGATATTAAACCTAACTTATGAAATATTGTTAAAAATATCCTCAAGTTTTTATATATAGCCTATTAGCTTAAAAATTCTTACAAGTTTGTATATACTACAATGTGTATTTTATTCTTTGGTTGATTTTAAAATAGTTATTCAAAGGAAGATAAATGACAAACAGAAATTAAATTTATTATATTCTACAAAATATACCCATAAATAAATATATATATATACGTATAAGTACGTGCACTTGTACATAATACGCTACAGACAGTAATATTTAAATAGATAAATTAATTAATTAATAAGTATGCATTAGTTTTTAAATAACTCTTTTATTGTTCTTAAAAAAATTGTATTGGTTTCTTTAAATTAAAATGAACATACCTAATATTAACCCCTTACCTGTAGACGGATATTTAGGAGATTCAGTTCAAAGTGCCGCCGTTCTTTTTCAACTCTAAAATGAGTTTAATTAGGTCTAAAATGAGTTTAACTCTCAAATGTGTTTAAAAAAACTGTCACGATCCTTTCCAAGGTTATTTTATTGCATTGTCAAACAGTGTCAGCATCATCACAGGTAGCAGCACAATACAGCGGAACATACTTCAGAAAGACGTCTATATACGCCCGGGGCAGTTAAGGGGTTAATTTTTAACAAATTTTGTCAGTGAAATACCAACAGCGTTGTGTTTATCCGTTTTATTGTTATTTATCACGAAAATGTTTAAAATAATTTGCAAGACATTTATATCAACTTTCAACGAATTGCGATTTCCACTTAAAATTGTGTATGAAAGATTTTATTAATTAATGTATAAAAATAATTAAATCGAGAAGTATTTGATACATAATAGTAATTCATAAATACATTAATATTTTGGGAAACTAAAATTGAAAAAAAAAAAAAAAAAAAAAAAAAAAAAAAACTAAATAACACTTCAAAATAGTTGTATTAATAACATGAACATTATTTTAGATCTCAAGTCTTATTTACAATAGACTATGTCACAAAGAAATCGTCTGGAAATATAACGTTAAACAATGTTTGTTATTTATAAGAAAATTCCATGATTTTAATAACATTTGTGATTAGATTCATAATATGAACATATAATTTTTAGCTGATTTCTTAAATCATTTTTTAACTCACATATTTAGACTCTGACTTTATGTGAAACAAAAACACTTACTTAAAGAAATAGCTTAGATTTTACACTCTTTTATATATAAAAAATTTCATTTACCAGAAAATTATAAGAATTTTTAATTAATTGCGATCTCCATTTAAAATCGTGTATGTCAGATCCTCTTTCAACTTTCATACATAAGAAATTTCAATTTATGTATTGTATGATGCGAAATTATATTTTATACGAATCATTAAAAATATTATTGTTTGGAGAACTACACAAATAATTCAAAACATGTCCATTATGCTTTTTTGCACTATCTGTCTTATTTACAATAGACTTGACCTAAAACAAAATCGTCTGAAAATATAACGTTAAAAATGTTATTTATAAGAAGCATTTTATGTTTTATTTGCGATACGTTCACAATGTGAACGTATAATTTTTAGCTGATTTCTTAAATCGTTTTAAGACATGCTTTTGGACTCTGAAAATGTGTGAGACAAAAACACTCTTAAATGAATTAACTTAGAATTTACACACATTTAACTACTAGTTGAAACATTTTCAGATAATATTCATAGAAATATATTATTGAGTAATCTACTTTTAGAAAAATAAAAACATCAAAATTAAACTGAATATACATTTTTACCACTCGAGGAACCTTTTAAGATGTAAATGTACACTTTACAACTTCAATATTGCATTAAAAAAAACTTATTAGTGAGATATTAGAATGAAATTTGTTATTGATACTTAGATACTAATTAAAGTTTTTATTAATTAATGTTTTGAGTATTTTAGATAAAATTTTGAAGAACTAGAGGTCCAAAATACGATACGTCCGTGCCTAATGTCGAGTATGTTTTAGAGATGAGGCAATGTTTCTTGTTTCAGTTAAAATCAATATATATAGTGATGTAGTTCGGAGCTCAGGAAACTTCCATGTAAGTAGAAAACTCAAGAGAGTTTGTCCAACATGGAATGTGTGTAGTGGCCTGATATGTAGCTTAGTAATTGCACTTTTTTTTTTTTTCCTAGATAAATCAATAACTGCAGGTGAGTACCTATAACTTTTAACTGAATTTATGGCATCCGATTTCGACAAACTTAAACCAAACTTATTTTTTCCAGCAGTAATGGTATATGGGGGTAAGTTAAAGGTCGTGTACACCGAACAAAGAGGCGGGATATTACACACCTGATGCAAAGGTTCATAGACGTCATCGCGCTATAGATAACTCTTTGTTATAAAGGGCATAGCTGGAAATCGATTATCGCTTTAATTAGCATGTTAATAATTAGAAACAGTTAAAAATAGCTGAAAAATGTAAATTGTGTACATATTTTTATTTTTGTACCTACCTTTGCACCTAAAATCAATACACAACCATTTACGATTTTCTTAAACAGTTCAAGAAAAATTAGATGTGTGTTAAAATAATATTTCTTTATGTTCTTTTCTTCGTAGCATCAAATGCGGAAGTTTGTCCATAGACTTGTTTCTCAGATAAAGGGAAAAACCATAATAAGGAGAAACAAATAACTGAAGGCGATATCAGCAATACAGAAAACAAGAGGGAAACCACAATGCTTTATAAAGAGTTTACTTTCTCCATCCTTTCAAACTAAAAGCATTGTATCCTGAGTTATCTTTTGCTCCAATCTTTTCTTTACCATACGCTTAAAAAAGCAGTTTATTTCTTATTATCTACAGAAGTAAGCTTTGTAACATCAGAAAAATAGCTGAGTTAGAATCATTGTATATATATTTTTGAAAAACTTAATTGTAACATTATTTATAATTTAGTAAAATTACTTATTACGGGAAAAGACTAGATTTCAAACATTACATTTAAAATATTGTTAAAGATATCTTCAATGTATTATATGGAAATAAAATTGACTGTTAAATTGACGGACCTTTTTTTATTATTATTATTATTATTATTATTATTATTATTATTATTATTATTTAAATATTTGATTTTGGAACTGTAAAATACGAAATTTCCATTTGTGAAAATTTTTATTATAACACTGACTTTAGCATCCTGCGACGGTAATTGAAGGGGACACGTTAATATAATATTAATATATCTGTTCATCCTGAAAGTTCTGTGGTTTTTCAAAGTGAAGCACGGTTTCGTCTATCATCACGGTTTGCTATTACTAATAGGGAGTGACTATGCCTGACGTAGACGTGAAACTTTTAATTCTTCTACTTTACATAATTCTAACTCATTTTGTGACAAACATTTTGTTTCAGTTCATTGCTAAGGAATGGGTATCAACAAGTTCATTTTCGTTATATTTACTCTTTTACTATTAACGAAGGAAACATGCTAATCATCTTGGTCGTAAAATATGGGCAGAACAAAGATAAAATTCTCTTTAAGATGACACAGTTAAAAGATAGTTTAAGAAGTCTAAAAATTGAGACTTTAGCCCTGAGAATAATACTCATTTAGGCAACCATTATCGGAAAAGTTGGGTATCATAAAAGAATCGATGCATGAAAACCCACATCTTACGGTCTAAGAACTGTCATATGTACTAAATATTCCAAATAGTACAGTGTATGATTGTAGAAGATTGAGTATGTAATTCGCTATGATGTGTTTTTGTTCAAAATTTTAACGCCGTAGAGCTTGCTAGTGCTAGTTCGGATTTTAGCATGTGAATCTTTGCTGTAATGAAAAAAAAAAAAAACAAGCTTTATTTCTTAAATGATTCTTTATTGCTAAGTTAAAGTGAATACTGCACAAAAAAAAAAAAAAAAAGGATGAGGAGGGGGGGGGAGAGAAAACGTATTAATAAATATAAATATTTCAACCTCCTCCCTCCAAAATTTTATTTTTCTTTCAAAAAAAAAAAAAGTTTTTGATGAAATTCTAGCAAAAGCAGAATTTAGTTTTGATGGAGGACTATTGTTTTTTTTTTTTTTTTTTTCAAATTATAACATCTTTCTTAAATTATTCCGTTATATTTTCGATAAATTTTCAATTTCGATAAATGTCCTACTGTCATAAAACTGGTATCGTAAAAATCCGTAGATTGAGACTAATAGTCACCCGTACTCATAATGTTACCAGAAAAAATCATGGTGCAAGAACTTCACCGAGTAACACTAAGAGGGAAATTGCCTCTCTCCCTCCCCCCCCCCCCCAAAAAAAAAAAAAAAAAAAAAAAAAAAAAAAAACCTTTGTATATGGATAGGATAGAATGCAATTATTTATTAGATACTTTTCGCACCAAATCAAACAATATATTCGGAAATATACTTAACCAAATATCTGTTATAAAACCAAAAAGAAAAGAAAAGCTGCTTGAATTTACCGTTTCTCAAGGTAATACTTTTCCATCATTATAACGCTTTGTCCTAGATTAAAATTACTGCCAGGCAGCGATTTACTAAATACGTTCGCGATCATTTGTATCCCTTATCATATTCATCAGGCACGGCCCTTACAAATTTACACCTCTTCTGGTCACTTTGAATTCACTTCTTTAAAGACTATCAAACAGAAAATTTTAAATTTATTCACAAAAATTAACTTCAATTAAATTCTTTTTCAAAAAAAGAAAAAAAAAAAAAACATACTGATTTTATAGTGAAAAAAAAATCAACTTACTAGATCTATGTAAAAACCTCATAAAAGAAAACGGAGCTTATGTAATACGTCGAAATTTTACTGTGTGCGTTTGCAGTTGCATTGTTTTCTATCAACATAAAGTTGTGAATTTTCTGAATGACCTAATATATATATAGGTATCCATTCATATACAGATGTTATTCTTTTCCATATTTATTTCCATAATTTGTCATTTAATTTTTTTTTTTTTTTTATGGCGATATTTTAAAATAAAAGAATTTGCGTATTTGTGTTCAACCCTTTATGTACTGTAGGGGTATATTTATGATAGTGGCGTCAGAGATCGTAACGTTCTACTTTTACGGTTAAAATATTTTTGGCGTGCAATTTAACGTGGGAGAAAATAAAGTATAGAATTACAGGAGATTAATGAAAATATGAATTCTGAATCTATCTAAGTTCGTGCGAAATATATATATATATATATGTGTGTTGTTTTAAAAATGCAACTGAAATATTAGCATTTTAAATATCATATAATTAAGAAAGAGAGGAAAAAAATATAAGCTTTTATTAAGCATTTTATTGAAAAAAGCAAATTTACTTTAGATGTAATAGCATCCATAACAAGATTATACCTAATATATTACTTTTTCTAAACATTTATATTCTGTTTTAGATTTATTTTGCTTTTAATTTCTATTTTATTTTCCAAATAAGGTGATATTTTTATAATTATTTCGAAAATGCAGATACAATCCCAGCTTAAATAACTGCCGATTTCGAGGACAATTTAAAACTATTCCTTGAAATTTATAAAATAAAATATGAAATAATGTTTCCTTTTAAAAAGAACAAATTTGAGGAAAGAAATGGCCACATAATTACCCTTTTGTATTAAAATGAAAAATAAATAATAATAAATAATAATAATAATAGTAATACAATCAATGACTTTTATTTTTTGCAAAACTTCTAAATATTTAGAAATTTCGTTATAGAATAAAAAAAAAAGTTTCTCTTAAAATTTTAAACGATAATTTTTAACAGTTTTATATGATATTAATATGGCAAACAGTCTAATATGTGTTTTCCATTGTGTACTTTATGTGTAAAAGGATTAGATATAATCAATCGTTTTTTTTTATTATAAATTTTTTGTTGGTAAGTTAAATATACCTATATATAATGATACATTTTTTAATATAATATACAGGGTGTTTATAATTATAGTTATAATTTCACTATAATTTTAAAGCCACCCTTCAGAGCGATTTGATACTTTTCAAGAGCAATCGTGAGGCAATGAAATTTTGTTTGAAAAAAAAAAAAAAAAAAAAAAAAAAAAAAAAGAAAATATTTCATTTCCAAATGGTGCGTTATTTATCCATAAGGTATTTGTTTCATGAAGCTCCTCTTTTTCTCTTTTCACTATGAGTGTTTCCGCTGTAAACATGTATTCTGGTCTTTTTGCTAAGAATAATTGTAGTAAACCCTTGAAGCCTATTGTTTCCTGCTATTTCATTGTGTTGCTAGCAATATTCCTGTGTTTAATGAGTCCATTTAGACGTTTCCCCTAATATTACCCTGACAACGCCATCTATAGGAACACGTTGGCAATACTTTTTACTCCCCCAAACAAAATTTCATTACCTCATGATTGCTCTGGCAAAATATCAAATCGCTCTGATGGGTGGTTTTAAAATTATAGCGTTTTGAAATCGTAACTTTAATTATAATCACCCCGTTCATAACAATATATTATATTTTGTGTTCAAAAAGAAATATGCCAATATCTGTTATCTATGAAACGGATTATTAAACATCTGATTTTAAATGAGGAACATTTATAACCTCTTTAATTGTAAAATTATTGATTCCGTTACTTAAAAAAAGGACCTGATGGATTATTCCTGAAACTCACTAATTTATCGAATCCCATTTAATGAAGCTCAATGTATATTGAAAACGCCATTAAAACGTAAAAGTTTTCGTTTTCATTTTCTGAAGTTATATTAAATAGATGTGGTTATTGATTGATAGCTTTGTTAATGATGGATTTGATTTTATTGAAATTATTGCATTTTGCATTATACTAAAGACTCATTAAAATACTTTTGGTAAATTTCATAGAATAAAGAATGTGCTTTTAAATTTTTACTGATAATTTTGTCATCACAAAAAAAAAAAAAAAAAAAAAAAAAAAAAATCTTAACGTTTTACGTAAAAACGTTTGAAACAAACGTTTAATATATATTATTACAATGATCCTATATTGCCTAGATTAAAAAAAAAAAAATGGCATCATACATTGTTACAAATTTCAAGAGAAAAAAGTACTGGAAATTATTCATCTTCAATATTATGTAAAATTACAGCGAAAAGTAAACGGATGTGTTAAAAAATCTGTTGCATATACATATAACTTTTTCGCTAATATTATCCTAATTAGGGCTGACCGGAGCATATTAGAAATTTATAATTCTTTATCTGAGGTAGAAACATGCATTTCTAATTTTTATTGAGAAATTAAACAATTAAAAAATATAAAATATCAGAATAATGATTCAGAATCTCAATTTGTTTATTTATAACTGAGGATTTTCGTAAATTCACACTGACTCTGAAAAACTATTAAGTTAACAGAAATATTTTACAGTGTATTCGCAAAAACTAAAAATATAACCAGCTATATATTTTAAAATTATATATAAGCGATACTGAGAGAATAATTATATTCCCAAAATCCCGCATAAAAAATAAGGGACTTGTTTAAAAAAAGAGTAATAAATCTCAAATTATCAACAAAAAAGAGTGTTAATCTATATCTGCATATCAGACTTAAGAAAAAAAAGGAACAACAACTAAATTATTGCAAATTAGAATAATAAATCACAAGTTGACAAGAAATATTACAAGATTGTCGATCTATATTAGACTTTAACAAACGGAACACTAACAAACTTATTGAAAAATAAAGTGATAAATCATAAGTTGACAGCATATAAGATTCTCAATCCATATAATACTATAGCAAACGGGAATAATGTTAAAATTGGAGCGATAAATCTCAAGTTGGCAATAAAATCATGAATCCATATCAGACTATAACGAAAGGGGTCTATAACAAACATATTAATAATTTGAAACATATGAAAATCGTTTAAAAAAATATATATAATATATATATTTTTTAATCAACCAAAGTACACAACTCTTTACTCTGTTCCACGACAGTTCAAGAAAAGTAAGATGTAAGTTACAATAATATTTCTTTGTGTTCTGTTCTTTGTAGCCTCAAATGCGAAAGTTTGTTCGTAGATAGGTTTTTCAGATAAAGAAAAATACACAAAAAGAAGAAACAAATAACACAAGGCGATATCAGCAATACAGTAAACAAGAAGGAAAAAACAATGCTTTGAAAGAGACCTCTTTCTTCTTTCTTTCAAAGTAAAATCATTGTATCCTCAATTATATTTTGTCTGAATCTTTTGTTCTGTCATGCGCTTGAAAGGCAGTTTATTTCTTATTATCTACTGAAGAACAGTTTGTAACATCAGAAAATAGCTAAGATAAAACCTTTTTTTTTTTTTTTTTTTAAACATAATTTTAACGTTATTTGTAATTCAATAAAATAACTTAGTAAGGGAAAAGACTAAATTTCAAACGTAACTTTTGAAGTATTGTTAAAAATATCCCTAAGTTATTATACAGAATTATACAAAATATTATACAAAATTCTTATAAGATCGTACATACTAATATATATATATTTAATAAGTGTGTATTTTATTTCTTTGATTGTTTTTTGAATAGTTTGTTCAAAGAAAGATAATTGACGCACTGAAAATAAACTTAATAAACACCGCATCTACAAAATATACACATAAATATAATTACATATACGTGCGTGTGTTTCTTCTTAATCCGTAAAGAACAGACAGAATATATATTCAGCAAAAGAAATGCGTGTTACTTTAAAATATATATATATATATATATATATTTAATTTCGTAAAAAAAAAAAAAAAAAAAAAAAAAAAAAAAAACTTTTCTTTAAATTGAAATAAACACATCTAACATTAATTTAATTTTTTTTTTAAAGAAATACTCACAAAGTTCTGCGTTATTATGTACTCCATATTATTGTTATTTCTCTCGAAAGTGTACAAGATATATTGCCAGAAATTTAGGAATCTGTAATTATATAAATTTATTTATTTATTTATGTATTTATTTTTTTAACCACGCACCATTTTCCCCAAAATCCATCTGTTTACTAGGTCTGTAAAGAAAGTAATGAAACTGAATTTTTTGCGCCAAGCAGAATATCAAATGGACAAATTTAGTGGGTTGTGTAGGTTGGTTAGCTGGTTGAATGGATTTCACATCATACTAGTGCTGCGCAATGGGCAATTGGCAACGGTTGTATAGGTGGTGGGGAATATCAACTACAGAGTCTGGGGAAAGTGTGTTGTCCTTGAGTCTTTGTAGCGCAGAGACCGCTTTTGAAGCAGACATATGTTTGAATATGGTTTTTGATTTTTAGAATGTAGCAGAGTGTCGAGCAGTGATAGGCCATAAATTTTGTGTAAATAATAAAAAAAAAATTGGCTATGTTATAAGGAGCCTACGAATATTATTATTTATGAAAGGCTCAAGTGTTTAAGTGGCACATCCGACAATGTGGTTAAAACGAAGTCTGCTTCAGACTATTTTCGTCGAATGAGTGTCGAACGATTGAGGAGAC
Organism: Salticus scenicus; assembly: GCA_963930645.1. Taxonomy (NCBI): domain Eukaryota; kingdom Metazoa; phylum Arthropoda; class Arachnida; order Araneae; family Salticidae; genus Salticus; species Salticus scenicus. Next base: position 222,919,575 of record OZ005656.1, on the reverse strand, counting down.
GTTGAGACTTCACGAAGTTGATCAAATTCTCATGGAGGAAAAAAATCATCTTCGATGAACCACAAATGCTGGATATGTGTGTCACGCTCCCGAGTCAGTTCCTAGCAAAAAAAAATAAAAAAAAAATCGTAACGCTGCTTCAAATACCGACAGCCCCGATATGTCATTCTGAATCATCAGTGATTTTTTCTTCATTTTCTTCTGTTAAAATCCAGTTTAAGATGTTGTTTTGAGGATGTTTTTAATTGTTTTCATAAACTGAATATCTTGAAGAGAAACGTAACGCGCTTTCTGAAAATCAATTCAGCTAAAGATTTACAAGCGGGCTTCAATGAATAGTAAAATTTTTGCAACGGTGGATTAATGCAGGAGGAGGCTATTTTGAATAATTTTAAGTTTCTGTAACATTATCTTCAAATAAATGTATTTTACGAAAGCTGTCTCATTACTTTTTGGACAGACCTTGTAGCTGACAAGATCTTGTTGGTAACATGCTGAAATGTTTTCATGTTATAAATTACGATATGTTAATAAAACTAAACTTTTTGGACTAACATCTGGACAAACCTTGGCGCAATTTGTGATGAGCATGGGGAAAGTTTTCACCAGGACATCTCTATTTTTGAAAGCCACATCATAGTATGTTATCAGGAACACACCAACAGATACACCCAAGAAGAAATAACCATTATTATTATTAGTAGTAGTATATTTTAATCAAGCATCTCGTATATTTATCTGTAATTAATTTGTAAACATATGAGAAGTGTAGATTCTACAAAAATGTTACGCAATAAACCGATTTGATATTGATATATGAATCAAGCACCTTTTGTTTTATAGAATTACTTAGTTTTATATAAAGGACAGAAAAAAAATCATATCTGTTGTACAGTGTAATTGCTTATTTTATCTCACGTTTAGTGAACCAGGTTTCTTGCACAACAGATTGGGACTCACGATATCATTCTCATTTATATCCAACCAATTGCAAAACTATTTATACGTAACGGTCTTGCAGCAATTTCTTAACTATAAATGAACATCTAGATAAAATCGAGTAAATTCATGCATGTAAATAATGTATATAATTTAAGGCATGTGATACTTAATACTGTGATTCTGCAACATGATGATATATAGATAAAAAATGAACTATGGAAAAATGAAATTTATGCTTGTACGCGAAAGCTTAATTTAAAATTTTAGTATGCGTTCAGGCATCAAATTTTAATTTAAATGACTTGTATATAATTGTGATAATGATAACTTACTTGATAAAAATAAGTTAATTAATTAAGTTATATATATATATATATATATATATATATATATATATAGATAGATAGATAGATAGATAGATAGATATAGATATATAGATATATGTTGTTGTTGTTGTTGCTTATCCTCTTTGTCTGACGGAGTCAGACAAGATCCACGAGTTCGTTGACAGTTAGAAAGTCAAAGACCAGAAGAGGATTGATGAAAAGATCCTCCTTAGAGAGTCCCATGCAATCCAAAAGGTGCTCAGAAGAAGCCTGATGATTTTGGCACTTGGTGCAGGTGGCGAAGGTTTTCCTGCCCTCGATGAAAGTGAGGCACTTGATGTGACCGCTAGCGAGTCTTGACAGTACAGTTCGGGTACGTCTGTCACACGGGAGGTCAAGGGACAAACCCGGTTTTGAGCCCTTGTACCAAATATGGGTGGGGGGAGTTTTCCACTCCTCCGAGATTTTTAAATTTTCCCGCGAGTATAACTCCTGAAAAGTAAGTGCGGAGGAGGGAGTTGAAGAAATCCTGCAACCCTCCTTAGCAAGATTATCAGCCATTTCATTCCCGTGGAGATTCACGTGTGAAGGTATCCATTGCAAATGAATGTCATGGTTTTGTGAAATGAGCTTTAATTTAAGCAGTATAGAGGTGCTGACCTTGTCGCCCACAAGAATCCAATTACTAAGATGGTGAAGAGAACTACGGCTATCAGTCAAGATCCATAGGTCACCATAATCCTCTTCAGAGAGAATAGCTTCTAGTCCCAGGTCTATTGCAATCAGTTCACTTCTGAATATAGATATATAGACACATATAGTGCATAATTAAAATTACAAATCACACTCCTGATTAAAAAAAAAAGTTAAAGGCGTAACACATGTTACTTTTGATTAAATTCCTGTAATTATAAAATAAAGCGTTCAAAACAGGATCAATCCATTGTATTTATTTTCTATTTATAACATGAATAAACATTAAAAATAAAGAATTCCAATGTTTTAAATTATAAATCATAATTTGTTGTACCTGTGACTTACATAAAAATGTAAAAAAAAAAAAAAAAAAAAAAAAAAATTTTTTTTTTTTTTTAAGAGATAATAAATCAATTTCAACCTTAATTCTAGTAGAAGGAGGTCTTAAATTTCATAGTAAAAAAAAATAAATAAATAAAGTTTTAAATGTCAAGTTTTATTTGATGATGGAGATTAGTCTATGATAAATGAACTTCCATAAAGCTATCAGGCCATGTGTCAATAGAGAATAAAATTAAGCCCATAAACTTAGTTTATTAAAAATCGATAGCAGGGTTTGAAGATTGATACATATATATATATATATAAGGATAAAAAAATAGATAAAAGTAGGTCATTTTTAAGAAGAAAGGAGCATTTAGTTTTTCTCCCGGCAACTATTAATTAAAAGAATTATTAATAATCTGCAAACTAATAAACTACAAAATATTTATATAATTGTTTTGAAATTTGTAGAATATTACTATATATAAAACGCACACACACACACACACACATAAAAAAAAGAAATAGAATAATATGCGTATAGTAAACAATTTTGAAATGGTAGAAGCATAAAGTTATCATTTATATTAACTAGGAGGCTTTGCTCACCAACCCATGATTGACTGCCACTCCAACTCACTCGGTTCGCTTATCTCTGTGGGACTACAAACTTTTACAAACTTTAATTCTAACTCTCAAAAATGAAATAGATCCTAAATAAAAGACTACACCTTTCAATTATCTTTGTTTTTTACACGTTTTTTTTTAAATTAATATTATTTTTAGGAATATGCTGTTAAACATTCCCATAAAACTCATTTTTTAATAAATATTCTTATGCGCCCATATCAGGATCTTGTCGAGAATGAAAGATCGTGTGGTATAAATAACATACTTATGATATAACTTTATAAATTCTCGCGATAAAATATGACAGGCATGAAACATGATACATGATTTTGCTTCAAAGGTTTGATAAAGTGATTAAAAAAATCTATTTGTCTTAATTTGCATGTTACTGAAGAAATAAATAATGGAACTTGTTCGTCAACCTCTGAAAATTTATTTTAAATATTATTTCGATAAGAAATATTTTTATTCAATGAAATAATGAAAAAAGGATAAAATTCGTAATGACTGAAATATATTATTTTATATAAAATTTATAATTATGTGCCGAAATTATAACAGTGAAAAATCTTCATTTAAAAACTTTAAATTTCTATAAAATATGAAATATTAATAATTCATTTAACTTTTTTAATTTTTAATCATGTAACACTTTAAATAATTGAACAATGAAATGAATTCCTGTCATAATTCCATTCTTTTATATTTGTTTATTAATAAAAAATTAGATTGATAAGGCTATAAATACTTTTTTTTTCATCGATTCCAATAAATGAATGGTTAGAGACATTTAATCTTTGGAAGACTCGCCGACGGAAGTGCAATGATGCTGGAGGAGAGTACTTTGAACACCCTAAAATTTTGGTAAGTTTAGCATTAATTACCTAGACATATCTCAAAAATGTCAGATTAACCCTCGTATATACAGTAGGTGCCGCTTAATGTAATCGCGGATAATGTTATCATTCGTTTAAGGTTATCAGAATCACGTAGTCCCGAACGCTTGTATATTGACACATGTTAAAAAAATCGGTTTTTGAAATCAGCGCCTTGGTTTATTGTTATCACTTTCAAGTACCATTTTCTATTTTTTTTCCATTCAGTCAACAAAAATTGTAAACTAAAAAATCAAAGGAAGGATCTAAAAGAATAGAAGGCCTCTCTGATTTTTTTCTCCGCCAATTTTCAGTGATAAGCCAAGCATTTTAGCTATGGAGAGAAAACGCAATGATTTAACTCTTAAGGACAATTGACATTATTAAACGCTTTGATAATTTACGCAAGATGAGTCAGAGAAACGCTGCTGCTGCACTAAAAATCTCTCAGCCATTACTCTGTAAAATTATAAAGAATCTCGACGAGATTGACAATAAAGCGAACATGAACGCAAATTTGAACGGTAAGCGAAGACGTGCTGAAAAAGATGGAGAAGTCGAGTCTGTTTGGAAACTGTGGTTTGCCAATGTTAGGCAAAATGGTGCGCACATAAACGACCCTTTAATGCGACAGAAAGCTCAAGATCTTGCTTCTAAAATGGGCAAAATAAATTCCGTCGCAACAGACGGGTGGTTTAATCTCTGGCGAAAAAGAGAGAATATTGTGTTCAGACGTACCCATGGAGAAGAAAATGGCTCATTATTCACTCAACAGCATCTGCAATGCTGATGAAACCGCACTTTATTTTCGTGCCTTGCCAGAACACACATATCTGTTCAATGTCCATGGGATTGAGTGTCCGAGGAAACAATTAAGAACTGTTTCTCATACGGTGGATTCGTTAAAGCTGACGATGGTATGAACATACTGAAATTCGACGAAACAGGTACCATCAGACGTGACTGTAAATTATTTTGCAGAATGGATGTTTATAGATGAGAACGTCCAAGTGACTACAACAATGACTCACGAAAACGTATGCCGAGCTGTGTCTTCTTCTATCGAAAGAAACGATGAAAAAGCATCAGATGAAGAGGATGACGATGTTTAAAACATTGTTGAGAATCATCCATCTACTACTGAAATGAGACAGACTTTCCATGTCTTGGAACTCGGGGTGCAACACAGAGGTACTGCTGAAGACTTTTGCGAACATTACAGATGTGAAAGTTTTATCAAAAATTTCGTGACACAAAAAAACAAGGCAGACAAATTTCGAAGATTTTTTTAAATTGACCTATTTTAACGATTTGTTTAATATAGCGTTTAAATGAATCATTTTCTTTTATTTGTAGTTCCAAAAAGGAATGTTATGTACGTAGTAAAATTAAAATTTTGTATTCCTGATACTTTTCGTTTATTGTTATCAGTCGTTTATTGTTATCAAATAGTATCTGTCACAAAGTGATCGCATTAACCTTTTCCCGACGGCAGATTCTGACCAGCTAGTGTTCATAAAGACGGCAGAAAGACGGAAGATTTTTCCCCCTGTCGGCGTCTTTTAATTTCAGGTGACTCGGAGTTTCACAATGGCTGTGGGAAGTCCCGTCCGACCCACATAACAGAGTGATTTCTTCAACTTAACAATTTCCCTTTAAAGGGAAAAACCTTCACCCTGAAATCTCCTTTGCACTCTTTTATAGGGGAAAAACTTGTTGATTGTAGAACGAATCCTTTTCATTGTATTTGTGTTTATTTAAAAAAGTCTTTATTCTGTTGACAATGCAATTTTTCATGTTTAATTTGATAAATATAGAATTACTAGTGAAATAATATTAATCAATAAATTTGGTGTGAAATTTTTAAATGTGCTTATGATTATGTAATTTAAGAAGAAGAAGAATTTAAAACAAAAGAATTACTTAAATTCTATATAAATTGTATTTGGGAGAAATTTCTGAAATTTATTGCTTCAATTATAATACTTTTAAAAATAAGTGTTGAAGCTTTTAATAAAAAAATTGCAAGATGAAAACTGAACAATATTACATATGATTAAATAATTATTTTTTAATATCAAGTGCTAATTAATATTTATTTTTACATTTTATGATATTAAGAAGTTATACGGGTTTCAAAAGCTTAATATATATATATATATATATATTCTCAATAATTTGCGCAACATTTAAACAATATTTTATAAAAGTTTCAGCAAAAATTCAGAAATTGACCAAAAAATGTATACTTAAAATATATTTGCAAAATTCCATGGTTCAAAATAAATAAATAAATAAAATAAAATATTAACCGTGCCTATATGGTAATTGATCAGGCTTTATGCATTAAGCATCTGGTATTAATGACCTATTTATGGACTTGCATGTATTTTAAAGGTAAAAAATCAAAAGAGATAAAAATAAAAATGTATGAAAATAATAAATAAAAAATATTATTCAAAATTATGAGCATATTAAAGAGCAACACGTAATTTTATTTTGAAGAAGTATATAATAATTCAATAAGATCGGTGCATTAGTTTTTGAAAAGTCACGTCGATCATTTTTCTAAAATGTTTTCGAAAACCAACTCGCTGAATTTTCCAAAATTTTCAATGAAAACTTTATATAATATTATTTAAATGTTGTTTTTTTATAGTCAAAATACTGATATTTATTTATTATTTTATTATTATTAAAAAAGAGAGAGAGAGAGAGAATATACTTTTTAAATAATAATAATAATAATTATAGTAATAATAATTCTACATTCAGTATTGTGTTCGAATTATTTTAAAATGAAACTATGTGTGATATAGAACTCTCACAAAGGGAAAAATTTTAATACCACTATTTTTCTATAGCAGTTTTAAACTTGAACAATTGCTGATATCTATTAAAATCTTTATTTTGAAATTTATTATATAAAAATTGTGTCATTCAAATTCCCCTCTGTACCTTAACGAGTAATAGTAATAATATATATGAATATTGCAAGATTAAAGAGAGATGAAATGGTGAAATTCGGAAAAATTCCTCTAAAACTAAATTCATTTAAAACTCTATTAATATTGTGGATTTGTTGGATTTAGTGAAAACCAAATGCATTAATTTTTATACATTATATTGTAGGTTGCATATCATATTGGAAGAAGAAAGGGTGAAGACTGGGGTTGGTGACCGATTGAAAATTCAAATTCGGAATTATATTTGAATATTTCAGACTCGCCCTAAATATGACTTTTTCTAAACTATATTTGATAGTCTATAGTTATTGAAAATACTATAAAACTGGCCTTCTTATTAAGTTAATAAATATTATCCAAATTTACAGCTGTTTAATTTGAGCCCTCGAGTTACAATACAGTGGCTTATTATTATTATTTAAAATGTATATATTGCTTTTAGAAATGGAAATCGACAAGTCATTATTTTCTATCTCATCATTATTTTTCTATATCAAATTCCGAATCCGAATCGTTAAAATCTTCACCCTCTAACCCAATTAAAAATGTTTCAGTTTCTTCTTATGTAACATATATTTTACGTCTCAACATTTTATTATAGATTAGAAACTGGAAAAGGGGTTTTAGTTCAAGCTGAAACGTTAAACTGAAAGTAGGTTTTAAATTGTTTTCACTCTTAGCCAGGACTCCCAAACCAGATTCTCTCTTCTTTCCCACAACATCGCTTTTATTTCACAGTTCTTTGTCAGAGCGGCCCTTTAATTTCATTCATTGATAAGTCTTGCACTTTCCTAATCCTTCGTAGTGTAATTTTTGGACACAATGCAACTGACAACTGTGATAGAACAGTATTCATTGCAATACTCATCAAGGACGCAAGGGATTACAGCCTGTCAGGGTCAGATGCCAATAGAAATTATAACAAATGAATGATCTTAAACTAATTCTTTTGATTTATCAAAGAATTAGAATGAATTTAATAAAATAAAAATTAATGCTATCATGAAGAAAAAAAAAAAGGATAAATAATAAATATATAATAGTAATAAAATCTTCCCTGAATCTTTCATAGAATGAGAATTTTCCTCCCCCTCCTCTCCGCACCCTACATTTTATATAGAGGTCTATAATACCTATATAAGGTCTATACTCCATACACACACACACATATGTGTAAGAGGGGGGGGGATATTCTAGAGATAAATTTGTGTTTATTAGCATAATTTTTTCCATGTATCAGTTTAAAATAATAATTCGATTAAAAGAAAATCGAGAGCTTTAAATATACTTTTAAAACTAAGAAAAATCAAATTTCTCTATTTGATATACAGTAATTTTTACGCAATGGTACAAATCGATATAAATGCAGCAAAAAATGAACAAATAATTACTTTTACTATATAGATTATCAGTAATAATGGTAAAATATTTTAGAATATCGTATTATTATTTTTAATAAATAAATTTAAATATTACTTATAATGGTTCTTAAAGAAAAAATAGTCATCAATTATAAATACTTTAAAATAACATATGTATATATATATATTAAAAAGAGGGTTGCAAAGCATATACAGTAAATTATAATATAAATGGATCGATGCTGCATTAAATTCTCAAATGAATAATTCAAACTGGTAGTTTGTCTGCATAAGCAGAAATTTTAGAATTTTCATTTTATACATATATCTCAAACCTATTGCTTAAAATCATGCTTTCAAATATGATAATTATAATTTCTGCTAATCTACTAATTCCAATCTGTAAGTCTTCTTCTTCTTCTTGATTAAAACATGTATTTATTTCAAAGTGGATAAAAATTGTAAATAGAAGTTATGTACTAATTCTTCAATTGGTTAGGTAGTTTGCCTTTAAAAGTTAAATAAAGAGGCATAACAGGAAAAATTTGAATGGATATAAACTTATGAAAACAATTTTCATTTTTTATTAGTTTATTGTAGTTTATTTTATTTTATTTATTCTGTTAGGTCTGGGTTTTTGCATAGCTGCCAAATGTTACGATTTTGAGCTACCCTTTCTTTTCCTTTCCTTTTCCTTTCTATTTTTCCTTTTTTTTTTTTTTTTTTCATAATAAAAATTTTTACTTTATTTTACCATAGAACACTACAAAAGCTTTTAAAAAATTTCTATCAATGAAAAAAAAAAAAAAAGCATTTTTTGACCGTTATGCTTTCATAATCGTGACTCATAACTGGGAAAATATTGTAACTTTGCTCAACACTGAGATTAGAATTTTCAAAATATTAAAATATGCATTACTGGATTGCAGCTTTCATACTGCACTCGTGCTTAGTTTTATCACCTGATGATTGATGAAAGATCGCACTTAATTATTTCTACTTGAAAAAAATACTTGCGTGTTTTTGCCTTTTTGCCTGATGATATTATTACAATCCCGTCTAACATAGTGAAACATCACAAATTAGAAATAGTATTATTGTGATTGTGAAATAATTGCTAGTCAAAACTTTTTTTTTTTTTTGGGGGGGGGGGGGGGGTTAACAATTTTTTACTTGATATCGGCATAAGGAATACAGAAAAGTGAAATAAAAATAATTCTTAAATCTGATATAAATTTTATTAAATAATAAAAAAAGGTTAGTAAAAAATCCTATTGTTATACTGTAAAGCGAAATTGAAGCATTACTATTCAGAAACAACGAAAAAACATTTGAGTTCCCTGAAATTTTGAAAATTCGGTGCCTATGCTATAAAATAATCATAATAATAATAATGATCATAATAATGCGCTCACACTAAATTTTGCGATATGTTAAGAAAATTTTTTATTTCGGGTAACTTGCGGAGTTTTCAAAATAGAATGTTGATAGTCGATGATGTTTATACCAGTATAACTATTATTTTAAATTTGACTCGACATCTTTACAATGAAAATAATCCACACAACACACATTTATGAAAACAATTTATGTTAATTTCGAATTACATATGAAGATATTTTAAATAAAAATGTATAAAATCAACAAGCTTTTACCTAATATCATAATATATATTGGTGTTTGAAGTTTAATATATTTATTTATTTCTTGGTTATTTCCATTTCATAAGTTTATTTCTCTCTTGGTTTTTTTCATATATTATTTGAAAATATTTTCCAGGCTTTTAGGTGACCTTCGGCATTGCATGCTGTAAGTTTTTAGCAGTTTGGATACAGGTTAGGTTGACAGAAAGATCATCTAATTTGAATACAACATTCATTCAATGCCTTTAAAAAAGCAATGAATTTATATGTTTCAATACCAAGTTGCTTATTTTTTTCTTCTCTTCAATTTTCTTCTTTTTTTTTTTTTTTTAATAGTTCTTCATCTGATACTTGATTTCATATAATGCAATGTTTGAAAAGGTTTTCAATATATATATATATATACATATATATATAATTACATATCTGCCAATCAACTCATTATTAAGCGTAAAATTGTTAACGTCCCTTTTTTTCACACCACTTTATTTTTGGAGTAATTCTCTCTAAATGTTGTTACAATTAAAAAAAGATAAAATTACTCTAAAAACTGACTTGAGTTTAAAAAAATAAGTAAATAAATAAAAATGGCGGGTACTAAAAATTTTACGCTTTATGATGAGGTAGTTTGCAAAAATATAATTATGAAAAAAATAATAAACATAAATGAAATAAATGAAGTAAAACTTAGATGTAAACGTCCAAATACTTTGAAATAAATATAAAATTATTTTTATTTAATTATTATTATTACCTTAAAAAAAAAAAAAATGTTTCTTTGAAAATTATTTTAGAAGTTAAAGGTTAGAAGAAATGTTAGAAGTTAATCCAGTTATGTAAAATTAAAATTTTTGATCAATACAGTGTAAGGTAATTTTCTCTCAAGTGCATATTTAAATTTATAAAATAATCAAAACAATCATAATCCAATTAAAAAAAAATATATGTATATATATATATATATATACACGACAACATAATACATTAATTTATTTAAAAAACATATTTTATTTTTTACTTTTTTTTTCTTTCGTAAAAAAAAAGCACCCCCCCCCTTTTTTTTAAGAAAAAATAATCTGTAAAAGTAACGTAATTATTCATCTTACATTTATCTTTTCTTTCTCTCTTTCTTTCTTTCTTTCTTTTTTTTTTTTTTTTTTTAATTACAAGATAAAAAAATTAAGTATGCCTGTTCATAGAGTAGAAGCATAATCCTCCTCATAAAAATTGATATTTCAGAGTTCATAGGAACGCTATTTCTTCACTAGAATTGTCCTTGTAGTTTAAATTTACGAAAAGATAAATAATATGAAACAATAGTAATAATATATAAATTTATAGGAAAAGATAAGGTAAAAAATAATTAAACAAAATAAATAAATAATAATTGTAATAAATATGGGTATTATAACAGTATATATAAGCCAGGAAAAGATTTATTGCAAATTTTCAAATTTCTGACGAAATTGCGGAAGGTTGAGATTAAAGCAGTAAATACTAATTAAAAAAAAAAAAAAATCCATTTGTTCCCAGAAAATTTAAGAATCATAAAAAAGATTAAAGTTGCCAAAATATGTAAATAAACTGTTCGCAAAGAAGACGCAAAATTTTCCGTTTGTAAAGTAAATATGTTATTAATGAATATGATATTTTTAGTGAATTATAATACATTAAATGTAGATTTCCTTTTACTCCCGTATAGGGAACTAAAAACAAAACAACAAATGTCAAAATATATTCTCTAAGTATGACAGAAATTAGAAAGAATTCCAGTATTTTGTCAATAATAATGAAAGCAAAAAGCGGCAAATGGATTTACGATTAATCCGAAAGTACCCAGAAAATTCCTTTTAAAATTTTGTTATCAAAAGAAAGAGATTCTGCATGGAGACAAAGTCTGTATCTTGCATTCAGTTTAGGGAAAAAGAGGAAATGGGGATTAGCGAAAGATGTAACATCCGAAAGGTGATCATTTTTAAGAACTTTGACAGTTCTATCCGCCCCTAAAGCAGGTGAACAATATCCGAGGGGAAAAGTATAGCTTGGTCGATTTTTGAACCAACGCCGTCTTTTACAACGGGTTACTTCTTGGTTGAAATATCGACCAGCCGTCTTCTAAAGGTTAAGCGGAACCTACTGTATAACAATCTGAAAAAAAGGTAAGAAAAGCAGGGATTACGCTATACATTTTAAACTATTAATTGATTAGATTAAATTTATTAAGTGAAAATTTGTTAATTATTACACATTATTTAAACTTATTCTCTCTATTAAATAATAGCTTTTTCCCATATAACAAAAATTCATTAAAAAAAAAGTTAAGATCAAGTCAAAGATAAAGATCAATTCATATTTGAACGGTTCATTGTAAAAGTGCTGTAATTCCATATTTTTTAAATATGTATATTTTGTCATATTTAGTCATATCTAGTTACATCCTTAATTACAAAGTGTAGAGACTCCACTAATTGCATTAAAATCTCTTTTTTTTTTTTTTTTTTTTTTTTTTTTTTCAGAAAATTAAAATTTCTAAATATTTCTTATAAATCTAAGTTACTTCAAAATATATTTCTTATAATTTGTAAATTCTTATAACTCTGATTTGTATTAATCACTAAATTCGACTAAACGCTTACTGAATCTTGACTTTTTTTCTACACAAATTTGAAAAAGACAAAATCCATTTACAAGGAAATAAATCTCCTCTACAATGAACGACTCATTTTTGTATCTGAATTGGAAATTATGTATATATATATGTATATATATATATATATATATGTGTGTGTGTGTGTGTGTGTGTGTGTGTGTGTGTGTATGTGTATTACATACATATACACCCCGCGACAAAAAGATAGGCACAAACGTTTTTTTCTTTGATTTTTCATAAAATAACATTATCTAAATTCTGCTTATCATTTATTATTATCATAAAAAAACACTATTCCCGGACTAATTTTTGTCTTAAGAGTAATTTAGAAAACTTTTAAGACTAAAATTTTTCTAATTTAAGACTACATACCGCGACAAAAAGATAGGAACAAAGGGATATATATATTTTAAATTTTTCAATATGATTATTTTGAATATGAATATTTGAATATGATTCAAATATTTAATATGTTTTTGATTCGATAATATTTTGCTATGCTAATAAATTATCAGCACAATTTAGATAATGTTATTTTATGAAAATTTAATAAAAAAACGCTTTGTTTCTATCTTTTTGTCGCGGAGTGTATTCTTAAATTAGAAAAATTTTAATCTTAAAACTTTTCTAAATTAGTCTTAAAACAAAAATTAGTCCGGGAATAGTGTTATTTTAGGAAAATAATAAATGATAAGCACAATTTAGGTAATGTTATTTATGAAAAATCTAAGAAAAAAACCCTTTGTACCTATCTTTTTGTCGCGGGGTGTATATATACTGCAATAACAAATTAAAATATTATAGAATACGCCTTTGCTTTAATTTTTAATGAAAAAACTAAAACCAAGATCATAAAAAATATATTTTGTATTAAAAATTAATAATATTAATGTTAATTTTTAGTTAGTTTTTGCAGGAAGAGATTTTTTTCTATATTAAAATTCTTTAATTCCGACAATTCTATAATTATGTTTGGAATTTCAATTTTAGACGTAATTATTTATTCATTTATTTATTATTATTTTATTATTATTATTATTATTATTATTATTATTTATTAAGTTTAAAACATTAAATTGTAAGAAATATAAAATGATAGAAATTTTATAAATTTCCACCACTGAAATGTTGAAATAAATACAGAGAGTTTCCTTTATTTATTTATTTCTTTATTTATTCTTGCATGATATTATTGTTTACTTTTAATAAAAATATTTTCATATAACTAGAAACAGATTTATAAATACATTTTCGTCCATTTTTCTCCAATAACCAGAAATGTAAGAACTAAAAATGAAAAAAAAAAAAAAAAAAAAACTCTTTTATTAATTTTATCGTCTACATCATGAATATTTTCTAGTATTAACATAGGCTTTTTTTTTAATCATTTATTGATCCAATCTGTAATCACAATGTGTCAGATACTTCTGTCGACACACCAAGATAGCCGAACAAGAAGTCTCATTTATATCGATTTTGTCATCACAAGATGTTTCACGGAAATTATCTTCGACATAAGAGTCTTAATTAACCAATATGTTTTAACAACAGTCTATTTTTTTTTTCAATCAAATATTTAATTATTCCAATATTCGAAGAAAAAAGTATATAAAAAATACATTTTTAAACTATTTTATATATATATATATATATAAAAAAATCCTTTAATGACAGTTTTTTAATTAATGTGTATAAAGTAAATAAAAAATATTTAAGAAATATAGAATTTTGATTGCTTTTCGTAGAAATTTTTAGAAATATTTTCAAGACAACATAATTTGATATCTATTAGTTTTTGGGAACAAAGAAATTTGCTTCTCTTGAATATAATAACTGAAAAAAAAAAAAAAAAAACTTTAATATATTTATATAGAATTAAATAAGAAATTTTTATCTACTTTTCACAGGGTATAGTTTAAAATTAGAATAACAATTATAAAAATACATTTTTAAATTGTTTTTAGAGTTATTTTTAAACGATTTCATCATTTACAAATTTATATATATATAAATTTGTAATGTATGTTACATATTGACAAAAGTATTATTGATAAATATTTCAATTTACTTCTTATATATTTTATAAAAATAGTTCAAGGTTTATAAGGTAAGTAAAATGCACTCACCTTGGTTGTGAGTATCCTCTTTTATTTCAGCTTTCAGTATCAGGATGTTGTATTTTGTAAATGAAAATAAATCCATTGGAGTATCAGGAACTATCAGTTGACTGATGCTGTTTAAAATATATAATTTGATATTAATTAATTAATGGTTTTAATTGAATTAAACCAGCCTTCTTTAGCTTGGTTTATGAATAGGAAAAAATATATGTGGGAATAAAAAGAAGAACCCACATGTGTTCCTTTTAATCACATTTTTATTATATAACTGAACATCGAAGAAGGAGAAAAAAAAAACGAAAAATATATCATTACATGTACATAGAAACACAGACGGCCAATCAGAACAAAATGCGTCACACCGACGCTCCGGTGTAGATGTATATATGCATGAAGAAATAAAAGAGTCAAATGAAATGTTTTTAGAATAATATGAAAAAAGAAAGTTTTTGTAATTATTGAAAAGAATGTCATTTTGAGTTTATTTCTCACCAACACCCCTGCGTAAACTCGATGACATTTAATCACAGTTCAACAAGGAAATTCGCAATTTTCGAAAAGAATGTCTCGGCAGAGGCTTGGTGAGCACGTCTGCTATCATATTATCCGTACTTACATACTCAATCTTTATTGTGCCTTGCTCAACAAGGTCTCGAATCAGATGGTACCTTAGCTCAATGTGCTTAGTTTTCTGTCGAAATTTGTCATATTCGGCCAATTTGATGCAAGAAAGATTGTCTTCATAGAGTGTAATAGGACAATTTTGTTTCATATCAATTTCTTCAAAAAGGTTTATAAGCCATTTTACTTCTTGCGCGGCACTTGCTGCAGAAAT
This sequence comes from Salticus scenicus, assembly GCA_963930645.1. NCBI lineage: Eukaryota > Metazoa > Arthropoda > Arachnida > Araneae > Salticidae > Salticus > Salticus scenicus. Next base: position 222,904,207 of record OZ005656.1, on the reverse strand, counting down.
ATATTCCGCTTCCGCTGATGACATTGATACAGATTTTTGTTTTTTGCTTGTCCAGTATACAGTATTTGCTCCTATGCAGAACAAATTTCCTGTTGTAGACTTACGATCACTGGGATCGTTTGCCCAGTCGGAATCTGCATATACCCTCAAGACAGGCTCTTCAATATTATTATATGTCAATATAAGACTAATTGTACTTTTTAAATATCTCATTAATCTTTTTACCGCTTCCCAATCTTTTGCTCTTGGGCGCTCATTTCTTCTACTCAAAATATTTACCGCGGCGCTAATATCCGGACGTGACACGGTTGAAATATATAACAATGCGCCTACAGCCTGTCTATATTGTGTATTTTCTGGTAAAAGGTTTTCTTCGTCATTTAATTTTATGTAACCTGTGTCCATAGGAGTGTCTGTAGGTTTTGAATTTTCTAAACCGTATTTGACTATAACTTCTTGTATTTTGTGTGTTTGATCAAGAGTCATTGTATTTTCATTAGGACGATTAATATTTATCCCAAGATATTGTTTTGCTTCTCCCAAGTCTGTTAACGGGTATTCTTGTTTTAGTTTGTTTACAATTTCATTTATTTGTTGATCATTCCCCGCTATTAACAAATCATCGACATACACAAGTACATAAGTAGTTACATCGTTTTGTTTACGTTTATAAAGACACTTGCCGAATTGACTTTGAATAAAGCCTAAGTTAAGTAATGACTCATTCAATTTTAAATTCCATGCTCTCGCGGCCTGCTTTAGCCCGTATATTGCCTTTTTTAATTTACACACCTTATGTTCTTCCCCGGATACCACGTATCCTTCTGGCTGATGCATATAAACATCTTCACTCAATTTACCGTGTAAAAATGCAGTCTTGATATCAATATGTCTAAGACTTAAATTCTTATAAAGACTCATTGCCAAAAAACTTCTCAAAGTTGTGTGAGACGCCACTGGGGCGAAAGTCTCATCGTAGTCTATTCCATATTTCTGTGAAAAGCCCTTCGCAAACAGCCTAGCTTTGTATTTTTCAACACGGCCCTGACTGTTATATTTTGCTTTGAATGCCCATTTGCACCCTACTATTTTCATCCCTGGTGAAACCTCAACTAAATCCCAGGTGTCATTCTGCTTGAGTGAATTTATTTCATCTAATGTAGCATTGATCCAATTTTCCTTTTCTACAGGGTTTTCCATACTTATTATATCATCCCAGCATTTTGGTTCACTTATTCTTTCATTGTGTAATGTGAATGCGAATCTATCTGGTGGTACCCCTTTATTAGATCTTTGTGATCTACGTGGAGTATTTTGTGAATTATCTGACACAACACTATCATTAGTTTCATCTATCTCTGAGTCTATTATTTGCAAATTTGGTGATGGATTTTTATTATCACTTTTCTCATCAATGTTTTGTGATGTTTCATATTTAAGTATCGCTTGTTTTTCATTTTCTAGAAATTTTACGGTTCGACTAATAATTATGTTTTTCCTATTTGTGCAGATCCTATATCCTTTACTTCTGTTATCGTACCCTACGAATATACCTTCCTGTGCCGTATTATCTAATTTTTCCCTGTGTACCTTTTGTACGTATGCATAGGCACGACAACCAAATGGTTTTAACATCGATAGGTCAGGTTTTCGACCTGTCCATAATTCATAAGGTGTCAATTCACACGAAGATGTTGGGAGTCTATTTTGCAAGTAAACTGCGGTATTTATTGCCTCCCCCCAGAAAGAATTTGGTAAATTGCCATCCTTTAATAAACAACGTGCCATTTCAACTAACGTACGATTTTTACGTTCAGCAGTTCCATTTTGAGAAGCTGAATAGGGAACAGTGAATTGGTGGTCTATACCTAATTTTGTTAAGTATTCATTTAATTCTGTCCCGGTATACTCCCCTCCGTTGTCGGTGCGGATTGCATGCAAAGTTCGTCCGAACTTGTTTGATGTCATTGCGATGTATTCCCTCAATTTTGTGAAAACTTCATCCTTTTTTCTCAGTAGGTATATAACTGTAAATCTACTGAAATCGTCAATAAAAGTTAAAAAATAGTATTTTCCTCCGACCCGGGGGGGTTGACATTGGTCCACACAAGTCAGTGTGTACCAACTCTAGTACTTTAGTTGCCCTAAACTGAGCCTTTTTGGGATAAGGATTGTCCGTTAATTTAGTTAATATGCAAGTTTCACATGCATTATCATGTTTGCAGTTGTCTAGTTTTATCCCAACTGCCATGTTGTTGTTTACCAATTGTTTTATATGACTAATGTTTCTATGGCCTAATTTAATGTGCCATTTATCAATGCAATTTGTATTTTCACATATTTTTACCATGTTTATAGTGTGTGTTGTATCATAGTTAACTTTGCATTCGTATAAATTGTTGTTAATGTAACCTTCAATGCATGTTTCTCCTTCATGCATTATTTTGCATGATTTGTTTTCAAATATTGCTACACAACCATTTTCAGTAGCTTCTTTTACAGATATGAGGTTTGTCTCTATCTCTGGTACATATAAAACATTTTTCAATATTATAGTATTATGTGTGTTATTGGAATTTATGGTGTTTAATTTCACAGACCCATGACCCAGGGATTCTATCTCCTGTCCATTCGCGATTGTTACGCGTGAATTATTATGATTAAATTCATGAAATTTACTCCTATCATTGCATACATGCGTTGAACAACCTGAGTCTACATACCAATTGTTAGATTTCTCACCGATAAATAGAGTGAATATTTTATCGTTAGGTTTTTTATTTTCACTCTCAGTAATAAGAGCCCTATCCGCGTTATGTCTGTCTTGAGAGTACATACCAGATTTGAAAGTTGATCTGGCATTGCTGGCTTTTGTTTGTTTCAGAGTCTTTTCTTTATTTTTATTTTTAAGATGCCAGCATTCTTCAATTGTATGCGATTTTTTTTACAATAACGGCAGAACTTTGAATTTTCTGGTTTCGGTTTAAATTTAACCTTTAACACTGAATTATTTTCAGATTTGTTTTCTTTTCTTTTAGAAAATTCATCAATCAATTTCGAGCGTATAAACTCTGGTACAAGATCCTTTTCATCACGCGATTCTAAAGCGGTGATTAGTACATCATAACTTGGAGGTAAGGAACAGAGCATTAGGGCTGAAAGGTGCCTGTCATTTATTTCTTCTCCGATTGATACTAACTTATCTCGCAATTGATAAATGTTCGTTAAGTGGTCGATCATATCGCCACCCTCAGTTAATTTCGTAGAGTAAAGCTTTCTAAGCAAAAATAGTTTACTGCTGAGGGTTGAACGCTCATGTACAGCTTTTAAGGCGTTCCAGCATTCTTTAGCGGTCTCGAGATTTTTGACATGGATTATTTGATTATCCTCTATTAAGAGGTTTATAATGGCGCGTGCTTTCCTATTTTTTATATTCCATGTGTTCGTAATGGGATTCGGAGCATCGTTAAGAACCACGGAATATAAATCTTCCTTTTGGAGAAACATTTCCAATTTAAACTTCCACACATCATAATTTTGTGCGTTAAGTTTTTCAATTATAGTGTCCTTGAGGATACTCATTTTAATATTTCAATTTTGTTTTCTTTCTAGTTTATAATAACTACAATTTTATATTTAATCATTCATATGTTTATTTTAAACATTCTTTTACTTCTTTCGTTTTTAATGTTTATACAGATTTCTATACTTTCGTTTTCAAGAAACAACAAAAAACATATTTATTTATTTTCGCTTACATTTTTTATCATTATTATTATTTTAAATGTAGCAAAATAATATTATTTTAAATGTAGCAAATGTTTCTTCAAATATGCAAAGAAAGAACTTTTGTCAAGAATAAATTTAAAAACTCAATTTAGCGCATCAGTTGACATAATCTGTTACATATTGACAAAAGTATTATTGATAAATATTTCAATTTATTCTTATATATTTTATAAAAATAGTTCAAGGTTTATAAGGTAAGTAAAATGCACTCACCTTGGTTGTGAGTATCCTCTTTTATTTCAGCTTTCAGTATCAGGATGTTGTATTTTGTAAATGAAAATAAATCCATTGGAGTATCAGGAACTATCAGTTGACTGATGCTGTTTAAAATATATAATTTGATATTAATTAATTAATGGTTTTAATTGAATTAAACCAGCCTTCTTTAGCTTGGTTTATGAATATGAAAAAATATATGTGGGAATAAAAAGAAGAACCCACATGTGTTCCTTTTAATCACATTTTTATTATATAACTGAACATCGAAGAAGGAGAAAAAAAAAACGAAAAATATATCATTACATGTACATAGAAACACAGACGGCCAATCAGAACAAAATGCGTCACACCGACGCTCCGGTGTAGATGTATATATGCATGAAGAAATAAAAGAGTCAAATGAAATGTTTTTAGAATAATATGAAAAAAGAAAGTTTTTGTAATTATTGAAAAGAATGTCATTTTGAGTTTATTTCTCACCAACAATGTATATGTAAATGTATATGTAAATTGTGTTGTAATGTATTTGTAATGTAAATGTATTTGTAAATGTATTTGTAATGTATATGTAAATGTATATATAAAATTATATATATATATATTTTTTTTTTTTGGATCAAATATTTAATTATTCCAATATTCGAAGAAAAAATGTATATAAAAAATACATTTTTAAACTATTTTATTGATATGAAAAAAAAAAATAATAATGACAGTTTTTTAATTATTATGTATAAAGAAAATGAAAAATATTTAAGAAATATAGAATTTTAATTACTTTTCGTAGAGATTTTTAGAAATATTTCCAAGACAACATAATTTGATATCTATTAGTTTGGGAATGTCATTCTTTCCTCTATTTTAAATTCAGTTCTATATTATAGTGTGCTGTTATTGTTTTAGTTCTATTAATTGCTAAATTTTAAGATTAAATTTTATTACGATATTTATTATATATATATATATATATATATATATATAAACCTATGGTAGAAACTATCGCTTGACTGTCACTATATTACAAACTACATAACTATCATTTGAATAATAAATGAATCACTATCAAATTATTGCAAACACATAAAATTACCAATTCTGACTGTAAAAATTAAAAATTAGTGAAAATTATTTATACAGAATAATATCAGATAGCTTTTGTTACTTTCCGCATACTTTCTATATGTACGTATATTTCATGCATTAATTTTCATGATGTATACTTGATTCATACGCATTTTATAGGTATCATCTTTAGTTCAGTTACTTAACTAATAAATATATTATTAGGAGCGAGATGACGTTTATAAATGTATTATTTCATTCAATAAATAACGTATTGCCAAAAAAAAAAAAATTAAAGGATTCATCATCGAATCTGAAGACTTCATAAGGGTAGCAATTTGTGGTTTTTCATTATTGTGCATGAGAAGCGATTTCGATACGGTTTAAATTGAAAGTATTCCACCAATAACATCTAGAATGTTTTGTATTGCATCTAGAATTTACTTTATTGTATGTAGAGTTTTTTGTTGCATCTAGAATTTGCAGTATTTAGTGGGAATTTTACACTGAAAAAAAAAAAAAAAATCCGCATGATTACGGATAAAGTCTGGCAGTAGAAATTCCAGACAAAACCCGTAAAAAAAAAGTGTTTTTACGGGCAAAATATAATTTAAGACTATTATACACTTAATTGACGGTCTGAGCGTTTCTGTTTACGGGCTTTGTCTGGAATCTTTGCTTCCGGGCTTTCCCCGTAATGTTACGGGATTTATTTTACAGTGTAATTTCGTATCCTCTACACACACACAAAAAAAAAAATATATATATATAATTATACAGACACGACATTATTTCATTATTTAAAACATGAAAATCTGACATTGACAGATTTTAATTAAGTGCTAGAGGACTACTGCTAAACTTGTTAATATCGACAAATTCTTCTTTAGTTAATTCGTGACGATCTAAATTCCATGATAAAGTTTTCATTAAATCAAACCAATGTGTTTCAGCTGCAGATACTGTAAGAAATAACGTTGGAAGTCCAAACTGTCTTATAGCCGCAAAACAACGTTTTTTCTCTTTTTCCCAATGAGGGGGAGGGTGCCTTGGGGGAGACTCATGTCAAAGGTGTGCCTTGGGGGGACTCATGTCAAAGTTGTACCTTGGGGAGGACTCATGTCAAAGTTGGGCCTTGGGGGGACTCGTGTCAAAGTTGGGCCTGGGGGGGACTCATGTTAAAGTTGGGCCTTGGGGGGACTCATGTCAAAGTTGGGCCTGGGGGGGACTCATGTCAAAGTTGTGCCTTGGGGGGACTTCATTCAATAAATCCCCATTCAATAAACCGACTGAAATAGGCCCTTAGCACTATTAAGAGTGACGTATAAAAATTCGACAACGCTGGGCCTTGTGGGGACTCATGTCAAAGTTGTACCTTTGTGGGGACTCATGTCAAAGTTGTGCCTTGGGGGGACTTCATTCAATAAATCCCCATTCAATAAACCGACTGAAATAGGCCCTTAGCACTATTAAGAGTGACGTATAAAAATTCGACAACGCTGGGCCTTGGGGGGGACTCATGTCAATGTTGTACCTTGGGGGGGACTCATATCAAAGTTGGGCCTGGGGGGGCTCATGTCAAAGTTGTGCCTTGTGGGGACTTCATTCAATAAATCCCCATTCAATAAACCGACTGAAATAGGCCCTTAGCACTATTAAGAGTGACGTATAAAATTTTGACAACGCTGGGCCTTGGGGGGACTCATGTCAAAGTTGTACCTTGGGTTGGACTCATGTCAAAGTTGGGCCGGGGGGGGACTCATGTCAAAGTTGGGCCTTGGGGGGACTTCATTCAATAAATCCCCTTTCAATAAACCGACTGAAATCGGCCCTTAGCACTATTATGAGTGACGTATAAAAATTCGACAACGCTGGGCCTTGGGTGGACTCATGTCAAAGTTGGGCCTTGGGGGGGACTTCATTCAATAAATCCCCATTGAATAAACCGACTGAAATAGGCCCTTAGCACTATTAAGAGTGACGTATAAAAATTCGACAACGCTGTACCGACTGAAATAGGCCTCTATCACTAAAAAGGCTTTTTTGGAACAATCAAATCATTTCTATTCAATCATTATATATATATATATAATTTTAAACATCCCATTGAAAAGCCAAACCAAACTCCAAAATAATATTTAAACATAAAATTCAAGAATAAAATATGTCAACAAAAACTTACGAAATTAATAAACAAACTAAAACGAAATAGAGTACGAAAAACGTCTTTCACATATACCAGAACTAAAAATGAAACAGAGCGTAATTAAAATTAATATGGAGACAGGCGGCACGGCTTACAACATGCACTGCAGGGTTAAACTAGTTCTACGCATGCAACATTCCCCTCACCTGTCAAGACCAAATGAAAAAAAAACTTATGAAAGCATTCTCTAAACCATTCCTTCTTTCCAACAACATTATCAGCTCAGTACTCCTTTTAAACTGGTTTACGAATTGGTACGTCATACTTTTCACTAAACTTCTACTGAAACCCTGCTCTATACTCTGACGACAACCATACACCATATCCTCAAACATCTCTTCCAAGTTTGAATTTAATCTAGCTATACGTACTAAACCATTTCTAAATACGTTCTTTTCAACTGAAATATGTACTTAGATGTAAAATGCATTAGCTTTATTGTTTTAAAATGAAAGTCTTTTCCTTTGTCATAAATTATAGTTACCAAATTATCAGTCTTTAATTTTATATTTACGTCCAAATAATTTAAATTTTTACAATTCGTGGAAGAGGGTTCTAGCTTTAAATTCTTAGGGTAGTACTGAAAATCAATATCTGTATTTTCACCATTTAACCTTATCAATACAAGGTCATCGATATATCTACAGCATAATGTTTCTCATTTTAAACTATTGTACTTTTTATAAATATGTAAGTTGATATCAGCTATTATAGAGCTGCAACTCCCCCACATTGGGATTCCGAAAACTTGTTTGAACACTTTATTTTTCTCATACAGATAATTCTCTTGAACGACAAACTAAAACAAATTAACGAAGAAATCCTTTAACTTTCTTTATTACTATATTTATTATAAAACTCTATAACTTTTTCCTTTAAAACTTTTAAATCAATAGTATTATAAAGGTCTGAAAAATTATAAGCATATAGGCTGGTAATTTTGTTTGACTTGGTTATTCTAGTTAAGTAGACCAATAATTCACAACTATTTTTATTATAAAAGTTTGTTCTCCCAATAGCATTTTTTTCAAACATTTCACTCAAAACTTTCAACAACTTTTCATTGGGTAATTCAAGATAGGTTCCATAACCACAAGTCACTGCTCTAAATTTCACAGGGTTTTTATGAAACTTTGGCACTAATCTTAAATATGGGAAATTTTGGCTTTTCTGTATTAGTTTTAACTTTTTATAAGTTGCCTGAACCCTGTTCTCAATAAGTGTAACTATCGAATTAATAAGCTCATACTTGTTTCCATGATTATAACTTGCGCTTAAAATCTCACCATACAGTGTTTTACAAATGATTGCATAGCTTGTATTAGCTTTATCCACAAAAATTTACTGTAAACCTCTCTCGAAGTTTTTTAATTGATTTCATTAGTTCCAAATATTTTTCATGTGAAACAACATCACCATCCCTCACATATTCTTTCTTTAAACCCTTAAAAATGTGATACTTCCATTCTTCGAAAACAGTATATTTTAAATTATACTCGTGCATCATTTTTTGTATAAATATTTCTATATTAGAATTAAGCCGTTTTATTGCGGCACTTTTTGTTACCACACGCTTAATTCTGTATTTAGTTCCATATTCCATAAATCTTCTCAACTCTCTCTCTCTCTCTCTCTCTCTCTATATATATATATATATATATATATATATATATATATATTAAATAACTATACATATAAAAAGAAAAAATAATAACAATAAAACCAGAAAGATGATTAAGCCAATAACCATTGAGACCATCATCGGAAAGACCCCACAAATGCTGGTTGGAAAAATAATAAGACGTTTCAAGAGATACTAGCAAAAGCTAAACGTATCTTGGTTACCTACGTCCCTCCAAAAGAAAAAAATCCCTAACTACTGCAACACGAAATTACGAATAAAGAAATTATAAATTGCAAAGAAAAATACAGAAAATTACGCAACAATATACACAAATATATATATGAAAAAACGTATAAAAAGATTGTAAAAAACATAACAAGAACGAAAAAAAAAAAAAAAAAAAAAAAAAAAAAACGAAAAGTACACACCAATACATTTAAAAATGGAAAAAAATAACTTTATATTTAACAGCTAAGGATAATAGTGAAAATATAAGAAAATCTACTGAAAATATAAGACCTTAGTACATAAACAAAATCAGAGAACATATTTTTTTTTTCCAACAGAAAGATTATTTTTTAAAGCAAAACGATATGAGATGCTATATGCTTTATGTATTGCATCATGCTTGTGAATGAATCTAAACTATAATTTTAATACTTATCATGCTCTACGTCTTTTTATTTGAAGATGCAATAAATAGTATAAATAAAACCACCAAACATCTAGTAAAATGTATTTTTGTTAAATATATATATACATATTAAAGCAAATATAAAAAACTTATGTTTTATTTTATTATTTTGATTATTTTATTTTTAAAGTCTTTTCTTAAAATGCCTGGGAAAGAAATATCAATGTATATATCCATGTAATGAAAAAAAAATGTTTTTGAAATTTATATATTGCCTTATTAATGTATTAATCAAGGTTATTGAAATCGTTATTGGCTACACTGTAAAATATAATAGCAGTTTTACAGCAAAATCTGTTGAAATAGAATAATTTACAGCAGAATCAGTAGTAAGTAAGTCTTACTTTACAGCTCTAATTTACCTTATTTAACAGAAAAATGTAGTGGGAAATAGGTGCCAGCAAATTCCGCTCTAAAAACTACCGTTATTCTTTTTTTCAGTGTATATGAAATCAGCATCGCTTTTTTAACAATAAAAAACGAAGTATATTTTGTTTGTCTTTTACAGAAATAAAATTTAAGGGAATTTCTTTGGTTGTGGGCACAATTTTGATTTTGGCTGATAACTCCTGATAGATTAAATATGCAAACATATAAATACCAATGGAAAGCTAGTACCCTTAGCGGTTTGATAAAGTAACTGTATCGATTCCGTCAACTGGAAAAAAATTATTACCAATTTTGTGAAGTGATAATTTTTGGTCGAAAAACGTTTTGCCCCCGGTTGTGGGCACAGTTGAAAAATACGCTAAAATTATGAATATAATAAGATAAACCACCAGAAATACAGAAAGTAACGAAATTCATTCATTTTGTAAAGATTTAGTGGCCAAAATAAGAACAGAAAATGGCATTTTTCAATTTTATTCGTCATCTTCTTCGCCCTCCAAATGCAATGTCCTCTTATTTGCCCTTGCAATGCTTGCAAGTAAAATAATTATTATGTATAATGGCATAATTTTTATGTATATGAATGCACCAGATGATCACAATCGCTGAATTTGATTGAGTTGGCTCTTAGCAGATGCTCCGAACAGATGATGCAGAAATCAACATCATTATCAGATTGTGAATGTTCCTATTTTTAGTGCGCTTGGCCGGCAGTTTGATAGGTGAAGTTACCTTACTTTTTCAGGCTTCTTTTGGAGGGACACAGATGTTTTGAGGAAATCCATATTCTCAGCCAGTCGATTTTATGGACGATTTTCGGTTACCAGTCGATTCATCTCTATATTTTTTTTTCTACTAAGCAATCCTAAATGGCTTTAACCAGCGCATTAAATTCCATTTTCTTTGGATCGGTTGACTTTTTGTGGTTGTCATGGCTAAAAATGCCTAAACATACATAAAAACACTAATAAAATATGTTAAGCTGACATAAACGACCAAATGTGACAATTTGTAAATCAAACAACCGCTTTAAATTAAAAAAAAAAAAAAGTGTGACCGATCACAACCGGTTACATGAAGGTGCCCTCAACCGGGCATGACAGCCATTTTTATAATGACAGAAAAAGCAATTTTTGTTCCGCATTTTGGCTGAATTCGATATTGCATCAAAAAATATAATAAAAATACTACATGAATATAGATTACACTTAAATTTTTGAATTAATTTACTTCGATTTATCGCATTCTGAAAATGTTCACAAATTACTTTTGTGCTGTTTTTTACAGAATTTTTTTTTTTCGATGCTTGCGCTTACTATGGAAATGCATCTACTCACTTTGGTGTTAGCACAAAAATTACGTACTATCACAATAAAAATTTAACTGTATTCAAATCTACCATATATGCTTTATTTTAAAAGATATGGTGGGGTGCTCATAACCAGAGAATGCTCATAACAGGAGACATTCCCTTATATGAAAATGATGCAAAATACCGCTTTATAATAGAAAAATAAATAAAGAGTAATGTACTATGCATTTTTTCTTTATTTAAATGTTCACAAAAGTGAAAATACATTTACTTAGTAATTTGAATTAATTACAAAAAAAATGTTTTTCGTATTTCAATACATTGAATTTAATTTATTTTGAGAAAGGAATTTAATAAATTCAGAAAAACCTAAAATGTATCAAGTAGTATTCTATTCAATCTTCTGGTTAGAAGTACAAAAGAAATTTTAACAAATCAAATTCAGCACTTGACATTTGAAAGATAACCTAAAGCGATTTTATAAAGTGGGAACACGTAGAAAAAGGAAAAGTAAAGATTTATAACCCTTTCAAATGTCAAATTTACTGCTATAAGTTTTCCATTTAAGAATATTTCTTTCTCTTTTTTTTTTTTCTTTAAAATATTTTCAATCATTTTCACACAAATTAATATAAGATACATATATTTTTTTATGTATCAATAAGTCTTGAGAATCCTATGATGGCAATTTCAAGACAAAATATTAATATTAAAACATCTAAAAATAGCTTAGGCAATATTTTGTTGAAAAAATAATGATACAAAATTGCAAAAGAAAAAAAAAATGCTACAGAGAGAGATAAATGTAGAATATAGTAAAAATATAAATATTAAAAACATGCATAAATATCAGAAAGTAGATCAAATTTAAGTCACGATTTTTTATATTTAATAAGTTTTGTTATTTTTTCTAAAGACTTTGTTTGGCGCAGCATGTCTCACTGTGGATTTTGCGCCAATAAATGTCAACCAACCAACCAACCATCTAAAGAATTTGTATATAATGTCAAATTTAAATGTTTTTACGGCGTTTTTATTAGCTGGTTACGACACGGAAATTCAAAGTTGTTTCAAAGTCAGTTATTCATATTTTGCTTTCAAAGTTATTTGAAGTTTAATTTGAATATAAATTGTTCTTCTAATTTGTATATTTTCTACACTTTTAATTTAAGTATATATTAGCGAGGTGCTATAAATAATCGTTTTTATTTATTTTAATGTTTAAAAGCCTTTCGCATGCTTTTTTTTTTTTTTAATAAATATATATATATATATATATATCTGTACTCTGACATCTATTTGTATGACGAAACAGTGTTTTTTTAAATAGAAAATGCCACCACATATTAAACTCCCAATCCCCTCCCAGAAGAAATTTCTACTTATATCACTGAATAATATTTTCTTAAAAACGTCTGTTTCCAAGAATTCCATGTCGCCAATTCATGTTAACTGGAAGGTTCTGGTAACCCCGATTCAATTTACAACATCGTTTTGCACCTTTCCTAATGAACTTAACCCGCTGACGTCCGAAAAATTTTGCAATATATATTAGCTCATTTATTCACTTCTAAATCAATATAGACAACTAATAATAAAATATATTAACTTAAACAATTGTTCTGATAGTTTTTAATTTAAGGCCTATCCTCATTTATTGATGTTTACTGTTCTAGCGAGAAAACTTCGAGATAGAAATACTTTGAGATAACAGATTAATTTCCTATTGTATGTTGACAAAAATCTCGAAAGTAAAGTATCATATAAAATATTATAATTCAACATGATTTAAATTAGTATACCTGCGCAAAAAGCAAATATATGTGCGAGGAATGAAAAATCATAAAATGACTATCCAAATTATGAAATAATAATTCATAGTAGGCACATAAATCTTTAAGGGATCATTTAGAGTGACGCTATAAACTGTCACTAAAAAGCAGAAATAATTCCAAGAAACCACAAAAAATATACGTGTCATTTTATTAGTTGTCCTCAAATGGGGACAAAGGGCGCTAACGGTTTAAGCAGCTAATTTTCAAAGTATGAATTTCCTATCTTCTAATACGTGTATCAGTTTCATCGAATTCTGTGAGTTTAGCTGAAGAACGTTTCCTTGTAAAGCATAAATATTTAAATAAATTGATATATATATATATATATATATATATATATATATATATATATATATATATATATATATATATATATTTCAAAATTAAAGTAGGTTATTTCTCGAAACATGAAAAATTAAAAACATAACAATAATAAATATAACCACAAATATAACATATTTTATTTTCAATAAATCATAATAAAATGCATCAATATTAATAAAGGAATGTGTGATATAGCCGAGTGAGAACAGAAATTCTCTCTTTACTCTTTTCTTTTAATATAATACCACACATGAAAATGAAAATATGTACACTGAGATTATATTTTCCTATGAGTACACATGTAATAAAAATAAACAACACAATTAATCTCACTCAGGTGCGCCGATTGCACCCTACGTTACCGGCATAACATTAAACTCTCTCTCTCTTCCGAAAATACCTTTTCCTGCTCACAGCGGCCACGAAGGTTGGTTGGTTGCATAAAATAAACTGAGGAGTGGTTGGTTGCATGACAGAAAGGGTGATATATTAAAATATACGTAAACAAGTTGGTTTCCTTTCATATAACCACTGTAATAAATTATATTTGTCGCTTAAAATTAATCAATATAATTAAATTTTATTCCATTAAAAAAAAAAAAAAAAAAAAAAAAAAAAAAAATCAGAGTTTAACTTGAAAACAATTGTGTATAAGATTCAAAATACATTGTATATATTTATATGTATATATATATATATATATATATATATATATATATATATATATATATATATATATATATATCTCTATATATATATATCTTTTTATAAATGTGTGATTCAAATTTCAAAGAACTTCATTTTAGAATGCAGACAATATATTTATATGAAAATTTTAAATAAGAAATTTAAAGAAATGGATGTTAAATCAAGTAACAAATTAAAACATTCTGTTACACATTAGATATTTAATCTGTCAAAAATTTAGGAAAATTTGAGATTTACAATTAATATAAAAATGTTTCTATTACTTTATATTTTTAAAGTAATCATTCATAGATAGATATAGGTATACATAGCATATGTAGCAAAAAGTTAACTATAATGTTACACATAATGCAAACTGAAATATGTAAAGACATTTCTATAAAATTTCCAAATTTGCGGATAATATAAAGAAAAATTATAATAATTTTGTCAAACCTTCATCACTAAATTATTAATATATATTTGTTTTAATTTTTAGAATTTTTAGAATAATCATATTATTATTACTTGTTTTTTTTTTTTTTAGTTAAAAATAGTACTTCAGATATACTATGTTAAATGATTGAGATCTTAAGATTATTTTTCATTAATCCAAATGCAACAAAACAATGTAAATTGACATAGATTAAAGAAATCTAATTCAGTTTTTCTTATGAAAGCCATTCTTTATCTCAGGTAAAATACATCAGATTATCAACGGCAGGTGTTTTTTTTTTTTCGTCGCTTCCGTCGAGAAAACAGAAATCTCTCTTCCTTGAAGTGGTTCCCATAGTAACAACAAACGGCAATCGAATTCTGAAAATCACTACGGAAGGAAGACCGCGTATTCTATTTCAATGGGTTTAAAGCGTGAAATTAAAAAAATTATAGCTCATTCAGTTTTTGAAATTTTCTCTCAATCTTTTGGGAATTAAATTATGAAAGCGAGATCTATATACAAAAAAAAAAAAAAAAAGAAATAATTTATCTCTAAACGATTTCAGTTATAAAATGTTTTGTGAAAAAATCGATGTTTCGTAAAATCTAAAAATATGGATCGCTAATCCGTATTTTGTAAAAATGTTTATATGGTTCGAAAGAGGATTAAATGGTCTTTCTTTTTATACCAGTTGTTAAGAAATGGAAGAGTTAATCGGTCGTACAGGGCGTTTCAAAAAAGACGATCGAGAAAAAGAGAAATTTTCGACCCTTTTTAAAACTTTTTTTAAAAATATAAAAAATCCGTATTTAAAAAAAAAAAGAATTGGTAATAAATGTTTTTTTCCGTGGTACAGGTGTATTTCCGATATATCCAACAAAACGGCAGCGATGGGCTTAGAAAACCCACGAAATTTCCTCTTTCTGCTTCTTCTTTAGTGGTAAGCGGTCCCGGGCGAAAATGATGATCGCGTGCCATTTTTAATCGTTTTTTCGTTAGACAATGGTCGACATTTTAATTAATATCTCCGCTAATTAGGGTCGCATCGTTTAGCAAATTAGATAACCCAGATCTGGGAGAAATTCTCTGTTCATCGGTAACTGGTCGAAGTCCGTGCGACCGTCAGCGGCCGAGCTTTTGCTGCTTCAAGCCGTTTCTCACAGACAGACAGACACACACACGCGTACAGATTTTAATAATATAAGAGACTAGCTGGCTTCGCCCGCTAGCGGGTCAGTATTTTCAAATGAATCACTAAAATTAATGAATCACTAACAGTAACTTTTAATGTTAAGAAAAGAAATAAAAAAAAATCATTTCTGATTGGGTACAAATTCGGCCCGTTTCCCCACTGCCTTCGGCAGCGCAGTTCCGTGCGCGCTGCGCGCGCACAAGTTAAATAATTCGCGCGCTGCACGCCCGCATTCCTTCCCTGACACTTCGTGCCCCCTAAAAAAATCATGTCTGATCGGGTAAAAAATCACACCGGGTCCCCACTGCCTTTGGCAGCGCAGACCCATGCGCGCTACGCGCGCACGTATTCCTTCTCAAATCAAATTTTTATTCTTAAGAAAAGAAAATTAAAACAATTATTTCTCATCGGTTAAAAAGTCGGACCGGGTCGCCACTGCCTTCGGCAGCGCAGTCCTGTGCGCGCGCAGCGCGCACATGTTAGGGGTTACGCGCGCGGTGCACGCCTATTTCTTCCCCAATCTTTCAGCCCCTTCTAATTAACCTGCGTATACCAATTTTGAACGGTCTTACTCAATTAGCTGAGATGCAAAAGAACACCTAATCAGGACGCCTCAAAACGTGTAAATCTGCTGAAAACTTTCGATAATATAAAATAACTTTAAAATATCTTTCGAATGATGTATTAAAAATAATTTAATCATGATTAGTAATTGAAATATTGCAATTTGAAAATATTACAGCGCCATCTGATACAAAAGAAAACCCATTCAAGACACCTCAAAACGTGTAAATCAGGTGAAATCTCTAATTCCACTTTCGACACTTTAATTAGTAGCTGATATACAAAAGATAACCTATTCAGGAGACCTCAAAACGTGTAAATAAGCTGAAATCTCGAATTCCACTATTGCGATGCAAAGAAAACCTAATCAGGAGACCTCAAAACGTGTAAATCGGGTGAAATCTCGAATTCCCCTTTCGATAATGTAACCGTATTTTAAAATGTGTACACAATGACATATTAAAAAAAAAATTTAAACATCATTAGTTTTTTAAATATTGAAATTTTAAATTATTACAGCGCCATGAGACCTCAAAACGTGTAAGTCAGGTGAAATTTCGAATTCCATTATCTACGGTGGTCGGTTAATGGAAGTAAATAAAAAAAGAAATATTTTTACCCTAAGTATATTTCTGTCGTTTTGAAACTGGTATCCTCTTTCGACAGATAAAATGTCAGGCGTGTAAAGATAAAATTTAATTTGCAATTAAAATGTAAATCTTTTGTTTATTGACCAAAATCGATGAAATTTTAACTGCAAGTTTGTTTTGTGTTGTTAAGATTGTATACTAATTGAAATGTGCGAATTTTGAAAAATTGAAGAAAATAGAAAATTGCAATTTTTAATCGCAGTACAAAAACACGTGACCTCATTAAATACCAGACGTGTTTCTTTCCGTTCAAGACTGTAGACTATCGTCTGCAAAGCTAAGATTCTTGTGATTTTTTGCCAACATTTTTTTATAGTTTAGCTAATTTTAAAAATCTAATTGTCCGATCGATAAGCCGTTTAAACCATCGGATTGAGAAAAGAAAGCCCTTTCCAATGGTATCTTGTTTGTAACAATACGACTGATATTTCTAATTTATTTTCCACTTTTTCCGTAAAAATGTCGCTTTTTAAGCATTTAATCATGAATTCTGGGTCATTTTTCGGTTGACATGGGTCAATATTTTAAATAATATCTCCGCTAATTAGGGTCGCATCGCTTAGCGAATTATCGCGGTGTCGAGATGAAGAAATTCTGCGTCTTTCGACACCGGTTTCGAGTCGATGCGACCATTAGCGCCGGAGCTTTAGCGATGACAAGGCATTTCTCACAGAGAGACAGACAGACAGATGCGCACAGATTTTAATAATATAAGGAGA
Source organism: Salticus scenicus (assembly GCA_963930645.1). Classification (NCBI taxonomy): domain Eukaryota; kingdom Metazoa; phylum Arthropoda; class Arachnida; order Araneae; family Salticidae; genus Salticus; species Salticus scenicus. The sequence continues at coordinate 222,886,501 of OZ005656.1, read as the reverse complement.
TAGTAAATAGCATTAAATGTATAAACAAACTAATTTTAATACTTTATTTTATTGGCTAATTATTAAAGAAACTGTATTTTAATCCGTGTAAAGGGAAATTTGGTACTTTTTCAGTTCCTATAAACGTTTTTAGTTATACATAAGACGAAAAGGAATTTTTATAATAACATGATTTATGCAGTAATTATTTATATTGGTTTTGATTATGTTTTGTACTTTGAAATGGTATAAATATAAATAAACTGTAATATTCATTACACATTTTATAAAGGGATTCGTAAAAGAATTCTAATGTAATTTTATATATAACATTTAAGTGATTTTGCACCATACATGAAATTGACATTTATTATTTCTATGCAACTAAATCTATATTAATAAAATCAGAGTTTTGTCTGTAAATTTGTCGGAATCGAAAAATTTTGCGATATCTTCACGTTTCACACCCCATGAAAGCCGAAAATGACTTCAGAAAATTTTGCCTGTGTGTGTGTGTGTGTGTGTGTGTGTCTGTGTGTATGTCATCGTGTCCGAATGTCGCTTTTTTTGTCCGGGCATCACTCGAGAACGGTTGGACGGAATTCAACGACGCTTGGCAGGAATTTAGGTCTTCACCCAACTTAAAATTATATCTATCAACTTTTCGGAAATTCCCCCCCGTTCCCCCCCTAGGGGGTAAAAGACTAAAACACGTTTGTCCGGGCATCACTTGAGAACGGCTGGACGGAATTCAACGACGCTTGGCAGGAATTTAGGTCTTCACCCAACTTAAAATTATATCTATCAACTTTTCGGAAATTCCCCCCCGTTCCCCCCCTAGGGGGTAAAAGACTAAAACACGTTTGTCCGGGCATCACTTGAGAACGGCTGGACGGAATTCAACGACGCTTGGCAGGAATTTAGGTCTTCACCCAACTTAAAATTATATCTCTCAACTTTTCGGAAATTCCCCCCCGTTCCCCCCTAGGGGGTAAAAGACTAAAACACGTTTGTCCGGGCATCACTCGAGAATGGCTGGACGGAATTCAACGGCGCTTGGCAGAAACTTAGGTCTTCACCCAACTTGAAATTATATATATAAAAATTTTCAAAATTATAATTAGTGTTTAAATTGTGGGTAAAAAATGCCTGCGCATGAACCATAAATATCTTTTCACTAAAATGCTTTGAATGAAAAAATGAAATATAAAAATAAATTTTTAAGTTAAAGACTTTTGTATTCGCGTGATTTTCACTACAAATTATGAAAAGATTGAAATGAAGTGTTGCCATCTAAGTTTCATACTTTAGTTAATTTTAAAAAATCTAATTGTCGTATCGAAAAACTGTTTACACCCCAGGATTCAGAAAAATCACCTCTTTCATGTGGTACTGAATTTGTAATGATAGGTCCGATATTTCTAATTTATTTTTCCCTTTATCCGTTTTCCCGTTGCCACTAAAATTTCATACTTTAGTTATTTTTTTAAAATCTAATTGTCGCATCGAAAACCTGTTTGAACCCCTGGATTCAGCAAAATCGCCCCTTTCATTCGGTATCAAATTTATAAATATAGGTCTGATATTTCTAATTTATTTTACCCTTTTTCCGTTTTCAACCCAGATTCGATATGGAACAGCTTTAGTATTGGATCCCTTTGGCAAAATTTGAAATTCGGCACCGAAGTAGCTCGGGCGTTTCTCGCCAAGATCTTTAATTGCACAATTGAGATAGCCATTTCAGTTCATCGCAAAAATGGCTTAAAATATTTAAAGTCACCAAAGGGTTCCGATACTTAAGCTGTGCTTTTTGTATTTATTAGTGCTAGAGGCCTATTTCAGTCGGTACAGTTGTCGAATTTTTATAGGTCACTCTTAATTAGTGCTAGAGGCCTATTTCAGTCGGTTTATTTAATGGGGATTTATTGAATGAAGTCCCCCCCAGGCACAACTTTGACATGAGTCCCCCCCTGGCCCAACTTTGACATGAGACCCACCAGGCCCAACTTTGACATGACTCCCCCCCAAGGTACCCCAATTTCAGTCGGTACAGCGTTGTCGAATTTTTATAATACACTCTTAATAGTGCTAAGGGCCTATTTCAGTCGGTTTATTGAATGTGGATTTATTGAATGAAGTCCCCCCCAAGGCACAACCTTGACATGAGTCCCCCCCAAGGTACCCCTATTTCAGTCGGTACAGCGTTGTCGAATTTTTATAATACACTCTTAATAGTGCTAAGGGCCTATTTCAGTCGGTTTATTGAATGGGGATTTATTGAATGAAGTCCCCCCAAGGCACAACTTCGACATGAGTCCCCCCCAAGGTACCCCTATTTCAGTCGGTACAGCGTTGTCGAATTTTTATAATACACTCTTAATAGTGCTAAGGGCCTATTTCAGTCGGTTTATTGAATGGGAATTTATTGAATGAAGTCCCCCCAAGGCACAACTTTGACATGAGTCCCCCCCCAAGGTACCCCTATTTCAGTCGGTACAGCGTTGTCGAATTTTTATAATGCACTCTTAATAGTGCTAAGGGCCTATTTCAGTCGGTTTATTGAATGGGGATTTTTTGATTGAAGTCCCCCCCAAGGCACAACATTGACATGAATCCCCCCAGGCCCAACTTTGACATGAGTCCCCCCAAGGTACAACTTTGACATGAGTCCCCCAAGGCCCAACTTTGACATGAGTCCCCCCCAGGCCCAACTTTGACATGAGTCCCCCCAAGGCCCAACTTTGACATGAGTCCCCCCCCAAGGTACAACTTTGTCATGAGTCCCCCCCAAGGGACACCTTTGACATGAGTCCCCCCCCAGGCCCAACTTTGACATGAGTCCTCCCCAGGCCCAACTTTGACATAAGTCCCCCCAAGGCCCAACTTTGACATGAGTCCCCCCCAAGGTACAACTTTGGCATGAGTCCCCCCCCAAGGCACACCTTTGACATGAGTCCCCCCAAGGCATACCTCCCCCTCATTGGGAAAAAGAGAAAAAACGTTGTTTTGCGGCTATAAGACAGTTTGGACTGCCAACGTTATTTGTTACAATATCTGCAGCTGAAACACATTGGTTTGATTTAATGAAAACTTTATCATGGAATTTAGATCGTCACGAATTAACTAAAGAAGAATTTGTCGATATTAACAAGTTTAGCAGTAGGCCTCTGGCACTAAATTAAAATCTGTCAATGTCAGATTTTCATGTTTTAAATAATGAAATAATGTCGTGTCTGTATAATTTTTATTTTTTATTTATTTTTTTTATTTATAATACTGTCTATTAAAGACTTCTGTGGTTACGAAATTTGGTGCGTAAATTGTTTGTATGCATCCGGCACTTAATGTAACTGCATTTCACGAAATTCGAAATCCCCCCCCCCCCCCTTCTCGGAGTCGGAGGGCAATAAACATGTGTAAAAACATGTTTTTCCGTTTGAATTCGCTTTGAATTATCTTAGAATGGCGAATTTTGGTGTGTGGATATTGATTAAGTGTACGCATTATGTACATTAGTGGGATTTTGCAAAACTTCGAACTCATCCGCTGAGGGTGGGGAAGTAAGAAGTGGGTAAGTAGTGCCGAAGACAGTGGGGACCCAGACTCCTAACATTGGGAGCGAGAAAACCTCTACCAATCACAGCGAGAACTTAGGTTATTAATAAAGATATGGCATTTTGACAAATCATTTAAGTTTAACGTCCAGCGAAGCGGGCAAAGCCTGCTAGTATGTTTATATAAAGAATACGTTATGTTTAGCGTTACAATTTACAGGCATACAATAAAATATAAGTCCTATTATTTAAAAACACTGGAAATTCTTTTCTATTTGTGTTTAGCATATATGTCCTGTTTTTAGCATTATTGCATTGCTGTCCTTTTGTCCGCCTCTATTGTCTACATATTTCAAGAATTTCTTCAAAATGATTTATATTATGTAAGTTTGTGAAGACATATTGTGGTACCCATGTGAATATGTGGCACTTTCGTCTTTCTTATTTAAAACCTGCTGTATGTGTAAGAGAAAAACACTGAGACTTTAATGTTGACTTAAAAAATATTTAATTAAATCTCTTAAGTGGGGAAAATAGGGCTACTTCTTAATCGTATTATAAGATATTACTTATATATAACTTGCATTCAAATATAATAAATAACTTTATACTAACTACTCATTAACTTTACAACATAGTTACATAACGGCGTGAAGCTTTTCTTTATTTCTTTATAATCTGAGTGGTATTTGACTATCACATCTACCCTCGCAAAACTTCGCAAAACTCGCAAAACACCTCCAAACTCTTCAAGAGTTCTATAAATTCTTCTAACCTCGTCAAATCTTCCAAGTATCGTTTTAATCCTCCTTTTATACTTTGTAGCATAATTTGCATTCCCTACGTCACTTGATTTTCGACAACATTATTCAATTTCTTCCTAACTGCTATATTTTGCAAAATCTGAAACTTTAATTTTAAACTCGTAGCATACCTTCTTAAGTAGAGTAGTGACTCTTAACCGAACAAAGATTCCTCGCAACTCCTATTTGCGAGCTCCGTAAGAAGTCTTTCCCTAACCTTACAAGTTCCCTATGGAATGTCCCTTATATGTTGTGGTTGTTGTCGTGTATGACAAAGTGCAGAAGTGATAAAAATAGAAGGAAAAAGCAGACTAACAAATAAAGGGAGATAAAAATTAAATATTGCCAAAAGCGTGGATCACAACCTTGGTAATGTCTATGGCTCTTTCTGTGTATAAAATGTCCATGCTGCAGTCATTGTCTATTTTGAAGAGGGCACCAGCAATGGAAGGGCAGCTGAAAAGGTGTTCGGGATCTAGTTGCGTGCCTGGGCAGTGCCTGCATTCCACACATGTCCTGGAACCATCGGGCAGAATCTTCATGCCCTTAAAATGCTTTGTCCTTAGTCTTTTTATGGTTTTTGTTATTTCTCAACCGTAATTTAATTCTAAAAGCTATAATTTTTTCTTTGGGTTTGAGCAGAGCTTCCGTTTTGCGACTGTGTTCGCATCAAAAACCGTAGTAGATAGAGTTACAGGCTCGAGTGTTTTGGTTTCTTTGGCAAGGAAATCGGCCATCTGATTGCCTTCGACATCTACATGGGCAGGAATCCACTGAAGGGTACATGATTTATGTCCCTTATATAAATGGTGTAAATAGAACAGCTGGTTTGTGTATAGGAACATTCAAAAAGTGCAATGCTATTCATTTTATGAGAGATTTTTTTTTTTTTTTTTGTATAAATCATATTTAAGTAACTTTGTAACGCAATACATAATGAAACTGCCATTTAATGTTCATATCCCAAAGAAAATGTCTGTATAACATGGTAGGTTTAAGTTTAATACTTACAAGGACACGATCAAATATTCATATATTGGAATTACATTACTGGTTGTGTTAAACTTTATGAACACATCCCAATTATACTTAAGTGTGTATAGGTATTTTTTATATTTATTTCCTTCTGTCTGTCCGTTGTATGGTCAGATAGGCAAAGTGCAGGGTGAGTCAAAATGAATATAGTGATTACAAACGGCTATAACTGTTTAATGAAAAATAATTTATCGATAAGATTAACACAGAATGTAGACGGAACTTCAAAATTTTGTATACATACGTCATAGATGTTCTGTGTGACTTCCCTTGGTAACACGGACAACATCTAAGCGGCAGTCCATTTCACGACATACATTCTGAAGCATTTGTTCAGTCACAGACGCAAGCGCTTTACAAATGCGTACTTTGAGTTCTTCAATTGTTTTGGGCATGGGAAGCACATACACCCTGTCTTTTACATAAACCCATAGATAAAAATCGCAGGATCTCAAAGTACGCACTTGTAATGTGCTTGCGTCGGTGACTGCACACATGCTTCAGAATATATGGCGTGAAATGGACAACCGTCTAGATGTTGTCCGTGTGACCAAGGGAAGTCACAAAGAACATCTATGACATGTGTATACAGAATTTTGGAGTTCCGTCTACATTCTGTGTTAATCTTATCGATAAATTATTTTCCTTTTAAATAGTTATAGCCGTTTGTAAACGCTATATTCATTTTGACTTACCCTGTACATTAAGGGTTAAACGATGCTACAGTTTTAAATGTTAATCTATGAGAACCACATTTTTGTTCTTTTTTTCATGCTTCTAATTATGTGATATCCAGCCATGCTATTTTCGGGCTATTTTTGACAATTTTTTTTTTTTTTTTTTTTTTTTTACATACGAAACTACAGTATACACTTAATAATATATAATAATAATTCATAAAATTATTAACTGCACAGTTTAATTTATTTTCTAGTCCTAAAAAATCACCATCTCAACGTATTCCGATGAATCTGTTCTAATCTTATATATACAACAATGAAAAAATGCAAAATTTTCAATGAAAGAATTTGTTACTTTTCTATCGCACAAAATCGCTACTGAAACATTAATGCAATATAAAAAATAATTATAAATTTCTGAAACACATACCCTTGTATTATTTCTATTATTATTATTATTATTATTATTACTATTATTATTAATAATTTAAAAAGAAAAATATTTCATTCAATATCATTAAAGAAATAAAAAATTCATTTTTAATAAATCATAGTAAAATGTATCAATCTTCTAAATGTCATTATTTTGTATTAAAGTACACGTAGACAAGCTGCCCCTCTCTTGTATAACCACAATCATCGATCATATTTGACACATAAATATTACTAATATTTTAATTAAATTAGATTCAATGTTTTCGAAAAATTCAACATTTAACATGAAACATTTGGATGGAAAATTCAAAATGTATTATTACTTTATTTATTATTATTATTTTTTTTTTTATATAGAAAGCGATATGTGTAACATAGTGATGTATAAAATATATATTCATAAGAATATTTCAGTAAAATATTGAAATAAAAGGAAGATAAATCACGCAATATATAAATTATTGCTTTTAAAAATCATCAATTAAAGAAAAAAAAAAGGAGTTTTAAAAGGATTTAAAAATATTTCTTTCGCTTTAAATCAATCCTTTTCTTTCATTTCCTAACCAGCCTTCCACTTATAAATCGATCAGACACACAGATACACACACGCACACACACACACACACACACACACACACACACACACACACATATATACGGTTAAGTTTAAATTTCCTGACCTGTATAATAGGCCACTGTATAAAATATTAGCATATTTGAAATTCGAGAGAGAAAATTCTCAAAAGGAGTTAAATTTACAAAAACTTTTACTTTACTATTTATTACTTTCTTCTATATGTATTTAGAGAGAAAGTATTGGAATCGTGAAAATTATTGAACTCCAATTTTCAATGAAATTACACGTTTTGGAATGTCGATTATTTTCAGAAAAAAAAACTGCCAGCCTCTATGTGTGTCTGTGTGTGTATGTGTGTATTATAAATTTTGTGGACGTTGTATCTCTATAAACAGTCACTGAAATTTAACCAAACTTGGTATTTAGACATAAACTGGCGCTGACATAAACCGGCTCTGACATAAAATGGCGCTGATTAAATTTAGAAATAAAACGCTCAACATGTGGCGCTGTAAACCCTTTTTTTTTTCTAATTTTTTAAAATGGCAGTATAGGACGAAATGTCGTATAAATGTACATAATGAGAGTTATGTATAACGTGTGTGTGTAAAATTAATATGAATTAATCATAATGGCAGTAGTAAACTAGGGGAAAAAACTGTGCAGGTGGAAGCATCACTGCCCCCCCCCCCCGGGGGTTGTGCAAATTTTCAATATGGGTATCTTTCGAAATATCTCGCCAATACCTTTGAAACGAATGGTTGACTCATAGATCTATGAAAATTTTAAGCAACTTATCGATTTTTTTTTTCATTTTTTAACGTAAAAGACTGAAAAAATCGTGTTTCTTTTAATATTGAGAAGAAAAAAAATATTTCGACATTTAGAGATATAATTCTGTCAGATTAAATTCTACTGCATTTATAATGGAAAATAATTCGATAAAATAATAAATACTTTATAATGAATTTTGTGTAAAATTATATTGAAGAAAGTCTTGTGGTGGACACATCATACTATTTTTTCTTTAATCTATTCACGTACTGAATTTCCGTTTCCTATATTTGATAGCTAACCAAATTTCTTTTCCCCTAAGCTCAAAAAAATCCTGATAATAGCAGAACTGAGAGTAAACTGTCTATGCATTTGAATGCTATAACAGTTTACGCTTTCTATAGAAATTTATATATTTCTTAGATTCTAAAACATAGAACTGAATATATATATATATATATATATATATATATATATATATATATATAATTTAATGTCAAGAATTTTAGCAACTATCTGCGGAAACATTGATAATTATTTTTTTAGAAAGAAAAAAAAAAAAAAAAGAACATTTTATTCTTCTTTTGACTTTGTAATTTAAATACGAATAAAACTGTAATAAATATTTATAATTCCACGTGAGAATTCTATTGATTTTAGATTATTTTGTGAATCTTCAATGTCTGAAAGAAAATGAAATATTTAATGTCACATAAAATCAGTTTGTCGACGTATAGGCATTTTAAAGAAAAAAAAATATAGATTTAAAATAACAATAGCCACATATTTGACAGCTATGCAAATTCCTTTTTCCCTACACTAGAAAAGTTCCTGATAATAGCAGAACTGAGAGTAAACTGTCAAGGCATTTGAATGATATAACAGTTTACGCTTTATATAGAAATTTATATATTTCTAATATTCTAAAACATACAACTGAATATATATATATACTGGGTGATCCAGAAGTCAGGACAAACTTAAAAAATGATTAATTCGAAAACGAATCAAGATACAAAGATACGGTTTGCACCAAACGGATGAAAAAGAAACCGGGTTTTGTGTGGCAAAGGAAAAAATTAGTTCTGTTGGCGACCAACAGATGGCGCTATAGTGTTTTATTTCACAAAAAGATGATTTACAAATGAAAAAAAATGTTGACAACATACAACTCAGCTTAATTACAGTTAATTAGCACTACTACAGTAACTGTTCAATGTCCATCATTCAGAAGTACAGCTGTGAGAAGATTCACCACATCGCTTACAGCATTTAGTAGCACTTCTTGCGTTATGGCAGACACATTTTGGCGCATGGCATCTTTCAGTGCTGCTAGTGATGCCGGTTGGTCGTGGTACATTTTTGACTTCCAAGAATCCCCACAGCCAAAAGTCACAGGGTGTCAGATCAGGAGATCTTGGAGGCCACGCGTGATTAAAGTATCGACTCAGAATGCGATATTTCGATACATATAAGCTTCGACTATCATTAACTGCTGTAGTTGTTCCTTTTTATATCGTTTGTTGCTTTGCATAATCCTACATCAAAAATACGACAACGCCATCTGTTGGTCGCCAATAGAACTATTTTTTTTTCTTTGCTACACAAAACCCGGCTTCTTTTCCATCCGTTTGGTTCAAACCGTATCTTTGTATCTTGATTCGTTTTCGAATTATTCATTTCAAAAGTTTGTCCTGACTTTTGGATCACCCTGTATATATAATTAAATATCAATAATTTTATCAACTATCTGCGGAAAAATTGAATATTAATTATTTAGCAAAAATATTTAATTCTGCTTATGATTTTGAAATTTAGATACAAATAAAGCTGTAATAAATATTTATAATTCAATATGAGGATTCTATTGATTTTAGTTTGTTTTCTAAACATTTAAAGTCTGAAAAAAAATAAACATAAACATATAATGTCACACAAAATCAGTTTGCCCACGTATAGGCATTTTGAAGAAAAAAAAATATTTATTTAAAATAACAATATCCATTGTATCAAAATTATTATTATTACTATTATTGTTATTTGTCAATTTTAGTATTTACTTGCAAATCATCAATAATATATATAGGAAATATGAAGTTTTGTCGCAGTATTTGTCTGGATTTTTAGTTCGATATGCTAATCTACATCATCCAACTGATCACTATGGAAATTAGTGCACTTATTACACAGGAAAAGACCTAGCTTCATCTGTATTTTTGTAATTGTTTTAAAAAAATCTCACAATAAGTTTAATTTTCATAATTATTGTTTTAGTGATATGGTACAAGTAGTGATTCTTTTTATTGCTTTCTTATTTTTCCATTAAATTTTCTCTCATTTTTAACTTTTAAATAATTTTATACTAAAACTCGACAGTCATACAAATAACTAATTTATGTTTATTCCTATATTTTCTATCTGTATATCTTTACATATAATAAAAAAGATGTATGTTCGTATGCGAATAGCTCTGGAGGTAAACAGCTACAGAAGTTTGCGTGGAATTCCATTTCGACTTATCCTGATGCGTCCCAAAGCGGGATTCCTAATTATTCATTAGTTTCTTCTTTAAATTAATTAAAATGTATAAATTTACAAAGTAATCTTCTTCGAAGATAGGAACGTAAATGTTGAAAGCCATTCTGCGGCCATTTAGCTCGAATGGTTTAGAGCGTCGTGCTAGTAATTTGAAGTTCGTGAGATCGATCCTCCAAAGGACAGTAGTACCATGTCCATAAATATAGGATAATTCAGAACCACATGGAAAACGAACTTTACTGCAAAAATTTCACTTGTAGAATTACCACACACATCTTCAAGAATAATATGCAAACTATATGACGCCATAACATGACGCCGGTAGGATGTCACAATGACAAAAGTTTAAGAAAGGGGTATATAATTAATGGTAGCAAAGAAGGAAAAATGTTCATAAGTATTCGGGAAGCCGCTCAGTGCTACAACTGAATAGTTATTGTAATTATTCCAGGGAGCAAAAATCGTAGTTTTTATGAATGGTATCCTACATATACCATCTTTCTTGTTCTTGATCATTTGTATAATAAATGTGCTTTAAGAATAATTCATATTTGTTTTGCTACTGAACCTTTATTTGCTGCAGCTAGCATTATCCTTAATTTATGGACATGAGTGTAGATAAATAATAATAATAATAATAATCATAAAAATGTGTCAATCAATGAAAGAAAATTTTCCTCTTTCCTCACAGGTTCCTAAACCTTATGGATGTCAAGAAAGAGACAAAAAACAAAGTAAAACTAAGAGATGTGCTAGACTCGTTATACGGTAACAACTGATCGGAGAGCAACATAACTTTTTATTGGAGGATTGTTTCAACCTCTTCTGAAGCACGTCGAAGACCGATTCCCGATTTTTAAAAATTATTATTAAATGAAATAACATATAAATTTCTTAAATGGCTGATTTTGAAGCTAGGAACGCAAATGTATTAGTTGGACCATTAGGTCAGTTCGTTAGAGTGTCATTCTAAAAACGCAAAGGCAGTGGATTCGATCCTCCAAAGGCCAATCTATTATATATATATATTAGAAAATTACTAGAAAGTGTGTCAATCGATAAAAGAAAATCTTTCAGTGTCTTCATAGTATCCTAAACCGTATGGATAATGCGAAAGTGGCAAAAAACAAAAATAGAATCAGAGGTATGTTGGCCGCTTTTTAGGTAAACGGCTAATTTTGCGTGGAGGTCGGATTTTACTTCTCCAGATGCACCTTAAAGCACGATTTTCATGTTTGGATTTTTTTTTTATTAATTTAAATTTTTTGCAATTATAAAAATTGTCTGGTACTACCAATTATTGTCTATATATTACATTCAATAATATGTATAGGAAAAAAAAATAAAAAGCATATACTTGTGCAATTATATAAATGTTTGTCTATACTTTCCTAATTAGTCATTTATAACAAAAAGTACCCGTTAACATCAAAAGAGAAATATTAAATATTTCTTATTATGGTCAGATTTAAAATAACTTCTTTAATTTATAAAATATATTGAATCCAATAATAGGATTTTCAATTTAATACTGGCAACAATAACAACAACTACAACAACAATAGAGAAATAATAACTGAGCTTTTCCATAAAAAACTTTTATTTCTTTTCCAATGTTATTTTTAAAAATCTCTAGTAAGGTTTTGAAAGAGGAAATATTAAAATATATTAGCTTTCTTTTCTTAAAAATTGTATTGTCAGTTTTGAAATAGGAAAGGTTGTTGTCCAAACTGTACACGCACTCTTAAAATTGATGAATCAAATTGCTGTTTCAGACATCCATTGTGCGTGAAATGTTATTTCTATTAGAAAGAAAATCGAAATGTTTCAACTAGTTTAATTCTATAATCCATAAAATATCTATTGTTCTGGAAATCTTCTATAATGCATATTTCTTTCGTGTATGTATAGCATTTTTCAATACTTTCTTATTAAAGAGAAAATCTTCTATACAAAAACCTCTCTGTCATTAAATAAATTAGTTTCCAGATGATTTTTTTCTATTTTCTTTTAGAGAAAGATATATTCTTATGAAACGTTGCAGATTTTTTTTTTTTTAGGCTGAATATATATATAAATATATGCATATATCAACATGCTGGTACAAGTATAGATATAGAATTATAAATTTACTTTGGGTCCAACGCAATCGAAATATGATTCCTTAAAAATAAATTTAAATTCGGAGTATTTAGAAAAAAAAAAAAGAAAAAAGAGAGGGCTTAAAAGGGCTTAAAGCGCTTACCTTGCAGCTTATCCCTAATTCAACTCGAGCAAGCGAATTGCAGAAAGTCAATTGTAAACGTGTGTTTTACTTGTATTTTATTATTATTATTATATTATGACTAGTTTACATATTTTTAAGAATATATTTTATGCGAAATGTGCCACTATGTTTATAATATATATCTGTGAAGATAAGCATTAAAAATTTTTGTTATTGTTTGACTACAAATTCGCAACAAATTGAGCCGGGAAGTGGATAAATTAACTTGTGGGTGCACACGTTTGTTTTACAAAAATTATGATGGGAAATATGGATTACAAGATGACGGAAGAACTTGGAAGATTTATATTAAAAAGAGAAATCTTTAATTAACTTGGTGGAAAGCCTTTTTTTTCTTTTTTCATTGCTGTTTCCATCTTGCTTTTATAAGAGATTATAACTGATTAAAATCTTTTGCTAAAAGTCAAAATTAGTTCCTGTGTTTCAAGAACACATCAGAATTTCTAGAGATTATAAAAGAATAATAAGTAAATGTATCAAAAGACACAAGTTCGATACAGATGACCTAAGTTATCTTAAAGGACGCAAGCTCGATTTCCTATCTAAGAAGATTTAACTATTTAAACAATTATTTCTGCTTTTAAAAGTATTTTATAAACATTCCATTCAAGATATAAATTCATTCTAATTAGAAAGTAAATTAACAAATTTCCGGATTTGGATACATCATTCAATTATCTTATCATTAGAGAATTATCACTTGTCTTATTATTAGAAATCTCATCATTCTTATCTTATCATTCAGACATTGTTAAGTATCCCATCATTGAAAATTTATAGTATTTTAACCAGAAGATTAATATAGTTTTTTTCCTAATTTGAAAATTAAATTTCATCCGAATATCAGTTTTAAATTCAATAGATATCACTGATTTACTTTTGAAAAAAAAGTTCTTTATTTATTGTTGTATTTGTAAAGGATATAATGACAAAATCCTCAAACATATTAAAATCACCGTATATAATATATATATATGCATAGCTGCCAATATTTTAATACATTCCGGAGTATTTTTAGCCCCGCCTTTTTTTCGTACCACTTATTTTTTTAAAGTAATTTTGCCTTCTTTTTGCCTTCTTTTATGGGAGGTATATATTGTAGAAAATTTTTCTATAAATAAAGTGGTGCGAAACAAAGGGGGAGCTCAAAGAACTCCGGAATAAATTAAAATATTGGCAGCTATGATATATATATATATATATATATATATATCATATACATTATTATTATCATTTTAATTTGATAAAGAAACATGGGTCATTCTCATATAATGGTAAATATTGGTTTCAGAAAAAAAAAAAAAAAAAAAATTGTTTTAATTCCTGATTTTTTTTACATTAATGCAATTATCCACGTCTCCCTTAGAGGAAAAAATTACCAGCAGAGATCGTTTGCCTTAATTACAGCTTAAATTATATTTTTAATTTTCCATTGCAACATGGTAATGACATTTGTAAACTTGGTAATGACAGACAGAACCATAGAAATGACCAATGGCCAAATAATTACACATTTATTTATGGATAGCTGTATTTATCATTCTAATTTGCAACAAAAAATTAAAATGTCTAGATGATATATCAATGGTGAGATTTTTGGAATAATTTTCACTTTATGAATCCTATAACTTTCTGTCAAATGAGACAAAAAGCTTTATTATAGACTAAATTAGTCCATAAAATGGAATTTTGGCAATTTCTGCTAATGAACAGTTATAAAATGAAAAAAAAAAGGGTCTAAAACAGTCGTTAACGTGTTCCTAGACATCATTACCATGTTTTCAGAACACCTTGGTAATGACCACCTTGGTAATGACATTTTTAATGTCAAGCCTATTTATGGCTAAATTATAACAATTAAAAGCTAATGCAATATTTATTCTGTATGCGGTCCCAAGGATCTTTATAAATCATTCAGCAAATTCAAATTTATTAATTGTGTATTTCTGTAATAATGGACTTTGTAATGACACACAATAAATATACTGACTATAATTTTAGAACAAAAACAGCAAAAAGAAATAATTTGTATTTACTTAAACTAAAAGAAACTTGTCTGCTTGTAAGTGCATGAAATACTTTTCTTTTGACAGGTTGATAATTATGACAGCACCATGTAGTAGTGAGGTACTGAAAAAAAACTTACGCACCTGGTAATGACAGTTACACATAGGGACAAGTTTTAAATAAGAATAATTAATAGAATTTTTTCTTTTATGTCTAAAGTTCCAAATATATTAAAAATAGAAACATTAAATATACCTAGAAAATTGTTAGCTTTATTTTTAAATTTTTCAATTCTTTAAAATAAAGGTTCAAATAATAAAGTTTGGAGTTTGGGACGAGCCTTGGTAATTATATTTACAACTTTAAATTTTTTTTAAATATTGAAATTTTAATTTTTTTTTATATTCAAATTACTGCACAGTCCGCCACTAGTCCTGCCACCGCCACTTTAGAATGTAGGAAAAGAGGGGAAAAAAGGCTAAAAACCCCATAGAAATAGCATGGAAAGAAAAGCAAAAAAACTCACAATGTCAAGTGTGTTTAAAAAAAAAAAAAAAAATTCACACCGGAAGTAATAAGGGGACAAAGTTGACTAGAAAAACACATTGAACAGCGGGAACCGGGCGGGCTGGGGCATGGGTCCTATCGTCCAGGATTAATACGACTCGCCTAGTCACCGCCACTTTAGAATGTGGAAAAAGAGGGGGAAAAAGGCTAAAAACCCCATAGGAATAGCATGGGAAGAAAAGCAAAAATCTCACAATGTCAAGTGTGTTAAAAAAAAAAAAAAAAAAAAAAAAAAAAAATTCACACCGGAAGTAATAAGGGGACAAAATTGACTAGAAAAACACATTGAACAGCGGGAACCGGGCGGGATGGGGCATGGGTCCACCGCCACTTTAG
Organism: Salticus scenicus; assembly: GCA_963930645.1. NCBI lineage: Eukaryota > Metazoa > Arthropoda > Arachnida > Araneae > Salticidae > Salticus > Salticus scenicus. The sequence goes on along the minus strand of OZ005656.1, from coordinate 222,870,929 downwards.
AATGTGGAAAAACAGGGGAAAAAAGGCTAAAAACCCCATAGGAATAGCATGGGAAGAAAAGCAAAAAAACTCACAGTCAAGTGTGTTAAAAAAAAAAAAAAAAAAAAAAAAAAATGACACCGGAAGTAATAAGGGGACAAAGTTGACTAGAAAAATACATTGAACAGCGGGTGCTTGAAAAGAATTGTTGAAAAAAAATTTTAACTTTCATAGCTGACTTGCTCAAGTAACATTTTTTAGCCAAGGACACAAAATTTACCATTATGTGAGAATGACCCACATAAATTAATTTATAGCATTAAAAATCATACAGAGTGATTATAATTAAAGTTACGATATCAAAAAACGCTATAATTTTAAAACTACCCATCAGAGAGATTTGATATTTTACCACAGCAATCGTGAGGCAATGGAATTTTGTTTGAGGGAGAAAAAAAGTAGTTCCAACATGTTCCTATACATGGCGCTGTCAGGGTAATGTCAGGGAAGACGCCGAAATGGACTCATTAAACACAGGAATGTTGTTAGCAAAACAATGGAATAGCAGGAAACAAGGGTTTACTACAATTTGTATAGCAAAAAGACAAGAATACGTGTTTACAGTGGAAAGAGTCATAGTGTAAATAGAAAAGTTGGCACATTTTGAAACATTTTTTTTTTTTTTTTTCAAACAAAATTTTATTACCTCACGATTGCTCTGGTAATATATCAAACGCTCTGATGGGTAGTTTTAAAATTATAGCGTTTTGAAATCGTAAATTTAATTATAATCCCTATGTACATTTCGTTATTAATAATACAGTATGATAAATCTTAAAATACAATGATTTACAAATGAAACAATATATTTTAAACAGTCATTTGCAATTTTTAATCAGTAGTTTGGAATATAAAAATAATACTTTTTTTTTTAACTCTTTTATTAAACTAAAATTATAATGCAGAACTGTTTATTTTTATCTGAACAGTTCAAGAAAATATAACTTAAAATATTGCTTTATTCTCTTTGCTACATAACAATAAATACGAAAGATTGTTCACAGAATTATTTCTCAAATAATGCGAATCATATAAAAAAGAAACCAATAAAAGAATACAAAATTAGAATTACAGTAAATAAGAAGGAAATAACAATCCCTTCATACAGTTTACTTTTTCCATCCTTTCAAACTAAAAGGTCTGTATTCTCAATTATCTTTCGCCTGTATCTTTTCTCGACCATACACATAAATGAACGTTTACTTAATTTCTCTATAAGAACGTTTTGTAACATATGAATACAATTTAAATATATATATATATATAAAATCACGGTACATTTTTCCAAAAGGCAATTTAAATATATATATATATATATATATAATTTAGTAAATTGAGGTAATTAGGGAGAATAATATATTTTTACATAAGTTTGGAAGAAATGTTCGAAAGGGCATCAAATGAAAAAAAATTATTATTTGAAAGACTCTGAACATATTAACACTGCTCTGCGAAAAAAAAAAAAAATCGAGATCTCATACCATTCTTACTTATTCTTATATATAATGACCTCCTGAATTTGAATATGACTCCTATTTTGTCCAGTCACCCACCGTTTACTATATACACCATCCCCTCCCTCAATTTCTTTCCCTGTTCGATAATTTTATGACCATGATTTGATTTGAAAAATGAAATATAATTAATTTAACACCTAATATATATATGTATATAAAGTTTAAAAAATAACATTAATAAGAGATTAAAAAATATATGATATATAATGCAAATTTCAGTGGCAAAAATTCCCCCCCCCCCAAAAAAAAATAAATAAATAAATAAATAAATAAATAAATAAAAGTAAAAATATTTTGTCGCCTCAGAATATATTTAACGGTTATCTTTAGCCCCTCAGAATATATTTAACGGTTAAAATAATCCCCCCTCCTAAAAATCAAATTTATATCCATAAAATCCCGTCAAAACGATAAAAATATGAAGGGGGGGTCATTCCTAAAAAATGGTGGTTATAGGGCAAAATGGGCATCATATTCGAATTCAAGAGGTTATTTTACATAAGAATATAGTGGTGTCAGAGGCAATTTTCTTCACGAGCAGTGTAATTATAAAAACATTTGTTTTAAAATCAGTAGGTGTTTTATTTCTTTGATTTTTGAGGTGTTTTTGTTTAAATAATGTTAATTGTCAAAATGTATGTAACTTTAAAATTATCTTAATTTTATCTACTTCTTATTAGGCTGTACACTATTATGTACTTTTTTTTTTCTTTTATTTATGTACATAAACTTTACAATAATTTACAAGAAAATTTCAGCAATTTTTAATTGATTTTCATTTCCGAATAAGTTTATAGGACCTTCAAGAACTTATGTTATAATATAGGCTTTCAAAAAATGTGTTATTGATATTTAAGATATTGAAGAAGCATTTTTATAAATAAAATAAAATTAATTATTTTAATAAGCATTTTTTACGATGCATTTTTATAAATAAAATAAAATTAATCAATTTTAATTCCCGCATACGTTTAATGTTATTTCTAGATCATCATCTTTAGAATAAGTTAAAAAAAAAAAAAAAAAAAAACATGTTATTGATATTGAAGATATCGGAAAAGCACTTTTTTAAAGATAAATTAAATTAAATGAGAACAAAGCAAGCAGCAATACAATGATGGGAAAAATAAAGAGTTTAATAAATTGTTTGACGATATACATACGTACAAATATATAACATATATAAACATTTAGTTGAAATTAACAGGAGTAAACTTATTTTAAATAACACAGAAAAATCATAGAAAAATTCAATCAATCTCACTCATTCAGTTTTGAAAAACTGTTTCATTTGTCATCACATTGTTTGTAAATATTATGATGAAATTATTATACATAATGAAAATTTTTATCAAAATTATTATTTTCCGTTACACTTGGATAAACAAATAATTGTCTTTTAACATGCAAAAATAATGTTGCACACCATTTCAAAATGCATTATGGAAAAAATCAATTATAACAAATTATAGGGGAAAAATCATTTCTTAAATTCACAATAAAGAACATAAATTAGGCATTTACTTATATTCCTGCATCAACCTAAAAAGAATATCCAGCCATTTACTCTTTTCCTGAACTGTTCAAGAAAAATAAGACGTAACTTACAATAATATTTCTTTTTGCTCTTTGCTTTATTGCAGCAAATACGGAAGTTTGTCCACAGAACTGTTCCTCAGATAATGTAAAAAGTAAGAAAATAATAAACAAGTAACTGAAGGCGATATCAGCAGTACGGTAAACAAGAAGGAAACAACAATGCTTTGAAAAAAAATATTTCCTTCATCCTTTCAAACTGAAGGCATTGTATCCTCAATTACCTTTTCCCTGAATCTTTTCTTTGCCCTACGCTTTAAAATATTTTATTGCCCTACGCTTTAAAATATTTATTCACAAAAGAATTACTTGTAATCTCATAAAATAGCTAAGAATAATAAGTTAGAATCATTGTATTCTTAAAAAATAAAATAAAAAATAAATAAAAATAAAATATAATTATTCATAATTTAGCAAAATTACGTATTAAGAAAAGAATATGCCTAAATTTCATTCGTAATTTCTCAAAGACTTCTAGAAATATCCTCATATTAATATAGATATGAAAAAAAAAAAAATTACATTTCATGTTTACTATATAATCATTCTTTTTACAAAGGCATGTTTTACTTCATTCATCGTTTTTGAAAAGTATTTTCAAGAAATATAATTGATATACTGAAAATATATTTATTTATTATTTACTTTTACAAAATATAAATAAATACTTAGAAAAGCGCACGCATACGAGGTCTGTCCTATAAATACGCGAACTAAGGCCATAAAAAGTTTATTTTGCAAAATTTAGTCTACATCGATTTTGTCCCCTTCAAAGTACTCTCCATTCGTTGCTAAGCACTTATTCCATCTTCTTTTCCACTGTTCAAAGCACACTTGGAAGTCCTCGGCTCTCAGGCCTTTTAGTTTTCTCGACGTTTCTTGTTTTATTGTGTCCACATCTTCCCAGTGATGTTCCCTCATCACATTTTTGAATTTTGGGAATAAAAAAAGTCGCATGGGGTGAGATCTGGCGAATAAGGAGGATGATCAAGGATGTTGATTGAATTTTTTGCCAGAAACTGGCGAACAATCAATGCTGAATGTGCAGGTGCATTGTCATGGTGAAGGATTCATCCATCACCTTGAGTCAAATTTCGTCGCACACGACGCACGCGATCTCTCAATCGCTTGAGAACTGTAAGAAAAAAAATGTATTATTTTCGTCAATTTCCATTTTCGACACACAGTAAAAACAAGGACAAAAGAAAGTTACAAACTTGCACAATACGCAGAGCTCGGCGATTCGCCATGCACTGATGGATCACTGGGTCTTAGGCAACTAGCACCGCTAGTGAGCGAGGCTATAGTCCGCGTCATGGCCGACAGATGGCACCAGTTCGCGTATTTATTGGACAGACCTCGTATGTGTGCTTAATACCCATCAGACAAATTTTAAAAAATGTTTGAAGGGGCTTTGGCACCATTGATGTGAAGGTTTCTTATAAAAGCTTATATTTCCACTTAAAAAAAATAACTATATTAGGTTTGGCCGATAAAACATATATTCATACAATAACTCTTGTAGTTTTGATATATATTTTTTATATATTTGAAATCTTTAAGTTGCGTTTTCTTAGTTTGAAATTTTTCATTAATTTTCGTTATTTCAAAATACTAAAATATCGACAAATATTCATGGAAAGATTTATGTATGTGTTTATTTTCAATATTTCTTTTTATGTTCATTGGAAACTAAATAAATTTATGAAGGACAGATTTTGCAATATCTATAAAAGAAAAAAATATTAATAATAAATATATGAAAAAAGTATATATATATATATATATATATATATATATATATATATATATATATATATATATATAAATATTTTATTATTATTATTATTATTATTATTATTATTATTTTTGAAATTTTTTACACAGACATGCACTTTTTAATTTTATTCTCGAAAACTAATCTATAAATATCTGTATTCATCCCCAATTCTTTCAGATAGGTTCTATTTAACATTCAGAAAAAAAAAAATGTATTTTCTTAACTATTAGCAGAATTTTTACATTTTGAAGATCATGATTTCATGACAAATGCAAACATGGAAAACATAATTTAAAGATTTCAAATCTATAAAAAAAATATATCAACATGCATAACAATTGTTGTCTAAATATAACTTTTCTTAAACAAATATAATATATTTAAATATTTAAACACAAAATGGAAATGTAATCTTAAAATAAAATAAAATAAATAAATAAAAATGAAGTAAAACCTTCAATGGACTACATCAAAAGTGAAAAGTCCCCTTAAAGGTGGAGGCGGGGTGGTGGGGTAGTGAAGGGAGTGGAAAACATTACGCATTGGTTTTGAAATATACCATTTAATTCTCAAACAGCATTATACAATAGTTCTTTTGGTTAACCCCGCAAACGAATGTCGAACGATTTTCATACTACATCGTATATATATTTATCCATATAAAAAAATATATTAATTTGGTTTTCTTCAGAGCAGCCTATGCATATTGAACTATACCTAAAACCATAGTTTTGCCAATAGGCGTAATACATTTGGATTTTCTTTGATATTCCTGTACACGAACTATTAACTCGATCTCTACGAACAGTTTGGTGTAACAACCCTACGTGAAACGAATATCAAATTCCGAGTTTCAACATCCTTCATTTATTTATTTTATTTTTATTTATTTATTTATTTTATTTATTTATTTATTTATTTTTGAATGTATGTTTATAACAGATATATATATATATATATATATATATCTTTATATATATATTTCTTTTGTGCGTGTGTATGTCACTGAACTCCTCCTAAACGGCTGGACTGAGTTTACTGAAATTTTTTGTGTGTCTTCAGGTGGATCCGAGAATGGTTTAGATTTGCAAATGAAAGTTGTAACTTAATTAGTTCTTTCTTAATTAATTTTTAACCAACTTTTTCAACAGCTTTTCCACCTAGATGGCGTAAGTTGTCGTAAACACGATGTCAGAATTTATTTAATGTTGAAATGACAAATGAATTTTTAACCGTATCTTACGAAGTGTTTAAAATATTTTTTCAAAATAAATATTTTTAGAATCGTAACCGTATCTTACGAAGTGCTTAAAATATTTTTTCAAAGTTAATATTTTAGAATCGTAAACAAGATGTCAGAATTTATTTAATGTTGAAATGAAAAATGAATTTTTAACCGTAAGTGTTTAAAATATTTTTTCAACGTTAATATTGTTAAAATGATAAAATTAGTTAAAATGGTATATTCTTTTAAAAAATTCGTCAATATCCGACGGAGTTATTTTATGTTAGAATGGAAAATGAATTTTTAGGCCATTATTATTTGTGCAGATGGAAAATGTACTAAAAGTTTTCCGAAAAATTTCACGATCACAAATGTTGACGGATATCCAATATATCGTCGAAGAAATCCCGATAATGGCGGACAATCTTATCATCTATGGCGGTCATCTATGTCAACAACATAGATATTGACATTGATAACCGTTGGGTGGTCCCATATTCGCCTCTGCTGAGCAAAACATTCAATGCTCATATTAATGTTCAGTTCTGCAGTTCAGTGAAGAGCATCAAATACATTTGCAAGTATGTGAATAAAGGCAGTGATGTGGCTGTATTTCGAGTTGAAAATACCAATGTGAATGCTCCTCCGGTGAATAACAACGATGAAATAACACTTTACCAATCTGGCCGGTATGTCAGCTCCAATGAAGCTGTTTGGCGTATCTTTGGTTTCCCAATTCATGAACGGGATCCAGCAGTTCTTCATTTAGCCGTCCATCTTGAAAATGGCCAGCGCGTATATTTCACGAGTGAGGCAGCGATTGATCGTGCTATAAATCCACCAAAAACTACACTCACCGAATTTTTTGAATTGTGTAATCGTGCGGATGCTTTTGGTGCCTTTGCACGGACATTACTCTATTAAGAAGTGCCACGCTATTTCACATGGGCTCCAACAAAAAAATGGATGCCCCGCAAGCAAGGCACACCGATTGATGCATGTCCCGGTTTATTCAAATCAAACACCTTGGGACGAGTATTTACAGTCAATCCAAGGCAGACTGGGTGCTTTTATCTTCGACTGTTATTGGTTAACGTCATCGGCCCTTTGTCATTTCAAGATTTACGTAAAGTGAATAAACAACAGTATCCAACGTATAAAGATGCATGCCTTGCACTCGGCTTGCTGGAAGACGACAACCAGTGGGAGTGTATGCTTGCTGAAGTAGGACTGAACTGTGCAGCAAAACAAATTCGTCTACTATTCGCTATAGTGTTGACTACATGTTTCCCGGCCCGAGCAGAGACATTATGGGATAATCACAAAGATTCAATGACTGATGATATATTGCATCAACATCGTTCACGGTGCAACGATCTAACGATAGTATTCAGTGACGCTATGTACAATGAAGCATTGATTGCTATTGAAGATCTTTGCATTATCATTGCCAACTTACCACTCAGTCATTTCGGTATGCATTCAACAAATCGAAATGCATATGATTTAATAAGCACTGAATTGAATCGTGAACTACAATACAATACTGTAGAAATGGCAGCGATTGTTGCTCGCAATGTCCCACTAATGAATGAAGAACAAAGAACCATTTACGACCGCATCATGCTCGCAGTTTTGGCAGGACAAGGTGGATTCTTTTTTTTTGGGTGCACCAGGTGAAACTGGCAAAACATTCCTTATTTCGCTAATTCTCGCCGAAATACGATCAAATAATGGCATCGCATTGTCTGTTGCATCATCTGGCATTGCGGCAACTTTATTGGATGGAGGCAGAACAGCTCATTCATTATTTAAACTGCCATTAAATATTCAAAATAACCCAGACGCAGTGTGCAACATAAAAAAAAACAATCGTCCATGGCCACAGTGCTGAATTAGTGTAAAATTCTTATCTGGGATGAATGCACTATGGCACACAAACATTCGATTGAGGCGTCGAACAGGACATTGAAAGATATAAAAAACAACGACAAACTATTTGGCGGCACTCTGTTACTCTTTTCAGGTGATTTCAGACAAGCACTTCCCGTTATTCGGCGCTCAACATACGCTGATGAGATCAACGCGTGCTTAAAATCATCGTCATTGTGGCTTAATGTTGAAAAAGTACAACTGAAAGTAAATTTGTGCGTTCAAAAGCTTCAAGATCCATCCGCTGAAACATTCTCAAAACAATTTTTAGATATCGGCGATGGAAAAGTTACTACAGATGAAACTGGATGCATAAAATTACCTACCGATTTCTGCACAATCATTGATTCTCAAGATGCTCTTATTGACCAGATATTTCCCGATGTACACAGACGATACACAAATCATGAGTGGCTGGCAGAAAGAGCAATTTTAGCAGCAAAAAATGTGGACGTCAACGAATTGAATCTCAAGATACAACATTTGTTACCAGGAGACTTGGTGTCATACAAATCTAATGATACAGTTTGCGATGCCACCGAAGCTGTAAATTATCCAACAAAGTTTTTAAACTCATTGGATTTACCAGGCATGCCACCGCATATTTTACAACTGAAGATTGGATCTCCGGTTATTTTGCTTCGTAATTTGAACCCACCACGGTTGTGCAACGGCACGCGATTAGTCATAAAAAAATTAATGAAAAATGTTATCGAACCCATCATTTTAATTGACAAATTCCGAGGTGAAAATATATTACTACTGCGAATCCCTATTATACCCACAGATGTGCCAATTCAATTTAAACGTCCTCAATTTCCAATTAGATTGGCATTTGCAATGACTATCAATAAATCTCAGGGCCAAACGATGTCTGTCTGTGGGTTAGATTTAAGCACATCATGTTTTTCACACGGACAATTATACGTGGCTCTCGAGTGGGCAAACCATCCAGTTTGTTTGTATTGGCGAAAGATGGGATAACAAAAAATATTGTACACTCTGTTGCATTAAGGGATTGATATTGTTTTTTAGTAATATTGTTATAAGTAGCGATATGTATATAATTTTAAAGAATCAATTTTAATAAATTAAAAAAATAAATGATTGGTGTTTTGTTATGTTTATATTCTTTCACCGTTCACAGCGCTCCATACATCTTCCACTTATATACCACATCCTTACACATTTACAATAAGTTAGTTTTTTTTTTTTTTAGCAAAATATTCCCTAGAAATAATTTATATGACAAAACAACGTTTGTCGGGTCAGCTAGTATATATATATATATATACAGAACAATCACTAAAAGCCAGATTTTCAAATTCAGGGAACCTCAAATATCAGCCATTCACAAATCCTTAAAACTTTTTAATTATGTAGCGTTTATTCAAAGTTTACATAGAATAAAATTTAAAACATATTTAAAAGTACTCATCAAATTTCGGTCATGCATGTTAAAATGAAAATGTATTCCATTTTTCGAAGAAATTCTTTTTTCTAAAAAAGAATATTTAATTTTATACCATGAGTATAAATATCATAAATAGAAAAGATTTTGCTGACAACAATATAAGAGGAAAAAAAATCTTAATTGCTCAGACATTTTAATTAAAATATCTTTGTAAAGGAAATTCGGATATGAATATATTAACTAAATGCATAAAAAAAATCTAATATCCTGCTTATTTTCTAACATGCAAAAAAGTAATTTGTTGATTATGACCGTGATTAAATAAAAGAAATTCTCAAGATTATAAACTCTCAAGATTATATATATATATATATATATATATATATATTTTTTTTTTCTCTCTGAATGCATTTTGCAAACTTAAATAAAAAACGAATTATTATAAATAATTGTTAAAAAGGAGATTTAAATTGCTTAAAAAATAGAATAATATTTAGATTATTCGAAGATAATTTTGAGTAACTTCTTAATTTCTTATATATATATATATATATATATATATATATACGTGTGTGTATATATAATTCTTAGGCTGGAGATTCTGTATACTTTTAGATATTTATCATTTTTCCGTAACTTGTATAAAAATAATATGTATACTTAGAATTACGATTTAAATATATTTGAAAAGTTATTTTTCAAATGCTTTTAGTACTTACACCACAATAGCAATAATAAAATTTGAATTGTCTATTTACATATGTCTTTACCTATTTACCTATTTTCATTTGTATTCAATTACATTATTATAGTACACATTCAGTGTATAACTATAATTTAGCAGATTATTTTTTACATATTTGTGTGCAATTACTTTAAAAATTCCTTGATAATTCTTTTTTTTTTTATGAATTTGTTTAAAAAGCTGAAATGCAATGCCTTTTTTATTTTATTTTATTTATTTATTTATTTATTTATTTATTTTAATACAAATATAAAAAGTTTCAATCTACGTTTAGAATAAATTCCAAAATTTTAATAATGTAAACTATAGGAGAATATATATATATTATGGAGCATTTATATGAATTGAAAATAATTTAAATTTAAACAAATAATTTTTCTTTTTTAAATATGAAGAGATTCGAAAAATTTTAATATACCAAATACTGCTTCATTTCAAGACATATATCTGCAAAGGTTAACAAGATTAATAATGTTAAATACTCTGGAAAACTGTTAAAATAAAAAATCAATATTAAAAAAAAAAAAAAAAAAAAAAAAAAAAAAAAAAAAAAATCTGAAAGCATTACTAGTGCTTCCTGATACGTAATTTTCATTTATTTTTCTATAGATTTTATATTTTTATAGTTCAACGACATATTCTAAATACACTCAAGAATTGTAAGATAGATACCTTATAAAGTTATATATTATTTTCCGAACATACATATGTAAGGAAATTTTTGTAATCATGTCAAAAATCCGACTTTGAGTTTTTGGTGTTTCTTTACGTTTTCATGTCTCCTGAGTTCATTTTCGCTATTTTTACGATGACGTATGTATGTATGTATATGTGTGTATATGTATGTATGTATGCATGTGAGTGAACACGATAGAGACTAAACGCTTTAATCGAATTAGCTGAAATTTGATACGTATTTATAGGTGAACATAGCACGAACTCTATTGATGTTCTTTAATCTTGGACTTATAGTTTTTTTACAGGGACACAAAGAAAAATTCTTTATCGTTACTGTCTATGGGCCCAAATTCTTTAAAGTATCACAGCGTCTAAACGCCTTGTTCATCTGAGCCGAAAATTTATACACGTAAGGCAAGTCAATGTCGCATAAACTGTATAGTATTTGGTGAATCTAATACTTATAGATTGTTTACAGGGACAGACAAAAAAAAAAATCTTTAACATTATGGTCTCTGTGCCCAAATCATTTAAAATGTGATAGCGTCCTAACTCCTTATTAAAATGTGCTGAAAATTTGTAATATATATATATAAATCCTAGTCGCATAAACTGTAGTAATTTTGGCGACTCTAGCACTAATAGTTTTTTTTTTTTTTTTTTTTTTGTTACAGGAATACAAAAAAAAAAAAAAAAAAAAAAAAAAAAAAAAAATCCTTTATCATTATGGCCTACGCTCCCAAATTCTGTAAAGTGCGATAGCGTCTGAACGCCTTATTCGTCTGAGCTGAAAATCTATATATATATATATATATATATATGTTGTAGGTCACTATTTCGCAAATTTTATAGATTTTGTTGAATCTAGCCTTTATAGATTTTTACAGGCACACACCGAAATACACTTCATAATTATGATCTATGGGCTCAAATTCTTTGAAGTTCAATACAGTAAAATAAAAGAATGGACAAAAATACTCAAACACCATGTTTTCCCTTTTATTTATTTAACGACTTGCATTATTTTAATTTATTTACACAACCATTAATTACTTAACGTTAGGAAAGTCGTTTGGAGTCACTCCAGATTTTTTATTTTATTTTATTTTATTTTAATTGTTATTACATTGAATGCTGAAATGTAATACAAAATTTCAGCATTCCAACATAAAAATATTAAAAATAAATTCTGGTGTGACTGCAATCGACTTTCCGAACAATAAGTAATGAGTGGTTGTGTAACAAAATTAAAGTAAAAGAAGTAATTAATTAAACAAAAGTGAAACATATAATATGGGGTTTTAAGTATTTTTTCCCTTTGTTTAATTTTACACTATTGCACTTCATATAATTTTAGGCCATACATCTATAATGTTTAGGCCATACATCCATATGATTTTAGGCCATCATAATAATATAGAAATTTTCGTTGTGTCCCTGTAAAAATCTATAAAGGCAAGATTCACAAAAATCTATACACTTCATGCGATCGTGATTTATAAAATGTGTATAACTTTTTAGCACAGACGAATAAGGCGTTTAGATGCTATCACACTTTGGAAAATCTGGCCCCATAAGTCATAATGAGAAAGAAATTTTTTTGTGTGCCTATATATATATATATATATATATATATATATATATAAAACTAGTCGTGCTAGATTCACCAAACCCAAAAGGGTTCGTTCTATGGGGACATATAATATAAGTACGAAATTTCAGCTTATTTGAACAAGACGTTTAGGCAATATCGTGTACAATCACATAAATACACACACACACACACACGTGGACACGCACATACGTGCACACACATACATACATCATCGCAAAAATCGCAAAAATGAACTCAGAGGATCTAAAAGCGTATTAAAACACAGAAATTTCAAATTTCGAATTTTTGACATGATTACAATACTTTATTTACATATGTATGTTCCGAAAGTACAAAAAAAAAAAAAAAAAAAACTCTTATGAATAAATCCATTGGATAAAACACAATCATGTTTCGTATATGTTGTTAAACAATATATTATATAAAATTCAAGGGAAAAAATATATATCAGTTATAAAGAAACACTTAAATATTTTCAAAAATTCAAAATTTTGAATTTTAGATTTTAAACGTTGAATTAGAGATTTAAACGCTACCCACGTTATTTGTTTACCTTAGACACATAAATCGGAAATCTACAAAAATTTGCAAAAGACCAGTAGTCGATTTTCAGTATTTTAACACATTGCATCATTTGCGCAAATTATTGCGTCATCTCATGTGCTGATTGCACCACACGCATCCTACTGCTACACTGTTAAAAAAATGTAGAAGAAATACAGAAATTCTCTGTAATTTCAGAGAAAAAGTCGTAAATTACGGAAAAATTACGTAGACAAAACGTATTTTACGACTTTTTTTCTGAAATTACAGAGAATTTCTGTATTTTTTCTGCATTTTTTTAACAGTGTATATATAAAGGTGTCCAGCACGTTTATTGCAAGTTGTTTATTGAATTTTGTCGTAGACAGTGCTGTTGTGTAATTATTGTAATGGGTAAAAAACCACCCCTTACTTTTACGAAGATATTGAACCTACATAAAATTGGACTGTTTGACCGTCAAACAAGTTCGAGGGTAAATGTGAGCAAGCAAGCTGTGCATCAAGCTATTTTAAATTTCGGGATATTTTTTATCTATGTATCCAAATATAAATATCCAAAACTTACCTTTTTGACACTTTAGAACATTAATTAGAGTTAAAAAAGAAAAGAAAAGTAAAGAAAAGTATATCTAATATATAATTAAGGTATCAGTAAAAATAATTTAAAAAGTAATAAAGTAAAAAGTTTAATTTATTTTCTAAATTAAAAATATGTTACTGGAAATTTCTCATTACATTATTTTGTCTTATTTTAATAAAGACAGTTGTTTCCGAGATGCTACACATTTCTTTTAAAGATTTATAATTAAAGTCTACTTACGGCTGAACAATTTGTAAAGTTTTCATAAGACGCAATATATATTACTTTTTTTTCTTTTGTAGGTTAATTTTATATATTTAGATTTTATATTCATTTACACAAAAGTGTTTTAAATTTTAATATAAAAATTATGCTTGATACAAGACGTAAAAAATGCTTTGCACACTATACATATATTTGGGAAATAAGTTGATATTTTTATGGTTGACTGATTTGTACATCTGTACCTGTCTATCTTTATAAAAAAATATTATTCCTTATAATTTGATATATGTATCTAACATCAATAATAAATCTGAAATATAAAATGTTATTTGAAGCCCGTCTAGAAACGGTCACTGTAAAAAATGATTATCTTCCTTTACACAAAATATTATTTGTATTACACTATGTAAAAAATATTCAAATACGACTATATAGTACTGCTGGTAAATTTTGAGAAGTGCTAGTATTTTATTTTTTTATATTTATAATAAGCAATACAAATTACGATTGCATAAAAAAAAAATCAAATTTGAATGTCGTTAATAATAATTGAGTGTCATATGCATCGTTCATTATGAAAGTGGCGTATCTCCATATTTTTAAAATATAAATATTTTGCTTAACTGCATTGCATTTAGAAAAGAAGCTTCAATAATAGCATTAAAATCCCATAAATAGATTTAATTTTTTCTTCCAGAAATAAGAACTCTATTATATTTACTATAAATTAAAGTTTCCAAGTTTCTCAACATTAACATTTTTATAATTTGTATATTCTTAAACTTTAAATTGTATTAAACAATAAAAAAAGATAACACCAATTGAATACTTGTATTCTTTCTCTACATATAAGTTTGAAAAAAAAAAAAAAAAAAAAAAAAAAACGTTGTATCACAATCCATTTACACGGAGACAATTCACTTTTACAATAAACGAGCTATATTTCTTAAAATTTATTAATTATAATGAGAATGATAAATTTATGAATTATGTTCAAATTTATACCAAACAATGTATTACAATGAAATTTACTATGAATTATAATTGAAGTATCTCCAAATTTTGTAAACAAAGGAGGAACTATAAACTAATATTTAAAAATACATTAGTTTTGTATATATATATATATATATATAAAAAAAAAAAAAAAAAAAAAAAAAAAAAAAAAACCTTGTATGTACTTTTTGTTTGCATTAAACATTTGATAAAATTAAATTTGCTCTTCAGTAAAAATATAATTAAAAATATTTAGCAGGAATTCTTTCCGAACTTTTTTTTTCCCGAATAAAATTAAATAAGAAGAAGATGCTGAAATTTACTTCTTTGAGCTTTTTGTTTTCTTTTACTTTATAAACAACATACGGAATGCAATTGTTAACGAAAATAAAATATTCACTCAACTTTATAGGAATTGCATTTCTTTGAAGCAAAGCTTAACTGAACTTTTTTATTACTGTTTCTTTTGAGTTTATTTTCAAGAAACAGGCATCAGATATATTTTAAAAATGAATCCCTCTATCTGTAGTACATATATATACAAGGAAAACATAGGTCTATGGTTTGTTTTAAAATTTCAGAAATTTAGCTTTTACGTATTAGACATAAGTAACGCCATGTAATATATATTTATAAATAATAGTTATTTTTTTTCCTTACAGATTTTATAAAATTAATGTACTATTAACCTCTTTAATACCACGACATATTTCCTTTGCACATTTGCTATATTAAATTCAAAAACATCTATTACACACTCAGCGGAGCATTAAAAAAAATGCGTTTAAATTTTGAGGATTTTTTTTTAATTTTTTTATTCTTATATCTTAAATTGATCAAATTTAAATAATATCTTATTTAAATGAATATCCAACATTCCAATCTAAGCACGGGTGCATTATCAAAGCAGCATGAGGCATCTGCGGTTACTAAGAAATCAAAACCTTCTGCACATGGTTCGTCTTAAATAGCATTTTTTTAAATATCATAATAGTGCTGCACTTTAATTATTTGAGAAGTAACAGAATTTTAAAATTTGTTTGAAATAAGGAATATAATATTAAAAATTTGCCACATACAAGAATAACTTCAGCTTCAATGCGAAACAACAAAATTTAAATAGTTAAAATTTTATTCCATGTATTACGTAAACAGTTTCAGTGTTGATAATAATCAAATGTTCTTATACTATAATATATTAATTTTTTATTTATGAAATATTTTAAATATATATACACATACCAGTTAAAAAAAAAATAGGGGAGTTAAAAAAAAAAAAAATACTGTTTTAAAAATTATACATTTGTGTATACACATGTTTGGAAAAAATGCGTTACGTAATTATGCAAGTGTTTTTCAAAAAAAAAAAAAAAAAAAAAAAACATCTCATAGAACACAATGCTTTGGAATACTTTTGAGTATCCCTGTACATAAACCGATGGTGATAATTCCTCCATTTTATACAGGAAACATCCAATAGTGAACTTGAAAAACATATTAAAATTTCAGTCAGATATGTCTACAGTAAAGGTATGAAAATATGGTTTATAGAAATACCTCTCATAGAACACAATGCTTTGAGATACTTTCGGGTGACCCTGTACACACACTAGTAGAGGTATAAACTCCATTTTCAATAGAGAACATCCGATAGTGAACTTGAATAACATACATCAGTTTCAAGAAATTCCATAAATATTTACGGGAGTTAGAGCGCGGACAGACAGACGGACAGACAGACAGACAGACCAAACGAAGTCATAAATACTTTTCAATCTTGTTGGAAAGTGCTAAAATGTTAGAAATTGTTAAAAACGCTTAACTCAAACGAGAGTACATATCTAGGAATTTTTTTAATAATAGCTCTTAATTTAACTGCATATTTTTGTGCCACCCTGTAAATATAATGCTACTTATGCTATATTCTACTCAAAGCATTCTTTTTTGCATATAAATAACATATTTCAATTTCCTAAAATTTCGTGGAAACTAAAGTTATTAAAATTTCATTTATAGAAATATCTCTCATAGAACGCAATGCTTTAGAATACTTTTGAGTGTCCCTGTGTATAACCCAATGGTGGCATTCCCTCCATTTTATGCAGGAAACATCCAATAATGAGCTTGAATAACATATTTCAATTTCATTAAGATATGTCTACAGTGAAGGTATTAAAATATGATTTTTAGAAATACCTCTCATAGAACACAATGCTTTGAAATACTTTCGGGTGTCCCTGTACACAAACCAGTAGAGGTACAAACTCCATTTTCAATAGGGAACGTCTGATAGTGAACTTGAATAACATATTTCAATTTCATTAAGATATGTCTACACTAAAGTTATGAAAATATGGTTTATAGAAATTCCTCTCATAGAACACAATGCTTTGAAATACTTTCGGGTGTCCCTGTACACAAACCAGTAGAGGTACAAACTCCATTTTCAATAGGGAACGTCCGATAGTGAACTTAAATAACACATTTCAATTTCATTAAGATATGTCTAGAGTAAAGGTATGAAAATATGGTTTATAGAAATACCTGTCATAGAACACAATGCTTTGAAATACTTTCGGGTGTCCCTGTACACAAACCAGTAGAGGTATAAACTCCATTTTCAATAGGGACCGTCCGATAGTGAACTTGAATATCATATGTCAGTTTCAAGAAATTCCATAAATATTTACGGGAGTTAGAGCACGGACAGACAGACAGACAGACAGACAAACCGAAGTCATAAACACTTTTCAACCTTGTTGGAAAGTGTTAAAAAAAAAAAAAAAAACAGAAATATACTGTTTTGGAAATTATATTTTTGTGTATACACGTGTGTGGAAAAATGCATTACGTAATTATGTCAGTGTTTTTCAAAGAAAACAACTATGCCACATACTACTTTAATGGACTGTTTAAAAAAAAAAAAACAGACTTTATCCCAAACTGTGAATAAAATACACCGTGACCAATAAGTTCTCGTACACTTTCAAATTTTTATTACAGTAACACAAAGTAAATCATACAAAAACTTTTTGCATAAAATTAAAGTAGTAATCTTTGAGTATCTTTACAACAAATGCTTTGGAATAATTTCGCCTTTTAGTTTCTTAACGAGCTTAAGTCTCTTTTCAAATTCATCGCATGCGGCACGCACGGCTTCCATTGACATTTCCTGTCATATCGTTTGAATTACTTTTTTGAATTTGCTCAAATCGGTAATTTTATAGTTATTCAGTTGGAAGAGCATATGTGACCACACAAAATAATTAAGCGGGTTCAGATCGGGGGAGTTGGGAGGCCATTCGTTCTTTGGCAAAAAGTCAGCTAAATTCTGACTGCACCACTCCTGAACCAAACGTGCCGTATGAGAAAGGACATCATCTTGTTGGAAGCAGAAATATTCCACCCCATACATACTCTGGACATTTGGTAGTAAAACTTTTTCCAAAACCTCTGTTTTATAATATTGGGCATTGATTTTTACCCCTTTATCAATAAAAACTAACTGGAGATTTCCGCTTTTGGAAATAGCGGCCGAAATCATCAAAGACGAAGCATTTTGATAACGTGGAACGTAATGCTGTCCCTCAGGGGTGTTATCAATAGAAACTGACCATACTCTGTCATTTTGGGGGTTCCGACTTTGCTGTAAAATGAATAGTTTCTCGTCTGAAAAGACAAATTCATCCCCAGCGTGCCAACCAAGAATTTCTTCCACCCTTTGCTTCCGTTTCATCCTAACAGAATACGAAAATCCGTGAATTTTACGTTTTCTATAAACCTTGCACCCAAGGTCTTTTTTCGGAATGTTTAACATTGATCCCCTCGATATTTTGAGCTCTCGTGCTAGTTTTCTAGCAGATTTTTGTCCGTTTCGTTGTATCCTTTCCCTGACCCTTTTCACAGCCTCTTTTGTCCTGACGGACCTCGGTCATCGACAGATGACATCACATTACACATTCTGATATCTCTGTAAATGAAATCTCTCTTCACCCCCAGGGCTTTCAACTCTCTGAAAGTTTCAATAGGCTACACTCATTTGATAAATTTATTAATCACATCATTTTCATTCTACCTAGGTAAAGGAAAATTATAATTAGTAGAACATTTACACTTGCAATAGCTTTATACCTAACACTAAATTGCCTGCAAAATAATTGAGACTACAGAAACACATATGTACAACATTTTAACGTGCTTCAAAAGTTGTATGAGAACTTATTGGTCATGGTGTATAGTTAATTTTTCTTTTCTATATTGTAAAAATATTTCTACAGATTCTCCGAATAAATAATTCATTTAAGATATCATAAGTGAATATGGATCTGTAATACATAACATGGCATCTACCTTGTTCATCATAATGCCTGAAAATTATTAGACACCGTCAAAATTTTTTGGATATGTTTCAAGGGGCATTTTACAGTAACAGACTTAAATCAGTACATTTTTTAGCTGACTGAGCGATCCTTCACCATATGATTACAGTCGCATTTAAATAACATCTGTCACCAGGCCATTACACTTTACGGTCCGGTGACATACACACATACAGTGCCGGGGGGAAAATCTTTACGCATGAGACAAAAAAAAAAAAAAAAAAAAAAAAAAAAAAACTTTAAATGCCAATTTCAGCTCCCTTATTAAAAATTTGTTGATACCCAATGATTACACGTGGCGTTAGTCGGTCGCAGACGAACTTTCCCTATCCTATCCACACTCAGTTCGTCTCGTGGACTTTTACAGTAAGGCTGCATTCCCTTTGCTCCAACCAGCCAATATGTTGTTTATTTGTCAAAAGTTTGAGAACCTACATCGGTGTTCCCACTTCACACAATGGATTAGAATAATCCTAAAATGGAAGAGAAAGCACATGCATTGACTCTGCTACAGAAAGGAAACTCTGTGATTGATGTAGTTAGAAATCTGGCAGAGAATTCTAGATATAGCCAGACGTAGAAAGTTTTTACGGGGTCATAAAATGTAAACATTTAGGACAAAATCTTAACATTCCAGTCATTTATTGTAAATCTGACATTTCAGTCAGTATTTTGTCATCTCCTCTTTACATTTCATTACCAAGTACAGCCGTTTAGGCACGGATCTCTGGCTACGTTTGCCAGATGGCTACAAATGGCTTCATTTTGAATGGTCTGCCAGATCTCTGGCTACATCAGTTAAAGTGATTACCTTCTATAACAAAGTGAAGGTATGAAATTTCTCTTTTATTTGAAGCATAATGAGACAAATTATGTGGAGTGGGAATACAGATGTAGCTTCTCAAACTTTTAACAAATGAACTAAATGCTGGCTGGAATGAGCAAAGGACATACAGCCTTACTCTAAAAGTTCACGAAGTGAACTGACTGTTGATAGGATAGGGAAAGGTCGTCTGTGATCGTCTAACACCACGTGCCATCACTGGGGTTCGTCACTTTTTTTTTTTTTTTATCGGGAATGTCAATTGGCATGTAAATATTTTTGTTTTCCGGCACTGCATATGTATGTGTATGTATGTATATAAATACAGGGTGATCCAAAAGTCACAGAAAAAAAAATATAAAGATATGTATTATTCAAAAATTATTGGCCGCAGCACTGCGCCGTTTTCATTTAAATGCACAGAAAAACATGGGATTATTTTTAGGTAACAAAAGATTTATTTAAAAAAAAAAAAAAAAAAAAAAAAAAAGTTTAAATATTTTTCACTGAGTAACACGTTAAGATTGATTTCAGACAGGATTTAGGGGGCCGATAACAAATTGAGCAAAATCAATAATGCTTGTGATCGCCCTGTACTGCTAAGCGAATTAAATGATCTGTAATTTTAGGATATGTTAATAGGGATATATCATGAGATATTTAAGATATTTGTATTCCGATTGCAGTATATTGTTTTAAAAGTGTTTTTTCAACTTATCAGAAAGTGGGAATAATTTTTGTTAAAAAATCTGGAAATTCTGAATAAAAACACGATTATTATTATTATTATTATTTATTTATTTATTTTTTTTTTTTTTTTTTTTAAGTTTTGAGTTTTAAAATAAATGCTTATATTTCCGTTATTTAATATGCTATCGTCACACAAATCCATCCACAAATTGATCTGAGTTCATATTAACATATCCCAAAGTTGCAGATTATTTTGTTTCATTAGCAATACGGGGTGATCACTAACATTATTGATTTTGCTCAATTTTTTTACTGCCCCCGTAAGTGTTGTCTTAAACCAATCTTCACTGAAAAACATGAGGAAGACACAGTTCTTTAAATACACATTGTTTGAAAATATTTCTTCGAGAGATAAGTTTTCTAATTAAAAAAAAAAAAAAAAAAAAAAAAACCTGATCGTTTGGAAATCTTGCTAAACTTTTGATCAGGAGTGTAATTAAAACAAATTCATTTTTATTTTTACTTACAAAAGGGAAATAAAAATTTGCTTACTTGATACAAGCAAATAATATTTAAGATTGCATCAAGTAAGAGTTTATATTAAATTTTTGTGACTAGAAAACGTGTGTAAGAAGTTCGAACTATACATATTGATTTATATTGATTTATTTTTATTATTAAAATTACCAGCTAATATTCAAAATAAAGAACTTCTACGTTTAAAATTATAAATCATAGCGTAATGTGTCCGTGACATGCATGAAAATACAAAAAAATCGATTCCGTTTTTGGAGACCATACATCAACTTCAACTATCCTTCCAGGGAAGTGTCTCAAATTTCACAGCAGAAATTTAAAAGAATAAGCTCTAAATGTCAAGTTTTATTTGATGATGTAGATTAGTCTATGATAAATTATTTTCCATAAAGCTATCAAGTCATATGTCAAAGAAAAAAAGTTTAAGCAAACTCAGTTTATTAAAAGATCGATAGTAGGGTAGGAAGATACGCTTATATATAATGAGAAAAAAATGTGTGACATTAATTGGATAAAAAGTAGATAAAATTTAAGAAAAATATCCGCGTACTGTCTTTTTTGTTTCCTCCCACAATGATAATTAAAATAACTACAAAATATTTTTTTCAATTGATGCAAAAGGTGTATTAAAATTTATCATTTATTAAATTCTAAAATAAAAATAACAAAAAGGTAATATTTACATTAAAAAAAGTGTTTGTAAATAAATACTAAAATACTTTATCATATATATTGAGAATGAATATAATAATAATAATAATAATAATAATAATAATAATAATAATAATAATAATAATAATAATAATAATAATAATAATAATTACATTTAAATATTTAACATACACAAAAAATCATACCGTCTCATCAATAAAGATAAAAAAAAAAAAAAAAAAAAAAACTTTTTTATTATTAAACAAACATTTTTATTATTATTATTATTATTATTCTTTTTTTTTAATGTACATATAAAATCCAATTGAGAATATAATTAAAATTTTTTTCGGAATTCGCTCAAATTTTATCACCATATTTAAACAGTATTCCCACAATATTTACTTTTAGAATAACGATTAAAAACATATTAAAAACACGTATATAAAATTATTTCTTAAAATCAAATTGTACAAATGTTTACTAAGCTTTTCACCATTATATCATGGCATCATCAGGTAAACATATATATATATTTTTTTTCACAGAAAGGAAGCATAGTGGACAGCATGTTTATACACCCCGCGACAAGAAATAGGTACAAATTGTTTTTTCTTTGATTTTTCATAAAATAGCATTATCTAAATTGTGCTTATCATTTATTATTACCAACAAATAACACTATTCCCGGACTAAATTTTGTTTTAAGACTAATTTAGAACAGTTTTAAGACTAATTTTTTTCTAATTTAAGACTACACTCCGCTACAAAAAAGATAAGAACAAAGTTTTTTTTTTTTTTTTTTTTTTTTTTTTTTCATAAAAAAACATTATCTAAATTGTGCTGATCACTTGTTATCATAACAAATTATTATCATATCACAAACATATTAAATATTAGAATCATATCCAAAATATTCATATTCGAAATAATCATATTAAAAAAAAAAAAAAAAAAAAAAAAAAAAAAAAAAAACTTTGTTCCAATTTTTTTGTCGTCATGCACAGTCTTACATTAGAAAAATTTTAATCTTAAAAATTTTCTAAATTAGTCTTAAATTAAAAAATAGTCCCGGTACAGTGTTATTTTTTTATAATAATAAATGGTAAGCACAATTTAGATAATATTATTTTATGAAAAATCAAAGAAAAAACACTTTGTACCTATATTTTTGTCGCGGGGTGTATTTTTGAGGATCTTGAAAAAGTTACCGTAAAAGACAATTTTAACTAAACATGAAAGTTCCATGTGTTACTTGAAAGCGGATGCATTAGTTGAAATTCAACAAGGAAGCACCAGGGTTACTTTTCGCAGAATCCAGTAAGAGAAACTTTGTCTCAGGCTAGGGACGGCGTCTTACACGGAACAGGAAAAAGTCAACTTGTTATATGAATTGAGAGGACTAGGTTGAGTTCCAACATGGTGACACTGGGAGTACGTTCCGCAAATTCTTGCAGGAAAAACTTTATCTTAAGACGTGAACAGGACATTCCAGTTATCAGCACGCAGTAGACTGCTTAAAAATGGAGCCTCCACTTTAATGCGGTCTGCTGCCAGTTCTATAAACAACTATTTTAAATTATTTTGTTTTTCGTTAATTTTATATAATAATATTATACGAAAAAATGAATTTGTTAAAAGTTTTCCTTGCGCTATTACACACGACGCCATTTCCCGTAATTTTAGAGTCGATTGTCGATTTTAGCAATTTTACCTATTGGATTTTCACAAATATCTTTAAAAATAATTAAAGGTTTCCGTTTAATAATATACGATTTAAAATTCTTTTAGTTTAGGAAATGATTACATATATACATTTATGTTTCTTTTAAAATTGTGTTTTATTATAACAAAAACTTTCTGCATAATTCTATTAAAGTACAATTCTAAATAGAAATATTTTCAAATACTTATGCTTTTTGCTAATTTTATATAATAGTTTTAATAGATAAAAACGAATTTGTTAAAATTTTCTTAGTGACGATATTACACGCGACGACATTTCGTGCAAAGTTAGAGCTAAGTGTCAATTTTAGGGAATTTTGCTGACTTAAATCGTGTAAACGCCCAGTACAACAGTAACTGAGAAAAAATATATATATTCTGGCTAGCCATTATAAATTTGTCTCAAAAAGTAATTTCTCCTACGGTTAATCAATGAAAAGAAAGCTATAAAATTGCCGAGAAGAGAGTCATAAACTGATAAACCTCAACACGTATTGGGCACCGTGAAAATCAGTTTTTCGGCTGATTTCCGATTCAACATTTGCAACCCTGTCATTACATATATTGTCACTTATAACATCTGGAAGAAAATTTAGAAACTTATAGTTTGGCAAAAATATTTTAAAACTTATATTTCCAACGAAGATCTTTTTCATATAACCAAGTACGCTTACAAAAAAAAAAAAAAAAAAAAAAAAAAAAAGTTTTTTTTTTTTTTTTTTTTTTTTTTACGCAAGGACTAAACATGTTGGAATGTCTTTGGTATTATAATTCTCTCTATGATGGATATTCTTCATTTATTTTTCTTCATCAATTTTTCTTCATCATTATTTTTCTTCATTATTATTCTTCATTTTCCCTTATTTATTGATCCAGTCTAGAATCACAATGCGTCAAATACTGCTGTTGACATATTCGCCAAGATAGCCGAACAAGAAGTTTTGTTTATATCGATTTTGTCATCACAAGATGTTCCACAGACATTATCCCCGACACAAGATACTTCATTAACTAATATGTTTTATAAAAAAAAGTATGCATTTTCAATCAAATAGTTAACTAATTCATTATTCTTGAAAAGAAAATTTTGAAAAAATACGCGATTACAAATTAATTTTCACTCATAATATATATGCATATATTATTACAAAAAATATTTATTTTTTATTTTTTATTTTTTGTAATTAATGTGTCTTTTAAATTTTATTTAATTTTCAAGAAGCACGTGTTTTCGATCGCTTTTACGAAGAATGTTTTAGTAATATTTTCGAGATTATGTAGTCTCAAAAGAGAATATCACACAGAAAAAAAAAAAAAATATATATATATATATATAGTGTTTTCAAATTATTTTTAAATATTTAAAAGCATTTTAGAAATATGTATATATACAAACGCATTAATAATATTTTTTATATGGATAGCAGTTTACAGTAAACATTAAAATTTTATTATTCTCTCTGTGTAAGTTAAAAATTAGAAAAATGACTTCAGAGAAACCTTGAATTTTTCTTTTCCGAAATGCAATCATTTTATCTGCATTTATTTGTTCATTTTCAGTAGCATAAAATATACGTAGTTTCAATTTCAAAACTATTAAATTATTTTTCTTTCATATGCATACCCATTTTTAATAAAAAAAAATTGAACTGAAATCCAATTTACATTACTGTAGAAGAAGCATGGTGCAGTAACACGTACTTAATGTAATATATATATATATATATGTATATATATAAATATTTAATTAATTTGTTCACAAACATATTTTCATTAATGTTTGAGTACAAAAACTTAAGAAGCAAAATAAAAACAAAAAAATTTTTTATACATAAAATGAATTATTCACAACTTATAAAAATCCTACATATAGATTTGTAAAGATATGTATAGGGGAAAGTTGGACAAAACGGGATACCATTCTTGTTTTTCCTTACTACGGAAAATATATTGAAGAAAACCACACATTTTATTTTTTTATAACTACAACATTTATTGAAGCACACAAAAAACATATTTTTCACTAATTTTAATGACTGTGAAATAGTAAAAAAAATTATTTACCAAACTCTCACACATCCCGTTTTAGCATACCTGGGTTGGACAAAACGGGATAGGGATTACAATGTTTAATTTTTTGTGTAAAACTAACTGAAAAGCACAATTAACTGGAAAAAACCTGTAAAGCAAAATTTCTGCTTGAAAGAACAATGCCTTCAGTAACCAGAGACTTGAAATAAGAGTTTTTTATGTTATTATTTACAAAATGGGAAAGACCTTTTATTTTGGCCTATAGCAGAACAAAAGTCGTATATAAAGGTGTCGTCCTCTTCGTCGGCATTAGAACACGCTTCGTGAGCCCATTCTTGGTATCCAGAACATTGGATCTAACCTTCACCAGCCTTAGCGTCGACGTACAGTGCATTACAAATTACGCAGGTTTCTCCTACCTCTGTTTCATTTTCAGACTATGACGACATGAATTCTTGGCTGCTTGGTGAAGGTTTATTAAACTTTTCTATGTTTTGACTTTTAACATCAGGATTAGGCTTTCCTTTGGTATCTTTTGTAGGTCTACTTTTAGGTTTGATTGGACCTGGTAGCTCTTTTTCATCCTATTTTCCCTTTCCTTTACATACAAACTTCTCTTTTGGAATTTTTAAGAGGGATTTCTTAGCAGCCTTTTCTTCAATTTTCTTGGTTCTTTCTTGTAGTTAATCGTCCTTTCTTTTTCTTCCATTTCTAACTCACTCCTATATGGAGATGATGCTATTACTACAATTTTCTTCTTTCCCTTATCAACCCTTTTTTCTGGGCGAGGACTTTTTACTTGAGGTACAGGCAGAACAAACTTTGGAAAGATGGAAAATGGTAGCTTAAATCAATAACAAGAGAGTTCTAATCCTTTCTTCCCTGAGGATGTTGCAGGTTGGTCTGGACATAGGCTGTCTCCTGACAAGTTTGTTGGTTGGTCTACTTCTACGATGTCCCTTGAAGAAGTTGAAGGTTGCTCTTGGTCCTTGCTCATATCAGTCTGGTGCCCAACGCCTGGAGGTTCTTGCTGCAGGTCTGACGTAGGGTGGTCTGTGGTGACAGAGGGTGCAAACAAGTGATCTGGGAAGACGTCAGGATTGTAAGGACTTATGCCAGTTTTTCTAAACCCTTTAACGGCAGTTTCTGCAACAGCTGCCCGTGAATAGGCTGCGTTGAACAGTTTTGCAACTTCGTAAATTGTGACGCACTTACCTGAATGGTTAAACAGCCACTTTTGAACTTCTTGTTCATAATACGTGCTCAGAGGAGCCATGAAACTGACATCCAGGGGCTGAAGGCGATGAGTTGTATGTAGGGGGAAGGTTAGGATGGTTACATTATTTTCTCTTGCCAAATTTACAAGCTCTAAACATTTGGTGTGACTGTTGTGTCCATCAAGTAGCAACAGCACTAGCTTCTCATGGGCAGGGTTGGAAAATTCTACGATTTTTTTAAACCAAACAATGAAGGTCTCCTTCGTGATCCAGCCGGTCTTGTGATATACTGCAAATGATACTGAAAAAGCATCATCCATGAGTCGTGGGTTTTCCTTCACTCGAGGAAATACAAACATAGGAGTGACGAATATACGGCATAAAAAAAAAAATGTATCCCGCTTTATCCAACTCATAAGTGTCCCGTTTTGTCCAACTCCGACAATTTTCAAAACAAACATGGCTGATGCCTA
Organism: Salticus scenicus; assembly: GCA_963930645.1. NCBI lineage: Eukaryota > Metazoa > Arthropoda > Arachnida > Araneae > Salticidae > Salticus > Salticus scenicus. Next base: position 222,843,518 of record OZ005656.1, on the reverse strand, counting down.
AACGTGAAAGGAAAATTAGATAGATTACACATGAGAATGTTCGTTAATAAATGCTTAATCAAATGAATACTCACTGGAATTGTATTCCCATATAGGTAGGCAGCATAATCTAGAAAACAACGCATGTAAATGTAGAAAGTTCCAAGAAATCAGAGTAAAAAAGTTCTAAGAGCTACAACTTTCCATCAACTAGTGGTTTCGAGGCGGGACGAACTGGGAATGGTGTAATGACGGCCGAAAACAAGTTTCTGTCGTCGTCCGCTCGATAGCAGTACTAGACGGGTCCCTAGGCGACGTATCCCGTTTTGTCAGACTATCCCGTTTTATCCAACTTTCCCCTACATACACACACACACAGATATATATATAAATAAATAAATATATATATAAATAAATAAATAAACAAATAAATAAATATATATATATATATATATATATATATATATATATATAATTATTAAAATTTAGTCTGTTTTTGATTCGATTTACCTTACATAGAATTAATGTGTGTTACTTTCTCTTACACACATACATATAATAGAGAAAATATTGTTTTAGAGTTAATATTCGAAACCGAGTTTCTGTTATATTTACACATTTTGAGTTTCCCATGATTAAAAAAATATGTTTTTAGCGGTTGGTCTGTATGAAGGTATGTGTGTGTTTGTGTGAGTACAAGCGAGTGTGCGCGTCTGTTATCAACACAGGGTCTGTTATCAACAGATCTCAAGAACAATCAGTAGCAGGAAATCATAACTCAATGTTCTAAATTTGTATCATATAGGGATACTACAATAAACTTTTTGATGAGATCAAGCAAATGGTTCGTGCACAGTGCCATCTAAGATAATTAAAATATATAACGTTTAAGGGAGCATTTTTTGTAAGTACAGAGTATCATCTATATGTGTTCCTAAACAAAACGAAATGAACTTATTTTTAAATAAGATGAAATAATGTGTAGATTTTGTGGGAATTGTGGAAATCATTCATCATTTGTTCACAGGGTTCCCCAAAGTACTTAGATCCATTGGAACTATACTTGGCAATTTCTGGAAGTACATTTCATTTTGTGATAAGGGTTTTTTCCCATAAGGCTAAATTAAAGCACACGATGTGAAGAGTATATAGTTTATAGACAATACATGGGGCTAAACGAAATTTATCTGAACGTCCTTTTCTATTGAATGTAAATGCTGGAAGTTCTTTGTTGCATTTTGTTACGACAACGAACAGAGCTCAGAGATGAAAATTTATTTTTCTTATCCATACTGTAAGCCAAGTATTTTTTGAAGTTCCATTTTCAACCCTGTTTTTTTGTATAAATCACGTTCTAATGTTTCCTGAAAACCGAAGTCCAATTTTTTAGGCCGGGCAAAGAACGTCGTGTACACTAATGGTGGCTGATGCACGTAAAATCTGTAGTGACCGCAATGGCCTCCATGTTCCCATGAAAAATTATACATCTGGGGGTCACCGAAGCGGGAGAGCCATCCCTTCCGTGGAAGATCAAAATTGTGATGACATGTCTCAGGATCACCTCTAGGGTTGTGTCCCAGACCGTCGCCAATTGTCCATCTGCGCGGCACTAGTGCGACGTAAAACCCAACCATCCAACCATCCATCCAATTTTAAGCGATTGATCTGAGTGTATATATATGTTATCAGCATAACTTAGAAATAAATAAATAAAAACTACAGGAAATTCAAATTTGATATATTATTCATATGAGGTTCCTATTAAGTTCGTATGATGTTGCTACCTGAAAAACATGAAAGATACTGACTAGTTTGAAGTCAAATTAATAATAGAATTGAAATTATTTATATATATATATATATATGCTATCCCAAAATAACAGTAACTTAATAGCTGATAGGAAATATCACAAGGATTCAGAATTGCATATTAACCCACGTTTTCAAATGTCATTTTCACTCTTTAGAAACATAGTGTTTTGCAGTACTTTTTATCGGATGTGTGCGTGGCTTTTAAAGTTTTTATTTTTAACAAACATATTTTTTGAGCAAATTTTTCGACAAAAGGATATGCATAATAATAATAATAATGTTGTTTCGAATCGATGCACTTAAAGCACTGTTTATGCTAATACAAATAATATGTAGGATTTTGTGAAATGATAAATTGTGCAATATTTTACAAATTTGTAAGTTAGGCGAAGTTACAAATAACCAAAATGCTAGACAACACATAAGCAGTGATGCCAGATCTCGAAGATGTTTAATTCAATAATCGACACTAATTTAGAGAAGTAATATTTGATGTACATAATAAACTATTAATTTTTGAAATGATTATGCAAACATTACAATTAAAATTTGTTGGCTTTTATTAAATCAAAAATCCCCCAGATCTGGCAACACTACACATAAGCAGTCGATAATATTCATAAAATTATTGAGTGGAAAAAAACACTAAAATGTATCTGCGCTTAAAATGTTTTATATGATGTTAGCAGCGGTTATATGTTGCTATGTGTTTCTCATTCTTTCAACTTTTATTTACATAGTTTTACATACAGCTTTTATATACATTAAATTTTATCACAAGCTTAAAGATTTCTATTTTACTTTTGTACCACCCTCATCTACTAAAAATTACCCTGGAGCACCAGGTTCAGAAAGGGTTAAGATGATGTCCACGGACATTGGTTCCTATGATATTCTGTATTCTTGTTATGTGTCCTACCTCCTTTTAAAATTTGTCGCTGTAATTTTGGGACTCCTTGTATAAGAACTGTAATTGGATGGAGGGTTGAGGCGGGGTTGTCCCTTTCCCCTACTATATGTCAAATAAAACTGCTCCTATTTCTATTTTAGATTATTTTTAAAGTAGATTGAACTTTGTTACCTTATTTTATTGAACTTACGACTTAATCTGTAATACATTTATAGTATTGAACTGCAGGGTGAGAGAAAGTCATGCGAGTGATACCCCAGATTATTTTCTTCTCTCTTCATTTAGATAATCATTTGAAAAGATTTATAATACAATGCGATTCGGGAAAAGCATTGTAATCATACCTTTCTCTTCAATTCTTCATGTATAAGTGTAAAACTACTCACAGTCTCAAGCTAATTATCTTTCATGTTTTAGTATAGATTATTATTGCTTCCTGAACGAGGCATAAAGTAATTAAAGTTTTTCGTTGACTGTTAGCCGTATGGCAGGATAATATTTCTTCCATATCAATCACTGATAATTAAAGCTGTTAGATCATTACATCCCTTTGAGCAGGTTTTCTAGATTTATATTTTCAAGCTTATCTAACGCTTTTAATGATACATCGATCCATAGCTAATTTCATCTGAAAGTTATTACAAAACTTATATTTGTACCAAAGTAATTTTCTATATTTTTTTTAAATATATGCCACTAATTGTTAATGAATTATAAACCATTTTTTAGAACTAAAATAGTTGACTGAGATAGCTAAAATCAGCTTTAGATATTTATAAATATATATAATGTAATATAATATAATATAAAGGAAATAATATGAAAGTCCAAAAATATTAATAAAATCAGTAATATTAAGAGAATAGTTTTACATACTTAATGCAAAAGATAATGTAGCAAATAAAATATATGCAATCATAAATATAATTTTGAAAATTTGAAAGTTATTGCTGGAAGTAAACTTAAAAATGAAACAAAATAGCACATAATAATTTACTAAAAAATCATTTACATTCTTATCAAGGGAGTCCCTCAGTGCAGGGTGGAAACGGCAAGGGGATTCAAGAGCTTCTACCAAAAATAAAAATAAAATTGTAAACTAAGTTAGTTAAGAAATCGTGAAATATTAGTCTTTATGATAAAAGGTTAGACTCCGGTTTTAATTTGATTAGTTTTTTCTAATCGAGTATCATGTATTAGTATTAAAGTTTTTAAAATATTCTATTTTCGCAATTTGTTACGATAAGAAGAATTTGCAACAATTGCGATCGTCTTGAAGATGCGTTTCTAAATCTGTGTTTGATAATGCAAAATCTGTTTATTCGTCTTATAATATAACTTGTTGTCCGTAACTGATATTGTAAATGTTTATCCTATGCTGTTCGGTCTTTCGTTTATGTTTCGTATTCCAAATATTTAGTCTGAAAATATGTTCATTTTCAATAAATTATAATATTAATTATTACTGATAAAAATATCACTATTATCGATTAAAGTAGATGTAGACAAATTGCCTTTTTTTTTTTTTTTATCGCAATCATCCATCATATCCGGCACATAAAGATTACTGTTATAATTAAAATTGATTGAATACTTTTAAAAATGTCAATCGACGTTTACCAAGAAACATTTGTATTAAAATTTCAAAATGTATTAAAATTATTTATTATTATTATTATTATTATTATTTTGCATAAAAGTGTGATGTGAATTACAATGACATGTATAAATAATTTGTTCCTATGGAATTTGAATATAATTTAAATAAACTAATATATAGGATTTGTCATTTGCAGTTTTGATATAGCATTATTTAATATATTGATTCATTAAAAGTAGGTAAATCTACAGTAAGAGGGATTACCATGACAATACAGAAATATACAGAATTTTCAATAATAAAAGCGTAATTTTTTTATACACTATTAATCATCATTACTATAAGTATATTTTTAAAACGGTTAAAAATATATGAGCTCTTTTAGAGAATTTCTATATAAATCAATTTAAAATAATTAATAAAAAAATGCAATGATGAAAATTTGCAATAAAATTTCTTCTATTTAATTGCCGAAGCTTCAGTGGTTGCCTGTATGAGGAGACTCGAAACATTTTTAGGTTCTGTGTATTCTGCGTGCGTTTCTTTAATATAAATATATTCAATTATCGCAATATCGGCCGCAAAAATCATACGTTTGTCTTGTAAATTTGTATACATATTCAGAAGCCATATATAACCAGCTGTACAGTTTAGATATATATTCTATTTGTTGTTCGTTAACAGGAATGCAAAGAAGTTTTTTTTTTTTTTTTTTTTTTTATCATTATTGCCTACAAATAATTTTTTTCTGTATTGCAATAGCGGTCACAAAACTCACCTGATTAGTATGCAAATTATTGAAAATTTTCACGCGTTACTCAGAAATCGTTGTATAGGTTTTGGTGTGTATTTTGGTTATGGTTATTCTACAGAAAGACATCAATTTATTTTCTGTACTTTACAGCCTATAGGAGAACTTCATTTAAATGCATTTTAACATGTTTACACTACTTTCAACAAACCAAAATCGGATATATATTATTGAGATACTTAATAGCCTGTTTTCTGTTGACAAATGTGTGCTTAGACTTCATAATTAACGCACAGGATATTACAAAAGTATTCCGACGATCTCACATAACCATCCTAATTATGTCAAATTTCGAACAGTTTTTCCCAAACTACATAGAATAATTTGTATTATTTTTACTTCTGCATATAATGTTAATGGATTGTCTTTTTGGACACATAAAATAACTTTGTGACAATTTTTTATATAAGCGAATTTTAATTCGTTTTCCCCGCACGTAGTTTAATGAAATTAACATACGTTATTAAGATGCACAAAAGTATGTTTTCGATAGAATCATGGTATGTACAGATTAAATAATTTATTTATAAGGCCACATAGAAGAATTTCAATAATATTATATAATAATCCAAATGATGTTAAAATTGGTTCAAAAATTAATGATTTACATCGAATTAGCTGTATGCATTTTTATAATGTATATAATTATTCTACCTCGTATACAGACACACACACACACACAAAATAGTATCATTACAGTTAATAGACACTATTTCTTATAAATGCATTTTAACATGGTTACACTACCTAACCTATTGATATAAATATACATCATTAGAAAGTTTAAAAGTATGGTTTCTATGGAAAATAGGAAGTACAGAATTGTTCATTAGCTTATAGGGTTGGACAAATAAATTCTGATATGTTATGCGATCATTTGGCATCAAACTTGTTACTAGTATTTGTGTGTTACAAGGAATTCACTCAATGCTATTAACACAAAATCATTTAAAAATATATGTAACTAAAACCAGGTTTCTTTGTAGATTTTTACATAGACATGCGCTTATTTTTATTCCTGGAAATCTGATTAATGAATTTCAAAATCAATCCTTAGTTCTTTCAATTAGGTTCTATTAAACATCCAAAAAATGTTAAGCCTTTTCTTTTTTACCTCTAAATATTTTAGCATTATGAATATCATAATTTTTTGGGGAAAAAATGCAAACTGAAAAACCTGTAATTTAAAATATATGAAAAACCATAACAATTGTTGCCTGAATATATAATTATAGTATTTACGAGTTACATGTTATTTACACAAGATTAAAAGTTACACAGAAATATATATTTAATATATATATACATATACAGACAGATGCACACATATAGATATAAATCTTGGTTTAGAGGGAGCAGGAGAGATCCTCATAAACGTGTCTGGAAACGTGCATATATATATGGCCTCTGAAACTTATATGTATAATTATAATTATAATTATTTTAAATAAAAATGATATGTTGAATAATGAATAATGCAGATCGGACGTCTAGCCTCCCGATCTAAAGATCCACTAGTATATCACTATTTTATTACACGGACTATGTCAGCACTTTTCAAAATTTGCTGATCTTCTTTTTTTTTTTTTTTTTTTTTTTTTTTTTTTTTTTTTCCCTGCCTTTATGCATTGTGTTTATTAATGTTATAGAAAATATAGTTTTATACATCATTAATTTTATGATTTTATTTTTAAAATATCTTTTCATATGCCTTTATTTTTTTTAGTAATATGTAAATCCGTTTATATCTATAATGAATTCAGTTTTGCTTAGCTACTTTGCTATATTTCTGGAAATATCTGAATAGAGTTCGATTTTTTCAAAATTTTTAATGCTACTTCACGTGTGTCTGATTTTCCTCATGCTATATCTTTGGTATAATCCTATTTATAATTAAATTTTCATTTCTTTATTTATTATTTTAAATTTTGTTTGATTTTTCTTTACATGGTAAATCGTTCCCATCAGTATTTCCCTTTATGTGTCTAATATAGTCAGAAAATTTCTATACTATAATCACTGAAGCTTTTGAGCCTTTTTTAAAAAATAAATATTACACTTTTCCGTTTCATATAAGAATTTGACTCGTATATTTTATCATGTTTTCTTCAGTTTATTTTTGTGGATAATATTGAATTGAGTTTTATGGATTAATTTTATTTTTCTTTATTTCTTTATTAATTTTTTATATCAAATAAAATTAATACCAGATTATACTCTTTTAAGTTCTTCTCGTTAATTCTGGCATTTGATCATATGTTTTATCTTGCACTCTACTCTCATTGTAACAAAATGTATACAGGTACATATTAAAATCGATTTTAATCCTTTCAACTGCAGAATGACTGCAGCTATAATCATAAAAGTGGAGTGCAGACAAAGTACAGTGCAGTGCACGACAATATGAGACTTTTTATAGTGGCACCTTGTAAAAAATAACGAATATAGACAAAAATATTATACGTATTAGAAAATTTACAAGATAGGGAAAAAGTGAAATACTATGTTGTAGATCAGAATTTGTTTAATATGAAGAAAACTCTGTAGACATGAATGGTGAAATCTGAAAGCGTAAAACGTACATTTGTTTCTCCGCATTTTCCTAAACTGTAATGTAAAGAAACTGCCTCAGAATAAAAAAAAAAATGGTGTGAAACAACCACACGACTTCCATTACCCACTATTACACGTATTATATGCATTTTTGAGAGATAATGTGATCAGAAAACATAAAAGTGACCTAAAGAGAAAATCGTTAGAGCCATTTTTGAGATACCAACATTTACAAAAAATCAATTATTGACGGGAAAACAATAATTACATACAAAAGCATATTTAAACGTGAGTTAAAATGGCGAGTTTGAAAAAAATCCGTACAGCTGTTTTTAAAGCAACGCCCTTGGGAGACCTGAAATTGAGCTATTTATACAGGACGCGTATCAATTTTCCTGAACTAACCAACTATATCATTCGAAAGGACATCTAATAGAGTGTTTATATAGCAAATTTGAAGAAAATCGTTAGAGCCGTTTTTGAGATACGGACTTACGGTACCACTTCCGGTTTCCGATGTCCTACTTCCAGTTAAACTCAATTATTGACAGCAAAACAATAATTACATACAAAAGCATATTTAAAAGTGAGTTAAAATGGCGAGTTTGGAAAAAATCCGTACAACCGTTTTTAAAGGAACGCCTTTACGAGGCCTGAAATTGAGCTATTTCTACAGGACGCCTATCAATTTTCCTGAACTAACCAACTATATCATTCGAAAGGACATCTAACAGAGTGTTTATATAGCAAGTTTGAAGAAAATCTTTAGAGCCGTTTTTGAGATACGGACTTACGGTCCCACTTCCGGTTTCCGATGTCCCACTTCCGGTTTTTCAATTTTCACCAAAATTTGGAAATTTTATCTGTACACCAGACGTATTTCAATTCTATAATTTCGTAGCTCTATCTTTATTAGTTTCTGAGCTATAGTAGCCAGAATATTCTCCACATACATACACACACACACACACACACATACATACACACTGACCAATTGCCAAAAAACACTTTTTTGGACTCAGGGGACCTTAAAACGTGTAAATCAGGTGAAAACCCGATATCGAATTTTCAGACCGAATACAATACTTCCATTACCTACGGTAGTAGGGTAATGGAAGTAAAAATAGTTATCCCTATATATTTTCTTTTTGATGTTTAAAATGTTGTACATCAGCTGAATACACACTTTGACACTTGTTTAAACATTACGTAGTATACGTGTCATCCGCTACTCCACAAAGGTTGCACAGCAAAATTTAAACATGGGTGCAAATGTGCATTGTCGATTTCGAATAGAAGTTTTAAGGTCGAAAGTAATGGTATTTGAGGATAAAAAGTTGTGTTTTTCTTTTCAAGAATATCTGTCAGACTTACATGGCATAAGCTTACGAGACTTACATGAGCTCGATTCACTAGAAGCTTTCCATAGCTATAAAAATTATAAAAATACCATGAATTGCAATTTTGCTTTACTGCCTCTCTCGGATTGTTGGAAAAATTACATAAAATCCACATATTCTTAATTTTTACATAGTTTTCTTCACCCCAAATTCCTATTGGCATACAGCTCTAGTGTCCTAAATTCCTATTGGTAGCTACTCTGACTCTATAATTCGCTTTCCTACCCATGTATGTGAGCAATAATTATATTCGTCATTCTGCACTGATGACGGTACGCTTTACATTACCGAAACTGCAATCTGCACTTAACTTTTTTTTTTTTTTTTTTTTTTTTTTTTACATTGACGTTTTTAACGTTGTCTAAATATTGACATCTCTGTTCTGCATCAAGTCTAGTTATTTATTCTACAACTTCATTTATATTTTTCCCCCACTTTCTCGAACCGATTTCAATATTGGAACGCTATCTTCTCCAATTTTCTCCATGAAGCGCTGTAGACGCTGACTTTTAGTGGCAAATTACCATTTTATTATACATAGACACCATTTTTATGACTATAGCTGCAGTCTTCTAGCAGTTAAAAATGCGGTAATGGCCTTTAGTAGGTATTCTGTACACTAGGTTTATTATATTTTCTTAAATAATAAATGTTAATTGAAAAATGTGATGAAACACAATGTATTAAACGTAAAATTTTCATAAATATTATTCAAAAAAGAAAAAATAGTTTTGAAATAGTCATTTATTTTCTTTATATTATATACGTCAGTATTTGAAATATTTGTTTAGAAATGTATATCTCAGTCTGTTATTTTCTTACATAAATACCAATTCTTGTAAAAATATTAATAAGTTATTATATGAGATAGATTAAAATCCCTAAATAATTATTGCAGATTTATTCACACTATATTATTTTAATCAAAATTACATATAGTTGAATACATTCGTGTGAATCAATGTAAAAAGATCTGTGATGTATAAAATAAAAATTGTTAATACAATAGCAGTACTTCTTTAAATACGACATCTAATATTTACACATTGTTGAAAGAACAATAGTAAATACTTTCCGTTAATTAAACGCAAATATTTTCATATTATTTATTCATGCTACCTAAATCCCGTTTCATCATTATTAAACAAAGTAGATTAAATCGAAAGAACATTAAAAAAATAATCATTGAAATTTTATAACGAAGAAACTATCATGCATATAAATAGATGATTAATTTTATTTATTATAATATTAAAAATACATTTTTTATATTTTAAAGTCCTTTACCAGATTAATTTTGTACCTTATTTTAGTAAAATAAGAAAATGTTATCATATTTTAAAGGTCAGTAATTAGGCGTAAGAATAACGTTTAACACTATATGCAATACATAACATTTAATTTTATAAACAAAAACGTATTGCATACAAATAATTTAATCGAGGTTTTCAGTGAATAATAAATTAAAATAATGTTAACATAGGTTAAAAATTCATGTTTAAATATGTTAAAAATTCATTTTATGCTTATGTAAAATTTGATAGTTTGATTTAATAAATGACTTTTGAGATTTATTTAACTATTCTCTGTGTTTAAAACTCAAGAAGACAACGGAGAGACTAAATTTTGATTATTATATTGTTTTTAACGATCTACAGAAATTTCATAAACTTATAATCCCGATTTCTCTACAACCGCGTTAGATACACTTTCATCAGATGCAACAACATCTTTGTCATAAAATCTACTGTTCTAGAATTTCTGTCTGATGCTCTTTAAGTTTATTTTCTTATTACAGTAATGGTAAATTAAATGAGTTTCTTCCTTGCACAGTTTTCTAAAAACTTCCACTAAACTTGATATATCGCTGAATACATCTCAACCCTTACGGTATTTTGCGTGCCACTTTTTATGTGCTTTGATTTCGCATTCATATGGGCATTTTAACTTTCACTTATGTTGTATTTTCCTTTTTTTTAGATTGAAATAGTGTAAAATCTTGCAAATTTATAAATTCAATTATAAGATAAAACACTCCATCTTTTCAGCGTTTTTCAACTTTTTCATTAATTTAGTAATTGTTCTTTTTTGTTTCATAATTTTGTTACGGATAGACATTTTTATTCATTGTCAACTTATAATCTATAGCTCTATTTTAATCAGTATATCTTTTGTGAATATTGGATATTATGGATAATAATCAAGCGAATGTGGCGGATTTTTTTCGATCTTTAATAAAACTATTACTGGATGAATTATATATATATATGTATGTATATTTATTTATTTATTTAAATATATATATATATAGGGAGAGAGAGAGAATTAACAGAATATGACAGGAAGTATATAAAAATTAGAGATTGTCTTAACTTGAACCTTTTTTGATTGAAGATGTCGATAATAGAAATTTTTGTACTGTGCAGAAAAAAAAAAGCAATACTGAAATTGAACCTATATATTTTAACTTCATGAAGGGAGGAGGGGGGAGGGTTATAATACCAAGAGATACTGAACATTGAGTTGTAGTGCATATTCTGAGAAAAGGCATGAAACGTGTATTACTAAAATAATTGACGGCAAGTGGTTAATAATTGTACATGTAACGTACCATTGTTTGAAGTAATTTGCTTGCAGAAAAGCGCGCATCAGCTCTACTTAATATCGCAGCTCTACATAATCTACTACGCTATCGGAAGCTCTACTTAATATCGCAGGCAGCTAAATTTTCTGGAACTCCACTCCAGAGGCTAACTACCAACTGATATTGCTGGAACTGAACTCATTTATCTCGAAAACATCGCTGCTTAAATAACTGGAGTGCCACTATAAATAACTGCTATAACAAACTCCCTTAAACATACCATCATCTCCATCCATACCAAAAAAACAATCGCCAAAAACCTAGATTTCGAAAACTCCCACTGTATCTACCACATTGCTATGAGAGTATACCATATTTGATTCCAACTAAAATATTGCTTCGACCGACAAAACCATCCAAAATGAGAACTTCATTCTCAAAACTTTGCAATGATTTCCATTCATGCAAATTAGTGCTGAGATATCTCACAAAATAAGTAGAGATAAAAATAACAAAATAAATCTCACTAACAGATTTTTTTCTACCTAAATAATACTAATAAAATTTTTAATATTATAATGCGTTTAAAAGCACTGTAGCGATGCTTAATATTAAATTTGATTCATAAAAGAATTTAAGAAAACCTGTTATGTGTGAAATAATACAGAAATTACGAACGTTTTAAAAAATATTATAATGCGTAATTCAAAAGAAACGTTTCAAAAACAGGACTTTCGGTATGTAAAAAAACATACTAAGTTTATACTCTAATAATAAAGAGATTCGATTTTTAATTTATTTTCTGCGTGTACTACAGACTACTAATTTTCAAAATAGAAAGAGATTTCGTTTAGCCTTTTCCGTTATGTGCAATTGTTGAAATTACGTACCCCTAAAAATATTTAGGTAGTAATTATTAGATCGTAAAATATTTTAAACGCAAAACAACATGTAATGTTTATATATGTTCCTTTCGTCGTATTTCATAGTAGAATAGGATTCATATTTTGGTCTATTATATGGTAATACACTTTAGCAAAGTAACTAAATTACATTAAAAGACATAATAATTTTATGAAGAGTTTTTATTTATTTTTATAGTTGTAAAATGCTTTACACGAGATACCCAGGGATGTTATCAAAATATCTGACAGACATTTATACGGTCTTGGTAAATTATGTATAATGACATTAAATGAAGTACAGTATTTTTATCAACTGAAAAATTTCATCTTATTTTCGATGTATATTGAAAAAATTATAGACAATTTTGATCAGGGTCAAATATATAATGATCGATAGTTATTCTTTAGAATCTTTTATAAAAATTTGAGTTAAGAATTTTTAATTAAACTGCATCCAAATTGCATTCAAAAATATTATTATTATACATATATACCGGGTGATCCAAAAGTCAGGACAAACTTTAAAAATGAATAATTCGAAAATGAATCAAGATACAAAGATACGGTTTGCACCAAACGGATGGAAATGAAGCCGGGTTTTGTGCGGCAACGAAAAAAAATAGTTCTGTTGGCGACCAACAGATGGCGCTGTCGGATTTCTGAGGTAGGATTATGCAAAGCAACAAACGATATAAAAAGGAGCAACTGCGGCAGGTAATGGTTGTCGAAGCTTACATGCATCGAAATATCGCATTCTCAGTCGCTATTTTAATCACGCATGGCCTCCAAGATCTCCCGATCTGACACCCTGTGACTTTTGGCTGTGGGGATTCTTGAAGTCAAAAGTGTACTGCGACCAACCGGAATCACTAGCAGCACTGAAAGATGACATCCGCCAAAATGTGTCTGCAATAACGCAAGAAATGCTACTACATCGTGTGAACGGTGTGGTGAATCGTCTCACAGCTGTACTTCCGAATGATGGACAACACATTGAGCAGTTATTGTAGTAGTACTAATTAACTGAAATTAAGCTGACTTGTAAGTTATCAACACTTTTTTTATTTGTAAATCATCTTTTGGTGAAATAAAACACTATAGCGCCGTCTGTTGGTCGCCAACAGAACTAATTTTTTTTTTCGTTGCCACACAAAACCCGGGTTCTTTTTCATCCGTTTGGTGAAAACCGTATCTTTGTATCTTGATTCGTTTTCGAATTATTCATTTTTAAAGTTTGTCTTGACTTTTGGATCCCCCGGTTTATTTATATGCATATATATATATATATATATATATATATATAACTTTAGATTTCGTTTCTTGGCGATTTTTGTTTTTAAATGTATCAATACATGTTTAAAGTAACATGGAGTTTTTTTTTCTTTTTTTTTTTACATAATCTTCTGTTTTTTGGTATGAATTTTTCCCAATGAGTTAGAAGCTATTTTGATTCCGTCTTCATAAGAAGACAAGGGACGAGTTTCTAGGCAAATGCCATCAAAACCAAGAATCACAGAAATGTAGTCGATTTTTTTACATCCTTGCACTCCTTTCAGTGGACCATATATATGACAGTCACATGAAAATAGGTCAGAGTTATAGGAAGGTTCCTCCAATGTGTTTTCTAATAAATTCCCTCAAACTTTTCAACTGAATGTGCAGTGTTCAGAAACGGGAATTATTCTGAAGCTTAATCGCTCTCTGATCAGAAATCTTCCCGAATTTCAGCTGTTATGAAAACTTTCTTTCATAGAAAAAGTAGCAAAAATAAGCAACATTGACTAGAACCTTTTGTGATATTCATGCACATTTGTTTAATCTTTTTCAGTTCGAGAAATTTTATAAAAATAGAAGAATTAAACTTTTGCTCACGTATTGTGGCAACAGTTAAAGCACAATAAAAAATCAATTTACTTCAATGTAAGTCAAGTGAACCCCTCACTGTCAACACCAATACCTACAGTGCCAAACTGTGTGCCCTGTTTTCGGAAAATGTTCAGCAGTTATACAAAAGAAATACTAGTTCATATTTGATTCACTTTCAAATTTTATATTACCCAGCAAGACGGGCGCGGGTTGTTTCGAAACCCCATGCCCAGAAATATTTATCTGCTGTCTCTCCCTATAAACAGAAGTGGTCGGGTCTTTTAGTACCTGTGTCATTCTCTGTGCGGAGCGTATGAAAACGAAAAATTCAGACTAATTTTCATTCTTATATAACACTCAGAAATTGAAGCTATATGTAAAAACTGCAAAAAATCTAAAATTTCTGATCCATGTACACCCTAATTATTAGGAAAAGTAATGTCTCAGTCCACAGTAATGTATCATTTTTATTATATTAAATATTGTAAAATTAAGTGCACCAAACGGGAAAAAATTAAGTTTTTCGAAAAAGGAGTAAAAAAGTGGGTGCTTTTAACTTATTTTCTCTTAATTTTTAAAGTTAACGATAATTAAACATTTCAGTTATTTATTTTCACGGGAAAGAGTGCAATTATCATGAATTTGATTAACAAATTGAATTCCAAAGATTTTATTCGTATTTATGTTATTTAATATGTTTGGGGTGCGCTGACACACCATTCCCGTCTTCATATTACGTTTCATGGCGCCCGTTCTGCCAGGTTAATCATGCATCAGTGATTAACCACTGTGAGTATTAGGTGAGCTACAATATGATAAAAAAAGCAACGAAATTTTAAAAATATATAATTATCCATTAAAATGATGAAAAAAAATTGAACGAATGAGATATTTCTTATATTTTTATTTAAATATATATATATATATATATATATATAGAGAGAGAGAGAGAGAGAGAGAGAGAGATTACTGTCTTAGTGTAAATTATTGTGAACATTTTATAGTATATTGCTGTTTATTTATTTTTAAAAAAATCTATATACTACACATGCATTGGAATATAACAACAGAAAAACCATAATAAACATTAAAAAAATTCTCAAAACCTATTTATTAAAACAAGGGCAATTTTTTTTTTTTTTTTTTTTTTTTATTTATTAAAAGAATTAAATGCTCCCTCAAAACTAATCATTATTCCCTTTGTATTTTGCATTATTATATTTTAAAATTATATTCTATGCATATTTTGGTATTATTTTGTAGACTGTTATTAGAAATTTAGTTAAATTCATTTGGGGGATCTGATTAGTACTACAAAGCATTTATTTTAAGCATACATATATAAAAAACGGATTTCATAAAAATCAGAAACTTCAAAGTAATTTCCAAATATGCTTAGAATATATATTTAAAATAAATTGATATATAATCAAGAGAAAAAAAAATTGATATGTATCAAACAGGTTTCAATAAAATTCAAACTTTTAGTGTCTTTATAATTCAAAACATACGTGCTCAAACGTCCATAACTGTAAAAAACTGATATATATACATATATACATACATAATTTCAATAATGTCTCAAATAATGTCGTAATTCAATAATGTCGTAAATGAAAAGAAATTTTTAAAAATATGAATTATATACGTAAAATAAAAAAGACTGTTTTATAGTATATAGATTTTTAAATTGGAAAGTAATACAAATCTAATTTTGATTCAAATACTTAGAAAATTGATTGTTATATTTTTATCTTGCATTATTATATCTGCGGCACAGTAACAAAATAATTCGCAGAACCAGACAGTTTTATTAACCAAAAAGTAAATTCCCAGAAGAATTAAACTAATTTTATTTTGAATTCATGCAATATATTCTCATCAAAGAAAGGATTTCATAATTATTCACAAGTTAATCTGATTAGTATCTAGGATGGTTCTAACTCTCAGACGTCGCTCATAAATATTTTGTGATTATTAAATTTGCTATTTTTATGAATCTGTCACTGTAGAATATTGAAGGCGGTTTTAGTAAACTAAACTATTCAGTCGCACTGCATATCACCATAACAACCTTTAATTCCCCAACATAAATAACGCCGGTATTTTTGTGAAAAGTTTATATGCTTTCCAATTATGATGTGAATATTCATTATAAGCAGCATTAAATTAAGATCGTAGATAACAAGAATGAAATGGAAAGATGACATTATTTTCCAATAAATTATGATGCTGAAATATTCACGTTATTGCATGTTTGAACTAATTCCGCTTATTTGTTTTTATAATAAAATTACGAATACATTTGACGCTGAGTACTTTTATTTATCGGTATGACAAATACGTGTTTCTATATTTTAACGGAGATCTCCATCTCATATTTCCGATAACTGGAACAGTCTGCATAGGATGTGAAAATAAATGTTTTATACTAAATTAAGTGTTATATTACGTTGCCTGCAATAGAGGAAAATGAATTTTATAGAAAAAAATGTGTCCAATATTTATTCATATGGGACAAAATTTATTTTCTTTGATAAATAATTCATTAAAAAAAAAAAAAAAAAAAAAAAAAACTTTTATTTTATTGCTTTAATTTGTATAGTTTTTTTTTTGTATTTGCATAGCTTATTATTATTATTAGTAGTAGTAGTATTAGTAGTACTATTTCTTTAATTAATTTTGTTTAACTACTTTAGTTTTTCTTTTAATTATTTTAGTTTATATCAATTATTATCATTTTTTTTAAATCTTCATTTCATAAGATTATAATTTATGCAAATATGACAAGTTACTACTAACGAAAAATCAATTTCATACCACAATAAAGAAAATGTAAAACTTGTCCTCTTAAATTGCAGATAATTATTACAAAATAATGCATTAAAAAATTCCCGGTATATAGATTACGGACAATCCGTAATAAAATGACTCTTCTGTTTATATATATTGTTTTATTGATAAATGTTTTCAGTTAATTTTATAAGTCCCGAAACAGTTTCTGGAACATACTGTTTCTATACTTTATAATGTACATTTACTTAACACATGTTAGGATGATGCATAATATTTTTTGGAATTCCAGACTACTTTTTAATATATTATCTCTTAATAGTGTATCAAATTTTACTTTGTGTTGCACGAACACTGTAATAATGCAGACGAACTGGTTAGCGTTTTCTGCTTAGCTAGTCACTATATTCAAATAAAGCATTTTTCTCTTTTTAAAAATAATAATTAGTGTATTTTTTTAATCCCTATATGTATTATTAATTGTAGAAAATACGAATTATTATTATTTGCTACATGCGAATTAATTTTGAAATAATTCATTTGTAAACCATGTAAAGTTAACCATGTAAACCATGTAAAATCAATGTATATATGTGTATATATATATATAGTTTTACGAAAAGAGCTCGTATTCGTTATGAAGAGGAATAAAATATTTATATGTATCATGCAAAAGTCATCTGATGTTCGATTATAATTTGGATATAAGATTAGTATTTCCTACTACTTATTCTATCGATAGTAAATAGTAGTCCAACATAGCGAAGCAGTTTTCTTTACGAAAGTGAACTATTTTTTTTTTCCATCGAATAACTTATAAAGTGACATTATGTAAAAAATGTAATAAAATTGTTTTGATTTCAATAATACTAAGTTGCTACATCATTTTGACGTTTCACAGTAAAATGTTTAAATAACATTCATGTGGTTTTAATGAAAGAGAGATTTTAGATTTTTCCCCAATCATTTCACCGCTTTTTAATTTCGAAATTTTGAAAACTTCTACTTAGGGTGAATATGCACATTAGAAGTAGACTGTATGATAAATTTGATATTTTAAACTCCTTTAAAAAAATAATACGACTATATGATTTTCTGGAGAGATTTTCTTAACCCTACCCACTGCGCATGCGTTAAAAATAATAAACTGCCACAATACTTCACACTAGTAATAAGCAGAAACTGTATAAAGTATGATATACAACGGTTCAGTGGTTTGAGAGGAGATGTAACACAAACACATACACTTTCGTATACTCGTACATAACAAAAAAATAGTTAAAATAACAAAAAATATCTGTTTAAATCTGTTCGAATAGAAATTTTGTTTTAATTAACGAAATAATTATTTATGATTTGTTTCATAATTCTAAAAATGTCTCCTTATAGAAAATGTTTTCTATTTCCAAGTATTCAAAAATTATAGTAAAGTTCAACAAAATATTTTGTTATTATAAAGATTTTTTATTGAAATTTTGTTGAAATGCATTATTATTTGAGTTATATTAAAAAGAAAAATAAGTAAATAAATAAATAAAAAAGAGATAGAGAGTTTTTCTTTAAAGATAAATTTTCATCAAGACAACAAAAGTAATTAATTTTCTAGTTACAAATACTTTCTTTGGGTGCATCATACTTGAGAATTGAACTTTTATGAGCATCCATGTGCATTATGAGCACCCAGCTTAATTCTCTTGCGTTGCAAGTTTAGGTGCTGATAACAAGTTAAGGTGCAAGGTTGAACCATCGATCTGCGATAATTTAAAACAAAAGGGGGGCTACCGCCCCACTCAACCCCCCGTTTCATTAATGCACCTAGATTTATATAAAATTTATTTCGGTTATTAAAAAATAATTCTGTTTTTAAAAAATTATTTATTAAAATTATTACTTAAAAAAATTATCATTTATGATAAGGCAGACGATTTCCATATTCCAGAAGTAGTATAACACCAAATATTAAAAAAAAGTCCATTTTATTCTCAATATTAAATATATATATATATATATATATGATTTTCTTTCTAAGTTTTTTTTTCGTTAAAAGTAAAAAAAAAAAAAATCGCTATTTTTGTTTTAAATTATCGCAGATCGATGGTTCAGCCATTCATTTTAAAGGTATTGGCGAGCTCATTTGAAAGATACCCATCATGAAAATTTACTCCCCTCGAGGGAGGACATACCCCACCCCAGGGGGGGAGGCGAGGCTCCTACATACAGAATTTTTTTTCCAGTTAACTTTCTCTATTACAAAAAAATATATATTCGTTTCATTTGGTTTAGTGCAGTCTATAGACGTTAAACTCTACTTTCCTGCAATTTCCCCCACAGACGTAATGTATTAGAATTATCTTGATTGTCCCTGTACACGAACCATTTGCTTGATCTTAACGAAGAGCTTACTGTAGCATCCCTATATGATACACATTTAGAATACCAAGTTTGAACTTTCTGCCACAATTTGTTTTTGAGATATGCTGATAACAGACATACACACAGACATACACACAGACACACACACAGACACACACAGACACACACACAGACACACAGACACACAGACCATTTGCTAAAAACATGATTTTCGTATTCATGGGACCTCAAAACGTGTAAATATAAGAAAATCTCGCGTTCGAAAATTTGACCCAAAACAATACTTTATCTACCTTATGGGTACGAGAAAGTAATTCTCTACCTTATGGGTACGAGAAAGTAATACAAATTAATATTTGGATTTTTTATAGTGTTTTGTTGAATTGTACGCACACTTTCCTAGCTTTGCATTATTATATATAATATTATATTATATTATATATATAATAACATATAAAAAATATGTACACACACACACACACACACACACACACATATATATGCAAATAATGAACCTTATTTAAATGCAACTGTATATATTTTATCTGTTTAAACTATCAGCCATATATACAAAAAAGTATATTAAACATAACACATTTTTTCATATTCTCTACAAAACAAATTTCGATATTCACTTTATAAAATGAATTTTTCTGTAAATTTTTAACCTACTGCTGATTGACGTTTTACAAAATATGTCCCGTAAATTTAATTTAAATAAAATATAATGTTTTTTTTTTTTCGAAAAATTATTTAAATTAAGTAATATTAATAATTTAAAGTACTAATTTTTCCCATACATTTCAGCGAAGTTGGAATAAGTATATTTAAGTTATCAATATATGAAAACTATTTATCATCTTTATTAGTTCTCAAGACATATTTTCTCGTTTCAAATTGTATAAACTGAGCGTATTGTTTTCTAAAATTTCCAGTTTATATCGATCGAAGGCATATGAGTTTCATCGATTTTCAATTTTTAACGCCATCCAAACAATCTCAAACGTTAACAATGTAAAAAGAAAAAGAAATTATTAGGTCAGCAGAAAAATGCACTTCCTTTATAACTGATATATTTCTTTTTTACTGTTTTCAATATCAGCTGCTTGTACTTCTTTTTATCACCTGAATTCACTGTAGGGATGATTAATGGGAAGTA
This sequence comes from Salticus scenicus, assembly GCA_963930645.1. Taxonomy (NCBI): domain Eukaryota; kingdom Metazoa; phylum Arthropoda; class Arachnida; order Araneae; family Salticidae; genus Salticus; species Salticus scenicus. The sequence continues at coordinate 222,822,773 of OZ005656.1, read as the reverse complement.
TATATATATATATATATATATATATATATATATATATATATATGTGTGTGTGTGTGTGTGTGTGTGTGTGTGTGTGTGTATATATATATATACGTACATTGTTTACAATATTGTACATTCTTCAAATGAAAGAGAATTATTTACATTTATTAATTTCATTGAAACGTGAATGCTTGGCGAAAGTAACAACCGCCAATGTCTTTGTTTATTACGTAATTTAATTTTCTCTGTGTTCTAATTCATTTTATTTTTTATTTTACTTCTTTTTATTTCATATAGTCAAAATTTAATCAACAAAATATTTAAAAATAATTGGGGAATTTTTATTTCTTTTTAAATTTCACTTTTTTAAAAGTTTAAATTTTCTTTGTAAACACTTTTAAAATTTGCAGGGAAATAACGAAAAATAAAAAGTTTTTTATTATTTATCACAATATAAACTATCTGAAAAATTATTAAAAAAAAAAAAATTATTTCGGTCATAGGACTGTCGTGTTACATTATAATAATTAGAATTTTCCGAACAGAATTTTAAATGCCAAAATAGCGATAAAGGGTCAAAAATAGCAATCTATTTGTTCATATCACGTGATTCATGTTGAACCACGTTAAGCTATTCCTTTATCAATTGAATCAGCATTCTACTTTATTTATCCAGTTGTATTTAAATTTAGAAATAAAATATTATTCTTAATGTTATAGACAGAACGAATACTTTCGTCCGCGCAGACGCAGACGGTCGGATTACAAAAAGTAGAAGTGGAAGTAACAATTTTCGCTACACAATGTGTTTCATAGAGGTTATATTTTATTGTATCTTCTAAACGTTTTTTGTTTTTATTTTTGAATTTGCATTTTTCAGTATTCGAAGATTACAGTGGTGCCACATTCGATGTTTTATTTGCTAATGGATATGCTGTTAGTTTCTAATTCTCGAACGCTGAGAACATCCTTTAGGATTATGTCAGTTTTCATGCTATTTTCAGATGATTTTGCCTCTAGTGGCACAATTCCGGTGCCTATAGTACGTAGATATATGCATTAGGAATCGAAGGTTGATTTGTACATTGTTATTTAAATTCTTGAACATGAACATGAATATGAACTTGAACATGATGATACATGGGTGTGAAGTTTTACACGAATCTAAGGTCGTTTTAATTTTTACATTTTCCTTTCAAACGAAAATTAAATTCATCATTGTTATTATTATTATTATTATTTTTTTTTTTTTCGTAAGGCATTTTTTTTTCTTTCATAGGCTTAAAATTCATTTACAGAATATTCCAGAAGATTATAAGTCCGTCAACCAAGTATCAACTTCAGATATACCAGAAAACAGCTTGAATAATAGCTGACCACATAAAAAATCCACTGTATCATAGAATAACATACAGTATAAGCTCAGTTAGACGAGAGCTCCTAGCCATGTAAGTAGTTAGCTTCAACTAAACTCACACAGCCGAAATGCGATAGTATATATAACCTTGTATATTTTCAGAAATTTCGAGGTATATCGTAAAACATTCAATTTAGAGTATCAAAAATCGATATATCGATAATGAAGATTTTACTCGCCAGAGTTGGAAAAATGTCGCCAAAGGGCGTTAAACTCGCAAATATGGCTCCAAATTCGTTGCGAAAGCCATTTCTACCCTGTTGAAGCTTTTTATCGGGTTTTTAAAGGAAAATGACCTTTTTTAATTCCATATGAAATCAGAAACACCAAAAAATTTACATATTATAAATTGGCAAAACCTTCTAAAATGAAATTACATAAAAATAACCAATATTATTTATAAATTCGTAACGTATAATCTTTAATTTCAAAACAAATCACAGTGGATTGTATTTTTAAATTGTTAGACAAAATGTTATGTGAAGTTTCTTTGCTGTGATTCTTTGTTTAGAGACTACATCCTAGCGATTTGTCATTTTTTTTTTCTTTTTTTTTTTTTTTTTTTTTGTGATGACGGAAGTTACAAAAATTCCTTACCATTTTAAACTATTCGCGTCGGCTTGATTTCTTTCGAATGACGGTTGAAGATGACTTTTTTAGAGCCTGCGATCATATTCGTCGATTATCGTGCTTAAGTTTATCTTGGAAAATAGTTCTGTTTCCGGTCATGGTTGAAGACCTGATACCAGCGTATTACAGCTGGGGAGTAATCACATCAAGATCGCTAAAATATGAAAATTTTGGATTTATTTTCTTTCTGATATTTTTAAATTTGTTTACTATTTCTAAAATTTTATCTACGTGGGCATTTATACTTTCTATATTTATACATTGCAGTTTTCTAAGCAAGATTAATTTAATTGTATAATTTAATTGTTCAAGCACATTTGTAAAATCGTTTTGTATTACGTTTCCTGTTTGTTGGTACCAAACAGTGTCAAATTTATGTACTCTACAGAGATATTTGCAATAGCTGTTGCTTTACGTTCTTTCATCTTCCATTTTTCAAACAATTTCTTTGATGCATCATCTGTAATCATGCTATGTAGATCTGCTTTTGTAAACGTAATTTTTATATTGATCTTCTAAACTACTCAGTTTATATATATATATATATATATATATATATATATGTATATATATATATATATATATATATATTCTATAAAACAGCTTTTTTATGCTGAGTCATGTTTACTTAATATTATTCATTTATTTATTTATTTTTTAATCAATTTTTGATCATGAGTAAAATGTCTACTCTAAGTATTTTTTTTTATTTTTTTTTTGTAATGTTTACTGTAATTTTTATTAGAAGATACAGAACTCTCACGAACTGTTTAAATTTAGTTTATGTTAGAAAAAGTAGAAATTCTATTAAGCGCAATAAAGGGTAGTTAACCATAATCAGTTTTTCAGTAAAAAAACTCGGAAATTTGACACATTTTTAACATCTTAAATGCTTAATCAGAACTAATTTAAAGCACTTTTAATACAGAAATGATAGATGATATAAACTTACAATTGCATTTTTTTTTTCATTTTACAAAATGTTTAACATAAACACGTTTCACATCTTTATGAAAATTAATTTATAGACCACAGAAACATAACTTGTATATGTTACATTTAAAAATTTAAGGGTATTGAATAAATGATTCTAAAAATTGAATTGTATTTTTACATTTTACATCATTATTCCTTACAATAATTTATGCATGCATGATACATTTTACATATTTTCTTTTTCTTTCATCTAGAAGACTGAAATTGATGGCGATATATTCCTTATTTTGAAAGTCCTAATTGCTTTCTAAAAGTCTTTATTTTTATTTCTGCTCTTAAGCCTATACTTTAAAAAATACAATAACCATTTATTCTTCTTTACACCTAATGTGTTTCCTAAACTGTATTTTAACTATTAGAAACAGTTTAAATTGCAATTTAACTGATTTCTGAGGTTTTTGAAAAGTGATCTTTTAAATATTTAGAGAAATTACAACTATGTATCACTTTTGAAAATAGGAATACATATATATTTCTTTAGATGTTTAACATATAATTGTTTGAGTATTATTTTTTCAAACTTTAAACATTGGAACAATCAGTACTTTGATTAATATTTATGGAGAAACATTTATTTTTTTCTAAATGAAATTTAATTTAAGCTATTATTTAAAAAAATACAATAATTTTCTATCATTTTTTTACCACTAATGTGTTTCTAAAAACGTGCTTGAAATATCAGAAAGCGTTTAAAGTTGTTTTTTAAAGATTTATATGGTGTCTTAAGAAATTATATTTGAAATATTTAATACAATTACCCCTGGGCAATATTTTTGCGTTATATATACACGCAATTTCGTTTAAATTGTTTGAATGTAATGTTATGAATATATATATATATATATATATATATATATATATATATTTAAGGAACAATGTGTCTGCACATTTTGATTAACATAAATCATGACAAAAAATTTCTTTAATACAATTTAATAAAATAGCTTGTAGAGAATCAGAGTGGGCCATGATTCTCTATTTTAGATCTTAAATCCTTAGATCTTAAAGATTAACTTAATTACGTAATGAGGAGATCTCGAGACAAAGTTAACAAATAAATACACAAAGTTTATTTAGCAATCTATAGTAAGGAGGGTGTTGAGCTAACTCTATTATAACTTTTAATAAACCCCAGAAAATAACTTTAACAAAGCATAACTTAAAAGTGTCTCACCAATACTGATCTTGTCGATGGTAGCTCTCTGTTATCACTACTCTTCTCACACCAGGATATCGGCCGGATTCCCGAAAGCACGATTGATCCTTTTAACTTAGGCCACACTACTACACCTATCTACTCTCATACGCATAAAGCTATCACCATCACCATCACCATCAACATTACCCTTAACTCCACACTAATCAGCTACCAACTCATTACCATTCCACTACATCACATCATATATCTCCCCTAGCAATTCACTATCCTTCCTTTTATACTACATCCTAACAAACATCCTTTCCCTTCATTTCAGTTAAAACTTACAATCACTTCCCATTCATCAAACATTCAGATCCTAGTTATTTCACAGCAGCACTATGCCGACATAAAACTAACTCGACCTCAACTGTCGCCGAGTTACTGGCGACGAAGTAATTTAACCGTCCCAACTTTTGGTGACGGTCCATCGTCTCGACCTCACAAGCTGACTTTTTAAAAAAATAAGTAAATAAATAAATATATATATATGTATGTATGTATATATATATATATGTATATTTATATATGATACGAAAAGATTTTTAAGTGTTAATGTAAATTACATAATTCTCGGCTTAAAAAAATATTTTTAATGTTTTGAAGAAAAATCCATTGAAAACCAATTGTTGTGATGTAGAATTTCAATATAAATTCTAAATCCATGATTGCATATGAATATAAATATGCATACTTAGATGTATCGCATATAACTAAGAAGTCTGTATAATTAGAAATATGGTATTGTTTAAAAAAAAAAAAAAAAAAACTTTTGAAATATTTACAATTATTCCGCAACATCTGTCATTGTACATTCAATATAACTGAAATACATATAAAGCAGTTTTTTTAATTATTATTATTATTTTGCAAAAGACACTTGATTTTATATCATTTGTCCCCATGCATGAAAAAATGCATGGGAATGGAGTGTAAAAAAAAAATAAGAAGAAGAAGAAAATAAAATAAAAAACATAAAAACATAAAAACGAGATTACAAAATGATAAAAACTGTATGAACCTCATAAAAATAACAATAAATACTTAAAAACTGCATAATAAAATGCAAAAGACTACATTTACATGGAAATATACATATATATATATAGTTGCAGGAAGTCAACTGCATCAAACCTCTTTCCGCCAACAACGAATATATGAGCTTTCTTCATTCAATGAAGGATACCTAAGCAAGTGATCTTTGCCCATCTTCCCATCTTAATGCTTTGATTGCACGAAGTGCACAAGGGACTATTATATATACCAATAAATAAATAATTAAATACTTTTTTATTATTATTATAAAAAGCAGCAGTTTACTTTTTTTTTTTTTTTTTCTTTTTTCTTTTTACTGTATTCGAAATTTCATTTTTTGGAAAAATACCATAATGGTACAAGTTTTTACGAATGACTACAACTCAAAAGAGTATCATAAAAAAAAGCAACCCTAATGAAAAATAAGCATTTGATACCGAAAAAAATTAAATACAAATTATACGAACAAGGAAACATTCAAAAGGTGTCATTTTCAAAAAGTATTGAAAAAAATATATTTGATTCTACTCTTCATAAAACACCAGAAAATGAAAAAAATATCGGCTGAAATTAATTACTTCGGCCACAAAAAAATTATCAAAATTAATCATATTTGGCGATTTCGTACTGCTAGGCGATTGATTTTGAGTGCTTGGCGGAAAAGCAAAACACAGTTCTGTTCGTACACGGCAATCTCTGTGCTAGCAAACGTATCGCCTAACAGCGCTAATCGCCAAATATCCTTAATTTTGATAATTTTTTATGGTCGCTGTAATTAATTTCAGCCGACACTTTTTTTTCATTTTCTGGTGTTTTATGAAGAGTAGAATCACATATATTTTTTTCAATACTTTTTGAAGATGACACCTTTTGAATGTTCCCTTGTAAGTAAATTGTATCCAAGCGGCGCTGGATTGATAATTATTATATGATATAATTTTCCGCTTGAATTTATTTTCTCTATTGCCGTTTTTAAATGTACTGACTTCTCATCGGAGATTATTCTTATACATTTTATTTATGAAAGAATTAAAAACGAATAATATGTTGAATACTCAAATAACATTGTTTTGCTCTTTATATGAGTCCTATAAAGGCAGATTAAAGATAAGCATTTTAAAGACTAATGGTAAGATTAATGGTAAGATAAGCAGCCCATTATACTAATACAACGAAAACAGCTCAATTAATTAAAAAAAAAGAAAAAAAAAGTTCTGCGTAGCCTATTATTTGCCAGTTATATACATAACAAAATTTAGCGCAAAAATGGATTTCAAGCAATTTCATAGTATAGCGTTATTATATCGAAATGATTTCGTTAGGTCCAGTAAACGAATGATTAATGACTTCCATACCATATTCTATACGACACAAGCTTTTACAAAAATAAAATATACATTATTCCTTTCATTTTATTTAGTGATGTATAAAGATGCTAATTAGTATATACTAGAAATTTCGACCACAGACGCAATGCATATGTGTTCTAAAAGTCAAATGTTATTACCATTTAATACGGATTTAGAATACCAAGTATGGGTTTTGAGCTTTTTTTTTTTTTTTTTTTTTTTTTTGAGATATGATTATAACTGTAACACAGACAGTCATACAGAGACCAATCTCTAAAAGCCTAATTTTGGGATTCATTGCAACTCAAAGGAAGCAAATATCTCAAAGTTTCAAGTTTACAAATGTTAACGAAATTTGTCATATTTGATATACAGTGTATAACACAGGATTTGATCTATAAGTTTTGATTGCTTTGTTATGTAATGTATAACACAGAAAACAATATTTCCTATGTTTTACATTGCAAGAGAATACAATACATCGATTAATTTTTTTCCAAAATATTTTAAGTATAATTAAATTTTTAAGATTTCATTATACCAATATCTTTGTTCTTCTATTCACTATTATTTTATGATTTTTAGGAAAAATTTTCTGATTTGTACTTTGTTTTAAATAAATCCTATGTATTCTTGCCTATATGACAGTAAGCTCAAATGAAGACAAATTTCACTTTTTGTCATGATTGCTCTTAAGTTCTCTAAAATTCATGGCACCTGACGCAGGAGAATCCGAAAAAAAATATTTTTAACTTTTGCCGGTCCGATTTAATTTCATTACACTGGTACAGTCGGTAACAAATGTGCCCGAACACTATCAAAAAATCCTATGTAAAAAAAGTACACTTCATACGGTTTTGTTAAATACATCCTTATCGAATCATGTTCTTACACTGACTAAGAACAGGATTCGTCAAACATTTATTTAACAAAACCGTATTATGCGTACTTTTTTATATAGGAATTTTTGCTAGTGGTCGGACACTTATTACCGACTGTAAGTTTTGGCCAGTTTAGGAACATTTTTATTCAATGTCCATCAATAAATTTTAACAGCAACGGTTGGCTAGTTTCTTCGAATAATACTTGTCCATTATGTGTATCAGATACCACTTTTCAAAATTATTGTTGAGAGTTTAATAAAATATTCCTTAAATTTTGCATCACTATTTAAAACCAATTAGAGAGTTAGGGCCGGCAAAGCAAAAATGGCACGCAGTATGTTTTTATTATTATTATTATTATTATTATTTAAAAGTTGTATAATCATATTGTGGTACTAATATTCGAAACGTGTATCTATCAGCAGTCATACATTAAGTATTAAGCAAATAGCTGTTTTTTATACATAAGCATGGATGCGTAAGGACAATGTATTCTTCTTACAACGTATTCTTGTATTAGGAGGTTAAGAAACCTGTAACCTAATTGATGAGTACGTATGTTGAAACATTTCCTTGACTGATAAAAAAAAAAAAAAAAAAAAAAAAAAAATCTGCAGGTTTAAAAATAGTCAATACATAATTAAAGTCAATACATAATTTTTCGAAATTTTCAACCATTTACATGTACATACACTACCGCCCATTAATTTCAATACACCTCTGATTTTTTAAGTTTTCCATCGAAATATTGTAAAATTCGATACTTAAATTCAATAGTCACATAGCTGTTGTTTGCAAGATTGCTTCCAATAATTTCTGCATCAAACATTGGCAGCAAAAGAAGGAGAAAATACCTTTATTGGCACTTTGTTATAAAACGAACATTTAAGAACAAAGTGTATTCCATTTGAACAATGCAACATATTATGAAAAATACTCAAGAATAACGTATGTGGCACGTGTATGAGTGACGTAAATTGTTTGACGGGATGTTAGGTAAATGTGCGCATGCTCAAGGTTAAAGCAAAACCAGTTAATAAAGTAAGACTGCATAAGAGAATTTTCCAGCTAGATATTACTCTACTATTTAGAAAAAGAGTGTTATTTTCGTTTCCGTATGGCTCTTCGAAAAGAGTTATCAATTCAAATATGTTCTGCAATTATTGCTCTAAGAAAAGCAGGCCATAGCTTGCGGAATATTGCTCGTTTGGAGAAAGTTTCTTACAGTGGAGTACAGTGCACTCTTAAGAGGCGTACTGATTAGGGTGGTTCGAAAAAACCTTTTTTTTTAATTTCAAATCGCTATAGTGCGGAAAAGTTGCCATTGGTATAGACATGAAAAAAGCACTAATTATTATTTTTTTATTAATTTGTCTTCCGGTCGCGCAATGCCATCGAAGTTTGTAAAAAATTGTGAAAAACCTTAATTTTTCATAATTTTTTTAAGCACGCCAAATGGTTTAAATTGCGTTCCTATCCCATGAATTAACTACTAAAAGTATGTAAAATCAATTTATATGCACTTGTTATGCATTTGTTTCATGTCTTCCGGTCGTGCATCATAGTACAAAATGAGTAAAATTAGTAGTTTTTTCAAAATTTCAAAGTTTGACTGTTTAGTACATTTTCATCATACGACTTCTAGAAATGCTATAGTTTAATTCTATTACAATAATATATTTAAAATCCAAGCATTGTAGATAAACATGGCTATAAGATAGACGTGGCGTACGTGACGAATGCCAGCGATGCGCGCGCAGCGCAACCAGTCACAGCCATTATCGTTTCCCGCTATTTCCTTTTGTCTGCTTATGCCGCTAGCTCAAATCAGTACTAGATTGTGTTGTACTTAAGTCCTTATTTTTCTGTCTACTTTTTCGTTCAATGTTTGTACTTGAATACGACAGTTATTGATACAATGGATGTGCCATAGAAAGTTGGTATAGGTACAAAACCTAGAAAAGATTTTGAGTGCCCTATTTTTGTTCGCTCACGAGACTTGTTGCACAAGAAGCTTCCTACTCATGAAAATGTCCTTCGCTGCTACTTTCAACAGAGATTCAACCTAGCTGTGACAATAAACAACAAGAGTGTATCTTTTTTAAGAGAAGCCTCAACAGTGGCAAAGAAAATTATCGGTTTATATGACAAAGCCTCGATCCCAACTGTTACGGAGTACAGAGTCATCTAGCTAATTAGTTCTTACTACGAATCTTACAGTAAACTCAGAAAGTCGTTTCATCGTGACAAAGATAAACCAGCATTCAAACTTAAACTTGACAATTTGAAGAAGAAAGAACGCTCTCTTTTTGATATCGCGGCGTGTAAATGTGTAATTGTTGCTAATGACTGTTCATGTAAGAAATCTTCAGATACATGTGTATGTCCTCTAAGTGTGAACTGCATTTGTGAAAGAGAAAAAAATATTCCACCTTTTGAATTAAGGTTTACGTACTTGCACATTTACACGCCGCGACATCAAAAAGAGAGCATCCTTTCTCCTTGAAATTGTCAAGTTTAAGATTGAATGCTGGTTTATCTTTGTCACGATGAAACGACTTTTTGAGTTTACTGTAAGATTCGTAGTAAGAACTAATTAGCTAGATGACTCTGTACTCCGTAACACTTGGGAACGAGGCTTTGTCATACAAACCGATAATTTTCTTTGCTACTGTTGAGGCTACTCTTGAAAAAGATACACTCTTGTTGCTTATTGTCCCAGCTAGGTTGAATCTCTGTTGAAAGCAGCAGCGAAGGACATTTTCATGATTAGGAAGCTTGTTGTGCAACAAGTCTCGTGAGCGACCAAAAATAGGGCTCCCAATATCTTTTCTATTTATTGTACCTATACCAACTTTCATTGGTACATCCATTGTATCAATAACTGTCGTATTCAAGTACAAGCACTGAACACAAAAGTAGAATACGGACTTAAGCACAACACAATCTAGTACTGACTAGAACTAGCGGCATGAGCAGACTGAAGAAAATAGCGGGAAACGATAATGGCTGCGACTGGCAGCGCTGCACGCGCATCGCTGGCATTCGTCACGTACGCCACGTCTATCTTATAGCCATATATATCTACAATGCTTGGATTTTAAATATATTATTGTAATAGAATTAAACTATAGCGTTTCTAGAAGTCGTATGATTAAAATGTACTTAAACAGTCAAACTCTGAAATTTTGAAAAAACTACTAATTTTACTCATTTTGTACTATGTTGCGCGACCGGAAGATATGAAACAAATGTATAACAAGTGCATATATATTGATTTTACATACTTTTAGCAGTTAATTCATGGGATAGGAACGCAATTAAAACCATCTGACGTGCTTAAAAAAATTATGAAAAATTAAGGTTTTTCACAATTTTTTGCTAACTTCGATGGCATTGCGCGACCAGAAGACAAATTAATAAAAAAATAATAATTAGTGCTTTTTTCATGTCTATACCAATGACAACTTTTGCGCACTATAGCGATCTGAAATTTAAAAAAAAGTTTTTTTCGAACCACCCTAGTACTGATACCAGGAGTGCTTTTGATCGCTCATGACCTGAGAAACCTCAGAAAACTTCAAAACAGGAAGATAAATTTATTACAGTGATATCAAAGAGAAATAAGCTCAAAACAGCCCGTCAAATTTGTGCTGAATTGATGGAAACAAGAGAAACAAGCATATCAATATTTACAATCATATATCACTTCCAAGCTGCTGGATTAAAGGGCTGTGTGGCAGCAAGAAAATATGGAAGATTAATAAAAGGAAAAGGCTTAACTGAGCTCGAGAACACAAGGATTGGACTCGTGATCAGTGGAAAAAGGTACTCTTTACTGACGAATCAAAATTTAAAGTAATTGGTTCTAAGAGGCGTCCGTTTGTTCGCCGTGTTGTGGGTCAGCGCATGTTATCTCCTTGTACCCAACCTACTATTAAGCATGGAGAAGGTTCTGTAATAGTTTGTGGATGTTTTGATGCTTCTGCAATTGGTGATCTTGTAAAAAATGATGGGATCACGGATTCCAAGCAATATCACAACATCCTTGTGCGGCATGCTATTCCCTCTGGCACTCATCTTATTGGTCGGTATACTTCTAATCTCTATAGAAAGTATGTTCAGTCCAAGCAACGTCAACAGGTGCTGCAAAATATGGTTTGATCCCCTCAGAGTCCCGACTGCAACCCAATTGAACTACTTTGGGATCATGCAGACAGGTGCATCAGAGATATAAATAATACAAGTCGAAATCATCTGTCGGATGTGATACAACTCGTTTGTTATAACATTGGATCCGAAATTTTGGATAAACTAACTGATAGAATGCCCCGAGTATATATAGCGTTGATAGCTGCTAAAGCTAGTTACTTTGATGAAGGGAAGATATAGCCGAAATTATGTTATTAAATTCTGTTGCACCTATAAATTATGCCAAAATATGTTTCTTTGTTTGAATAATTGATTACATTCATGCGATAGTTTGTTATTTTGCGTTGTGTATTTCATGGAAAAACTGAAAAAACAAGTGCTGCATTTAAATTAATCATGGGTAGTATATATATATATATATATATATATATATATATATATATATATATATTTTTCATGTTTAACAAATCTATTATGTTCTACCTTTATAATTAATCATACTACATTCTACCATTTTCCACGATTACTATTAAAGATTTACGATATGATTAAGCAAAGTAACGATTTTTTATAATTTTTTTTTTATAGAATTTTGAACTCGACTCTAAGACATAAGCCTGTTTTAAATTTGCAAAAAAATTACACAGGTGGAGTTATGTAAAATTCAGTGAACAATTCACTACTTCAATTTATCTCAAGGCATAAATACTTAATTAGCAAAATTCTTCACATTATACCTTTTAAATCAATAAATTAGAAAACAAATTCAATAAAATATTTCAGATCATACTTTAATTAAAAAAAAATTACTGTTTTTTTTTTTTTTTTTTTTTTTTTTTTTTTTTTTGGTAGCTTATCTTCTGTCAAATTTGACAAGAATATAGTAAAAAGACATTCAATAATAATAAAAAAAAATCCTTTGAATACAAAATGGAACAAGTTAATCTTAAGTGAGAAATAAAAAATTATTAAATAATAACAATATAATTATGTATAGAATAATGCATACGAAATATAAAATAAATTTTTTTTTGTAAAACATTATAATAGAGAAAAACACAACAGGAATTTTATTTATTTATCAATTAATTGTAAAATTAATTTATACATTTGATTAATTTGTCCTTTCAAATTATCAACGCATGTTTGATTAAATTTTAAATCATAAATATTTATATAATACGAAATCAATAATATTTAAAAATTAATAATAAAAATAAAAATAATTGTCTGAATTAATTCGATTAATTTAAAAAATAGACTGCGACATTTGTATTTGCAGAACGCACATCCAAATTTCCCAGCAATCAACAAAAATAATATCTTAACTTTGCTTTTAAATCCTTTGCACCGATGGCAATAGCTCAAGTTCAATTACTGATTTTGTCACATTTAACTTATTTAATATTTAATTTATCCTTTGAATGTAGTATTTGTTACTAATATTTAGTGTAAATTTAAATTACAAATATATTTGTCATTCAGCATTGTTGGAATTTAAATTTAATTAATGAATATTATTCCATGGATATTTCCAACATTCATGTAAGGAAAATTATCGGTAATATGTCGGTCGGTTTTATAATATTTTCCATGCTCTGCTGCGCTATTTTCAGGTTGAATACCTGGTTTTGTCGTTTATTTTTTTAAATTTAGTTCAACTGTCACTTCTAAAATTCTTAATATATATTTCATTTTCTATTTCTCTCTAAAAGTTTTCCTTTATTTATTTATTTATTTATTTTATCTTGCTTTACTCATTTTGTTATTTTGTTATTTAATTTAATTTGTCATTTCTAATTTTGTTTAAATTCAACAAATTATTTTTGATAATTATACATATTTTTTTCCTGAAACAATTAAACATTTTTATTATAAAATTATCATAAAATATGAAACAAAAGGCGGATGTTTAAAAATTTTAAAATGGTATTTTGTAAGTTCTTAGAATTTAGCGTATATTTCAAAAGGATAAATTCTAAAATGTGTTGAAAATTAGAAAAACATTTCAGTTTAACTTCTAAAAATTAGATTTAAATTAGGCGTAATGAAGAAATGAGTCCATTAAAATGAGACGAATCAGTTTCTTAGGCAGTTTAAATTGAACTTGAATGTTAATCTCACGAATCATTAACTTTTGTATTTTGATATTTACCATTTTCCACTTTATTCTAAAGAAAAAGATATCTTTAAAAAAAAATCTTATGAGAAAAATGAATATGTATTACTTAAAAGCTAGTTTTCGCAGTACATTTTCCTGAAGTTACTTAAGTTAAATTTTTCATAAAGAAACGCACATTATGGAAAAAAGTAAAATTGCTTATACATAACATAAATTGATACCGCGTATAAAATTTACTTCTAACATCGTGCATAAAAAAGCAATTTATGATAAAACACAAGTAATTTATTTTTTGTCTTTTTTATTTTTTAATTCTGTTTTTAATAAATCAAATTTTAAACCTTAATAATATATTAATAAAAATATCATGCATAGTTTACTTTAAAATAAGATGAAAATATTCACTAAATCGTAGATTTTTTTTTCTTTATTTTTTTTTTTTAGTATTTAAAAAGAATTAAAACACACATTTATTTAACGAATGTTTAAACCGTTGTTACTTGCGAAAAATATTGCCCCCTAAATCTAAATAAAATATTAAAAATGATAATTATAATAATAACTCTCGCTGTTTATACCCAAAAAATTAAAATAATTATAATAATAATAAATAAATTTTTTTTGAAATAATATTGTATTTTAATCTTTGAGGACATTTATTTTTTAAATATAATGGTACTAAGTATAAAGTTAAAATCTGTTCCCAAAATGTGGAATTATGTGCGTTTAAATTTATCATGGTCGTATATATTACTGCTTGAATTGAAAAAAATAAAATAAATAAATGCTGAAGATAGCCGAAGAAGTTTTTATTAAATTTTAAAATTGAATTTTAATCCTATTAAGGCTTTGTTGATCTATAGTGTTAAATTTTCTAAAACTAAAAAAATATATATAAATATATAAATAAAATAATAATAATAATAATAATATCTGGTGTGTCACATATAGGACTTTCTCTTACCCTGGTAGATTGGAGATTAAGGGGTTTGATAGCGAGTACTGTTATGTAAACCTACGTAAATAGAATTCAAATGTGACTTCGGAACAGCTATATTTGATAAATATTTCTATGTTAGGTGTCTACCGCATCCTCAACTCCCCGTTTCACTACTGTACCTACATTTATATAAAATTAAAATCTGTTATTTACTTCAAAAGTTCATTTGAAATTATTGACACCACTTTCACACGCAACATTCCTTGAAACTTATCAAACTTGATCAAACTTTTCTAGTTACAAGTGTATTAACTTTAATAATAGCATTTGGATCGCCCGAAATTATTTTCTTTTAATTTATTCTAAGAGACACAGACAAAGATAAAACGTTAAAACTTGACATCGGTATTCAGGGAGACTCAAAACTTATAAATATACAATATATATATATATATATATATATATATATATATACACCGTGACCAATAAGTTCTCATACAACTTTTGAAGCACGTTAAAAAGTTTTACATATGTGTTCCTGTAGTCCCAATTATTTTGCAGGCAATTCAGTGTAAGGTATAAAGCTATTGCAAGTGTAAATGTTGTACTAATTATAATTTTTCTTTACCTACGTAGAATGAAGAAATTCAGAGAAATTGTAATCAATAAATTCATCACAGGAGAGCAGCCGCTTGAAACTTTCAGGGACTTGAAAGCCTTGGGGGTTAAGATAGATTTCATTTACAGAACTATCAGAAGGTATAATCACACGTCCTCTGTCGATGATAGGAAAAGATCTGGCAGACCGAGGTCCGTTCGGACAAAAGAGGCTGTGAAAATTGTCAAGGAAAGGATACGACGAAACTAGCACGATAGCTCAAAATATCGACGAGATCAATGTTAAACATTCTGAAAAAATGTCTTGAGTGCAAGGCTTATAGAAAATGTATAATTCACGAAGTTTCGGAGTCTGCTGCGATGAAAAGGAAGCAAAGGATGGAAGAAATTCTTGCTTGGCACGATGGGGATTAATTTGTCTTTTCAGATGAGACACTATTCATTTTACAGTAAAGTCGCAACCCCCAAAATGACAAAGTATGGTCAGTTTCTATTGATAACATCTCTGAGAGCCAGCATAGCTTTCCGCGTAATCAAAATTATTCATCTCTAATGGTTTGGGCCACTCTTTCCAAAAGAGGAAATTTCCTGTTAGTCTTCATTGATAAGGGGGTAAAAATCAATGCCCAGTATCATATAACTGAGGTTTTGGAAAATGTTTTACTCCCAAATGTTCAAATATGTGTTGGGGGAAATATTTCTGCTTCCAAAAAGATGGTGCCGCTTCTCATACCACACGTTTGGTTCAGGAGTGGTGCAGTGAAAAATTAGTTGAATTTTTTGCAAAAAAACGAATGCCCCCGCCCCCCCCCCCTCAATTCCACCGATCTGAACCCACTTGATTATTTTGTGGTCATATAGGCTTTCCCAACTGAATAACTATAAAATCACGGATTTGAGCAAGTTCAAAAATGTAATTCAAAAGATATGGCAGGAAATGCCAATGGAAGCCGTGCGTGCCGCATGTGATGGATTTTAAAAGAGATTTAAGCTCGCTAAGAAACTAAAAAGCGGAATTATTACAAGGCATTTATTGTAAAGATACTCAATGATTGGAACTATAATTTGATGCAAAAAGTTTTTGTATGATAAATTTTGTTTTATTGTAATAAAAATTTTAAAGTGTATGAGAACTTATTGGTCACGGTGTATATACATATGAATATTTAGCTACAGTGCGTGTCGAAATGATAGGTCCACCAGTAAAAACGAAAATTATGTTGGTAAAAAAGGTTTTATTGTGTACAAATTACTATTTTATAAACTACATTACTTCATTCAATGTAAAATAATACATGAATAATATACAAATAATAGGAATAATAAGGAAAACAAAAATTACATGAAAAAATTGTTTCAAAAAGATAGGTCCACAAAACCAAGCGTCAAATTAATGTTGAATTAATAAGAAATTTGTCCACCTTGTTTCAGAATAAGCTTATAAATCCTATTAGGCATGGTTTCTACAAGTTTTTGCAAACGCTTTTTTTCGATTTTTGACCATTCGGAGGAAATAGCCTTTTTCAAGTCTGCAGTACTGTTGCACTGCCTTCCGCCTGCATACACCGCTCTTGCGAGTACACCCCACATGTTTTCTACCGGATTCAGGTCAGGACTGCAAGGTGGCCAATCGATAACATGTGCACCATTATCCAGAAATCATTCGAATGTGGACTTTGCAGTGTGCACAGGAGCATTGTCCTGTTGGAACATGAAGAATGGGCTCCCAATGTGCTCTTTTTGTGGAAGAAAATATTGTTCAAGCAGCTGTTGATAGCCTGCAGTATTCAAACGATTGTCTACAAATGCTATATCAGTTTTTCCTGCACCCCCGAATGCGGCCCATACCATAACGGAACCACCACCAGCTTGCCTCTTCGAGAATATCTGTCTATCGTTACGCAGATCGTGCCAGTAGTACTGCCAGCCATCTGGACCATCCAGGTTAAATTTCTTTTCATCACTGAATATCACACGATGCCAATCTTGTTTCTAGGACATCACTTCATATGCGAAATTCAATCTCTTTTGTCTGTGCTTTTTAGTCAGTTTCGGAGCCGCTTTCCTCTTCACGTAAACTATATTGCCGAACTTCTTTACCACTCTGTGGACTGTAGATTTTGATATTGGAGGCTTTTGTTGTCTGGCCGCAGTGGATAAGCACATATTTCCAGATTTTAACTCCTTTACGATAGTCCTTCTTTGACGGGGTGTCACTTTTGATGTGCGGCCAGATGATTTTTTACTGCCATAAGCATTTCTAAGTCGCAAATAATTAATTACAACATTATGTGATCTGTTTAAAAGTTTACCTATTTCTCTATACGATTTTCCACACTGTTTCAATGCATCAATTTTCCCCTGCTCAACCAGCGAAAGACTGCAACGGCAACCCATTTCGTTTGATTACAACATGATGTTCAAATCTGTTTAAATACCTCCACAGCAGCCAACATAATCCCGCAGTAAGACTAAGCAACGATATTTAAGCAAATTTTTTGGAAATAAACGTGATTGGTGCAAAATTTCTGAATGCGGACCTATCTTTTCGAAACGGTCTGAAAATGAAAATTTGCATAAAATAAAAGGGAATTATTTATTTTTAAGAAATGTCTTCATAAATAGTTTCAAGAATTACTGATTAATTATCTCTACCAAAAAAGTGTTTCTTATTCTCAATTAAGAGTCGAAATTTTGAAAAATGCGGGTGGACCTTTTTTTTCGATACGCACTGTATTTAGCATTATTTACTATATTGCTGTGAGAGAATAATTTCAATTCCTAAGCGGCTTTCGTAGGTATGGTAAAATATTAAAGAAATATAAAATACTTCCACTAACAGCAAAACAGAATGTTGTGGCTTAAATATTAGAAGTCATTTATATCTTATGAAATTGTGTACACACACCACATGATGCACAAAAATATAACCATATACTAAAAATACACGGTCCAATTTGAAATGCACTACCACCACTTTTTCAGTATTGTCGCAATATAATCATAGACTACTTATGATAGACAAATATATCTTCCTTGAACAATTTCATATAGAGGCATGGAAATTAATCAAATCTAATTAATCAAATGAATCAAATTTATTTATTTATATTGTTGCACAGATTTGTATAAAAAAGAATAAGAGTACATTGCAAATTACAAGTCTTAAGAGAAAAAAAATGTGTACGCCACACTTCACATTCTACAGTCCATTGCTTACCTTTAGCACACAAAAAATCACTATAGCGTTGCCACTCTGGGAGAGAAAAAAGCAATGCGTCTTTGTGGAAATAGCACCACTACCAGTGCCAATATACTTCCATCTATATATAGATACTCGTGTATAAAATTGTCCTTAACTGTTTACGTCACAGCGTCAATAAAGTTTTAAGCAAATAATTTTATTTTGAATAAATGCGAAAGTAGTAATATTTGTATAATGTTTCTGGCGTTAAAAAAGAGAAATGAATTTGTTATAAACATTAACACGTTCAACGTTTCTCTTCTTAATTTTCATACAACTATTTATTTTACAACAATGTAAATATATCTATTTAATTTCTCTATTTTTTATTGTAAAGTTTATAGTTTATTATTATTATTATTTTACATAATTTAAGTAATATTCAAAAATCACAATACAATCAAATATTATATAATATAGTTTTTGTAAAATAATACTTTCTACCCAATTTCCATATATATATATTAATTTGGTTAAAATATTATTATTACATTAAAATTTCTATTTTCACATTTAATAAATATCTTCTTCTCGTACAAATTAAAATTTAGATGTGATATTGTTCTTTATAATACTTTCCAAAAAAAGTGTAAAAGTGTTTATGGCTTCGTTTTATCTAACAGTCTCTGCGTCTATCTGTCTGTACTGTAGTTCTCGTAAACATTAATGAAATTACTTGGAACTGATATGCTTTATTGAAGTTCACTATCAGATTCACCATCAGGACAACTATCCGATTCTCCATAACCTATTGAAAATGGAATAAATAACACTACTTGTTTGAGTACACTCTCAAAATTGTTCCAAACTTTTGCTTTCAATGACAGATATTGATATAAACCATCTTTTAATTTCTTCATTTTGAACAAATATTAATAAAACTGAAATATGTTATTCAAGACCAAATGCATGCTATTGAAAATGGAGTAAATACCCCAATGTATATATATATATATATTTTAATTAGTATAAATTCAATTAGTCCATCTGTTTTTCTTTCTGTGACTCTCTGTACGTTTTGTAACGTGTGCTACGTAAGCAAAGGACATTGAACGTTAAACGATGCAATGACTACGTACAATTGAAATGTGTTAATAATCAATGTGTACCGCATGAATTATCGCTCTTGTTACTAAGAACATTTTGAAACTTATAATGTAGATTTATTGAGTCTAACACACTTATCATTTCAAAATATAGGTAAAATAATAATAATATAAATAATTCTTTTAATCGCTAAAAAAAAAAAAAAAAAAAAAAAAAAAAAAAAAAAAACTCAATTTTTAATGGAGGTAGTTTTGATATTTTCATTGCATGTATACATATGATTCAGGACCGAATATTTAAATTCCTTTTCTAAAAAAAAAAATCAAAATTGTAATGTATAAATTGTATTTATTCGATATAATGCTTTTAGGTATAAATGTGCTGACAATAAAAAATTCTTAAATTGCAATTTAGAATGATTTCAACAATTACTTTCAAATGGCACTTTTTATCTTTGTGGTATTTTTATGATAAAATAATATATATATATATATATATATATATATATATATATATATATATATATATATATATATATATATATATATATATATATATGTATGTATATATATATTTAATGGAATATGAATTATGATTTGATGAAAGTTTTGTGGGATTAACAGCTATATTAAATTTTATGGAGCAATTTTTAAAGAATTACTATTATGTATAAGAGTAAATGATAGAACATTGTTATTTAACCCGAGAGTAGTCGCGTCATTTTTTATAACGCTATTAGTCGCGTGTCGGTCTTTTTGCCGCCGCTGTTTAGTGTTGGGGAAATGCCGAAAGAAAGCCAGTAGATAAAGATGAAGTGCCTTCTTTAATTTACGTGAAGTTTTTCCCGCAAAACTCTAACCTGTCTGAAAAACCGGAAATGGGGAAAGAATTGAATCAACGTTAGTGGTCGCGTCGCGGTCAAATAGACCGATTTGAGAAGTAAAATGTTTTTAACTGCTCAAAAAATAGCAGGAATGACTTGAAAACATACTATGTTAGAGGACATCCACCCAAGATCAGGTACACAGATTTTCCCCACTTTATTTTTAAGGGGTGATTTGCAGGAAGAATGTATAAATGATGGGCGGCAAAAAGACCGATATGCGACTACTAACGGGTTAACAAGTTATAATAACATTTAATTGCATATAAAAACTGTTATTGGTATAGAAATTCTGAAGCGAATGATTTAAGATGCGTAATGGAAAACATTTATATATTTTAATTTAATACCTAATGCACATTACGATGTTTTGATTTATGTGTTTATTTTTTTTTCTCTATTTTATAACAGCCTTAAAAGAATAATAAATTTAATATTATGAAAAAAAAAAGAAACCATTAAGCTATATAGGTAATACATTTGACATTAAAAAAGAAAAAAAAATCTGCTTTTTTGATGGCATATTCATCAATAAGTATTATTGACAATTAAAACATTGCATTTTATATTTGGATCTAAATGTATTTGAAAAAAAAAAAAAAAACTGCTTTTGTGCAAACATTGGTAGCATTAGAAGTTAAGGATTATATAGTTTTTAGAAAAAGTATATAAACTAATAAAATATAAGAGTATAAACTAAAACAATACGAACTGAAAACATATTAACTAATAGAATTTTTGAAAATAAAAATTAGAAAGCTTTTAAAATATGTGGAAAATTTTTACTTCGCTTACAGTTTTATACAGTGACTTAAAATATTTTAAAAAATCTAAAATAATTTTCAGAAGTAAATAATTACAGTTGGCAACAAAATTATTCGAGCGCTAGCAATAATTACTATATAAAAAATGTACTCTTAATACTGCTTTTTAAAATAAATCCTTATCGAATCATATTTTTAGTCAGTCTAAGAACATGATTCGACAAGGATTTGGTTAACAAAACAGTATTAAATGTACTTTTTTCATATAGAAATCATTGCTAGCGCTCGAATAATTTTGTTGCCGGCTGTACAAAGGAACGTGGTGGCTTTTAAAATAATGAAAAAAGCTGTAAGTAACTGTTGGAAAATAACTGTCAGCATTACAAAAATTACATTATTTTAATGCGAAACTATTATTAAAATTACTTCTGCAATGAAGCTTAATTTTCTTTCAAATATTTTGTTAGTGTTACGGTTAAAGACAAATAATTGCGCCTTGTCCTAGGCCTGGAAGAAATGCCCTTCGTAGATGTTTTCACAGCTTTTTTAGTCAATATGTACTTTTGCTTTGGAGAAAACTATAAAAAGCTAAGCCGACACACGTGAACTCTAATCAAACTAGATACCTCACGTCTACCAGCTTTGATAACTAAACCTCTTTGCCAATAGTGAGGCAATTTCTTTCCTAAAAGTTGGCAATATTTCACCATTATGCTACATAAGTGTAGCTATATAGTCAGCTCATTTGCTATTATAAAAATAGCTATTTAGTCAGTTTTCATTCGTAAGTATCACTTGTCTCGTCGAGTGCTAGTATAAAATTGTCGAAATGCAGTGTGTGTGCGAGAACCTGTAGGAGTTTAATTGAATACGTCTTAGTAAATAAGTACGTGTAATGAATATATATATCTTAAAACAATGCAATAAGCTATACTGGCATTAATAATGCGACTTAAGTTCGTGGCGTGTTCAAATTTCCTAAAGACTGAATTTGAAAGATAAGTACGTTTCATTTGAACATATATGAGGATTCAAACAGTTTTTTCTCCAAAAACAACAACAAACAAAAAAAAAGTTAGCGATGTTTCTTTAATCTCAACATAAAATAGTACGAAAATATACTATTATTGTTAATTAAAACTAATTTTTTACCATTATAAACTTACATAGAATATTGAGGTTTCAATCAAAAAGTGCTTCCTCAAGAGCCTGTCTCCATTTAATGATGATTTCTCTAACCAGCCAATCAGAGCTATTCAAATGGTCATGTGACCTGCCCACGTTCCAGTTTTTATGCTTGTTTATTTTGTTCATGCTATGTTCGTTTATACTTTTTCATTCAGAAAGTGCTTTATCCACACTGGAAACATTCAAATTATGTTTTCTCCTCGGGTTTTGGATCAAAGCATAATTTCTTTAAATTTCAAATGCATTTTTCTAAATCATTTTAAGTTCATCAGGTAAAGTGTGTCTACGTATCTTCCTAGAAATGTGTAATACATCTAAACAAACAATAATCAGAGTTTAAATGCAGATATTTTTTAATTTACTAGTTTTTGTGTTTTCTGATAAATTGAATCCGAAGGAGAAAACAGGGTTTGAATGTTTTCTCCTTATATATAGTAGTATTAGTATTTCTATAAACTGACTTTTTAAATGTTGACGAAATCTGACTTCACCTGGAAGTTAAAATTGAGAAAGTTTGTATTCGAACTTTAAAGTTTAGAAAGTTTTAAACTGTTTGTGCTTTTTGACAATCGATATTTCTGGTGTTCGACTAAGCCTAAGTTTAATTGGAAGTGCTTGTATCCGTCTTGTACTTCCCATGCTGAAATAAAAGATCTTTGGAGAAACTTCTGAACATTTTTGCTTATAAAAATTAAGGCCATTAGAGATTAGTGAAATTATATTTAGTGTATTTTATTTAATTTAGTACAGATAAAACAATGATGAAGATAAAATGCGATTTGTTGAACTTATATTTAAAATTTTATTCAGTTTTAAGAAATGAGGTCTATATTTATTTAGTGTTTATGATATTTTAATGGCTGAAATGTGCAGTTTCTATAAAATTTAAACATTTTTTTGTAAAAAAAAATATTATATATTTCTATATGTGACTCTGCACTTAAAGTATTTTTAAAAGTTTCGTTATTAGTGAAATATTTTTGGATTCAAACTAAAAGTTCGGTTTTTGTGTAAATGCAATATTAGTAATATGAATAATAATTTTAAATATATTTAAGGTAATTTTGACAAACTATGTGGAGAGTCATATAAATTTTAAGTCTAATATACCAATTTTGTGTGTGTTTGAATTTTTTTCTAATTATTATACATACACACACACACACACACACACACACACACACACATACACACACACACACACATATATATATATATATATATATATATATATATATATATATGTGTGTGTGCGTGTATGTATGTATGTATGTTTTGTCATTTAGACATTTTTATTTGTATTTCAATTCTACATGTTGTTTTTGTATTTCTGGGGCACGGAAACTATGTCATTCAACGCACTATACTGTTTTATCAGCCAGAAAATAAATTCTCAGTAAAATTAAATTAATAAAAATTTTCATTCATGAAATATATTCTTATAAGAGAAAATATTCTTTAATTATTCTTTATTTAATCTGATTAGTATTTAGGATGTTCAAATTTTCCTACATTGTTAATAAGTAATTCGTTAATATTAAATTTGTTATATTTATGAATCTTCCTGTATGTAATATTCAGAGACGGTTTTCGGAAATCAAACAATTGAAGCGCACTGCATATCACCATAACAACCTTTAATTCTTCAATAGAAATAACGCCGTTATTTTCCTGAGAAGATTATATGATTTTCAATTAAGATGTGAATATTTATTTAAACCGGAATTAATATCAAAATGTGAATCGTATTAATAAAATAGTATTATGCCTTGAACGTCCAATAAATTATGAAGCGGAAAAATTCGGTTTATTGCATTTCTAAACAAATTTAGCTTATTTGTTTATGTAATAAGATTATGAATACATTAGACGAGGAAATATTTACTTTTTCAGTGTAAATATTTGTAAAAATAAAACGTAAATAACTATTTATTTTTAAATTTATTATTTAATTTTTCCCCTTAACTTGATATTATACTTTTAATAAATTTAGATTTCAGGACAAATGTTTTACGAAGAAAAATGAGAGAAAATTGCAGGATACAGAAAAAAATGAATTCTGAAGATTAAATAAAATTAATTAACGGCCCTCTTCACTTACTGTCGTCGGATGCCCGATCCAATATTATTGCATGGGAAAATTTCTTTACTTATAACTAAGTAACTAATACATATTTTGAAATTCTGTTTTCACATTCAGAAAATTCCCAACTGTTAAATTGACAGACCTCTTATTTTTTTTTTTTTTTTTTTTTTTTTTTTTTTCATTTTTAATATTTTATTTAGAAATTACAAAATGAAAAATTTCACATATTGAAAATTCCTATTTTACAGCTTCAAAATAAAATATTAAAAATTTAAAAAAATACTTTTTTTAAAAAGCTCCGTCAACTTAACAGTTGGGAATTTTCTAAATGCGAAAATTTAAAAATATGTAAAAATTAATATTAAGGAGTAAAGAAAATTTCCCATAGATTAACATTAGCTTCGGCTTCCGGCGACGGTGAGTGAATCGGGCCCTTAAGTTTAATATATGCGTTAAATTGTATAAAATTAATGTTTTGTAATACATAAATCATTATAAACATGCAAAAAAATGTTTATTTTGTTTAATTGTGTTATGTAGTAGATTTCTATAATTGGAAACATATTATTATTATTTTTTAAATTGTTTCATATTTATCGAATTTTTTAATACATTTTCACATGCAAATTCCTTTATCGATATTTCAAAATGGCTCCTATTTAAGGCCACTGCGATGCTGATAAAAACTATATCCAATCCTTCATATATCCAATCCACATCATATCCAATCCTTTTTTAATTTCATTTTAGAATTCACTTATTTTACATATTCTATGTTAGTACAAAACTCTTTGTCAAATCTTCAGATAATTTTTTACTTTCCGAACACTATAGTGAGGAAAGTATTGTAATCACGACAAAAATCGGAATTCAAGATTTTGGTGTTTCTATACGTTTTGAGGTCCCCTGTGTTCGTATTCACTATTTTTTAGATGTATGTGTGTATTTATATGTGGACCAAAATCTTAAAAGTGCGATAGCATCTAAACGCCATTTTCAATTGAGCAAACGATTTATACACATATTATAGGTGACAGTTTTTCAATCTGTATAGATTTTGGAGAATCTGGTACGTATAGTTCTTTTATAGGGTCACAAAGAAAAATTCTTCATCAATATGGCCTATGGGACCAAATTTTAAAAAGTGCGATAGCGTCTTCAACGAGCCTTATTCAATTGAACAAATAAATTATACACATATTGTAGGTCACAGTTTCACGATCTATATAGATTTTGGTGAATCTAGCGCTTCTAGTTTGTTTACAGGGACACAATAAATAATTCTGTATCATTATGGCATATGAGGTGAAATTATTTAAAGCGTGATAGCATCTAAACACCTTATTCAATATAGCTGAAAATTTATATGAAAATTATAAGACACTGTTGCACTAACTAAAAGTATTTTAATGGATCTAGTATTGATAAGTTTTTACAGAGACACAACGAAAAATTCTTAATCATTATAATCTATGGGCTCAAAGTTCAGTAGCGTTAAATTAAACATCGTGTACCATATGGAGAAAAAAAATCAAACACCCTATTATATTTTTTTCTTTTTTGTTTATTTAACAACTCCTCTTACTTTACTTTATCGACAAAACCGTTAGTTACTAGATGTTCGGAAACTCAAGTGGAGTCACTCCAGATTTTGTTAATATACCATTTTTATGTCCGATTCATAAAAAATATATAATATGAAGCACGCATTTTTTACGCGTACGCTATGTTAATATAAACATTTATTATAGTACAATGTATAATATATGAGGTAACTCGTTAGAGCATTCCAAGTGTACCTTAGAGAAAAATTAAAACTAATTGTACAAAGAGTATTATTTTGTCTGAAGATATTGTCGCATTCCGGAGATCCTCGTATTATTAGTTAGGTGAATTAATTAAAGAGTTAAAGCTGTTGTTATTTTTTATAATTCTATTACTCATATATTTTCCTCCTTCCACCTATTATTCCATGTTTTTAAAGTTCTGCTAAATAGAAGATTACTATTTCGCTCTTATTTCAATTACTACGTGAAGAATTTTTCATATTAATATAAATACGAAACAACATTATACGACGAATGTGTACCAAAATAAAATAATTTTCTCGTGTGACAATCAAATGACTCATCCTGAATTTCAATGTCATAAAACAGATTGTAGATTAATGGATTAGATAACAAGTACTGTGTATAACCCTACATTGAAAAGAATCCAAACTAGGTATAGGATATGTCTTAATTGACAAATAATTCTGCGTGAGGAGTTTGCTGCACCATGAACCCTAGCTTGAATACAGTACCTACATTTATATAGAATTCAAGGCTCAAGGTTTTTCTTTTTTTTTTTTTTTTTTTTTTTTTTTTTTTAATTTATTAAGAGAAATTTCACCGGCATCACTACTTGAAACGTATAAATCTTAATCAAACTTTCCAAGTAGTATCCGTCTATGAGTATAAAAATACAACATCTGAATTGCCCGAAATTCAAATGCTGTATTTTGAATCTCAGTTGACTCAACGTAAATTAATATTTTAACTGTCAAACTACACAAATTTGAATTGACAATTACACATACATAGAACCACAGAAAAAAAAAATTAAATTAAATAAAAACTTTAATATTAAAGAAACCTTAAAATTCGTAATTATAAAAAAAATAAAGCGCTTTAACTTTAATCGAACAAATACTTTACTTACCGTATGGGTATAAGGAATTAATTTGTTTCCTAATCGTTTTCTAGGAGAGGATAAATTATCCAAAAGTACTTCCACCAATTATATTTAGTAAAGCAGCATATTTTTATTCACTTAATGGCAGCTCTGTATGCCTTCTATCAAATAAATACACTCTATATTAAGTACTTAAATATAGTCCTATATTTAAGCACAGTGCTGTATACACAGCACAATTAGAAATGCACTTACAGCAAATTCAAAGAATAGTCCTATAATTTTCTAGTTATTTTAAGCAACCTGTAAACGAATAGAGAATGGCTTTACACGAATGGTGAATTGCTTTACCATGTTTTTTTTTTTTTTTTTTTTCAATAAATATTATTTTATCCACATTAAAATATATCCCTGTTTCTTTTTGTATAGTGTAACATTTCGACGTTAATCTGTACCTACCAAAAAATCCGCCGATAGACGTAATGTGTTTAAAATTTCTTGGATGCCCCTGTATAAATGTATTTTGTTTGAGCATAACATAAAAAAAGTATTGCACCCCTATATGATACAGACCTAAAATGTCGAGTTTGGATATATTGCTATTTTTCGGAAGATATGCTGACAATAGAAAACACAGATACACACAGAGAGATAGACAACCGCTAAAATAATGGATTTTGGATACAGGGACCCTTAAAATATGTTATTATATATAATAAAAAAAAAAAAAAAAAAAAAAAAAAATATCCAAAAGTTTTAACCTTAAATAATTCTTCTTTTACAAAACAGCGGTAAAATAAGGTATATGTATATATATATATGTATATATATAATTTGGTATACAATTAAAAGTCTAGCCTTACTTTAAATATATGGGTTATTGATAAAATAATTCAAAGAATGCAGTATTTTATTTGATGTAAATAATTCCATTTAGTTTATGTTTTTGGAAAAGTTAGAAAAGGAATTTATCTAGCTGAGACAAATTTCTATTATTTAACAGGGAGCAGCTCCCGCTCATCGCTATTGGAGCGATAGTGAACGATTGAATGTCGAGACAAAGGGGACTACACAGAGGTTTATTGAAATATATATATATATATATATATATATACAAAGTTTCGCCAGGCTTGTATCCCAAGACCGACAAAGGGGGTGAGAGGTTAAAATAATAATTGAGTATAAGAGAATAATAAAATAATAATTTAATTTCTCTTTTTGTTATTGAAAAGTTTATAGTTTTTTTTTTTTTTTTTTTTTTTTTTTTTTAAACATAATTTAAGTAATATTCAAAAATCACAATACAATCTATCATAGCAGTGTACAATTTATCATATAATACACTTTTTGTAAAAGAATACTTTCTACCAGACTTCTATTATATATATATATATATATATATATATATATATATATATATAGGAGAAAATGCGGTTTAAATGTTTGCTCCTTATATATAGTAGTATTAGTATTTCTATAAGCTGACTTTTTAAATGTTGACGAAAACTGACTTCACCTGGAAGTTAAAATTGAGAAAGTTTGTATTCGAACTTTAAAGTTTAGAAAGTTTTAAACTCTTTGCGCTTTTTGACAATCGAACTTTCTGGTGTTCGACTAAGCCTATGTTTAATTGGAAGTGCTTGTTTTCCTCTTGTACTTTCCATGCTGAAATTAAAGAACTTTTAAGAAACTTCTGAACATTTTTGCTTATAAAAATTAAAGCCATTAGAGATTAGTGTATTTTATAGTTATATTTTATAGTTATATTTTATAGTTAGTGTATTTTATTTATTTAGTACAGATAAAACAATTATGAAGATAAAATGCGATTTGTTGAACTTATATTTAAAATTTTATTCCATTTTAAGAAATGAGTTATATATTTATACGGTGTTTATGACATTTTAATGGTTGAAATGTACAGTTTCTATATATATATATAAAAAAAAAAAAGATAAATAAAATAAATAAATGTAAAAATTTTCATTATATATTTCTATCAGTAACTATGCACTTAAAGTGTTTATAAAATTTTTGTTATAATTGAAAAATTTTTTGATTTAAATTAAAAGTTTGGTATTTCTGTAAATGTAATATTAGTAATATGAATAATTATTTTAAATATATTTAAGGAGATTTTGACAAACTATGTGGAGAATCATATAAATTTTAAGTCTAATAGGCAAATTTTGCTGTGTTTGAATTTTCTTTTGTAATTATATACATATATATATATATATATATATATATATATATATATATATATATATGCATGTATGTATATACAGGGTGATGGATTTAATAAAAATGCCCATTGGAGAATCGAAAAGACTGTTTACCATGTACCCAGAATGACATTTGTGCAAATGCAATATTAGTAATATGAATAATTATTTTAAATATATTTAAGGGAATTTTGACAAACTATGTGGAGAGTCATATAAATTTTAAACCTAATATACCAATTTTGCTGTGTTTGAATTTCTTTTGTAATTATTATATATATATACATATATACATACAGGGGGATGAATTTAAAAAATATACCCATTGCAGAATCAAAAAGACTGTTTATCAGGAACCCAGAATCTATATTGAGAACTCATGCAAATCTACATTTAATAGAAGTAGTTTTGTCATTTAGACATTTATATTTGTATTTCAATTCTACATGCTGCTTTTATATGTCTGGCACGGGAACTGTGTAACTCAACGCACTATACTGTTTTATCAGCTAAAAAATGAATTCTCAGTAAAATTAAATTAATTAAAATTTTCATTCATGAAATATATTCTTATAAGAGAAATAATTCTTTAATAATTCTTTTGTTAATCTTTATAGTATTTAGATTGTTCAAATTTTCCTACATTGTTAATAAATAATTTGTTAACATTAAATTTGTTATCTTTATGAATCTTCCTGTGTATAATATTCAGAGAAGATTTTCAGAAATCAAACAATTCAACCGCACTGCACATCACCATAACAACCTTTAATTCTTCAATAGAAATAACACCGTTTTTTTCTGAAAAGATTATATGATTTTCAATTAAGATGTGAATATTTATTAAAACCGGAATTAATATCAAAATGTCAATCGTATTAATAAAATAATAATATGCCTTGAACGTATAATAAATTATGAAGCGGAAAAATTCGGTTTATTGCATTTCTAAACAAATTTAGCTTATCTGTTTATATAATAAGATTATGAATACATTAGACGAGGAAAGCTTTGCTTTTTCAGTGTAAATATTTGTAAAAAAAAAAAAAACGAAAATAACTTTTTTTTTTCCCCTTAACTTGATATTATACTTTTAATAAATTTAAATTTATTATAATTGAGTAACTAATACATATTTTGAAATTCTGTTTTCACATTCAGAAAATTCCTAACTGTTTAATTGACGGACTTTTTTTTAAATAAGATTTTTTTTTTCTTTTTTAGAAATTACAAAATGTTACAGCTTCAAAATAAAATATTTAAAATTAAAAAAATAATTTAAAAAAATAATAATTTAAAAAAAATAATTTAAAAAAATTAATTTAAAAAAATAATTTAAAAATTTAATAATTTAAAAAAAAAAAAAAAAAAAAAAAAAAAAAAAGCTCCGTCGATTTAACAATTGGGAATTTTCTGAATGTGAAAACAGAATTTAAATATATATAAAAATATGTATTAATGAGTAAAACATTTTTCCCATTGATTAACATTAGATTCGGCTTCCAGCGACTGTGAGTGAAGCGGGCCCATAAGTTTAATATATGCGTTAAATTGAATAAAATTAATGTTTTGTAATAAATAAATCATTATTAACATGCAATAAAATGCTTAATTGTGTTTAATTGTGTTATTTAGTAGATTTTTATAATTGCAAATTTATTATTATTATTTTTAAATTGTTTCATAATTTTCGAATGTTTTAATAAGTTTTCACATACAAATTCCTTTATAGTTATTTCAAAATGGCTTCTATTTAAGGCCACTGCGATACTGATAAAAATCTACAATTTTTTCAAAAAAAAAAAAAAAACGGAAAACATCATATCCAATCCTTTTTACTTTCTCTTACCCATAGGCTCGAAAGTATTCTTTTCGGATCAACTTTTCGAACGCGAGTTTTTGTTATATTTACACGTTCTGAGGTCCTATGAATATGAAAATCCTGTTTTTAGCGAATGGACTGTGTGTCTATCTGTCAGCCTGTTATCAGCATATATCAAGAACAAATAGTAGCAGAAATTCCAAACTCGGTATTCTAAATGCGTATCATATAGGGATGCTACAATAAGCCTTTCGTTGAGATAAAGCAAATGGTTCGTGTACAGTGACACTCAAAAGTATTCAAATTCATTATGTCTATGAGAGAAATTGCAGGTAAATAGAGTTTAACATGTATAGACTGCACTAAACAAAATGAAACGAATATATATTTTTTGTAATAGAGATAGTCAACTGCGAAAAAAAAATGTGTATGTAGGAGCTTAGCCTCCCCCCTGGGGTGATGTCCCCCCTCGAGGGGAGTAAATTTTCATGACGGGTATCTTTCAAAAGAGCTCGCCAATACAATTAAAACGAATGGTTGAATCATTGATCTGCGATAATTTCAAACAAAGTTATCGATTTTCTTTACTTATAACGAAAACAAATCTTTTTTTTTCTTTACTTATAACGAAAACAAATCTTTTTTTTTCTTTTAATATTGAGAATAAAATGGACTTTTTTTGGATGTTTTGTGTTATACTACTTCTCTAATATGGAAATCGTCTGCATTATTATAAAAGATAAATTTAAATAATAATTTTAATGAACTATTCTGTAAAACAGAATTATTCCTTAATAACCGAATTAAATTCGAAATAAATGTATGTGCATTAATGAGACGGGGGGTTGAGGGGGGGTGGTAGCCCCCCTCACATAGATCTAATTTTCATATAAAACTCTTCCGAAGCCTAATTTGGTTTAACATAGGTTTACAGAACATCGTTATCTTTCCTTTTAATCTCCAACCTGTATTTATAGTATTAAATTTCAGGGTAAGAGAAAGTTGTGTGTGTGACACACCAGACATTTTAGAATTCACTTATTTTACAGATTCTATGTTAAAAAATACATCCCATTTAGAGACACCTTTAAAAAAGACACGTGTACCGTTTTCAATTTAATAAATAAAACACTTTGAGACACGTATAAAAGTTTTAAAAAACATATATTTAATTAAAAAATCACATATTTCTAAGCTTTTCGCCCTGAAAAGCAGGGCATCATCAGGAAAACTACAAGTTTGTTTGTACAGTGTGCAGCTGTGTTACAAATATATATACATTATAAATCAGGTTAAAGTTATAGTTGCATCGCTACTTTGATACAAAAAAAAATATATATATATATTTCATTGGTTGGAGTCATTCTACATTAACACTGAGGCAACACTTGATTACTGCGACTTGCGTTGAAAAAAGTTTTGGAGGGCTGTTGGAAAGGCTGGCGTGGTGGTCACATCAAGGTGGAGAAAACTTGTCGAGCAGTGGTAGAGTCATTCTGTTGGAAGAGTCTGAAACACTGGATTGGCGTGAACATCTGATAGAAGAAGCTTGTACGAAAACTTGTAGTACGAAGGAATCAAACTTTACACACAAACAGTGGAGGTTGAACATGAAACTTGGAGAGGCGGAAACTATCGTTAGAGAAGAATGCAGCAGCGTCCATAGAAACTTAAATGAAACTTGAAATTGATGACGTTACATACTGAACTGGAAAATATAAATGCAAGTTAAATATCTGGTTGTATAATATAATTCCAAATTTTAGGTAGGAAAGCTGCATCTTTAGAATTAATAACATTAGGATATTTTACGATATTTACAGCTTCTGAAATTAAGAGTTCAGATATATTTTGCGGAGTTGAAATTATTTCTGTTTCATCCCATAGGGGTATAGCGCCGGAGTTATTGGGATGAAGCAGAAATAATTTCAACTCCGCAAAATATATTTGAACTCTTAATTTCAGAAGCTGTAAATATCGTAAAATATCCTAATGTTATTAATTCTAAAGTAATCAAGTGTTGCCTCAGTGTTAATGTAGAATGACTCCAACCAATCAAATATATATATATATATATATATATATATATATATATATTGTATCAAAGTAGCGATGCAACTATAACTTTAACCTGATTTATGATGTATATATATTTGTAACATAGCTGTATACTGTACAAACAAACATGTAGTTTTCCTGATGATGCCCTGCTTTTCAGGGCGAAAAGCTTAGAAATATGTGATTTTTTTAATTAAATATATGTTTTTTAAATTTTTTATACGTGTCTCAAAGTGTTTTATTTATTAAAATGAGATTCTATGTTAGTGCAAAACTCTTTGTCAAACCTAGATATATATATATATATTTAATATACCATTTTTATACGCCATTCTTAAAAAAGTGTATAATATGAAGCACGCATTTTTTACGCGTACACTACGTTAATATAAACATTTATTATAGTACAAGGTATAATATATGAAATAACTCGTTAGAACCTATCAAGTGTGCCTTAGAGAAAAATCCAAACTAATTGTAGAAAGAATATTATTTTAAATTATTTTGTCTGAAGATATTGTCGCATTCCGTAGATCATCGTATTATTAGTTAGGTGAATTAATCAAAGAGTTAAAGCTGTTGTTAAAATTTTAATATTCTATTATTTATATATTTCCCTCTTCCCTTCTATTATTCCATGTTATTAATGTTATGAAAATTAACATTTCTCTCTAATTTCATTTAGTAGGCGAAGAATTTTTCACATTAATATACGCAACAACTTTATAAGACGAATTTTGACCAAAATAAAATAATTTCCTTGTGTGGCAATCAAATGACTCATCTTGTATTTTAATGTTATAAAAGCAGATTGTAGATTAATGGATTAGATAATAAGTACTGTGTATAACACTACTTTGAAAAGAATCCAAACTAGGTTTAGGATAAGTCTTAATTGACAAATAATTCTTCGTGAGAAGGTTGCCACACCCTGAATCCCAGCTTTAATATAGTACCTACATTTATATAGAATTCTTTTTTTTTTTTTTTTTTTATTAAGACAAATTTCACCGGCATCACTACTTGAAACGTATAAATCTTGATCAAACTTTCCAAGTAGCATCTGTCTATGAATATCAAAATACAACATCTGAATTGCCCAAAACTCAAATGCTGTATTATGAGTCTCACTTGACTAAAGCGTAAATAATTATTTTAAATGTGAAAATACTAATATTTTAAATGTCAAAATACACAAATTTGAATTGACAATTACTCATACATAGAACCACAGCAAAAAAATCAACTTTAATATTGAGGAAACCTTAAAATGCGTAATTATAAAAAAATGAAGCGCTTAAACTTTAATCGAACAATTACTTTACTTACCGTATGGGTATAAGCAATTAATTTGTAACTTAACAGTTTTCTAGGAGAGGATAAATTATCCAAAAGTACTTCCACCAATTATATTTAGTAAAACAGTATATTTTTATTCACAGCTCTGTATGTCGTCTATCAAATAAATACAATCTATATTAAGTACTTAAATATAGTCCTATATTTAAGCACAGTGCAATATGCACAGCAGAACCAGAAATGCACTTCCAGAAAATTCGAAGAATAATCCTATAATTTTCTAGTTATTTTAAGCAGCCTGTAAACGAACAGTGAATGGCTTTACACGAATGGTGAATTGCTTTACCATGCTTTTTTTTTTTACAAGAAATATTACTTTATCCACATTAAAGTATATCCCTGTTTCTTTTTGTATAGTGTAACATTTGGACGTTAATCTGTACCTACCAAAAAATTCGCCTATAGACGTAATGTGCTTAAAATTTCTTGGATGCCCCTGTATAAGTATATTTTGCTTGAGCATAACATAAAGAAAAGTATTGTACCCCTATATGATACAAACCTAAAATACCGAGTTTGTATATATTGCTACTAATTTTTCGGTAGATATGCTGACAATAGAAAACACAGATACACACACACAGAGAGAGACAACCGCTAAAAGCATGGATTTTGTATATAGGGACCCTTAAAACGTGTTAATATAACAATAAAAAAATATATTTCAAAAATTTGAACCATAAATAATTCTTCTTTTACAAAACAGTGTTAAGAAAAGGTATATATATATATATATATATATATATATATATATAATTAAGTATACAATTAAATTTATTAAGTGAACTCTAACCTTACTTTAACCATAAGGATTATAAATAAAATGATTCACGGAAAACAGTATTTTATTTGATGTAAATAATTCCAGATGCCGTTTTCTATTTAGTTTATGTTATTTGAAAATTTGGAAAAGAAATTTATCTAGCTGGGACAAATTCCTGTTATTAAATCTTTTCTTTATAGCACATGTTAAATCTGAAACTATTTTTTCTGTCAGTATTTATGCTATGCCTTACGAATTCGTCCCAAATCGAGTATCCCAGAAATTTAAAACCTAGACTATTTAAAAAAAAATTGTTTTTTATCGAATAGTCTAGAAAAATATTTCACGCACAAATCATTTTAAAGTCCACAGGTATGTGATGTACCGAATTCTGTTCAAATGTATAGAGTTTTCCAACGACATTACTTATGTACTTCAATGCTACAGGCACATTTGCAATATATCGCTGGTGATTGACTTTTCCTTATTAAAAATAACTAACCTTTAGAAAGGGGATGCGACAGCAGTTATTACGATTCACAATGGGATTTTGAGCCTCTCTGAAAGGCTAATGGAGGTCCCACTTTACAATATAGACCTCACCAAACCATCACTTTTCTCTTCTGTGTCTTAGTATTTCACCGTTTTTATCCGACTTAAGAAGATTTACTTTTCATCCTCTTAAAATGTTGCCTTCCTTAATCCACGAGTATTAAACTCTTTAAAAAACGAAAAAAAAATATTAATAATAAAATTAATATTTCTTTAGTCCGCTCTTTCCTGAAATTGTGTCGCAACAAATTAGCAAATATAATTCTTCTTTTAGGTGCCTCTGGCCGTATTTTCCATTTTTGCTTCCTTTTTAGTATTGTATTCGGTCAAAAAATTCAATATCGATTTTTCACCTGATTTACAGACTTTAAGGCCTCTTGAGTCCAAAAAAGTAGTTTTTGGCAATTGGTCAGTGTATGTGTATGTATGTCTGTGTGTATGTATGTGTGGAATTTCTAGCTATCATATCTCCAAAACTAATAAAGATAGAATTACGAAAGTTCAAAATTTATATAGGTCTGGTGTACAGATTAATTTTTAAAATTTTGGTGAATATTGAAAAAACGGAAATGGGTCATTGGAAACCGGAAATGTATTTCAAAAACGGCTCTAATAATTTTATTCACAGTTTCTATATGAAAACTCTCTTAGATGCCCTTTCGAATGATGTAGTTGGTTAGTTCAGGAAAATCTATAGGTGCCCTGTATAAATTCCTCAATTTTAGGTCTCGCAAGTGCGTTCCTTTAAAAACGGTGTTAGGATTTTTTTTCAAACTCGCCATATTAACTCCCTTTTAAATATCCTTTTGTATGTAATTATTGTTTTCCGGTCAATAATTGAGTATACAAAATTTTGGCAAAAGTTGGTATCTATAAAACGCCTGTAACAATTTTCTTGAAAATTATTCTATTAATACATTTTAGATACCATTTCTCATGTATTACGTGGCTATTACAGTGATATTAACGGTCATCCTGAATAGGTTGGTCAGTTTTAGATCTCGACGTTGGTGTTTAAAAAAATAACTCCTTTTTTTTTTTTTTACTAGCTATGTAAACTCTGTTTTATATGTCTTTATAAGTGTATCAAGTTCCTCTTACTGTAAAATTCCAAAACATACATACAGTATCTCCTAAAAATGCATATAATACGTGTAATAGTGGGACATGGAAGTCGTGTGGCTCTTTCACACCAGATATTTTTGTTGTAAGTTCGTAATTTAACGCCATTTTTAAATATTCGATAAACCAATAATTTAGATAGTTTAAAATTTCCAGCAAGTTTCTTTATTGGTATGTTCTTCTTACATTTAAAGACACGCTTCAGGTTTTGCTATATTATATTATATTATTATTATTATTATTATTATTATTATTATTATTTTGTGAATAATACGTGGGCAATTTGGCGGAGGAGGAATGTTTATATTATTTTTCTAATCACACAACTCGATGAAATTATGAAATATAAAACATTCAAATTTACTACCATTGAAGTAGGAAAGTAACACATTTTGTATATTTTTCCTTATTACGATATCCTGTCGTTGCAATATAGTTTTTATATTTATGTCTTTACAATCTTAAAAATGTTTTTTTTTTTTTTTGCGAATATGTAATGTATACAGGGTGTCACTGAATTCATGGGCCAAACTTTATGAGGAAATAGGGCACTTTATAAGGATTCATTATTGTATAGGATTCCATGTCTCCAAACGTCATTTTAACACTTTAAAAACTGGATGTTTTGCGTTACTTTGAACTACTAACTCCGCCTACTGCGTGAATTTATAAACTTACATGCGTCAATGAGAATGTTCGTATTATTGCACAATGTATGTATTATTGCAATCATTGTGATACAATACATCGATAAAAAACATTATTTATTTATTTATGTAAATATTATCAAGTAAAAACTCTTTTAAAAATGCAATATTAGAGAGACACGTCCATATCCACTTAAAATCACCCGATTCTTAAAGCACTAAAATTACGTGTATAAAACCCTTTAAGAACTGGATGTTTTGCGTTACTTTGCACTACAAACTCCGCCAACTGCGTAAATTTATAAACTTGCATGCATCAATCAGAATGTTCAGTTTATTGCACAATGTATGTATTATTGCAATCTTTCCGATGAAACACATCGGTAAACAACATAATTTATTTATTTATATAAATATTATCACGTAAACACTCTTTTAAATATGCAATATTGGAGATCCACGCCCATATCCACGCAAAATCACCCGATTCTTAAAGGACTAAAATGACGTTTGAGGACATGTGTTGCTATGCAATTCTGAATGCTTATAAAGTACCCTATTCCCCATTTAAGTTAGTCCCATTAGTTCAGGGTCACCC
Organism: Salticus scenicus; assembly: GCA_963930645.1. NCBI lineage: Eukaryota > Metazoa > Arthropoda > Arachnida > Araneae > Salticidae > Salticus > Salticus scenicus. Next base: position 222,784,419 of record OZ005656.1, on the reverse strand, counting down.
TGTACATATACTGTATATGTATGTATATAATCATACATGCATGGATATAGTAATATTCTAACTTATTATGGTATACCAGTATACGTTATATATTCATGAACTGCCAGCGAAAAGCATCTAAAATATATTAAACATATTTTTTTCTTCACTTTTCTACAAAATGGATTTTAACTTTATTTTTGAAAGGAAATTTCTTCGAAAAAAAAAATTACTGCTTTATGACATTTTTAAAATGCACCCCTTTAATTTTATTTTACGTATTCCCCAAACTTGAAACAAATAATTTTAAATCACCGTTATATGAAAACCATTTATATTCTTTATAAATCCTGAAGAAATATTCTCTCATTTCAGGTTGTACAAACTGACCTATTGTTTTCTAAAATTTCCTGTTCACTATCGATCAATGGCATATGAGTTTCATCGATTTTCAATTTTTAACACCATCCAAAATATTTCAAACTTTAACAACGTAAAAGTAAGAATAAATTAAAAGGTCAGCATAAAAATGCACTTCCGTAATATATATTAATATTTTTATTTCAATGTGTTCAATATGACAGTTTCTAGCATTTAATTTTATCGCCTGAATTCACTGTAGCTTAGAATATATATATATATATATATATATATAATATATATATATATATAAGTGTCAACTTTTTATTATTATTGTTATTATTATTATTTTTACGTTCTTAAAATGAATGAGAATCATTTATATTTATAAATTTATTTAAAATGATATTATATTTATTTGAAACTCGAAAAACAAATAAAACACACACCCATATATATAGGAAGAAAGAACACGTGACCTTCATCATTCAGAAAAACGTTAATACTAAAAGTCTTAGCGTATTGTGTTCGTATATATATATATATATATATATATATATATAATATATATATATATATATATATATATATATATCATTTCTTGAAATAAGTTTTATTTTTACTTTAGTTTTATGAAAAAACTATTTAATTGATAAATCAGTAAGTGTCTGCAATACATAACATACACACCGACATACACAAACGCAAACCACACACTGAAAACCTGTTTTTCGGATTCAGGGAACCTCAAAACGTGTAAATATAACAAAAATTTGATTTCGAATATTTGTCACAAAATCAATACTTTCTCTACAATGTTTGCTGGTAAGAGAATGGAAAAACCTGTGTTAGAATTAACACAAATTCGGTTATCCTGTCAGTTGTGTTACAACAGTTTAATAATAAAATATTTTAAATCAATTCTAGCTAACGAGAATGTATTCAATGTACAATTATTCAGATCAAAGAATGTTAATTTTTTCATATAATATATCGAAATATAATAATTATTTAATTAATGTTAAATTATATTTTATTAAGTATTAATGAAGATGTCTCGTTTTAAAATTTGGAGCACATCAGAAAGTAATGTGTTCTTATAAACCACACTTTTTATTTAATAAAGTTTTTTCGTTTGATTTAAGGCTTATATAGTTATCTATGTTTCAATTTAACTTATCTTTGTGACCCGATCTGAAATAAAAATCTTATTATTTCGATTAAATTGTAAATTTTATTTAATGTAAAGTTAATCAGTTTGTTCTTATTCAGTATACATATTACATAATCTCCCTAATAAATAAAATAAACTACATGTCACGAACAAAATAAAATCCATGTGATAACATGTAAGTTAAAATTTCATATCAAAAACTCTTATTATAATTTAAGTAATTGGATTAATAACTAAAGCTATTCCACTTCAGTAATATTTATATATATTAAGTTAACTAAATTAGGAAATCGGTAACATGTAGAACCCTAATTAGAAGATTTAATGACAGCATTAATACAATTTATGGTCTTTATAGATATATGGGGATGTAGGGCATTATATATATATATATATATATATATATATATATATATATATATATATATATATAATAGATATCGTAATTAGATTTAATCATAAAATTCAGCTATTAATAGAACTAAGACAATAACAGCACACTAAAATATAGAACTGAATTTAACATAGAGGAAAAAATTACACAAAAAGTCGCAATGTAGATTAAGAACCAATGAGTTAGGATAGTAACTTAAAATACTTACGCCGACCTGAATGATAATAAAAATGACCATTAAGCTTATGAGAGTAAAAACGAATAATAAATAATAAATCACAGAAATAATTGGATGTAAATGCTTAAACATAGAAACATACCTATCAAGGGGTGCATGCTTCATAAAGCTTAAAGAGCTGCAACGATTTCGTAAAACGATATTGCTAATCATAGCAATTAATATCGTTTCACAAACCGATCGATGCAGCAAAACCATAAAGAATTAGAAATAATTGAAATATTAAATTAAAACAAAGATTAAAAAAAAGATTAAATATAATCTTAATGGAAACCAATGTGAACACATGAATGAAGCAAAGTAACCACATGTGCAACAATTAACTCTAACAGGAGAAAAGGATGGTGCCAAAACTTAAATTGAAGTAAAATAAAAGCTCGACAGATATCGATTAATCGAAGATACTTCAGAGCATTTTCATTTTAAAGATAAATTACACAGAGTTAATATTAAATGATAATGTTAAAATAGATTTTATATTTAATTAATTTTAAAACTAGTAGAGTTGAATTAAATCGTACCATATACATTAATAATATATCATTTAAGTTAAAGACTGAAGATTAAAAGCATAAGACATTACAGTGCAAGCGCCATCTATCGGTAAGCTATAAAAACATTAAGTCAGTATAATTATTTCAGGAGAAGAATCCAATGCAATAAGGGAAATTAAGATATATTGACTGAAAGATTAAGGTAATTAGAAGTATTGACTGCAAGATTAAGATAATTTTTAGCACAATTAAGTAATTAGAAGAATTGAACTTTTGTGATTAACCCAAAACTAAATAATCTTGAAATCATAGTATTAAATGTTAAGTTTTAATCAGACTCAATTACAAGCAATAATGCCAAAGAGTACACATATAAGGATAAGCATTATAGGGCAGTCATTAATAATTAAAATTATAATTTAAAATATATATATATATATATATTTTAATAATATAAGATCTTATTTTTGTTATGCATATAGATTGATTGTTCAAACTTAACAAGGGAAGCCTCAAGTAGCCAGATGTACAAAATTAAATTTAAGGATAAAAGATTTCAAAATACATAGTATCAACCAGAAATATAAGCATGTAACTATGAGTAATCCCCCCACACTTTTTTTTTAAATTTTATTCAGCATCAAACCCTCCCAACCAACCAGCCAAACAACACCACCCTACCTCCTTAATCAAACATCTGCCCACCCATCCACCAGTTTTTTTTTTTTTTTTTTTTATTAAACCTTAGCAGTTTTTTCTTCTTTTTTTTGTGTGTGTTAGACAAAGACCCTTTATGATAAACAAGTGAATAAATATTTTTTTTAGGATAACCCATTTTTGTAGCAACATTAATTATGTGAGAGATATTTTCGTTTTTAAACCTAACAGAACAAACATTATGTATACGAAAGAGGTGATTGAGTAGGATATTTCTGTAAACAGAGATATGAAGACAAGAAATAAAGTGAGTAAATAAATTTACTTTGAAACTGAAATCTTGTCTTTTGTCATACAGATCAGTATAAATTTGACTACCATCAAGTTTGATTTTTAAATCCAAGAAATTTATACAGTTATTGTTGAGAAGATTATTAGTTAAGGTAAGGTGAGAAGGATATTCAAATTTAAATAAATTAGGGGAAATATTATTGACATAAAAAATTATAATGTCATCAATTTATCGGTAAAAATAGACATTTTTAATACATAATCCCTGTTCATAATGGTAAAGGTATAAGTCAGCTAACATACTCGAGCTGGTCCTCCTTGTGGAATACCGACCTTTTGAATATAGAGCTTATTACAGTGTAGAATGTAATTGTTATGAATAATAAAATTTAAAAGTGTCTTAAATGATGCTGCCGAAAAGCATTTTGGTAAAGAGATTTGACTTTTAAATTTTTCAAAAACGTTAAAGATGATATGATGAAGATCCGTTAAATTAATATTATATATATATATATATATATATATATATATATATATATATATTCATTTTTAGTATTGGAATATCAGGGGGCTTAAAAACTCTGCTCGGAATAAAATTTGCCCCCAATATCTTTCTTTCCGGCAATTTTTCCCTATCACCCACCGTTTTCTGTAACCCCCCTCCCCATTATTACCACTTTTCAGTACTTTTATGGCTATAAATTTGATTTATAGTGGAAAATTTTACAACATGAACACATGCAGCAAGGGGAAGGTTTAGAGTGGGCGGGGGGATTTGCCACTGAAATTATAAGTTACATTTATTATGTTTTATTAATCAATATTATTATCTATTATTATACATTATATATATATATATATATATATATATATATATATATATATATATATATATATATATATATATATATATTAAGATTTACAGTAATTAATTTTCCCGTATCCACAAAATTACCGTAGAGTCATAAAAATTGGGGTAGAAGGTGACGTCTCGAGAAAACGGTGGGTGATGGGGCAAAATGGGGGTCATATTCGGATTAAGGGAGGTTATTTTACATAAGAATCAACAAAAATGGTATCAGGGATTTTTTTTTTCCGCGTAGTGTAATATAATGTTCGAGTGCATTGATCTTTATTTTCAAAATTTTAATTTACTAAAATTTAATCTAGGTTTAGATTTAATAGAGCAAATAAGAGAGATCTATAATTCTATAACATGAACATGTGCAGCAAGGGAAAGGTTTGGTGTGGGGGGATTTGCCACAAAAATTATAATTTACATTTATTATGTCTTTTTAATCAATTAGTAATATAACTTATTATAATTATATATATATATATATATAAAGAGTTTCAGTAATTATTTTTCCATTATCCAAATCAAACTCATGGCCATAAAATTACCGGAGAGTGATAAAAATTTGGGGAGGAGATGATGTATCGAGAAAACGGTGGGTGATGATGCAAAATGGGGGTAATATTCGGATTCAGGTGGTCATTTTACATAAAAATCAGCCGAAATGGTACAGTTTTTTTTTTTTTTTTTTTTGGCCACGTTGTGTAATATAACTACTAAAATTTAATTTAGGTTTAGGTTTAATATAGCAAATTAGAGAGATCCATACATGTGGACCTCAGGATTGAAAAAGGTTGTAAAAAGTTTTCCATAGAATTAACATGTTATACAATTGTATCCGGTATGATATCGTTGTGAATTATGTACATTGTTGTGCACATTATTAATTTAATATATGCATGATTTTTAAAACAGGGAAAAACATAAAGTAGTGTAAGACTTTAATATTATGTAATTTTTGTTTAAGCGTTCCACTACGTAATTTACTCGTTAGCTCTGCATAAAAGTAGCACTAAAATATAATTTAAAATAGCATTAAATTATATTTATAAAAAAAAAAAAAAGTTTGAAAATAGGATTTTTTAATTTTTCAAATCGCTTACATTTTTTTACGAATTTGCTAGAAAATTAAAATTTGCTATACATTTCTCGTAAGCGATATTGCCGATCACCTGCTTTTGCTTTTTTATATGCTTGAAACGTCGATGCATGTCTTCTTCAGTATATTTAATATGCTATTTAGTGTATTTATTTTGTTTTCTGATTGCTTCATAAGTTAATGGTCATATGTATGAGGAACAAGTAATACCTTTTCAAATACATTTCGTTTTAAGTTTTTTTTTTTTTTTTTTTTTTTTTTTTTTTTTTTTTTTTGTGTGTGTGCTTGTATATATAAAAAATAATAACAAAAATACAACAATTAAAGTTATTAAAGTTATTAAATTTTGGTGCATCCTTTACATTAATGTATCATTCCTTTTTAGTACCTTCAAAAAATTTCATTTATTTATTTATTTATTTATATTTCAAATGTGTTATTTCGAACTTATCTTGAGTTATTACTTATGCTGAGTTATTTTGAGTTTATTTTCATTTACTGCGAAGAACATGATATATAAATTAATGAAATATCTAGTGCAGGTAAAAAACTGTAAAAAATAATAATCATCTTTAAAAATGATTTCTAATATATATGTATATATATATATATGTGTGTATATATATATATATATATATATATATATATATATATATATATATATACACATATATATATTGTCCTACAATATTCAGAATTATATTCTTATTTTATAAATATCACTTGAAATTGACATTGGATATTGAGAATATAGTCAAACATTAATTAGAATTTCAATATGCATAAATATCTCAGACTAATATTTGCGATGGATTTCAATGCATATTCAAATTAGTTGTTTGATACTAGCATCAAAAGGCAACTGAACCAAAACGAGAAGTATTTGCACTTTAAGCATATTTAGAAATTATTCTACACAATACAATTATGAATGGCTAGCTGCTGAAATATATATAAACATCTAAAAATTATTCTTCAGGGTAAATACTATTTAACATATAGATTAGTTTTAAACCGATATTTGATCTCCAGAAATAATTTTAATTTTTTAAATGTTTGAGTATATGTCTCATATATTATTTATAAAAATTCATTAAATAAGTCTATTTTAAAATTAATGTATGCTGTCTGCATACAATTTTGTTATCTGTATCAAATTGATAAAAAGAAACAGTTTCATATGTGGATATAATAAAAGAAAAGAAAAAAAATAGATTAATATCAAAAATTAAAACGCACGTATGGAAAACAAATAACTATTTTCCTATGGTATGTAAAATGTGTAAAATGTATTTATATTAATAGTTATTTAGAAATAGAAAATATTGATAGAACTATATAATTATAGCAAATTGTTAATGTGATATATATTTGTTTTAATACGTAATTGGAACTTTTTTTTATTATAATAAAAACGACAATTTCTGCAAAGAAAGAGATTTTGTTCAAATTATTGGAACAACTTCAGTATAACCCCACGAAGAAATTTGGCAATTTTTTTGTTGGCGATTATGGCTAAATCATAAATCTAAAAATCATAAATCGTAAATGATAAATAATAAAATCATAATCTAAATCATAAAACATAAAACATAAAATCATAAATCCAAAATAAACAACATATAGGCTGCCATATTATATCGTAAACAGTCCAGCAAGACATCGTTATCGTTCAAAACGGCGCCAAAGAAAAATCGCCAAATTCAGCTGTGGGGTTATACTGAAGTTATACCAAATTATTTTTTCCTTAACTCTGACAATATAACACACATACAACCAATAAATTCATTTGATTATATGTGAAATAAATATAGGTTACGAATATACATATATGCATAATGTTGTATTTTTTATATACATAAACAAAATATGAGCAAAATATTTCATGGTCTTCATAACGTACTGAAGTATTTGCACTGTCAGTTTTACTGAAATCTTTTCAACATATGTATAATTATTGTAGCAATGAATAGAGATGGAATAATTTTCAAATACATTCGTTAGAATGCATTATTTGGAATATCTTTAAATGCGAGAGTCGTGTATTTTTAATTTACCATTTAATTTAAGTAACCTTTTCTTTTACGCTGAAAGTAACCTTTTCTTTTACCTTTTCTTTTACGGCTAAATTTAGAGAGAGTGCATTTTTTCCATAGTTAATAATATGAAGATAAGTGTTTTCTAAAACAAAAATTGTTAATGTTTACGTATCCCTGCATTTAACCAAATTATGACCTTAATAACCTCTTTAATATTACGATGGCAAAATAATAAGATTCTTATGTAATGAAATTTTAATTTGTACATATAATGACAGCAACCTTTAAACACGACCTTCAGACTGCTACTCACAAGGAAACATTCAAAAGGTGCCATCTTCAAAACAAAATAATATATATATATATATATATATATATATGTATATATATGTGTGTGTGTGTGTGTGTGTGTGTGTGTGTGTGTGTGTGTGTGTGTGTGTGTGTGTGTGTGTGTGTGTGTGTGTGTGTGATTCTGCTCTTCCTAAAACACCAGAAAGTGAAAAACATATAGGCTTAAATGAATTTCAGCGACCACAAAAAAAATATCAAAATTAAGCATATTTGGCGATTTCACATTGTTAAGTGATTGATTTTGAGTACTTGACGGAGAAACCGAACAAGGTTTTGTTCGTACACGGCAATCTCAGTGCTAGCAAACTGGACGCCTAACAGCGCTAAATCGCCAAATATGATTAATTTTGATAATTTTTTGTGGTCGCTGTAATTCATTTCAGCCAATATTTTTTTTTTCACTTCCATGTGTTTTATGAAGAGTAGAATAACATATTTATTTAAAGACGACACCTTCTGAATGTTTCCTTGTCAGTTAAATTAGGCTATGAAACATTATTACATTTTAAACGATTTGGGTCCATAAGCCATAATAAGAAATAATTTTCTTTTTGTCTCTGTAAAAGATAATTCCTACACTCATCACAGTAATGCAGATTATGTGAAGGTAACTTATATCATACTTATCAATTTCTGTCTTGTGCAGTCAGTGGGTATTACACCCAAAACAAACAAACAAACCAAATTGTAGCTCAATTGAAAAAGCCGTTTAAACATCATCATACTTTAAATGATTTGAGTTCATAAGCCATAATCAGAGAGAATTTTTCTTGTTACCCTGTAAATTAACAAAAATTTCTGCACTCATCAATATCTATGCAGTTTGTGCAACCTATAATAGACGCACCATCTGGCTGCATCAAATAAGAAATTTAAACGTCTTCGCACTTAAATGGATTCAGCCCATAATCCATAATCATAAAGAAATTTCTTAGTGTCTTTATAAAATACCTCTAAGCTCTACACTCATAAAAATGACTTTGTTCTGTTGTATTCAGGACTGTAAATTCGTTGACCGCCTAGGCGAGTGCACTCGGATATTTAATATATATTCAATTAATAAAGACGAACGAAAATAAACGAAAATAAATAAGCTTAAAATTATGTAATAAATTGCTCAAAAATACAAAACATACAAATAAATTAGAATATAAGACTTAAACTTTTTTCATTTGTGAAATATAATTCGAAGAAAACCAAAATATTTTACCGTTCTTTACTTCTTTCTTTAAGAAACATAAACCAAGAATCATTTGTTATACTTCATTCTTTTTTTTTTTTTTCCTTTTCCTTAAAAAAGGCTTAATAATAAGTTATTGACTTGTCTGTTTTTATTCTGTTTCATATATACATCTTTGTTAATCTTTAATCGTATCAAAAATACATTTCCTTTGTAATATATAACTCTGTTATAATAAATTATGTATGCGTAATTTCATCCTTTATCTTTGAAAAGAATTATCTGTAAAAATAAGATAAAATAAATTTGTAAAATGAAAAATATTTGAAATGTGATTCAAAAGAAAATAAATAAGTAAAAGCATTGTTGCAAGGAATTAATTTAGAATTTTGTTATTATATTTATATATATTCTCTGCAATTAAAAAGTAAAATTTCATTTTTAATGGTTAAAACTGTCTACAACGTAAAGATTGTAATTGAATTAATATTAATCATAAAATAATTTAAAATTAAAATATTATATTATCAATTATTTTAACTATTTTATTATATTTTATTATGTTATAACTATTTTAATATTTTTTAACATTAAGCATATAATCAAAAATCTTGTTTTTTTTTGTATTCTCATGTCTCTTTGGTAGCTGCATCATCATTATTATTATTATTATTTTTATTATTATTTGTGTATTACTATAATCATTATTATTGTTACGATTATTATTATTATGGTTATTATTATTATTTTATTTATTTATTTATTTAATAATTCGCCCACAATTATGTATTTAACAAAAATAATTTTCATTACATGTTTACGTAATGGAAAATTTAATAGTTAATTATTTACATAGATATTTATAAAGAAATTTTTAATGCATGATACGTCCTAAGTAAATTTTAATGTCTACCCAATATTGCGTTATATAGGACGTATGTTGAACAACACAAGGTTACGTTATTTTTATTTTTATTATTTTTTATTATTTTTTATTTACAGGTCTAAACATACTAAACAATAACATTCTCATAACTTAAGCATGCAAAGTAATTTTCAAATAAAATATATAATTCTGAAATAAATAAATAAATAAATAAAATCATTTAATTTTGTTCACAATTTCTTATATTTTGCAATGCTATATATATATATATATATATATATATATATATATTTCATATGTAATATTTTATTGTTACCTGGTCAATTAATGCTATTCCGTCCTGCTTTTTTATCATTTAATTCTGAATTTTTATCTATAGACTAACCAAAATATGTAGAATGTAAAAATAAACACGTGATTAACCCTTTTCTGGTCATAACGCTCTAAATCGCTTTAAACAGTGTTGTCGAATTTTATGAATTTTTTATTCAACCACTACCAATAATTTTAAGGAGTGATTTTTCATATATAATGGGCGACAGCATTGATCTATTGTATTTTGATTAGCCTTTCATTGACTCCTCGAAATTTGCCCGGCCATTATTATGGATGTACAGTTCAAAGAAGAACCTAAGATCGATTTTAGATGAGGAGTATTTCATCTAAAAAAAAATACCGAACCAATGACAAATCACGGGAAAAGTAGATAGAAATCGTGTCTTTCCATCATATTTTCAGTGGATCAGTTTGTAAAACTAATCATGTTCTGAACATCGGATTTACCTATTCCAAATGAGACAGTTTCGATGAACTCCCGATGAAATTCATCACTCTTTATGTGATTCCGAGTATCGGCCGTTCACAAGTTCATTAGTCGTGGATAAGAGGCCATTCAAAGGCAGATTGCATTTTATTGCTATTGGTATAGCCTTCGAAGTGATCGTTAGGCCATCGTTAATGTTAAAATTTAGTGGTGGATATGAAATAATAAAAATACTTAAATTTGACAGCTCTTTCCAAAAAGGGAAATTAAATAGGAACGGCAAAGTGTTAAATTGCCATGATAATTCAAAAGAGTTTAAATTACTTTGAGGCCATTGAAATAAATAATATCAGGTAAGAATAAAAAACAGCAGTTTAAAAATTATATGAAATATTATAATTAAGTACCTCAATTGCAGATAAAAAGAAAATGAAAATAGAAAATATATATACATATAAATATAGTGAGGAATCAAAAAATATAAATGGAGAGAAACATATAAATGGTAGCTATATAAATGCGTTTTTTATATTTATTTAAATTTTAAATTTCAGTACATACCTCTGACAATCGTGAATGTTTCATGAAATAGTTGTTAAACATTTTTGAAATTAATTAAATATTTTGAAACTGCGTAAAACTGTTAAAATGTTTGAAAAATCTTATAAAAATTTTGAAATTAACAAATAAATATAAATCATTTTCGTTTGCTAAATCTAAAATGAATTTAAAATTAAGTTTAAACATAATTGCAATTGTAACTAAAATCAATAAAATAAACTTTATATGTTATCACGTTTTTGGATATCGTATCCACAATTGTTTATTACTTAAAAAAAAATTACAAAAAAAAAAAAAAATGAAAGAAAAAAAATGGAATTTTTAAATTGTTTTTGATACATTTTGTTTTCTGTAATTTCCATTATCGAGTAGCGTTTTTTTTTTTTTTTTTTTTTTTTTTTTTTTAATAAATGTAAATAAAATGGTTATGAAATAAAATAAATAAAATAGTAATATTTTAATAAAAGAAGAAAGAAATTGGCATAAACTTGGCATATATAAATATAAAATTTCTGAAATACCAATGCATTTAGAATTTTCATAAAGAACATTTTTTTTCCCGTTTCATATTTGCTCTACGCGAAAATTTTCTGCTTTCCAAGAAAAGTTTATAATAACAAACTATATATATTCAGTTTTTTTTTTTTTTTTTTTTTTTTTTTTTTTTTTTTTTTTATGAAAAAAAAAAAAAAATCTTAAACTTATGTATTCAGTTTCTTTACGAAAATATATTATATTACATACAGAAAAGGGAAACAGAATATTGGTAATTATATTATTTTAAATATTTTGACAATATTAAAAAGCATTATTGTATAAGGCATATATATTTTTTTTAATACTTAAGGGTAAAAATGAGGCTCAGAAATTTTAACTTTGCCTCTTTTAATAAAACTTTACCTTCATCTAAAGTAGTTTTAAATTGTAAAATTGCACGTAATTCCTAAATTGTTTAACAAAATAATCATTAAATGTATATATTGTCTTTTTTTTTTCATTTACATAATAATTTTATTTAATTTATGAGACTTATTTAACTTATGAGACTTATGCACAAAAAAAAAATAATAATAATAAACCGATTGTAAACTGTTACATATGATTGTTATAATTCAACAAAAATATATGAAATAAATGTGTACAGGTTAACGCATAGAAAACTGTGGGATCGCATGATGATATTGCTTCTAAACATAATGATCTAGATTTTATGTGTAGTGAAATATAAAATACAATATTAAAATATTGGAGTCTAACTTTGTTGTTTGAATATATTGTATATCTAAGTTTTGCGCACAATTACATAAAGACGTCTAATGATACATCACTAATTTAAACTTAGTGAGCTGTTTTGAATTGCAAATCCTCAGTTGAGAATTACTCAAATATTTTAATGCAAGCGATATACAAAGATGTTATAAAATATTTTAGCCATATGTCCTGACACATATGTTGCTTGCTTAACTTGACAATAGCGCAAAAATTAATATTATTATTATTATTTTTTTTTATATATAACTGTAACACTCCACAAAAGAAAAAAAAGAAATGAAAAGTAAAAAAGCTTTTTGTAATAAAAAATGTATATTCTGATCAATATATTATGGTCTTTTATAATGTTTATTAAAAATAGAAATCTAGAACCATTAAGGATATTTATTCAATTTTAAACAATTAAAACTGAATAAGTACTAATTTAAAATACACTTTGATGTCAAAGGATATCATGAGCAGTATTTTCAAATTAATTATTAAATAATTACCTCCACATAAATATTTTCCAAAATTTAGCATAAAACCGGACAAATGATTTTTGTTGAAAATTCAAAAATGACGTGTATATCAATATTGATTTTTCATTTTATCATTAATAGAGCATTGTAATAATTGGTTCCCCTTTATATAAGCATTCTAAATAAATCGATTTGCTTAAAAAATTATTATTAAGTTTTTTTTTTTTTTTTTTTTTTTTTTAAATCACGATTCCCAAATAGTTCTGCTTGAGTAAAACATATTTTACAAATATTTTTTAGTTTTCATCTAAAAGTGTGAAATTAATGGTAATACATTTTTCATTTTGAAATGCCTAAAGATTTTTTAAAATTCTGTACATTTATTTCTTCTTTCAAGCTAACATTTACAAATATACTATAATATTTTATACTATTTTGCAACTAATGTTTTTCGTTAAACTGTATTTTAACTATCAGAACCAGTTTAAATTGCAATTTAAAATATTATTGCGGTCTTTTGAGAAACGATACTTACAATAGTACGAGAATTTAGAAACATTAATCATTTTTACAATAGAAATAGAGGTATTTTTAATTTTATTTAAGTTTTCTTTTCTGTAAATGTATTTCTACCGAAACATTTAAACTAGAAAACGAAAAATATTTTCATTTAGAAAATGTAGCATCTTTCAGAAAGAGAAACATGTTAGAACAAGTGTATAATTACATAATTTGTTAAACTACACTTTATAAATACGTAAATTAAAAAAAATATATATATATACATATACATATATATATATATATATATATATATATATATATATATATATATATATATATATATATATATATATATATATATATATATATATAATTAAAAACTTATTTACAATTAAAATGCATTGTTTTCAAAGCTTTTCACTTTGACTATCAAAACACACCAGGAGTTTTTTTTTTCTTACAATCGTGCTCTTGTTGTGCAGTTCCATATTTATCACAATAATTTTACAGTTATAAATGAAGTTAATCATTGTGTATTAGGAAACAAGTTTCAAAATGGCATTCACAAAAAAATCAGTTCTAGACGTATCAACGGAACAGACTGGTTGTAACATTTCTAGGTCACAAGGTTGCTATGTACAGGGCTTGGGGTGATTACTCAGAAAAAGAGTCCGGAGGAACTTATAGATGGAAACTGCAGAGATCCGCAAGGCGGTAACATTTGTGGAAGAAATTGTAGAGTAGAATCCGCAGAGCTGGTAGACAAAATTACATGGGTCTTGTAGAAAACTTGTAGAGAGGTTCTAATGTGAGGAAGGAGTTTTGGATATAAACGGATAAAAAATAGTATTTTTTTACCACTATATACTTTCTCTTATCTCTCTCTCTCTCTCTCTCTCTCTCTCTCTGTATATATATATATATATATATATATATATATATATATACAGGGTGCGTAAGATATTTGAGGACACTCATATATGTGGTTGTAATTTCTGGAGGTTAAATATTTTTCTTATTTTTCATTTCAGATCATCAATGGAAGATTATAAAGTAACGCAAGAAATGAAGATATATGCAGTTATCGTTGCTACATGCGCGAAACACACCGATTTAGAAATCTGGAACTTTCTCAACTGCGCCCGATCATTCGTACATAAGGTCCGATGCGAATTTGAAGCATCATATGGCTATGTTGGAAGCGTTGCAAAACGCAAAAAACATGAGGAACGTTCGGACATTATTACACCACCATAATTTGTGCAACAAGTACAGGAGGTTACTGATTTAAACCCTTTAACGTCCATGAGAGCCATTAAGAGGAAACTTAATGTATCAGAAGCCCGAATCCGTCTAGTTGTGCACGAGGACCTCCGTTATAAATCTTACGTTATGCGCAGAGGACAGTTTATGTCGGCACAAACTCGGGATCTGCGACTCATTCGATCAAAACTTCTCCTGAACAAACACAAGCACCACGAAGTCCCAAACATATTGTGGTTTTTTTCTGACGAAAAAATTTTCGATCAAGATCAAAAAATAAATCGAAGAAATGACAGGTGGGTGTACACGAAATTTCCCGCAACTTTCATGGTTTTCGGGGTTGTGAGCAATGAAGGACACGTTATGCGACCCCACTTCTTTTAGGAAGGGCATCTGATTAATGTTGCCACGTATATCAAGGTTTTAGAAGAAGTTGTGAAACAGTGGATTGATAGTGTACGTGGAGATAGACCTTACATTTTCCAACATGACTCTGCTCCAGCACACAAAGCCATGACAACTCAAGATTGGATGGCTGTCAATTTCCACGACCATATCACCCCAAATTTGTGGCCAACTAGCTCCCCAGACCTTAATCCCCTAGATTGCTATGTATGGGGCGTAGTTGAGCAAGAGACCAATAAACATCCCCATAACACTATTTCATCTTTGAAAGATGCCATATCGTCTACAATGATGAATATGAGCAAACACCATTTGATTCGGCCATTCAATTTTTTCCGACACCTTATTGAGTCAGTTATTGACGCTAATGGGGATTTTATTGAATAATTGTATAGTCATAGAGTCAATTAACATTGTGTAAAAATTTTATGTAAATATAATAAATTTTAAAGAAATATGAATAAATTTGTTTCATTGTTAATCTGTCCTCAAATGCCTTACGCACCCTGTATATATATATATATATATATATATACATAGGGGAGACCCGTGTACATAGGGCCGCTTTTTTTCAATGCCCAAAAGCAGAGCCCTTGACCTGTTTAAAATTATCTAACTGATATGTACATATCTTTAGGACTAATTACTTCGAATTGGGATTAATATAAATACCTAAAATAATGAATTCCGACAAATAGAGGGCTTTTAAAAAAACCTCACTCGTATCCCTAGGTACAACACCCTCATTGTACCTGGGGCCATACCTCATTGTACCTCGGGCCATTCTCTCAAATTTAGATTTCATTTTGAAATGAATAGAAAATAAGCATATAAACATGTATTTTATAAAATAAATAATATCAAGTAATATATTTATTTATCATATAATAATCATCATGTTGTTGCCTTAATTTAAAACACGAAAATTTTCCGTTTTCTTTCTTTCTTTTTTTTTTTTTTTTTTTTCTTTAGGATATTCTAACAGAATGTTTTTTTTTTCTTCAATTTCTTTTTTTTTTCTGGAGTGTGTCTTGGATTTCTAGATCTCTTTGATTTTGGGTCACATCTTTTCTTTGATGAGGGAAGTTTTGCTTTAGGTAAAGATTTTGCTTAAGTTCATACGTGTTAAAACGTGACACACGAAAAGATGTTAGATGTTGAAAGTTTCGAAATTTCAACAGAACACGAAACAGAGACATCCATTTCTATCATTGTTGGTTCACTTTCTTCCTGAAAAATATTTTTCCTTTTTTTTTTTTTAAATAATGTATGGAGGGATTATGTCTTTCAGTCACATTTGAAATTAAATATTCATCCTCAGTTAATGTGTTTTGATTCATTGGCTATATGCCGGATACACGAAAGCCTAATAGAATGTTTACAGGAGTAACGGCCGAAGGATAGGACTTGCCAACACCTTCAGCAACGTCATATATAGTGATTGATTTACCAAGGTTTACCAGCATCCAATTACTATAGGCTGTGCGGTGTTTCTTAACATTTTCTCGCCCGCTGACGTAGATTCACGTCATTTGAAAATATGAAGCTCACCAGTGGGCATTTCTTTTGCAATTTGTATGTTTTTTGTTTCTAAAAAATATACACAATATTCATATTTTTACAATCAGTATACTATGGATGTAAATACTTAGATTAAAAAGAGAATGATTATAATGCATATCCATTTGTAATATAAATGTGAATCCGGAAAATTTTGTTTTGAAAAATTGTAACGCATGAGAAAAACGCCCACTGGCGGCCCTTTCTGTCAAAAAGACAAAAACATGCAGTCACGAAAGTGTTAAAAGGTCCAAACACACTGACCATAGGTACAAGGCAGCGATGTGGCCCTAGGTACAAGTTTTGGTAAATTCATTCAAAATGCCTTCCACTAAAAAATCCACATGCAGAGAGGACTAAGTAACTATCTTATTTAATACTCAATATAACAAGCAAAAATATACACTAGAAATGAAAGAAAAATATTTGACTTGCCTTTGTAAAACAGCAAAAGAGATGAGCTGGAAAATTTTACTTCAAACCATGTAAATTCCTTGTCAAAACTCTCTCCTCGAAATTTGCAAAGTTGTTGTAAAAGTAGCAATTGGTGGTGTTACTCGCTGAATTGACTATTAAAACTTAAAATTAAATATTTTTCAAATAAAGAGGAGTGGCCCTAGGTACATGATGGCCCAACGTACACGGGTCTCCCCTATATATATATAATAGACGACGGAATATTATTTTGGGGTCAAATTTTCGAAATCGAGTTCTTATATTTACCTATGTTAAGGACCACTAAATAAAAAAAAAATGAAAAATCATATTTATAAGGGTTTGTATATGTGTTTATTATCAACATATCTGAGGAACAATTAGCGGGAAATCGAAATTTTGTATTCTAAATTTGCCATCATACAAACATGCTACGATAAAATTTTCGTTAATATAAAGCAAATAGTTAATGTAGAGCTACATACAAATAAATTTAAACGTATCACGGCTTTGGACAGAATTGTAGTGAAGTACAGTTTCATGTCTACGGGCTGCATTGAATCGAATGAAACTGACATACGTTTTTATATGCATAAAAGAAATGTTTCGTGTAGAATATAGTATATAGTCCATCTTTAATCTAACGAAATCTAATTTTCCTTAAAAAGGCCAAAGTGGAAAATGATAATGTATCGCTAACATTTAAGCCTAATTTTACAGAAATATTTGCATTTTTTGAAATAACGTAAAGTTGACAATACATAAAATGTGTGGACTTAACGCATAAACTAATACATCTAAAATTGCTATAAGCATTATTTTTAATAAAACACAAGATATTTAAGATTCATTTTTTTTAAAGTTCGACACTTGTGATAGTTGATATCTTAAATTTTCCCGAAACTTTCAGGATTGGTTAGTAGTACTGTGATAAGAAAAAGTGAAATTCAACTTTTTCTGAATTTTATTTGTTTGACGTAGAGAGGGGATCAAAGTTTGAGGCCGTAAATAAAGGGTGCCATTTTAATATCATTTTACACCTAAAGACATGAGTGACCCATGTTAATTTTTTTAATGCGGATACTACTTGATACTAAGTACATTTTAGCATAAACGGTTTGGTGGTTCACTCATGGCTTTAAAGGCCAAGGTCATTCGAAAATGCAGTTTTCGTTGGTTTGTTCCATGTTTTCAGTCTGAATATCTGCTAAGGCCATGAGCGCACCATACGAATAATTATGGGGTTAATTACACATCTTAGTATAAAACATAAAAATATTTAAAATAGCATGGGCAACACTTGGCTTTAGTAGTTAAACGGTCTCAAAGTTGAAAATTTTCAAAAAAAGGTCCATGTTGATGACAAATTACTCTATAAGCCATGAGTCAATAACTATGAGACACAGTTTTAATTATACACTAGATGGTCTAGTTTTAGACCCAGGTTACAAACCTATGGTGCTTTCCAGATTTATGTAGATACAGTCTATTTTATATCGCCAATGTGTACCTCTTCTATGTAGTACAAAAGGCTTGAGACCCAATTTTGTAATACATTAATGCTTGTTTAAAACTTCCCAATTTACGTAACAGAGTCCAGCATCAAATAAATATAAAATAAATGTAAAATTGAAAAATCTGGAGTGTCTCCACTTGACTTTCCGAACATTGAGTAATTAACAGTTTTGTAGATAAAACCTATGAATGCTAGATTCACCAAAATGCTTATAGTTAGTGCAACAGTGATTTATAATACTGATATAAATTTTCCGCTCGACTGAATAAGGCGTTTAGATGCTATCGCACTTTTAAAAATTTGGTCCCATAGGCCATAATGATAAAAAAATTTTCTTTGTGTCCCTGTAAAAAAGCTATAATTGCTAAATTCCCCAAAATCTATACAGTTCGTGCAACTGTGACCTATAACATGTGTAGAAATGTTTTGCTCAGATTCATAAGGCGTTTAGACGCTATCACACTTTTAAATATTTGTCTCCGTAAACCATAATGATAAAGAAATTTTCTTTGTGTTCCTGTAAAAAAGCTATAAGTGATAGATTCTCCAAAATGTATACAGATTAAGTATCAGTAACCTGTAATATGTGTATAGTTTGTTTGCGCAATTAAATGAGACGTTTAGATGTTATCGCACTTTTAAGATTTTGGTCCCATAGGCCATAATGATAAAGAATTTTTCTTTGTGTCCCTGTAAAAAAACTATAAGGGCCAGATTCATAAAAATCAATAGGGTTCGTGCTACGATTACTTGCAACATGCGTACCATCTTACAGCTCATTCGAGCAAAGCGTTTAGACGCTAGCGTGTTCACTCACACACATACACACATACATACACACTTACATACACACTTACATACATCATCGCAAAAATAGTGAAAACGGACTCAGGGGATCTCGAAACGTATAGAAACATCAAAATCTCAAATTCGTATTTTTGACATGACTACAATATTTTCCTCACTGTTGTGTTCGGTAAGTAAAAATTACATCGGGGAGACCGGGGAGAGTGTAAGTACGGGGTGAGTTGAAACATGGAAATAAAAATTACAATTTTTAAGTTCTTATTTATTGCCAATAAAGGAAGTACAGACACACAAAACCTACTTTACAATGTTAAAAAAAAAATGTGTATGTAAACATCTATCGATTTTATGAGGATAAAACTGTTTTTGAGTACTGTTTTTTACTGTGGGTAAAAATTCAAATTTTTATATGATCTCGCATTTTATGTAGCATACATTAGTGAATGTTTATGATTGATTAAGAGTTTATAGTGCATAGTTGCAGCTTGCTAATCATATGATTTGAAACGCCAGACGAGCATAAGTACTAGTAGCTTAACATCTCGTGAAGTGAAAATTGTGGGCAAAGGCCAGCTGAAATAAATATAGGGGAAACTACTTGAAACATCTGTTTCAATTAGTCCCATGCGCAATTATTATTATTATTATTATTATTATTATTATTATTATTTTATACATTCTTGTTTCCACCACCCTATATATGTTTTTCATAATATAACAATTTGCAACTTTCGGATGTATCTTACGTTACATTTACAATATAATGACCATAAATAAATGGATCATATTTAAAATAAAGGTTATAATAGTATCATATTTAGTAAATAATTACAGTAGAATTTTGCACTTAAGGAACATTTATTTTTAAAAATAATTATAAGCGGGTTGATAAATTAGTTTTTAATAATAGGCGTTGCAGAATGCTTTTTAAAGTTGTTACAGTAATTTAATACAAAAAAGAGAGGGGAATTTCAAGTTCACAAATAAAGTAAAGAAATTCTCTATTATTCAATGGACGTGATAAGACTTGTAAAATATTGTCCAAACTGATATCTCGAAAGTCATCTTGTATGGGCCAGGCAAAACAAACATTTTTAGATTTGATTTGTCCCTTTAGAAATTTGATCTTTGTTAGCTTCACAGGCACTTTACCTGTACTATCAAACATCTGTAAGATTTGTCCCACATAGAACACCTATTTTAATTTTTCCCAGAGGATGAGACCACAGACCAACACTTAATTTCCAGTATCTACTTGTTCTGAAAATTCTGTTTAGCAACTTTCCTCTAATTCTAATGCACTTATCTCTTGGAAAATTTTAAAAAACCAAGGTGGAAAAAATTATTTTAAACCATAAATAAAGATACAGCCACTGCAGTGTAATCTATTTTATTATTATTATTATTATTTTTTTTATAGTGCTTTTGCATTTCTTTTGTGCACGGGGCTAATTGAAACAGGTGTTTCAAGCAGCCCCCCTTATATTTCTTTCAGCTAGCCCCTGCCCACAATTTTCAATTTATGAGATGTTATGCTTCCAGTACTTATGCTGGGCGTTTCAAATCATATGATTAGCAAGCTGCAACTATGCACTATAAACGCAAAATCAATCAGAAACATTCACTAATTTTTGTTACATAAAATGCGATATCATTTAAAAATTTGAAATTTTACTCAAAGTAAAGAAACAGTACTCTAAAATAGTTTTATCATCATAAAATTGACAAATGTTTACATACATTTTTTTCTACATTGTAAAGTACGCTATGAGTATCTGTACTTCCCTTTACTGCAGTAAATAGGAATTTAAAAATTATATTAAAAACAAAAACTATTTTATTTACGAGACAAAACTTTAGTTAAAATACATTTAAAAACAAAAAAACAAAATACATTTAAATATTAAATTTAAATATTAAATACATATATTAAAATACATTTTTGTTTTTAAATGTATTTTAACTGAAGTTTTGTCTCGTAAATAAAATAGTATTTGTTTTTAATATATATATATAATTGAGACGGTTTGATGTTTGTGTAAGTTAAAATTTGTATTTTTTATTTCCATGTTTTAAATAATTCCGTATTTCTCCCCTACGTGATTTTTTAATTTTATAATTATTTTCATGCTGGCCTCTGTAATGCAAATTCGGAAGTTTAAACAAACAATAATGTATTGCAAAATTGGGTCTCAATTCTGTTGTACTCCATATTAGAGGTACACATTGGGGATATAAAATATACTGTATCTAAATAAATCTTGCAACGTCCATAGGTTTGTAACCTGGGTCTAAAACTAGACCATCTATGGTGTAGTTAAAACTTTGCCTCATAGTTATTGACTCATGGCTTATAGAGTAATTTACCATCAGATTTGACCTTTTTTTGAAAATTTTCAACTTTAAGACCGTTTAACTAAAGCCAAGAGTAACCCATGCTATTTTAAATATTTTTATGTTCTATACTAAGGTGTGTAATTAACCCTATAATTATTTCTATGGGGCACTCATGGCCTTAGCAGATATTCAGACTGAAAACCTGGAAAAAAATCAACGAAAACTGTATTTTCGAAGGACCTTGGCCATGCGTGACCCACCAAACTGTTTATTCTAAAATGTACTTAGTATCAAGTACTATCCGTATTTAAAAAATTGACATGGATCACTAATGGCTTTAGGAGTAAAATGATATTAAAATGGAATCATTTATTTACGACCTCAAACTTTGACTCTCTCCAGGTCAACAAATGAAATTCAGAAAAGAATAAATTTCACTTTTTCTTATGACAGTCATATCCTGAAAGTTTCGGGAAAATTAAAAATGTCAACTATCACACCTCCATAGACTTTGTCCAGCTTTAAAAAAAAAAAAAAATAACTCTTACGTTTTCATTCTTTCTATTAATATATATATATATATAGCCCATTTTCTTATACATTCGAGTAAAAAAAAAAAAAAAAAAAAAATTATAAATCAAATCTGAAATAATAATTATATTTAAATATAAATAACATGTATGTTTTACAAAACAATAGAATGTAAATTTTAAAAGCAAATCTTAGGTATAACAATTTAGTTTTCATAGTTAAAATGCATAAAAACATTTAATAAAAAAAAAAACAATAATTGGATTAAAATTTTATCGTGCTTAGTCATAATATACATTATAAAAACAAATATTATCTAATCAATACATTATCAAACAAAATATTTATATTTTATTTTATTTTTTAATCTTTTTTTCTATTTTCATAGAGAGAGAAAATAATTTGTATTTGAATTTTACGATAACAATTTGAACTTGTACTTTAACACTTTTTTTTTATTTATTTTGTATAAATATTAATTTTGTTTATATATCTTGAACAATCTTTTTTTGTAACACGCATACACTTATATATATATATATATATATATATATATACTACTCCGATTCAAAAAATTAGAATAATGAAAAGAAATATGGTCATGGGAAATGAAAATCGAATTTATCAAATAAATAATCAACAATATCAAATATAAAGTACTATAATATGAATCTGCATATTTTGCAGATTATAAAAATGTAAACACATTACAATGAAATAGAAAATATATTTAAATCAGCTAACAACAAAAAATTCAAAATATTAGAATACTTTCTAACATGGTTCAAAAAATTAGAATAATGAAAATATATTGAACATAATTGAAACTCTAAGTATTTTTACTTGCTAATCAGTACTTTGTTGCATCACCCTTAGCTTTAATGACAGCTCTTAAACGTTTTGGCATGTTTTTAACTAAAGGTTCACAATCTTTTTTATCGAAATTCGCCCATATGCTCTTTATACTAGAAATAAGTTCTTTTTTTCTCTAGGCGCAACTTCTTGAAGTCGTTTCTTCATAATTCCCCACAAATTCTCGATAGGATTTAGATCGGGTGAGTTTGCAGGCCACGGGAGTACAGGTATGTCCTTCTCTTTGAGCCATTTAGTTGTTGATTTGGAAGTGAAGGGGAGAAGCTGAATCTTGCTGAAACAAGAAATCGTCATCACATAAATCCTCAGCTGAAGGAATCATGAAATGTTCAAGAATTTCTTGATAGACTTCTGAATTGACTGTTGTGGAAACAATACACAACCTGCCTGGGCCTTCAGCAGTCATGCAGCCCCATACCATTACAGAGGTCGCAAATTTAAACGAACGTTTTAAACATTCTTTCTTATAAGCTTCATGTTTGAGTCTCCAGACACGTATACTACTATAGTTTTTAGAGCATGATTTTTTCGTCCACTATTTGTACGAAATGTTGCACTTTTTAAAAAAAAAAATTTAATAAAAAAAATTTTAATGAATTTTCCTGTGTTTGTCTTATTTTATATTTTATATATGTTTTCATTGACTTTGAAAATGAATATTTAGTTAAAATAAAAAGCTAGTAAAGAATTAATATACTCTTAATAAAGATCAAAACACAATTGTACGTATATCATAAAAATAATAATTCATCATTATAGTGATCAAACACAAGGATGGAAGACTTCTATTAGCAAGACAGTAATAAATAATTACAAATGGATGTGAGGCATTATACAAAGCCAAAAGCAATTATAGCAGCAGTGTAATATATGTATATATATATATATATATATATATTAAATTGCGTGGGGTTTATTATTATTAATATTATTATTATTTATTTGTGATTGTTATATATACTACGTGTCTGGAGACTCAAACATGAAGCTTATAAGAAAGAATGTTTAAAACGTTCGTTTAAATTTGCGACCTCTGTTATGGTATGGGGCTGCATGACTGCTGAAAGCCCAGGCAGGTTGTGTATTGTTTCCACAACAGTCAATTCAGAAGTCTATCAAGAAATTCTTGAACATTTCATGATTCCTTCAGCTGAGGATTTATGTGATGACGATTTCTTGTTTCAGCAAGATTCAGCTTCTCCCCACACTTCCAAATCAACAACTAAATGGCTCAAAGAGAAGGACATACCTGTACTCCCTTGGTCTGCAAACTCACCCGATCTAAATCCTATCGAGAATTTGTGGGAAATTATGAAGAAACGACTTCAAGAAGTTGCGCCTAGAGACAAAAAAGAACTTATTTCTAGTATAAAGAGCATATGGGCGAATTTCGATAAAAAAGATTGTGAACCTTTAGTTAAAAACATGCCAAAACGTTTAAGAGCTGTCATTAAAGCTAAGGGTGATGCAACAAAGTACTGATTAGCAAGTAAAAATACTTAGAGTTTAAATTATGTTCAATATATTTTCATTATTCTAATTTTTTGAACCATGTTAGAAAGTATTCTAATATTTTGAATTTTTTGTTGTTAGCTGATTTAAATATATTTTCTATTTCATTGTAATGTGTTTACATTTTTATAATCTGCAAAATATGCAGATTCATATTATAGTACTTTATATTTGATATTGTTGATTATTTATTTGATAAATTCGATTTTCATTTCCCTTGACCGTATTTCTTTTCATTATTCTAATTTTTTGAATCGGAGTTGTATACATAGATTTATATTGACAGACATTGGAATGTTTTTATCAAATAAAATGTATAACAATTATTCTAAAATTATTATACATCTTATAATATTTGAAATAATATTTGAAATACAGACAAAATATTTCGTTTACCATGACAACTTGCATGAGTAAATTCCAATAAACATTTATATGTAAGAACGTTAAATTTCATTAAGTGCAGAGGTATTTTATGAGATTTGCTAAAGTCGTTTCCTAATTTAACTTTCTTTAAGGAATTCTGGTGTAAGGCTTATTCTTTTATTTATAATCATTTTACAGAGAAATATTTTTAGCTAACACTGTTATATTTTCTCTTTGGCGTGTGCTATTGCTTAAAGAGACATAGTTAAATATAATTTCAAAAATTGATTATCAAGTTACAGATGCAAATATTTCTAAATTTATTATCCTCAAACATAAAGTATGTTTGTTATAGATTCCTTCATGTTATAAAAAATAACTGAAGTAAATTATATAAAGTGTCATTTATATCTATCTATCTATATATCTATGTATGTATATGTATATGTTGTACATATATATATATATATATATCCAGGTGTTTTTTTTTTTTTTTTTTTTTTTTTTTTTACGTTTTGTCAAATATCTCAAAAATTACTTAATGTATTGTTCTTGAATTTTGGGAATAAATAAAACATATCTTTCATGATATTTTCCAGGAAACATTTTGTAACGAACGCCTTTAGGAGATGAACAACGAATTCAGTAAAATAAAATAAAAAATATTTGTAATTACCCTGTATCTAGACGGGCGTCTATTCATCTGCAAGTGTTAGACGTGGTTATCAATATTATGTTTTATACGTATGGAGAGTTTTGTGAGACTAGATTGAATATTTAAAGAACTATAAATATTTTATTCAAAACTTTTTCCTTTAGAGTTTCATCTTTATAACTCTAAAAATGTTTTTTTCTAAATTTCATGAAACTTTCAGAAAACATGACAACGTATGCCTAATTCCTTATACTGTATTTTTAAAAAATATATATTTAATATTCTAAGACATATGGACAGTTGCAGTAAATAATTTATTATTTAATTTATTTTTATTCACAAATGATTATTCTACATTTTTTCCAGCATGCCTCGAATCATTATATTTCAGAGCATACATTTTGCTCTGATAAAATGTATACATAACGTATACAAATAATATATACATTATATATACATTATATATATATAATAATAATGTATACAATATGTAAAAAAATAAATGTATACAAAATGTTTGCATAAGCATACATTTTGCCTCGAGGCCCAAGCTAGCGCCCCCTAAATGTAGGTACCCCTATCAGAATATCACTTGCTTTTCTTAGATATTTAACCATAAAAATGCAATGATGTAAGTTTCGATGTAAGTTGATTCAGAAGCCAAACCCAACGTGAAGGCAAAGCTCTTGGCTTCTCTTGACATGCCTTAGTCGGGCTTTCTATAAACAGTTTTTCTTTTTTTTTTTTTTTTTTTTTTTTTTTTTTTTCAGTTTTTGGGGAATAACTCTCTATTTGGGCAGTATTGTTCTTAAGACCGAAATGTATGTCTTTAAACGTAAACGAACGTTTCAGGTTAAAATAATGGTACGACAACTTTAGCAGTTACATATACTGCGGTCGGCACGGTCACATTCTTTAATATCACAATTTTTACAAAGCAATATTAGCAGTGGTCGATCGAAGACAACTATCGCATGTCATAGAATGAGTAATAGAAACATTTTTTTTATAAAAGCTGTAATAAATGAAGTGACCGGCCGACCCTTGCATACTTTTAAAACTTAAATTTCTTTAGAAACTCCTGATGACAATTGTCCTGAAGTGTCCTACACCGTTTAGAACATCTCTGAAACGAATTTACAAGTGTTCTCAGTAACACCTCGTGCTATTTTTGATATATCAATGTATAATATACATTATGATCATGCCAGTCTATGGCAGAGTGTTGTTTAAATGCATTTTAATGTGGTTAAACTACATTTAACGTAATAAAAATTAATATATATATTTAGGACACTTAAAATAATGTTTTTGTGGAAAAGTTTTCCCGTAGACTTTTTAAATATCTACAAGACCGTAAAAAATAATTTTTATAACATTATAGAATCATCGAAATGATGTCAATTTTTTTAAAAATATTTTTGGATTTCATAGAATTAACTTTATGGATTTAAATTATGCATATACTGTTCGTGGCTTATGTACAGAGTCACATAAAATAAATTTGTTCCATTACGATCTGTAGATCGAATTTTTTGAATATATTTTACCAGGGTAGCACTCCCTTTACGTTAATGAAATTAACTTAAAATTTTAAAAGCATATTTTTTGTAGAAAAAGGCACTGAATTGACAAATGCTTTACATGGCTATACAAAAAACTTTATGCAACGTTTGATTATTGATTATGCAACTTTTTTACATGAAATTTGGGGCAAATATTTAAGAGTTACAAGGAAATAACACGAGATTAAGTGTTACAAACAAATATATATAAGATTGAGTAATATATACTGAATAAAGTAATAAAGACACTGCGGATCCTGTACTGTAGGTCCAATAGCTTTATATTTTCTGTTTTCGTAATTTAAAAGTGGATTGAAAATATTTGATTTCAGTAAATAGTTAATTATATTGCGAAAATAAAAACTTAAACAATTATTAATTACTCGAATGATTAAATAGTACATTAAATATGAAATTAAAAAAAATCTAAATCAATTTGTTTCAGAATATTTAATAATTCACAAAAAAAAAAAAAAAAAAAGAATCTGTACACACATATATATATATATATGTTTTATTACAAACAAATGCATTACATCAAACAACAACATAATACCTAAGATTAAGTATTTTATAACTAACTTCGAATTTTTATACTTGTCGTATATCATAAGCTTGTCACAGATGAATAAGCAACTAACGCAGAAATAATACATGAAATATGCCTTCATAAAATTTAACTATAAAATATGAAGATTTTTAAAAAAATAACGAATTAGGTTGACAAATTCTTAAGAAAATTGAAATACATACATACATATATATATATATATATATATGTATATATATATATATATATATATGTATATATATATATATATATATATATATATATATATATATATATATATATATATATATATATATATATATATATATATATATATATATATATATATGTACGTTGCCCTGAAAGCGGATTTGAAAGAAGATTAAAAGATTTTTAATAGACTATTTTGAACTTCATGATTTTACCTGAAGTAACCTGAATAAAAAAAGACATATTTGTATAAAAATTACAGTAAGGACATGAAAATCAAGCATTATTTAATTTCTGATATTTTTCCTTGATTTTAATAGATATATTTGTAAATTCTATCAAAATTTAAAATGTGTCATTAAAAGTTTTAATGTTAAAAAATATGTGTGATTTGCATATTTCTAGTTTTGCATCCGTATTGTTCTCTATCGATGAAAAAGTAAACTCCAAAAATAAATAAATAAATAAATAAATAAATAAAAATAAAAATAAAAATAAACCCTTTTCACTGGAATATTTTTTTTTCTCAAACTATGTCCCGTTCTACCAATGACTTCAATTTTTAAGAATTTTTAAATGTCTACAATATTATGGGACACCTAGTGTATATATGTATCTATCTATCTATCTATATATAATCCTTTTGTTAGTAATATAAAAGAATGAGAACGAAGAATACTCTGTCAAATATTTCATCAAAGAGACGTGCAAAGGCCAAAGAAATTAACTAAATTTCTTAAATTAATTTATTTTTTTAAGTTTAATAATATTTTTTCTTAAATTATTTAGACTACAATACCTGTTGAAAATTAAAATAGGATCGTACGATTAGATTCTAAAGAAATGAAGGTGGACTCTAGGATAATATTTTAAGGGGAAAAAAAGGACTATGTAATGAAAAGAAACTATTAATTTTGAGAAGAGCAAAATAATTTCAGAACAAGACTGAATTTCAGCTTTAAAACTCATAATGTTATAAGATGTTTTCAAGTGCTATCCTCATAGCACTGAGCAAAGAATTGTAGGCTTTCTGTAATTGATATGCATCTAAACAAAATATCAATTGATAGCACTAACCTACAAGGAAAAACAAAACCCTGAAATGAATTAAATGAAATAAATAATGGCAGAATATTATTCAGAAAAATAAAAACAGAATACTTTCCAGAAAAATAAAAATGCATCATGAACCTTAATATATATATATATATATATATATATATATATATATATATATATATATATATATATATAATTTTTGTTGTTTGTAAAGTGAAGAATCAAAGAATGTGGGAGAATGTATAGAATTTTAACATATGCAAGCTAAAAGCACTGTTTTTACTTTTTAGTGTGCATGGTCAATTTAAAAGTAAGAAAATATTTATTCATTTCCTTGGAATTTTTCTTTTATAGCGATTACACTTGAGCTTGCCCAGAATACTTTCACCTAACCAATCCAAATTTATGGAAAATGTATTTTTAATTAATTTTATTCTTTGGTTTTGTGATATAGAAGTATTATCGTATAAAAACGAAGTGCTTGTTTTAGAAAATCTTGCAAATTCGTTTGATAGGTCGAAAATGTAGAATGTGATTGTTAGTAGAATATTATACAAATGAGTATCTATTTGAAACAAAAATAAATTTTTAATTCCGGAGTTCAAAATTTGTCAAAATTTGTTGAGATAGGTATATACCAGAAATTTGTCCTAACGAATCACATTACACGGGTGTAACCGGTAATGCTGAATTAGCAATGAACTTGTGATCAAAATTTTTATAAGGTAATTTCAAATTAATGTTGAATACTACACAATGAAATAAAGATAAATTAGAAAGTACAATCTAATAAGATTTTGACGTAAAAGAGAGGTATTTATAAATAAGACATCTAGACAAAAGTGATTATTTAACAAGTCCTCCCGGCTTATTCCGAAGGGTAGGTTGATTTCTTTTTTATTATCAAGTAGCCGTCATTTTGTTTAAAAATGACAGCTACAAATTATTAACGAATTAGTAGAAATTTTGATGTAGGCTGTCTGCATATGGAGTTTTAAGCAAATCGGTTCATAAATACCTTTTTATGTGAATATAAAATTTTCAAGTGGCCAGCGCTTGGAAACAAGATGGTGGGCCAAATTGACAAATATATCATATGCATTTGTGAGATAAGACTACTGTACAAATATAGTTGCAATTAATTCAGAATCTCAAAAGTCCTCGTGTTGAAAATGTAAGTGGCTGCCACTTGGATCAAAATGGCAGAGAAAGTTGCTCAGTGAACTAATTAATCTAAAATATTGTTGCCAATTTGAAAAAAAAAATATTATTTATTTATTTTAGAATTTTTTTCAAAGAGGCTTAGTAAGTTGATTAAATGCTAATTTTCTGCATTTCTAGTTTGTTTTAACGTTAAAATAGACTAATTTTCCCTTAAAAACGCATTAAAAACTTCCACTACGGCAGGTAATGGTTCCGGCAGGTAATGGTTCCGCCAAATTTGGCGACTTTCCCACTTGGCGACTTTTTTGGCTACTTTTGGCGAGAAAATCCATAGTTCATTAATAAACTTCGTTGAGACACTTATATAGTCTATGTATACATCAAAATTCAGAATACGCTTTTTACAATTTGAATTTGAAAATATCAAGTGGTCTCCACTTGAAAACAAAATGGTGGAACAACTGGGTTAAGAAACACATCCATGATATCCATAACACAAGTTAAGACGCTGTCCAAATTTGGTTCGATTTGGAGTTTTATTTCGGAAGTTATCGTGATTTTAAATTTTCACATGGTAGCCTGATTTCAAGTGGCCTCATTTAAGATATCCGCCACTTTATTAAAAGTGGCAGATAAATTTCATTAATAAAGTTCATTTAGACCCTTATGTAGTCTAGATTTACATAAAAATTCAAGCAAATCTTCTGTTAAATACGCTTTTTACAATGTGGGTTGGAAATATTCCAGTGGCTGCCACTTGAAAACAAAAAGTCGAAGCAATTTGGTTAACGAACTCATCCAATATATTTATAAGATCAGTTCACTGTCCAAATTTAGTTCAATTTCGAGTATTATTTCGGGAGTTATCGTGATGACAATATTTTCATTATAGATAGACAGATAGATAGATAGATAAACGAAGTGATTGCAATAGGTCGATTTCTAAAGAAATCAACCTAAAATTCGAATTCCCTCAAATGTTCTAATTTTGTAACCTTAACGATAGAAGAAAGAATTAAAAAAAGAAGAAGAATGTAGGAAGTTGCATATTACGTATAATTAGGTTAAAGTTTTCAAGTAGAAAAGAGAAAACTGTCTTGCAAAGGGGAAGCTAAATAAGGAGTTTCCCAACATGAAGGTTAGCTCATTTTAAAAATAATAATTCTTCATGACCAGTAACACGGAACGAACCGCCCCTCTCCCTTTGGTTCGTCCCTTCATCGAATTCAAATCTAAAATGGAAACATTCAAAAGGTGGTCTTCAAAAAACATTAAAACTATATATATATATATATATATATATATATATATATATATGATTCTACTCTTCCTAAAACAACAGAGAGTGAAAAGAATTATCGACTGAAATGAATTACAGCGACCACAAAAAAAAATATCAATATTTAGCATATTTGGCGAGTTCACATTGTTATCCGATTGAATTTGAGTACTTGGCGAAGAAAACACGGTTCTGCTCGTACATGGCAATCGCGCTAAATCGCCAAATATGCTTAATTTTGATCTTTTTGGGGGTCGCTTTAATTCATTTCATCCGATAATTTTTTCTCTATATGGTGTTTTATGAAGAATAGAATCACATATATTTTTTTTCAATATTTTTTTTTTTTAAGACGACACCTTTTGAATGTTTCTCGTGAGTGTTCAGTAAATCGTCAGTGTCAATCTTGGTATTTTAATGTATACTATTTAGAGTAAAAAAGTTAGACAAAGCGAATAACGTAGATAATTTTGCTGCATAGTAAATCTAGAACATATATATATATATATATATATATATATTAGACATTAATATAAGCGTGAAAATGTATTTCAAATTAAAGATTTTGACAAATCCGATGAGATATTTTTTTTCACTATTTCAGAAAAAGAAAAAAAAAAAAAAAAAAAAAAAAAGTTTAGCCATTTGAAAATCTTACCCTTTTAGCCTTATACCTACAAAATAAGATTTTAATGTTATATTGTTATTTACTTAAAGGATGCTTTAAAAACTTCCTGTACTAACACAACAGTGTATTGTATATGCTACAAAATAATTTTTAAAAAGTCATAAAAAATAAATAAGTTGTAATGTAATAAAACCTAATGTATAAGGCACACTTCAATTTAGTTTAATAGTAAGTGAAGCATAATCTAGATGTTTTGTTGATTTTTTTACTGCTTATTCTATGCTGAAAATCCTCTTTGGTCTTCAGAAAAGCTTTAAATGTGACAAGACAGAAAGTTACTTTCTTAAAAAAAAAAAAAAAAAAAATCATTTAATCTTGAAATAGCAGAGGATATGCAGTTGTTAAAAGAAATAAAACCTGTGTTTAAACTTTCAAGGAAATACATTCCTCTGAAATAAGGCTTAACTCAACTTTTTATTTCTTCCCTGCTTCGGTTCATTTTCAAAAGGTAG
This sequence comes from Salticus scenicus, assembly GCA_963930645.1. NCBI lineage: Eukaryota > Metazoa > Arthropoda > Arachnida > Araneae > Salticidae > Salticus > Salticus scenicus. The sequence goes on along the minus strand of OZ005656.1, from coordinate 222,751,633 downwards.
TCTTCGGAGTAATAGTAGAAGAATGATATAAAATTTCATGAGCTTCAAAATGATTTTGCTATTCAAGTTTTTCCGTTTAGAGCTTAATTTAAGCTATTCCACTTTTGCTTTTCTTTTAGTAAATTCAGATTCTTTTCTATAGAAAATATTTACTAATTTTTCCAATAAAAATTTAATTTTGCTATCATAAATTATAGTATTTCAAATACCTTCATTTTAATCTGCATTGAACTCGTGTTAATAAAGTATGCACTAAAAAATGACATTTTCTGAGTTCAGATATCAATATATAGTTCTTATTTTATTTTAGAAAGTGTTTTTATTATTACTATATTATAATATATATATATATATATACATATGATTTCTTAGCTTTTTTTTTTTTTTTAATGATTGGTTAGATAAAAATATAACTGTTTTCAAATTTACATTATTGTCTTTTACTTCACATTTTATACGTTTCCCAAAACGATATAATCTTTTTTTTTTTTTTTTTTTTTTTTTTTTTTTTCTTTCTCCGAACGTACATTCGTAAGGAACGTTTTGTAATGATGTCAAAAAATCGACTTGGAGATTTTGGTCTATTTACACATTTTGAGGTCCCTTGTGTTCATACGTGCTATTTTTACGGTGATGTATGTGTGTTGTGGATGTGGATGTGGATGTATGCGATTGATCACGATAATTTCTAAACGCTCTGGTGGAATGATCTGAAAATTTATGCGTAAGTTATAGAATTTTGTAGCACAAACCTTAATGTTTTACTAAATCTAACATTTACAGTTTTTTTTTTCTCAGTGACACAAAGAATAATTCTTTACCATTATACCTTATGGACCAAAATTCTTTAAAGTTTCCGAACCTCTAAATCTTTGTTGGATTAAGCTGGAAATTTATGCATATGTTAAAAGCCACCGTTCTACGAACATATTTTGATGAATCTAGCAGTTACAATTTTTACAGGTACAAAAAGTTTTTTTTTTTTTTTTTCAGTACGTCTTATGGGCTCAAATTAATCAAAGTAGGATAGCGATTAGATGCCTTATTTGATTGAAATGAAAATTTTTATGTGATAAAGCTAGGTTAGTTTGCTCATAATTCAATAAAACGATTATTTGCTAAACTATTGTTTCATAACTTTGAATTGATTCTTCTTCTATGCATTTTCTTTACATTTTTTTCTCTCTATTATAATTTAAAGGAACAACTGTTATAAAACCAGCAGATCTATTTTACGAAATATCTCCTTATAGGCTAGAGTGATTGCACACTTGAATAAGAGAGCTTGCGCTTAATTATAACTGCAATTGCATTGTTAATAATATTAGCACTTAAAACTTAACTAACATTACCTCAGAATTTTCAAGTGGCCGGCGCTTGGAAACAAAATGGTGAGTTAAGTTGACAAATATATGAAATGTATTTGTGAGATAAGTCTACTGTACACATATAGTTCGAATTAATTCAAAATCTCAAAAGTCATCGTGTTGAAAAATTAAGTGGCTACTACTTCGATCAAAATGGCAGAGAAAGTTTCTCATCTAAGATATCGTTGCAAATTTGAAAATAATTTGTTTTGTAAAAATTCTTTAAACGAGGTTTAGTAAGTTCATAAAATGTTAGTTTTCTGCATTTCTAGTTTGTTTTAGTATTAAAATAGCCTAATTTTTCCTTAAAAACGCATTAAAAAGATACAGTAACGCAGGTAATGGATTTGGCGCCAAATTTGGCGACTTTTCCCACATGGCGACTTTTTTGGCGACTTTTGGCGAGAAAATACTTATTATCGGTATACCAAAGATGGACGCAATAACGTGATTGGTTCCCGAGTTACGTGAATTTTCTAAATTTTTGTTATTTGAATGATAAATCCATTTTTCAATTTTGATTTGAATTGATTAATTATTTGTAAAGTTACCGTTGTAACAAATTTTCAAGTGGCCGCCAGTTGGAAACAATACAGTGGAACAAGTTGCCCAGCAAACACATCAAAGATATTTGAAGCATAGGTTCACTGTCCAACTGTGGTTTAAATCAGTGCCGTGTTTCAAAAGTTATTATTATGGCTAATTTTCAAGTGGCAGTCTAAGTGGATGAGACTTGGAAACAAAATGCAAATTTGATGCGAATTGATTCTGTATTACTAAAGTTACCATAACGACAAATTTTCAAGTGGCCGCCACTTGGAAATAAAATTGCGGATCAAGTCACCAAGTAAATTCATCCTAGATATTTGAACCATAAGTTCACTATCCAACTTTTATTTGAATCAGTTTAGTATTTTAAAAGTTATCGTGATGGCATATTTTGAAGTGGCAGTGTGATTTCAAGTGGCTGGAACTTAGAAACAAGATGGTTGAACAACTTGATTAATTAACTCATCCAAGATATTCATAAGCTAAGTTCACTGTCCAAATTTGGTTCGATTTGGAGTATTATTTCGGAAGTTATTGTGATTTTAAATTTTCAAGTGGGAGCCTGATTTCAAGTGGCCCCGCTTAACTTAAGATATCTGCCACTTTATTAAAAATGGTGGAAATAGTTTATTAATAAATTTCATTGAGATCCTTATGTGGTCTGTATTTACATCAAAATTCAAACAATTTCGGAATACGCTTTTAAAAATTTGAATTTGAAATTTTCAAGTTGTCTCCACTTGAAAACAAAATGGCGGAGCAACTTGGTTAATAAACTCATCTAAGATATTTATATGATAAGTTAAGACACTGCTCAAATTTGGTTCCATTTGGAGTATTATTTCGGAAGTTATCATGGTTTTAAATTTTCAAGTGGTAGCGTGATTTCAAGTGGCCCTGCTTAAATTAAGATATCTACCACTTTATTAAAAATGACGGATAAATTTCATTAATAAACTTCATTGAGACCCTTATGTGGTCTATATTTACATCAAATTTCCAACATATTCGGAATACGCTTTTTACAATTTGAATTTGAAATTTTCAAGTGGTCTCCACTTGAAAACAAAATGGCGGAGCAACTTGGTTAATAAACTCATCTAAGATATTTATATGATAAGTTAAGACACTGTATAAATTTGGTTCGATTTGGAGTATTATTTCGGAAGTTATAGTGATTTTGAATTTTCAAGTGGTAGCCTGATTTCAAGTGGTCCCGCTTAACTTAAAATACCTGCCATTATATTAAAAATGGAGGAAAAATTTCATTAATAAACTTCAATGAGACCATGATGTGGCCTGTATTTACTACAAAATTCAAGCAAATCTTGCTTTAAATATGCTTTTTACAATGTCGGTTTGAAATTTTCAAGTGGCTGCCACTTGAAAACAAAAAGTCGGAGCAACTTGGTTAACGAACTCATCCAAGATATTTATAAGATCAGTTCACTGTCCAAATTTGGTTCGATTTAGAGGATTATTTCGGGAGTTATCGTGATGACAAAATTTTCATTATAGATAGATAAATATATAGATAGATAGATAGATAGATAGATAGATAAACGAAGTGATTGCAATAGGTCGACTTCTAAAGAAAGCAACTTAAAAAAAAAGGAAAAAAAAAAGAAAACAAGATATTGATTGCAAAATAACATCAAGTTACTAGATAACACGTTTAACTTTGTATTGTACATTTCATTTTCAGCTTGATCGGTTTCTTCTTCGCTGACCTGATATATCGTTGCCCACAATCGTTGTACATATTTTTGTACATGGTGAAGTTATCGTGCAACCACCTGCCACAAATGAGCCTGAGCGAGACGGATAGCTATTTCCGAGGGGAAACAAATAGTGCATCTTGTGTGCGATCATATAGGGCTAGTCCGGCACCATTTTTAAGCCCAGCATCCGTAGAATTTTTTCTGTTTATTAAAGTTATTATTTTTCCCCTCGAAATCATCCGCATCAAAATCATCCGCACACAAAACCTAAATTTCACTTGGTTTGAAATCTTCTCCTTTGAACTTTAGTCTTTTGCGTTTATTTATTTTATCAGTTTCGATTGAAATTTATCCGATTCAGTAATCTGATATTGTTTGCTTGCGTTTAGTTTTATCGCTTCTATTTAAGCAGCCGACAGCTACACAAAATTTGAGATTTTTTCCGTTATCAGAAAATTACCGATATTGTGTCAACATTATCGAGGTACAGTCGATGGCCAGAAGCCATTCCAACATCCGACATCGAAGCAGAAACAATAGCCAAAGCACTTTATGCTGGCTAACTTTCTAGTTTTGGTGTTCCATCTTACATCGTCACTGACCAGGGAACACAGTTTGAATCCTGTTTATTTAAAAAACTATCTAAAATTGTGGGACTTCAATGAAAACGCACAACCTCGTATCATCCTCAATCAAATGATTTCATCAATGGATGGCCCAGGCCTTTAAAAGCTGCTTTGATGTGTCACAACACCATTGCATGGACACATTTACTATCAACTGTTCTGTTAAGTTTGAGAACGATTATTAGCGATTCTTCTCAAATATCAGCTGCAGAGATGCTCTATAATAAATAACTCTGTCTACCTGGAGAGTTTATTCAACCCACTCCAGGTTCAATCATTCAATCAGAATTCGATTCATAAATTGTATGAATCCAGCTTAAAAGACCTATTTTCACTATTAGACCAGCACCAGCATTTAACCATAGTAAAGTAGATATTTTCAATCTTAAAGATCTTTCGACGCTTCCTCGTGTATGCGTACGAGAACATGCTGTGCGAAAAAGTTTTCGCTCACCATCAGAAGTACCATACAATGTAATGAATTACAATGAAGAATATTTTACTTTACTTAACAGAGAAAAACAAATCAAAATGTTCATCGATCGGATTATTATGGATAAGGAAACTAAAACTGTTTTGTTTTTACCGACAAAGGAAAAAAAAAGAAACTCTTTACCAGTAGTGAAAAACTAGACAATCGACCCACCAGATTTACAAAGAACATTCTGAACTTTGTTTGAACACTCATTTTACGTTGACCTGTTCACTGACGGGAGAGTACTGTAGCCATCTGGCAACACTACTCATACCAGAAAAGGAGTTTAGGAATATGGCAACAAATTTTGCTTCCCGTAGCAAAAACAAGAACTTTGATGAACAATGTCTCCTTTGTCTATTAGCAATAATATTTTTAACAACTCTTGCTTATAGTATTACTCATGTTACTGCAAAAATTAATTTATCACTTTTATCATTTTTATCTGTAACAAGTGAATATATATATATATAATTTGAAGTCTTATTCATACAAACAGCACCAGAATCTATAGACTCATCCTCATTGTGATTATCAGTAAGTTGCGAAATCTCTATTAGCCTGTTAGTAGTCGATTCAACGCCCATCTCTTCAGTGTTGCGACATTTTTATTCAATAGCTACCAAAAACGTTTAGAAGTGGCATTTGATTGATGTGTGTCGATTGTGTGTCGATTCGCGTTTTATGTATATCAAATGACACTTCTAAACATTTTTGGTGGCTGTTGCATAAAAAAGTCGCGACACTGAAGGGATGGGCGGCGAATCGACCAACTAGCGACTACTGACGGGTTAATATAGAATTTCATAAAATTCAGTGCGCAATCTTACCTAAATAGCAAAAGCGCAAAATCTCCCATTTGGTAGGAAAGATTGCACAGTCTTTTATTAAATAATTATCCCCTTTTAGCGAAAATCGTGATTAGTCAAATATCTTTAGTCTAGAACAGTAACTTTTGAAAAAAATTATTAAATTAAAAATATTTTGTATTACTACCATTGTATTGAAATTCCTAGAAAGGGTTTTGAAAATTCAACTTGTTTTTTTTAAAACAAAACAAAATAACCAGGATTTGACTTAGATTCTTGACTACATGCACAATCAAGTCGGCACTTCACTATTGATGCTGTATAACCACCTGAAACACCACCACCTGCTGTATAACCACACTCGCCGGCTCTACTCTTTCCCGTCGATCCCCAGTAAGCGCAATCTCTCCTACAGCGCGATCTTTCCTAGCTTTACCTTACTTGCTATTGATCACTGTCACATAAATTGTATGAATTTTGGAGACTCTAGCATTTATATACTTTACAGGGACACAAAGAAAATGTTTTTATATTCGTACCATGTGGACTGAATTTTTTTAAAGTGTTATAATGTCTAAACACTATTCGAAAAAGTTGAATACTTATACAAATGTTTTAGGGCACGGTCGCACGGACTGTATAGATTTTGGTAAGTCTAGCACTTATAGATTTTTATAGCGGTAGAATGAAAACTTTGTTATCATTATTATATACGGACTCAAACCCTTTGAAAGTCAATAATAATAAATTAAATAACATATTATTTAACAAAAAAAAAAACTGAAACACCCTTCTATAATGCCCACTTTTGTTTGTTTAATGACTTATCTTACTTTCATTATTTTATACAACCGTTAATTACGTAATGCCTGGAGTGTCGAGTGGAGTCACGCCTGATTTATTAACTTTATGTCTATAATTAAAATCGTATTTTTGCAGATAATGGATAATTGGTTAAATCCTTCTCTATTTAATTATTCTTCGACCACTTTTCATGAAACCATGGAAGCGTCTGCGCAAGTGCTAACTAAACGAGTCCGGTATTAAAATAGGGGTGATAGTCACCTGGTTCAGTGAAAATAAGCGATAGCAGAGTGCCGAATTACTGGATGTTTTCCAGTAATCCCTACCTGGCGGTCAAGTTGGAACCTCTCCAACTTTTTGGACTCGTCCTTACTTCTAGTTTTAGGAAACGTGGCCACACTACTATAATTTAAAATTCTTGTTTTCAAAATTTAAAAAGAGACTATAAATATTTGACTTCATCAAAGGTTTTAATTTCCTGTAGAAAAATTAAAATAATTAAAATTGTTATAAATTATTTAGCAGTATATTAAATATATATATATATATATATATATATATATATGGAAAAATTTAAATAAATGTATTTGAAATTGGCTGAAAAGTGACACAAGCAAACGCAAATATTTGATCAATAACTTATTTAAAAAAATAAATGTTTTCCATTATTGAGCAACAAAATACCTAAGATAAAATATTTTATATCTAACTTGCAGTTTTTGTACTTCTCGTGTATCATAAGCTTGTCACAGATGAAAGACCTACTAATCCAGGAAAAAAAAAAAAGAAAACTTAAGATATGCCTTCATAAATTTTAACTCTGAAATATGGTGATTTTGAAAAATGATGCTCGAACTGGGTTGACAAATTCTTAAGAAAATTGAAAAAAAAAAAAAAAAAAAAGATCTTCTATATATAAATTTTATGTTGTCCTGAAAATAGTTCTGAAAGAAGATTAAGAAATTTTGAGACACTATTTTTAATTTCGTGATTTTACCTGCAAAACCATGATAAAAAATAAATAAATGGATTATTTTTATAAAAAAATACATTGACGACGTAAAAATTATTTTTTTATTAATTTTTTGATTTTTTGTATAGGCTTTAATAGATAAAACATTTCTTTGTACAAAAATTGAAATTGTTTTCACTTTAATATAAACATTCGATTAATATTCGAAACTGAAAATATTACTTTTTTATGAACTACATTTAGTTAATAATTTAATGCATATATGCTCATAACTTTATAAACATCATTGTATTTTTTATAAACAGATGGGCCATTATTCTGTTTATTTCATATTATAAAGTAATAATTCAATTTTTATGTTATCGGCATTTGTTTATTGTTATGAAGATTTCATGTCATGTTATTTGTAGAAATCAAGAATGCATTTGTTGGATATTAGAGGAGAAAATAACACTAGTCGACAAAAAAAAAAACAAATTTGGAGGGTAACAAAAATGAATTTTGCTATTTGCAACTAATTTTGTAGAGCAGAATTTAAAAAAAAAATAATAGCGAAAAATCTGTAACACGTTCAGATTTTTTGTTATGATTATTTAATCTGCACTGGAAGTAATAATCTCTGCCTAAAAAAGTACTCTTAATACTGATTTGTTAAATAAATCCTTGCCGAGTCATGTTCTTAGTTACTCTAAGGAAATGATTCGATAAGGATTTATTTAACAAAATAGTATTTTATGTACTTTTTTAATATCGGAATTATTTGCTAGTGCTCGGATACTGTCGACTGTATTTACTTGTACAATACAGTGTACTGACGACTGTATTGTAAAAATAATAATAAAAAAAAAGTAATGAAATTTGCCATTTTCTGATATTTAAACAAAAAAATGGAACAAGCATGGTTGGCAGGACTCTGGGTTGCCAGCAGGAAGGGTTACAACCTGTGATACTGTGAAAATGATAAAAATTCGTAAAAATTCACATTTTCTGATACTCTAATAGAAAAATCTGACGTGGTGGAACTTTTTTGCTTGCAGATATTTAAATAAAAATTGGAATTAATAATAAAAATAATAATTTGACCGTTGTTACCGAACACTGTAGACCAGTGTAATATTTTACGTACATAAGCACGATCTATAACTTATTTATGCGTAGTTAATTTTCAAAATATATATTCTTTATACATTTTGTTTGCAGTTTCTTTTAATGGAAATAGCAAAGAGCGTGTGTCCCAACAATATTGATCATAATAATATTTAACGCTTTCCAGCAGCTTCTAAAAGTGTTTACGACTACGATATGTCTATCTGTTCCTTTATACGTCCGCTGGATAATCTCCTTTTCTCTGTCCGCGCCCTAAATCCTGTAGATATTCCTGGAATTATTTGAAACTGGACTCTACATGCATGCACCTCATCGAGATTTTTCAAATTTCGAATTTGAATATTTTAAATTAATTCTATTTCAATTGTATCGATTGACATTCCTATTTCATTTACTTCCTTTTCAATCCTTACCGTATTATCTTAGAAACGGCTTATGCACTACTTCTTTTTATTTTACTTAACTCATTCATTCCAAGGTGATTTCTTTCTACTAATACATTGTCTTTATTTTGTATATTTCGTAACAGCCATATTAAGCCAATTAAAGCATCAAAATTATGAATAAATAATAATAATAATAAAAAAAAAAAAAAAAAAAAAAAAAAAAAAAAAAAACAATGAAACAAAAAAAAAATAATAACATAAATGATTTTTTTTTTTTTTTAAGTCTCAGTAGGTTATTTTATATTTAAAAAAAAAAAAAAAAAAAAAAAAAAAATGCACTTTTAAAAATAGTAAATTTATTTCTTCAATCTCCATTTTAAACCTAGTCGTACATTGGAAGTAGAAACAGAACATATGAACTGGAAAGATTCCCTTTTTCTAACAAAAAATTACACAAAAATCCATCGCCAAAATGACGAAAAAATTTCAAAATTCGCAAAGGGAGAGCTATTACAAAGCTTTACCTTGAACAGATTTTCTTTCTTTCTTTCTTTTTTTTTTCCTATGTGCCAACCACAACGATAATTTAACTTGCCGATAAATAGGCTGCTATGTGTAACTCCGAGACACCTAATTATTTGCATGCTGACGGGCATGAATATTTAATTAATTCAAATTAATATGTAAATAAATCAATCAAAATAAATTATTTAGAAAGGGCAATAACCATTTAAAAAATAAGAAATAATAATGGCCTAAAAAAACAGGTTGAAATAGTACACCTAGCATATTGTAAATAAAATTTTTGTAGCATAAAATTGTTGTTGTTTTTAGGTCGACAGAATATATCCACTAAAATATAGGAGACAACGTGAGAATAAATACTATGCATAGTACATAAAGTGTTCTTTATGCGTAACTGCGATTTAAAAATAAATGTGCTACATCGATTTTTTTTTCGATACTATCTGTTTCAAAATGCTATACAATAAGCACCTAAATTGATGTTCATGGGTGGTTAGCGTTGACGCATGGTCTAGACACACGGATTCGAGATGCCGAGGGTGACAAAGACGCTTCCAAAGGCAGCGGAGAAAAGAAGCGAAGTTTGAAAAATTTCAATGTATTTTCTTTTGAGTTTTTACTTCTAAGTCGGTATCAATATAATGATTCTTTTTTTTTTTTTTTTTTTAAGTAATATATATATATATATATATATATATATATTTAGTAATAAATAAATTTATATTTATTAATGCACAATAAGTTATATAAATAGAAATAGTATAGTTAACATTTACCAGGCCTAACAAAAATATTCAGTTATATTAAGGAATATTGTGGATATTGACAGAATTGTATACATTAATTGTATTATTGAACATTTTAAACAATTTATAACGATGTTTAATAATAATTATGAACTCAGTTATTCTAAGTGTCTTACTTTCTGTTTCATTTTCATCTGAATATCTCTGCTTTTATCCAGATTCCAGCAACTGAAAAAAGAAAAAAGTCAGAATTTCTTAAAACTGTTATATGCACACTATGAAATGTATCCTTTTTAAAATGGTATAAATATTACAACTGGTTTACATTCAGTGAAACAGAAAACAACGCCAATGTATTGCGATTTATGAAAAGTATTTTTATAAACCGCATATTTTAAGTATTTTTATAAATCATGTTTAAAAATCATTTGTACTGCACAAGTCATTTAAAAAATAAATATTGTAAATATGCATGTTATATACATATATATATATATATAACATGCATATTTACAATATTTATTTTTTTAAATGACTTGTGCAGTACAAATGATTTTTAAATATGATTTATAAAAATACTTAATATATATATATATATATATATATATATGAATAATAGCATGGATTGGAGTAAAATTTACTATGTCACACTAACATATTCCGATATATTAAGGCTATAATTGGAAATTTCTGAAATTGAATTACAGTTTGCGTTTTAATTGTTAAAAGTTTTGCAACAATGTTTAAATATGTTTATAAATTAATATATCAGTTATTATATCAGTTATTAAATCAACTATTATATCAGTTATTATAACAATTATTATATCAGTTTGCTTGTCTGAAACAAACACGGTCTGCCAGTCTGTTCGTTTAATGATCACGTAGACAATGTATATTAAAAATTAAACAATGCAAGAGTACTTTCATGCGAAAAGTATTAATAATACACCGCTCGCAACAAATTATAGGTATTGTAAGTCTTATATAAAATAAAGATATAAGTATTTTTTTTTCTGTCAAGAAATGGAAGAAGAGAGACGCAAAAGCAAATCTTTCTCATATTCAATGTTCGGAGTATCCAGATATTGAGTTTGAAAGCAAATCGGCGCTTTAGCGGCAGCAATGAAAATTTTTCTTTCAACCAAATGATTCAACCAAATTTCAACCAAAGCGGAAAAGAAGATCGGTGCTCGGTAAGTGCGTTGTTTCAGTGAGTGCAATGTTTCAATGAAATCATTTAACCTATTCAGAAACTTGGATAGATGTTGTACGGTTAGAGGGGGTGGGGGTCAAAAACAAACTGAAATAACAGAAGACTTTACAGTTTAACAAAATTTTATTTCCAGGATCTAGAACCTTGTTTGAAGACTAAAAACGCAGGCCGAAGACTACGGCAAAGATGTAGACGTGGAACAACGCTTAATGGCGATCAATAATTAATTCTAACCGCTAGGAGACACCAAAATATTACTGCCATATTTCCGCAACAACAATTCTTCTCTGCTACAGGGACCACAGTTTCAATTTAAATTGTCCGAAACCAAATCCACGCTGTAGTTTTGTATACTTGTCGACCAATAGTATTGGTTACGTTAACAGCAAAGGACCTTCACGCCCACAGGGAGTGGGCAACAGAATACGTGCATGGAGAAGGAATGAATGGTTTTAATGTATTCAATATTCTCTCTAATGAAGAGTTTCGTTTTTTGTTCTTCCTGATAATAGGGGTACTTTATCCGGAGGCTAGTGGCACTAGAAATAATCCTGCTTTCGTACAGCGTAGTGTTAAATTTGACAGAGAAAAGAGATGATCTACACTGTTAAATTCATTCATGGGTGCACCCATCTCCTCATTGTCTGAAATGGAGGTCTGACCTGTCGCCGATATAAGGATGAGATTCGGAGAAGGTGGAGCCGAGAGAAGGTGGTGTTGAAGAAGAGGGCATTAATGTTTCATTGTCTCTGACCGTTAGCGTTAAATATCAATCTTCATTGGTTGTTTTGTTCACGCCTACGACCTTGCCCTGGTCTTCGGTCTGCATACGCAGTCTCGAAAAAAAGATTTCAAATCTTAAAAATCACACTTTGTAAAATTTCGGTTTCTTATGTTTGGCCCATCTTCTAACTGACAAGAAAACTCCAAACTTCTGAATCGTTTAAATAACTTCGTTGCAACACCGCACTCATCAAATCATTACACGTATTGAATATTGATCATTATTTTCTGCTTTTTTTTTTTTTTTTTTTTTTTTTTTTTTTTTTTTTTTTATCAAATTTCATTCGCTGCTGCTACAGATTTTTTTTTTTTTTTTTTTTTTTTATATATATCATACGCAAATCTTGAACACTCCGAAGTTTTCAAATGAGAAAAAAATGTATTTGTGATTTTCTTCTTCCATAAAAAAAAAATAAAGAAAGAAAAAAAAAAGAAAGAAAGAAAAGAATAATAAAGAAAAAAAATAAATTGTTTATATTGTTATTTTGTATGACTTACAATATCCTTTAATTCTTTTGAGCAGTGTATTTGCGAACTGTATGATTTTTCGTTCTCGTTTTTGAATAAGGTTTTATGCTTTGGTGCTGTAGTCTAGAAGATTTAGGCATTAAATGTTTGATAATTTTAGAAACACCCGCAATTTGTTTTAATTGACCGTAGTGGGAAATATTGTTGTTAGTTGATTAGCATGCAACTAATTAAGCACTAAAAAAATTTATTACTTGCGTTCTAGAAATGTTTCGTTCTTTACTTGCGTTTTAAATTGATTTAATGATTTTTTTTTTTTTTTTTTTTTTTTTTAGTATTCTGCAAATTGACTTCACTCCTAACGAATCCTATTCTACTGTCGCAAACGGTAAGATTAAATTAGAAATGGGCTTGTAAATAAAATTCATAGGTAATTTCAAATAAATATTAAATTAAATGCTGAATATTACAAAAACAAAGTCAGTTTGAATGGCATAAAAACATACATTTTTGATATAACAGTGGGGTATTTAAAAGTAATAGAACTATGTTAAAGATAAGTGGATAAGATTCTGTCAAAAAAAATTGAAATAGAATAGAAAGAAATGGCCCGCCAACATGAATATACTTAATGGTTTCCCCAGGAAGAACTAGAGTTAACCCATATCAAATAAAATAAACAAAACATAAGAAAGTATGCCAATATTAAACTCACCAACTCTGTAATTAAAGCTCAGATGCAAATTAAGGAAAAATAAATAAATCTATAATGAGAAGTAATATAAATTCCTATTGGTTCCTTATAACTTTAAAACATATAACTGGAACCTGCAAAAAATCATTTTAGTAGAGGCAGTACATGAAGTTTTTTGCCCTCTACTGTATACCTATTTTAATAGCTTTCTTAAAACACAATAAAATTATTTAAAGATCTGACTGCCACTAACAGATATAGCCACACGTAGAAAAATTTCTGAGACTGGCACTAGAATCTGAATTGTGGCTCTAGAAAAAATGGTTCCATGACATCCTTAGAAATTCTAGTCCCCTTGGAAAGCGAGTTATATAAGCCCCTATTACAATTCTACAGAATTCCCTATATTATCGAGGGCAAAATTATTTATAAAACTTTGCAAATAAATGAGACTACAAGAGACGGGTTTCACAAATATAATCTTGGTTTATGACTCAATTCTAGAAAACCAAGCGAGAATTTCTCGCAATACAAAATATTCAGAGTATTCAGAACAAATTTCTCCATCTATAAATGTGTAAACTAGAAATTCTCCATCATTTCGACTATTCAGTTTATTGCGATGTCTATTGCGCATAGCTCAGAAATCTAAATTTCTAGTTAAGGGGTTTAGAAAATGACCACTTCTTCATTCTAGAGGATGGCGGTATATATATATATATATATATATATTCTCAGTGCTGATAAATTCATTTACTGAGCTGTTGTTGTTTTTTTATACATTACACTTATAATTTAAAAATACTCAATTACGTATATTTATATCTATAGCTATAGCTATAACTATCTATCTGTCTATCTATCTATCTACCTATATATATAAATGTATAGTTTTTTAAAGTTTGATTATTTTTATAATAGTCACAAATTTATATTTCAATACATAGTTAGATGTTTAATATATAATCTTCGGTTTAGTACTATAGAAAACATTACATTGAAAACAACATTACATGTGTTTTCCTTTTTCAAGGCTGTAGCAATGTTTTTAAAACGTCATTACAAAATACATACTTAGTATGTTAAATAACGTAAACATAATCTATAAATTCCAAAGCAAATATTTTTCAACGATTAATATAAATTTACATTTCTCATTATTATTTTCTTCAATACGTATTATACGTCTATTATGATAAGATATTTTTAGTTAGATGAATAAATCCGCACTCTCAAACATTTCTGAATAAAATGCTGTAATTATTTAGTCAAGTACAAAAACAGAATGGTTGGAATAACACCAGTCACATGAGATTAATATAAAGAGGCAGTGTGTGATTGCATTTGGACGTCGTCACAACATGTTGCCTTACAGCTAAAACCTGTCATGCATGTCACCGCTCTCTGTCATGTGACTTAAGAACTTCTTCATTGATAAATACATTAGGGAACTAGTTTCACCCTTCAGTAAATAAATAATAAACATAAGGTTATTTTTTTCACTTTCAGTTTTAGGATTGTGTTCTCCAATAAGGATTTTTTAATTTTGTTAATTTTCTACAATTTTTCCTACAACAGAGAAAAACAAAATAATTGATTAGTTTTATTAGAAATATAAATGTAATTTCATTTTAATTATATATGTCATTAAAAGAAACTTACTTGTTTAAAACTATTTACATAATTCGATTTAACATAAAAAAGGAAGCTGTAAACAATAATTTATTTCTTGTTTGTTTGTTTGTCCAGTACAAATTTTGCAATCGATTTTTAACTAATTTCGCGACTAGCTAGACGTTTGAACCTGTTAGAAAAGCTCAGAAACCGATGACAATGCATTATTATAATATTTTTATTCAATTCATACATGTTTGAAAATTTCTCATAATTTCTCTCTTTATTACGTATTTGATTATTTTATTTTAATTTGATGGGATAATTCATGAAAGAATATTTTTAAAAAGTATTTAATTATTGATAGAACTGTTTAGTTCATATGATTCGACAGAAAATTTAAAAACGTGGTATATAAAAAGATCTTTTTATCTTGTAAATATTATTTTTTAAATGCATTATAAGAAAAATATGCATTTACAGTAATTGACAGAATTGTACTTTATCTGTAAATTACACATTTGGTATCCAAATAAGTCCTTTTCATTTTATACATTTGGCACTATCATATTTCTTGTACCATGTCATTTTGATGGCGCTATTAAACGTGAATGAATGAGCAGCTTTTATTTGTCTCCCAGTTTGTATTTCAAAGAATGAAACTCGAGAATCGCGGACATTAAATATAAATGGGATAGGGTGAAAAATCCTGGATGCGCGTGTCACAGTTCAGTAAAGTTAATAAGATGTAAGCATAATCAGAGTGTCTGAAATATCCATCCATAAATTAAATAAGATGTTAGCATAATCAGAGTGTCTGAAATATCCATCCATCAAATCTGTTTGTTGTACGTTAAACATTTCTCGCTTTCCTCTGAGATATTACGAATATATAGGATAAATTACAAAATATTTCTTTTATTTAGAATTACTGAAAATATACCTGATATATTTCTATTATTTCTAGATGTATGTTTCTAGAAAAATAATTCTACAAATAATTAAATAGAAATGTAATAAATAAAAAACGCCAAGTGAAAACTTTAACGTGGTATATAAAAAGATCTTTTTATCTTGTAAATATTATTTTTTAAATGCATTATAAAAAAAATATATACATATATATATGCATTTATAGTAATTCACAGAATTGTACTTTATCTGTAAATTACACATCCAGTATCCAAATAAGTCCTTTTCATTTTATACATTTGGCGCTATCATATTTCTCGTACCATGACATTTTGATGTCGCTATTAAACGTGGATGAATGAGCAGCTTCTATTTGTCTCCCAGTTTGTATTTCAAAGTATGAAACTCGAGAATCGCGGAATTAAATATAAATGGGATAGGGTGAAAAATCTTGGATGCGCGTGTCACACTTCAGTAAATTAAATAAGTTGCAAGCATAATCAGAGTGTCTGAAATATTCATCTATCAAATCTGTTTGTTGTACGTACAACATTTCTCGCTTTCCTCTGAGATATTACGAATATATAGGATAAATTACAAAATATTTCTTTTATTCAGAATTGCTGAAAATATACCTGATATATTTCTATTATTTCTAGATGTATGTTTCTAGAAAAATAATTCTACAAATAATTAAATAGAAATGTAATAAATAAAAAACGCCAAATGAAAACTTTAACGTGGTATATAAAAAGATCTTTTTATCTTGTAAATATTATTTTTTAAATGCATTATGAAATATATATATATATATATATATATATATATATATATATATATATATGCATTTATAGTAATTCACAGATGCATTTATAGTAATTCACAGTAATTCACTTTATCTGTAACTTACACATCCAGTATCCAAATAAGACCTTTTCATTTTATACATTTGGCGCTATCATATTTCTCGGTCTGTGACATCTTGATGTAGCTATTAAACGTGGATGAATGAGCAGCTTCTATTTGTCTCCCAGTTTGTATTTCAAAGTATGAAACTCGAGAATCGCGGACATTAAATATGAATGGGATAGGGTGAAAAATCTTGGATGCTCGTGTCACACTTCAGTAAATTAAATAAGTTGCAAGCATAATCAGAGTGTCTGAAATATTCATCCATCAAATCTGTTTGTTGTACGTTAAACATTTCTCGCTTTCCTCTGAGATATTATGAATACATAGGATAAATTACAAAATATTTCTTCATTCAGACTTATTGAAAGTATACCTGATATATTTCTATTATTTGTAGAAATATGTTTCTAGAAATATAATTCTACAGGAAAAATAAATAAATAAATAAATAAAAACACCAAATGAAAAGTTTAATGTGGAAGTGTTGGGCTATGAGAATGTCTATGTACTGTATAAATGCCACATTACATTAGAGTAGACTGACCAGATCAAAGTACCTTTATAATAGAGAAGCATTAAAATGTGCTGTAATTATCAAATTATGGATGTATTTTTTTCATTCCTTATAAATAAGTACTAAAAATAAAGTGTTATTGATTAATAATGTAGTTTCCACTCTTTTTTAAAAGTTAGAAAAATGCCTTCAAAAAATAGGGCGTCCCCATTTGTCCCAAAAAAATGAGGACGTTTAGTCAGTATACATTAGATACATCATTCGCGCTCTGACAGATCATATTAAAACAAATTAAAAACGCGTGATGCACTATGTTAAAAAAATAAATAAATAAATAAAAAATAAATGTAACTTCAAAGAAAAAATGTTAAATTTGTAGTATAATTTGGGTATACAGGATGATTTCGAGGTCATGGGGCAAACTTTGAGGAGAGGTAGAGAATGCAGTCAATTGGCCTTTACTTCTGCAGTCAATTGGCCTTTCTCCCAAAACAAACGAACAACGTAGCAAACAAGTCAATTTGTAGCTCAATTGAAATAGCCGTTTAAATAATTTGAGTTCATAAGTGATCATTTAAAAAAAAGAAGTTTGTGTCCCGCCTAAAGGAACTATAAATCCTGTACTCATCAAAATCTATGCAGTTTGTGCAACTTATAATATACACTCATGGACAAAAAAATTAGCGCACCAAGAGGGAGTCGTCAAAATGAAACGAAATTTTACATACGTAATGACTACTTTGATATAAGTAAATGATTAGAAAATAAAAGAAAAAGGATCATTTATTTCAGAGGAAAAGGCAAAAGAACGGAGGATTTAATACCCTGTTGGACCCCCTCTAGCACGAATGCACGATGCGATAAAATCGGGCATTGAGGCATACAAGTTCTGTATGATGTCTTGAGATATTTCGTTCCATATTTTCTGTAACCTTGCCTCTAGTTCGTTCAAACTCGTGGGATGTTCAACTCGCTGTCCCAAATGATCCCAGATATGCTCGATTGGAGACAAATCTGGGGATCGGACAGGCCAAGGAAGGGTAGTAACAGTGAGAAGACAGTCTTGTGACAGCCTTGCCGTGTGAGGCGGAACATTGTCTTGTTGAAAAAGGGCTCCTGGGAGCCGTTGCATGAGTGGCAACACATGTGGTTGCAGAATGTCATGGACATACCGCTGGACTGTCATGGTGCCATGGATCAATACTAGGGGTGACCGTGTATTGTAGGCAGTGGCACCCCATACCATCACACCAGCTGTGTGAGCGGTGTGTCGCTGTAAAGCAAAAGCAGGATTGAAGCGTTCACCACGGGGTCTCCAAACACGAACACGATAGTCATCACTGCTGAGATTGAATCTGGATTCGCCGCTAAAGCCGACCTGGTTCCATTCCGCTGCAGTCCAGTTTCCTCGTGCGCGGCAAAACTCCAGACGGAGGCGTCGATGGATGGGCGTCATGGGCAACACACGTAATAGGCGCCGCGATATCAAATGTCCTCCAGCCAGGCGCCTTCGTATGGTTCGAGAAGACACAGTAGCCCCTAGTAAAGGATCTGCCTGGATGACGGCCGATGAAGCAGTTGGCTGTACGCGAGCTTTTCTTACAATGTGACGGTCTTCTCGACGACTGGTCTGTCGAGGGCGTCCTGAGCGTGGTCTTCGTGTACATGACATCTCTCGGGTCCACTGGTCCCAACACCTCCTCACAACACAATCAGAGCGGCCTAATTAACGAGCTACTCGCCTAGCTGACCACCCAGCTTCCATCATGCCGATGATTCTCCCCCACTCAAACTGCGACACCTGCAGATATTCTGTCTTCGTAAACGACGTAATGGCATGTCTACCTCAGCTCTTCCTTTGTAAATGATTCAGCACACTCAAATAAGCTTCGGTTACCTTTTTCATACTCCACAAAAAACGACGTTAAACGCCCTCTACCGGCTATACGTAATGCGCAATCACGCTGCATTTCTAATCTTTTGCATATCTCCCCGACATGTAGCTTTACGCCAAGTTTCGTTAACATCCCACATTTTTTTTATGAGGCTACCGCATATAGCTATGTTAATATAACAGTTTAAAAAAATGCAAAAAAAAAAAAAAAAAAAAAATCCCCATTGTATATTAGACCCAGTGAAATGACATTGTTAGAAATTTTGGCGTACTACATTAGACACGGAATACTGTAATTAGAATGCAAAAATGTTAAAAATCTCGTGAAAGATGACCATTTTTACTAAATAGATTTTAACTACACATGCGCCAGTTTTCAAACAATTCCACTTTCATTATTTAAAAAAAAGGAAAGCCAAAAGTATTGAGCTAGTTATATGGAAACCCAATCAAATATCGTGTAAATTAAAAAAGTTATGAGCGGTAGAATGAATATAATTTCAGTTCTTCTAAATAATAATAATAATAATAATAAATAATTAATTAAAAGAAATGCGATAGGGGGATTTATCAATATTTATTTACAATCAGCTAACACTGAATTACCACTGGGCATTGCTTGAATAAAAATAAAAATGTGAGTAAACCCCCTGATAATTTATCTGTTATTTTGTGAGAACTGAAATTATGTTCATTATATCTGTTATAACTTTTTGAATTTGCACGAATATTTTTTTTTGTGGATTCCATATAAGTTGCTCAATACTTTTGACTATTAAATTATGCAAATGTATTTTTTTTTTATCTAGTTCATGTGTAATTAAAAATTATTCAGTAAAAATGCTCATATTTTGTAAGATATATAACATTTCTTTCTATTCTGACTCCAGTATGCTTGATCTAATATAGCATACCGAATTTTCTAAAAATGTCTGTGCACTGGATATAATACCCTACGTGTGATGATTAAAAATGTTTATATTTATATTTTTACTTTTTTTTTTAAGAACCATTATATCTACATGAATATATGAGGTAGCCTCATAACCGTTTATACAGGTAAAGAAAAAAATCCTCGTAGTTACATATTACAGCCAAAACGTATTTCAAGCATTATTTTTATACAGGGTATTTCAAAATATTTTGACATTTGTTTAATTTTTTACCGGTAGTTTTTTCATCTTCAGGACACAAATTTTGCTGAAGTGTATGGGGTATAAAATGTTCTTTACACTGCCAAAGTTTCTAAATCTTCTACACTGCCAAAAGACTATTCCTAATGAATTTTTCTAGATATTTTACAAAACGTCTAAAGTGAAAGTGTACGAATAGTTATTTGTAGATAGTGTATTTTTAAATATTTTAGGTGTATAAATGAAGCTCAGATTTTTTTAATTTGTCTTCTTTAATAGAAATTTATCTAATGAAGTTTTAAATTCAAAAATTACATGTTATTTATAAATTGTTTAATAAAATAATCATTAATTGTGTTCTGTCTTTTTTTTTATTTAATATTTATTTATTTACGTAATAATTTTCTTTAATTTGTGAAGCTTGTTGAAATGTGCAAACACCGAGGTGCAAATAAACCGCTTTTGCAAACTGTTACATATAATAACTATAATTTAATAAATATATGAAATAATTATGTGAACGATTACGGTAAACAGTGGGATCCCATGAATCTACGATCGCATATTGCTTCGAAACATAATAATCTGTATAGATAAGTATAAAACACCATATTTAAATTTGTGATCTTTCTTCTTTTTTTTTTTTTTCTTTCTTTTTTTTTTTTTTTTTTTTTTTTTTTTGGGGGGGGGGATACTGTATATCTGAATTTTGAGCTCAATTTTATAAATAAGCCGAATTGTCGAACCAAGACTATATTAAACATAGTAAGATGTTTTAAACAGCAAATCCCCAGTTCAGTATTACTCAAATGCCTATATGCGAGCGATATACAAAGATGTTATTAAATTTGTAAGTCATATGACTTAAAAATGTTCTAAGTCGTAGGACTGACAACATTTCACAAGATATACAAGCAACAAATATCAAGTTATTCAAGCAACACGAGACATTTGTTGCTTGTGGAACTTGATAGCTGTATAAAAATTACATTTTGCAAGCCTTTAGTGCTCTACAAAATCACAAACGTTTTTGCATTAAAAATTGTACATTCAAGTCAATAAATGTTGGTCTTTTATAAACTCTATTACAAATAAAAAACTATAACAATTAAGAACACCTATTCAGCTAAAATTAATATAAACTCTGCTTTAAAATTATACATAGATGAAAATGATTTTATAAGCAGCATTTAAAATTAATTCTTAAAAAAAAAAAAAAAAAAAAGTATTTTCTAAAACTTAGCATTAAACCGAACTAATGTTTGTTGTTGAAAATTCAAAAGTTATTTATACTTTAATATTCCCCCCCCCCCTCTTTATTATGAAGAAATAGAATTAAAAGAATTATTGGAATCCTTTTATATTATCCTACTGAGTAATTGATTTTGATTAAAATGTCAACTCATTTCTTTAAATTTTACTTTCTTTTCAACTGTGCGTGAGTGAAACATATTTCACAAATATTCTTTAACTTCTTTCGAAAAGAGTAAAAATAATGGTAATACATTTTTAATTTTGAAAGGCATAAAGAATTTCGAAATTGCAATATATACGGTTGTTCTTTTAAACTAAAATTTAGAAAACATTTATAACTATTTACCGTATTTTACAACTAACGTTTTGTGAAAGTATAATTTATCTAAGAGAAACAGTTTAAATTGCAATTAAAAAAATAGTGTGGTCTTTTAAAACATGACGTTTTATATTGTTCGAAAAATTACAACCATTAATCACTTTTACCGTAGAAAAATGGATATTTTTATATTTATTTTAGTTTGTTTCAAGAATATTAAATTTATTATAAGCCTTGAATTCTATAATATTATTTGCGGATTTTTCAAACGGGGGGGGGGGGGGGTTAAGGAAAGCGGTTGTCAGCTTCACACAGACCGTTTGTGAAATGAACCTTTTCCTAAACCTAGTTCGAAATGTTTTTAACATATGTTTGTATTATTTGATCTGCAAACTGTTTTTATAGTATTGAAGTGTAGTCTAAGAGAAAATCGTGTGAATACCATCCCAAAATATTTAGATTGTTTAACAATACTTAGATAAAATTAATATTTTTTGATTAATATTAAATTTTTATAAATAGCAAGTGTTCTGATTTTTTATACACATACATTTGTGCAAAATACTTTCTGCTTATTTAATCCTTTATGAAGTGCTAGAAATATATATATATATACACTTAAAAAAGAGAATGAAAGAAATTCGATAAAATATATCGGCAAATAAAAATTGTAACACATGGCTGCAATGCACTTGACAAGCAGGAATTTCAATTTCAAACAAGTTTTTATTTTCTAAAGTAATAAATATATTTTTTAATAAAACGTATTACTATTTATTTATGTTATAATTCCCTATAGAATCTACAGCGCAATTTCAAAGGTAAAGAAAAAAGAAAAAAAAATCGATAAATGCATTTTGTAAATTATTGGATGTTAAGTATTTAATTCAGTAGGATATTTTCTAAAATGTGTTTGATAATAGAAAATAATTTTACTAAAAATTGTAAAACCTTTCTGATTTAAATTAGGCGTAATTAAGAAATGAGACCATTGAAATGAAAGAAAGTATATTCTTAGGCAATTTAAATTGAAGCTGAATGTTAATTTCATGACTCATTAATTTTTGTATTTATCATCGTATTAACATTTTCCTTCTTTAATCTAAAGAAACGGTATTTTCCTTAAAAACGCTGAAGTGGAAAATGATAATGCACTGCTGAAAGTGTAGTTGTTGCAGTAAAATTTCCTGAAAAGTTTTAAGACAAATTATGCATAAATGTATGTACTTTACTGAATAAAGTATAGTTGCCCATACATAAAATGTATGGATTTCACGTATAAACTAATACATCTAAATCGAGCAAAAATAAAATAATAATAAAATAAAATAAAATAAAAGTAAATAATAAAAAAAATATATTTATTGCTTTTGTTTAAAAAGAATAATTATAAAATAATAATAATAATAATATTTCATTTCGTATAGGATCAATTAAAATATAAAATATTAATAATCCAATTTTCAACAACGAATTATATTTAAATGTAAATAATATGTATATTTTATGAAACAATGTAATGTTAAATTTAAATCTTAGAAATAACGATTTAATTTCCATAGTTAAAATTAATAAAAAAAAACATTTCTTTATAAATAATTTGGGTTGTTGTTATCAGGAAGTAATAATGTATATTTCAAATTTACGAAAATAATTTGTGTACTTGCAATCTGACTTACAAATATTGATAAACTTCATAAAAATGATTTTTTTTTTCTTTTTCCATTGGATATATATATATATATATATATATATATATATATATATATATATATATATATATATATATATATATATATATATATATATATATATTAAGAAAAAAAACATTTAGGTAAACTTGATATTTAAAATTTTGATATGTTTTATGTTGCTATTAACCGTTTAAACTTCACGACACACCAACGTAGGATATAGTCACTTCTATTGAAATTACAGGATCAGCGTTCTTTCTAACATAAGTAAAGATGTAATATTCTGATAATTTTAGGGATTTATCTTTTTCTTGGGGGGAAGGAGGATTTATATTTATATATATATATATCATACTTTACTTTTAGTTGATTTATAGCGATTATACTTATCTACATTCAAATTTTATTTTGTTAATTTTGGATGATATTTTTGTTTTTGGTGTACTAAAGCTGAAACTGAAGCCAGTTTTTCGCTATACCGTATTGGTGTTTGTCAGTACAGAATGTCTACTTACACAATTTCTTCTATGAATTCTACAATTTCTTCCCAATATAAATATATTTTAACTTTTGTAGTATGTTTCCACGATAAATTATAGTCAATTACAAAAACATACTAGAAACTACCGAAAATGTAGATGATGTGTCGGTAGACATCCTATATTGATAAAAATCTACTAATGATATAGAAAAGCTGGCTTTATTTTCGGTTTCACACTATCGAAAAAAAAAAAGCATATGTGTCAGCTAAAATTATCAAATAAATTTTGAAAACTTTACTTTTGTAGACATGTGTTACTTTTCTCTCACCGAATAAAACTGTCATTTATGTATATATTCGCATACATATAGACACATACACGCACACACAGATATAAATATAAAGATAGATAAATAGGTATGTTGATATATATATGTGCGTGTGCGTGTGTGTATACACTCATTGCCATAAAAAAATGCGCACCAAGAAAGAGTTGTCAGAATGACACAAAATTTTAGATACGTAAGTCCAACTTTGATATAAGTAATTGATTACAAAATGTAAGCGGAATAATTATTTATTACATGAAAAATTACAAACGTATGGAGGTTTTTGTAATCATGTTGGACTATCTTTAGCGTGAATGCACGATGCGATACGGACGGTACACAATTGAAGCATACAAGTTCCATATGATATCCTGCGACATGCCATTCTACATTTTCTGTAAACGCACTTCAAATTCGTCCAAATTCGTAGTCTGTACAACTCCGTCCCATTTAATCCTAGATATGCTCCCTTGGTGATAAATATTAGATCGAACAGTCCAGGGAAGGTTGTTAATGTGTCGAAAGCTGTCCTCTACCACCCATTGCTGTGTGCTGCCGAATATAGTCCCGTTGAAAAAAATGGCTCTCTGGGTCTCTGCTGTGTGAGGCAACACCTGTGGCTGAAGGATGTCACAAACGTATAGCACGGTGCGGTGGAACAATATTTGGAGTAACCGTGTATCGCATGCGATGGCGCCCATTACACCAACTGTGGTTATGTTATGCTGCTGTAAAGGTAAAACAGTATTTAGACGTTCATCCCGGGGCCTCCACAAGCGTTCTCGATTGTCATCACGGGCAAAATTGCATCTGCGTTTGTCATTGAAGACGTCCTGAATCCATTAGGTTACAGTCCAATCACGTCGAGCGCGATACTACTTCAAACACAGAAGAAGGTGGGTGAGTATAGTTGGTAGGACACGTAATGAGGGCACCGCGACAGCAAATGTCCTTCAGCCAGGTGCCTTGCGATGGCAAAGACAGACACAGGGACAAGTGTGAAGGTGTTTCATGCGTCCGGATGGTAGACAATGAGAAAGTTTTCGCAATGCAGGTGTGACGTACGATGTGAGGATTTTCCCGACTATTGGTCTGTCAAGGGCATCTTGAGCCTGGAGGTTGTGTCTGTGACCTCTCTCTTGTCCACTGGTCCCAATACCTCCTTACACTGAAATCAGAATGACCTAAGTGGCAGACTACTTACCGACCTGACGATCTGATTTCCATCATACCGTCGATTGATCTCCTCTCCAGCTCTGAGAGCTGCTCATATTTGTCTTCGATGTCGGCGTAACGGCATCTTTATTTAAACAGCATCCTTCTGCAACAGATTAAGTACACGAAAACACACACGGCTTACCTGTTTTATTCTCCAAGAAGAAAAAATTTCAACGCCCTCTGATGCCATTGCATCATGCGAAATTATGTTGCATTTCTAACTATTTGCATGTATTTCTGACACGTACCTTCATGCAAAGTTCTGTTACGGTCTTGGAATTATTTCTCGGTGCGCAAATTATTATGGCAATGAGTGTATATATATACATACATATATATATATATATATATATATATATATATATATATATATATATATATATATATATATATATACATACATATATATATATATAATAAAATTTTGAGTGACGCTTTGCTATTATTTAAAATATACATAGATTTTCTTATTTCATCATTTCCTTTTTTCATGTATTTGTATTTACATGCATAATATTTTCAACCTCAGTACGAAATGATCTATGAAATTTACTCTCATACTTTTTCATTCGCATCCCGTAAATTCAAAATATCAGTTTTCAAAGAAATGATAAAAAAAAAAAATCAGTGACTCCTCGGTGTCACTGTAAAATATATCTTAGATTCCACCACAATTGTTTCTGTTTTTCCTAATAAAGTATATTTACACATTGAAACAATGCTTTTAATTTTCACATATACAGTCAAATAATAACACTTTCACTGAATTTACATTATAAATTCAATTAATTTATTTCAGTAAATTGATATGTCTATTGTGGTATGGCATCTAAAACTGTATGTAAAATTTGAGCAAATGTTTTCTTATCATACTATCACTTTGCAGACTTTTTCAGTTAGTTTGGATATTATGACACAAAGTAATATAAATAAAAAAAGTAAAATAAACCTGAATTTTTACTTTGGTCACAAATTGCTTTTGAGAAAAAGAATAAATAGCAATTTTATTTTAAGTGTACACTTTTATGATTTCTGTATACATTGCAAAATTATATTTGAAAAAATAATAACTTCCAATATATAACTACCCATTTGGTTAAATATAAAATAATTTACATTCTTGTAAAACTTACGTTGGAGACAAATTCATTTTTGAGTGTTTTCTAACGAAATATTTAAATTAACTGGAGACAAGGATTCATGGAAAATATTTGGTTGATAAATCAAAATTTTGACTTAAAACGTAACATGAAATAGACTGGTTTATAAGATGATATTTTCCTTACAAATAAAATTTCTCAACTCTAAGTCATATGGGCAAATATTTCGATGTATCATTCATACTAAAATCCAAACCTATAGGAAATTAATTTTCTAATTATGATATCAATATTATTATTATTATTATTATTATTATTATTTAAAACTTTTGAATTCAGATTCTTTATATCTGCCGCTTTACCTACTAAAATTTAAAATAATAATTATAATAATATTTACAAAAAATCCTTTAATATTGTTTTAAATGTTAGTCTATTTAAATATAGTTAACTTTGCACTTAGGAATAAAATAATAAATTAAATATTTTATCAAGCCTTTCAGTTTTTATGCAAAATGTGGTTAAAACCTGTAATCAGTATTTTAGTTTCTCTTTTCAAAATGTTATAAGTACATTGCATCATTTGTATTTATTCAATGTTATAACTCTAAATAAAACTTGCACCTTTTTAATTTATTCAATAACTTTAAATAGAACTTGCATCTTTCTCATTTATTCAAAGTTATAACTTAAATTAAACTGAGGTTTTAAGGAAAAAAAAACTGTAAATGGAATTCTGAATCACCGTAAGAATTATTTTCAAATGACAATTTTTATGAATATGATTATGTACATTTCTAAAAAATCAAAATATATTTTTTAATATTTTTTTTTTTGTTTTTAATGTAATATGCTATTAATAAATTGCGAAATATATTCTTTCATCTTTTTTTTTTTTTTTTTTTTTTGAAATAGAATTTATTATTGAAATAGCAAATTTCTCCAATAGGTGAAGGTCTCTACCGAGAGGTTTACATATTTGAAGATTATTATTATTATTATTCCTTATCATTTATTTACCCCCAGAGAGGCATGTTTTCCTCGTTATTGCGTTAAAAAAAATCGGCCTATCCTAACTTACATAATTGAATTAATAATATATTCATTCCATTTCTGTACATTACTTTGCATTTATATAGTACTTTGCATTTATCCAGTTATATATATATATATATATATATATTTTAATTGCTTTCAGATTTGTATCTAAGTACATACTAAATAAATACGTTTCTGAAAAATCTGTTTCTTTTTAAATTTTGTCATATTTTGTTTAATTCTTACACATTTATATGTCCTTTGTAAAATAATTGATTGATTCAATAACTTATAGCTAAATAAGATTTAAATTAAATTAAAAGGTTTATATATATATATATATATATATATATATATTATAATTTTAAAGCTAGAAATACTGAAAATGTTTAGAAATATGAAATATAAGAACATGAATGAGTAAATATACTGTAACAATGAATTTGTTAAGGATGTATTTTGAATATCAATTATTATTCACACCTAATTAGAAATATATATATGGTAGATTAAAATGAATATAGGAATCTATATATGATTTTTAATACCCATATAAATGTTCATATTTATGCGGTTATTAATATATATTGAACTAATAAATATAACATTTTGATAGTAAACGGAAATAAGTAATCTCATAAGTATATAAAATATCGTTTAAAAATGCAAAACATATACATAATTTAGGATATAAGATTCAAACTTTATTTTATTTTTGAAATGTAATTCGAATAAAATCAAAATGATTCATCGTTCGTTACTTCTTTCTTCATGAAACAT
Source organism: Salticus scenicus (assembly GCA_963930645.1). Lineage (NCBI taxonomy): Eukaryota > Metazoa > Arthropoda > Arachnida > Araneae > Salticidae > Salticus > Salticus scenicus. Next base: position 222,723,192 of record OZ005656.1, on the reverse strand, counting down.
AAACCAAAGATCATTTGCATTTCGAAAAACGCTGCATAATAAGTTATTAATTAATGACAGATAACCATTTTTTTTAAATCACTACATCAGAAAATAAATGAAATGTAATAATTCAAAATATCAAATGCAATTAAGACGAAATGGAAAATAGAAACATTGTATAATTGGAGAGGAGAGAGAGAGAGAGAGAGGGAGAAAGTAAAATAGATGCATAGATAGGTAAATATAAATTGTAGCTACGAAATTTTCTTTATTTTCTTTATTTATATTTTGAATTTCAATACATACACTAGAGAATCGTGGAATTTTCATGACATAGTTGTGAAGAATTTTCATTATTTTTTTTTTTTAATTTAATATTTTAAAGCCATTTAAATTTTTTGAAAAATCTTATTAAAAATTTTTAAATTTCACAAATATACAAATGCACAAATGATATCCGTTTGGTATAGCTGAAAGACATATAAAATCAAATTTTAACATGTATGTATGCATGTTCGGTTTATGGCATCGGGTGTTGCCTTCCGACAGAATCCACGAGTCGGTGCCATGTCTTCCGGTCATGGGTCCACTCTTCTTCCAGACCCCTATCCCTTATCGCTTTTTTTACACTATCCATCCAAGTCTTTCTTGGTCTTCCTTGTTTTCTTTTCTGACTTGGTATATAGTTAAAAGCGATTTTAGGTAATCTTTCATCGTTCATTCTTTTAATATGACCAAACCAGATTAATTGCTTCTTTTGAACCTCATCTAATATGGTTTTCTTTATTTTTCAACATTTCCCTGATTTTCTCATTTCTCAGTCTCTTCATTCTTTATATCCTGCATGATAGTTTTAACATAATTGCAAAAATAACTATTATCGATTAAACAAATTTTTATAGTAATCACATTTATAAAAATCCTGTTCTTAATTGTTGATTAATAAATCATAAATAAATAAATAAAATAACAATTAAAAATTTAAATTGTTTTTCGTACATTACGTTTTCGTTAATTTCTATCACCAAATTTTATTTTCAGAGAAAGAAAATAAATTTAAGTAAAATGAAATGAAAAGTAAAGAAAATAGAATATTTTATTTAAAAAGTAATGAAAAAACGTCTTAACTTAGCATATATAAATATAAAATTTATGAAATGCTGTTGCATTTAGAATTTTCTTGAAGAATTACAATTTTTTTTTTCGTTTCATATTTACTTTACGCGAAAAAAAGTATGCTTTCCAGGGAATGTTTCTGATAACAAAATGTATGTATTCCGTTTTTTTTTTTTAGAAATGTTTTTCTTAAACACATTTTGTAAAGATAAATTATATTAAATTTTCAGTTATATTAGGGAAAATTAATATATTAGGTGCAGCAAAAGGATGGATGGATGGATGGATGGCTTTTTATGGCACAAAGTCCACAATGGGACATGCTGCGCCAAACAAAAAAGGGATAAAGAATAAAAATTAGCTTCTGGATGGGTTTACCCATCCAGTTTGTAATTAACACAAATTGAAAACGAATAGTTTCCCTATTCGTTTACCCTTCGTATAGTTAATAGTTTACCCTTCGTAATAGTCGTTAATAGTTTACCCTTCGTAAAGGTAAAATCAAAGTCATAAAATATATTGTAGATAATAAAAACAGATGTAAAACATCATGAACAGTGTAGATAATAAAAACTGATGTAGAATGAGATGAAGAGTGTAAATAATAAAATCAAATGTCATAGTTATAAAGGTGCAGCAAAAGGAAAGGAAATATCAATAATTAAATTATTTAAAATAATTTGATAACTTTAACAATTCATAGCTGCCAACTTTTAAGGAGTTTTAACACCACTGTAAAACTTTCATGAAGTTTAATCGCAAAGAATTGCTAAAAATAGTACTAAAAAACTATATTAATTTTTTTCGGTTGGAGAAAAGAAAAATCAATTTAGCAGCTATGACAATCATTAATGAATAAATCATTAATGCATTTTTCCCCCTTTAAATACATATAAAACTCAAGGTGTATATATGAGGCTGAGAACTCTTTTACTCTGCTTTCTTTAATAAAAAATTAACTTCATCTAATGCAATTTTAAATTAAAAAATGCATGTTATTTTTAAATTGTTTAAGAAAGACAATCACTGAGCTTTTTTATTTATTTATTTATTTATTTTTTTCATTTACGTAATAATATTATTTAATTAATGAATCTTTATGAAATGCTCGAAAAAAAAATAATAACACAAAAACGATTGCAGACTGTTGCATATAATAACTATAATTCAATAAATATACGAAAAATTATGTACACTTTTACGTAATTTGGGGAATTTACATAATAATGGGATTCCATGAGTAAATGGTGGTATTCCATGAAGATATTGCTTTTAAACATAAAACCTTATTTATTTATTTATTTATTTATATATATGTATAGATAAATATAAAATACCGTATTAAAATTTGGGGTCTAACTCTGTTATTTGGGAATAATGTATATCCGAATTTTGTGCGCAGTTGTATATGTAAACCGAATTGTTTAACCAACACTAATTTAAGCATAATGAGCTGTTTTGAACTGAAAATCGTCAATTCAGTATTATTTAAATATCTATATGAGAGCGATATATAAAAATGTTATTAAATTTCTTAGTCATATGTCTTAAAAATTTTGTAAGTGATATGACTTACAACATTTGACAACATTTGACAAGATATACAAGCAACACTATACACGCAACACAATAAATGTATTGCATTTATAATTTGGTAATTCTATAAAAATTGCGTTTTGCAAACATGCAGAAAACCTCTAGTAAAAACAAAAGAATGATATTTTAATATTTTATTATACTAGTATAATGAAGAGCCTAAACAGTATGACATTTTACATTAATGTTGCCTGGATCTGAAGAAAGACTTTTTGTACTTGCATATGATGGGAAAAGGTTGCTACTGTAAGCACACTGTAAAAAAAATGTGTAAAAAATAAAGCGCTTTTTTTAACATAAATATAGCATACTGTTATGTTTAAATGTATTGATAACAAAATTTTATGTGTAAAAACTTGCTTGCAATAAAAGGCAGCTTTAAAAGGCCTCTTTTGGGGTAGAGAAAGGGAAAAAAGAAAAAAATAAATCTTCTTTGAGAAATAAAAAGTGCTACGCAGCAATAAAAAGGCAGATCGTATCTTCACGACATGCAGGTATTGGCCAAATGACTCAGATGTCAGTAAAGCACTTTACTGCAACGAAATCACGTCATTCAGTTTTCTGTTTAGGAGATTTTCGTAAATGGCAAAGAAGGTTATTAAATTTATTACACAAAGCTATTCACTCTTTTCTCTGTTTGAAAATAGAAAAGCAAGTTTAGATTGTTCATGAATGGCGAATTTCGGACAATAAATTTTATGGGGCCCTCAAGTAGTATTTGGTTTGTGTATCTCGTGGGAAAACAGTGAACGCATCTTTTTCTAGGAACTTTGGAGAAGAGAATTCTAAAAGTAAAAAAAAAAAAGAGAAAAAAAAGAAAAAAAAAAAGCCGAATTGCTGCGAATGTGCGTGGTAGGGCGTGGTTTTGCGGGTGAGGCGCAGTGTGTGGGATTGGTCAGTTTTCCCCCTCCCTGAAACGAGGAGCGTGGGGTGGAGAGAGGGTCAGCGCTAGCTAGTACTAGCAAGAGAGGAGCAAGAATTGCGCGACTAAGAAAGATGGAAAAAAAAAGATGAAGCTAGTTAGATTCTTGGCAGATGTAGTGGAAAAAGGACCTACGAGAATTTCCTTTTTTTTCCACCGATGGCCTCCCCCGACTGAAACAACCATGCTGATGCTTGTAGCTTGCTGATGCGGAGTTCTATCTAATGCGTCGTCACATTTTCTTTTTGCTCAACACCGGAGTAGCATTTTACTTCAGATGTGGTGGATTGATTCAACACCATGCTGTATGGAGTAAGCGTCATCCCGTATATTCAGCTAATAGAAAGTACAGGCCTCTTCAGTGCAGCGAATGCCAAGCAGTAGTGCACCTTTTGCTTAATATGGAATACATCACCAAGTAGAAAAACAAGCTTACTTTTTCCTAAGACGTCAGCTCTCAGAACAGGCAAAGTTTGAAAGTGCTAGTGTGAGATGCCTCCAATGGTTTTAAGATAAGTGTTACAATATTTATTTTACTCTATATATATATATTGATTTGTAACTCTTATTCGTTGGAATAGTATATTTAAACCTGTGTTTTTTTTTGACAATATTTACAGCTTATAAAGGAATGTGCAGCCTGGTGTAGGCCTAATGTATTTAAGTATGCTCCTGTGCATTTATTTAGTATGTTTTTAACACTAAATTAAAAATTGTGATCCATTAATTTAAATAAAGGAATAAGTTTTGTACTAGAGAAGCCTTGTGATGTGTAGGGTCCTTTTTTTTTGTTTCCTTTTGTATGTTTATACTAGTAAAATTTTCATGTAATTTGACATGATTATCCCTACTACATTAAATCTTAGGAAGGTAATTAATTTGAAAGATATTTAGAACATTTTTCAAAGTGAAGTTTAAAATAGAAGTTATGAAGCTTAACTATCTTAATCATTTTTTTTTCTTAATTACCATTTGTAATTAAATAAACATAAGTACCTGGGGTTATTCATTATTTGGTTTAATGGGAAATTTAAATGTTCAATGTTCAATGAGTGATGCTTTCATGATAATTAAAAAAAAAAAAAAAAAAATCTTAATTTAGGAATAGATGTAAGGCTTAACTGATATGATATTATGGCTTACTACTGTAGTGATACATGTATAAGCTATGTTAACTGAAATTTAAAAAAAAAAAAAAAAAATTAAAAGTTTCATTCTCCAGATTGTAATTAATGGTGACTGTTGGTCCATGGCGATGTTAACACAACTGTACATGGTCTGGCTGTCATGTGGATTAATGTTGGGTGAATGTCACTTTAGCAGTTTTTTTTTGTACTCTATTTAAGTATTCTGTAGGGTTACTCTAAAATATTGAAAACCTATCTATTTGATATAGGCCGTGGAAACTTATTTATACGGCTTGTGTGAAATAGATTTGATAATTAAAGGTTAGAGTGGCCTTTTCAGCTAGGTTTTTTATTTTTTTTTTGTACATACTGGGTCGAAGCCATACATAGGTAAAAAAAAAAAAAAAAAAAAAAAAAAAAAAGAGGATGAACAGGAAATCTTGAGGAAATTTTTAGCAAGAGTAATTTATGTTATGCATCACTCACTAAGGAAAACACAACGACAACAAGCAATGTACGCTATACGATTCAGGCCATTTAAGAGTTAAATTTGCTCTATGAGTTAAATGAAGTCTATTCTAGGTTGTATACTATTATAAAAAAAGGAAAATCGTAACAATACATTCCTGTATATTTTTACAGCTAGTTCTGTAAAAATAATTGAAGACTGGTTACTTCACATTGTGCTGTAAATCGGTATAAAAAATTGTACATGATTTATCAATCATCAATGCTGGTGTTGACCTTGTCTGTTTTTGCAAAAAAAAAAAAAAAAAAAAAAAAAAAAAAAAAAAAAAAAAGTCATTGTGAGCTACGGCGAGATTACCCAAGTGCTGGTCTTTAGAACAGGGGATTGTGAGCTCAAATCCCGAGCTATCCAAGGCCATTTGCTCCGCATCAAAAAATAAATAAAGTAAATTATATGTGTAAAAAAATAAATAAGTTGCTTAGTGCTGTGGATTACCCTCTTCATGCATGTGTAATAATTTCAGGAAATGATTTTAAAGCATACTGCGAAAATTACAGCACACTTGAGTAAAAATTGCAGCAGATTCGTTTTTCTGCACATTGTAAAATTACAGCACAATGAGTAGGTAATACTTTTACCTGCGCACTGTGCTGTAATCTACTACAGAAAATGTTTACAGTGCAATTATCATACGATTATCTACATATAATCAGTTATCTGCAGAAACGTAAGCGTTTACGCATTTAAATTGTATATTCAAATCAATAAATGTTGTTCTTTTATAATCTTTAATAATATATATATATATATATATATATATATATATATATATAATAATTATTAATAATATCTATCCAATTTTATTCAATGAAAATTAATATTGTGAAGGAGTTTCTTCAGATACATTGGTTTTATTTACATTTTCAAAATAATTTAGTAATTAAATATTATATTTTCTATAATTGAAATTTCTATTAAAATATCTAACGAAATCGTAAATTATATTTTATATTTATACACATTTGTCTCTCTATAAATATTAGTATATTTTAATACTATTTTATCAGTCAATCTATTAAATAATTCTTTTTGAAAATCGAATCTCATTCTTTAAAAAATAAATTATTCTTAGTAATCTAAATGCATTTTTTATAAAATAACGGTCTTTCAGAATTCTAATCTTCCAAAGCTAAATCGTTTTATAAAATAAAATAAAAATATTTTTTTCATGTATTAACCGTTGCTTATTCCATAAACTATAATTCATTATTTAAAATTGCGCAAGTTTATTCCATTATAGCTAAATTGCGCAAAACAAATTCCATTGAAATATCATTACAGGGTGATTAATATTTCTTTATGACAGGATGTCGAAATTATTCATAGTATTTTCGTCTCCCATGAGCAGACGATTTTTGAGGCGAAAAGTTGGTATAAGTGTTTAGCGTTAATTTTATAACGGGTTCTCTAAATTCAAAATATTTGTACTATTTTATTCGAAAGACAAAGAAATGTGTTTGGCTACGAATTTGGCACTATTTTCGAAATGTTTGGCGTCATTCTGCAGTTGGATGTTGATTGTCAGATTGAGAGCTACACACTTCGCTCTTAATCCACTGGCCTAAGTATACGTACGTCAAATGCCATCTTTCACACCTCAAGCGTTTGCATTCTCGAAACTCACAGGCTATATCTACCTAAAAAAAAAAAAAAAAAAAAAAAAGGTTGAATTGCTGTGTGAAGTCTCTCTAAAATAAATTTATATTATGCAGTGTCAATTATCTGCTTTAATTTATCAGCCACCTTTTAGAGTCACCTTTTAGCCACATTTAGATTGAACCTGGAATCTGTAACGAAAGACTTATACTAGAATCCCTAAATTCAACGTTATACATTTATGGTGCAAGACAAGTTCGAGATGCATTGGTGATAGAGAGGGGTGCTATAGAAAAAAAAATATTGTCTGAAATTTTTAGTTTCTTATAGAAGAACTATTTGCATGGCAGTAGTGTTATATTACGTTACATAAATATAACTGTTTTGATGAAAAAGAAGAAAAAGTGGCCTTCTCGATATCAACATAATATTAGAACTTTTCGTCGACATTACCCTTGGAGTGTTATTTACGTGAATCAAGTATTCATACTTTCTTTGAGGATTATAATGAATCATCGCTTCATCTGATGATACTTCTGTTAATCTAGCTGATTCGGCGATTCCGCACTTCCGTAATATTCATTCCCTAGACAGCATGTGTTTGCGACTCAACATGATCGTCGCAATTTTCCCTGCTATAGACGCTATGGTGATCCAGTCCTGGAATTTTTCTCAGACAACAACCATCATCGTATTCTCGAAACCGTCGGCTACTCAAACGAGGTTTGTTTCCCGAGTCGTCAGGCTTGATAAAAGGCTTTTGATAGTGGGCAGTTTCGCGCGAGACAGCCCAGAATTGCATCACTGAGTATTGGGCTCTACTCTTACATTAGCTAACGGATACTGTGCATCGACAGTAGCTGGTTTACTGTGCTCTTTTTTTTTTTTTTTTTTTTTTTTCTGTGGTTTCGTTCACTGCCTCTCCTTCAACCCGTTAAAGAAGATTTCCATTCATCGTGCACTTTTTTTTTCTTCCCTGCTGAGCATTTTTCTTTTTCTTTTTTCTTTTTTTTTTAAATCCGCCGAGCATACTTTTAACTCGACAACCGGGATTCCGGTAATTGAATATTTTACAGTAACGAGTACGCAAGACGCCTAGATCAAGTGCCTCGATATATGAAGTTCTGTAAGGTGAACATGTGTGTAAAGAAACCATGTGTGAACCAGTAAATATTCTGTTAAATAAGAGAAAGTCTTGGATAAACTCATGCAGGAGAAAAACCTTTCGCGTGTGCATTTTTTTTTTTTTTTTTTTGAGTCCCTTTTCTATTAAAAGACCCTTTTTCTATTAAAGGAAAAAAAATCTAAAATAGTATACATGTGAAATATATTATTCAAGAAATTTTGTACGAGGATGTGTTTTATGATAAAAAGTAAATAAATAAATAAATAAAAAGAGAAGCAGACTTTACCGATTGATTAAGTTTAAAAATGTACTTCTTTGTTCAAACTTACGGAAAGTACAAACAATTTTCTTTTTTTATTACTATATATATGTATATTTACTTTTTACTTGCATAATTTTTATAATTATTTCGAGTATTTCTTTCTTTTTTTTTTTTTTTTCTTTTTTTTTTTTTTTTTCTTTATTCTTATATAATGTATGTTGAATTTCAGTAAAAATTTAGTAGTTCATATGTGATATAAAGATATATATATATATATTTAACTTATTCTTTTTAAAGAAAAACAAGAAAGAAAAGTCATGCAGTACGCATTGATTAGTAACACTTCCCAACTGTACGTAATTGTTCTATCGAACAACTCTTAGTATACTTTGCCTACGTTATCACACAACAGACAGAAGGACTGAAAAATATACAGATACCGTAATTGATTTTAAAATTACTTTTAGGCATTTTGGAAAGTGTTAAAAAGGCTTAACGCTAAAGAAAATGCAGCCATTAGCTTATAATTACAGCTATTGATCCCTCTAAATATTTTAGTGTAGCCCTGTAAATCAGAAAATTAATCATATCATATTCTATACAAAATATTATTTTAGAATATTAACAATCCATTTCAATATTTTTATGATTTTTACAGTAAAAAGATTTTCAAATATAACTTTCTAAGTATTCTGTCTTAAAACGTAAATCATTGGATTTTTTTTTTTTTTTTTTTTTTTTTTTTTTGTCCCTGTAAACAAACTAGTTATACAGGACCTATTAATGTCATTTTAAATAGGGAACATTCTATACGGAAAATATTTCTAAAAATAACACTCATAGAGCACAACGCTTTCGAATGCTTTTGGGTGTCCCTGTACACAAACCAGAAGAGATATTCACTCCATTTTCAATACGGAACATCCGATAGTGAACTTCAATAAAATATATCACTTTCGAGAAATTCCATAAATATTTACGGGAGTTAGAGCGTGGGCCGACAGACAGACAGACAGATGGACAGGTACAGAAACTGAAATCATATTCACACTTAAAAATTTTAGAAAGTGTTAAAAACGCTTAATGTAAACGAAAGTATAATTCTACCAAATTTTTATTAATAGTTCTTAGTATAAATGGATATTTTTGTGTCACACTGCAAATCTAATGCTAATTATACTATATTCTATGCAAAGCATTTTTTTTTTTTTTTTTTTGTGCGTATAAATAACATATTTCAAATTCCTAAAACTTCGTGGATAGTAAAGTTATTAGAATTTGCTTTATAGAAATATCTCTCCTAGAACGCAAATCTTTGAAATACTTTTGAGTGTCCCTGCACATAAACCGACGGTTGCATTGCCTCCATTTGATACAGGAAACATCCAATAGTGAACTTGAATAACATATTTCAATTTCATTAAGATATGTGTACAGTAAAGGTATGAAAATATGGTTTACAGAAATACATCTCATAGAACACAATGCTTTGAAGTACTTTCGGGTGTCCCTGTACACAAACCAATAGAGGTATAAACTCCATTTTCAATAGGGTACGTCCGATAGTGAACTTCAATAACATATATCAGTTTCAAGAAATTCCATAAATATTTACCGGAGTTAAAGCGCGGACAGTCGGACAGACAGGTAGGAAGACAGGCATATACACAAAACTGAAATCATATTCACACTTAAAAAATGTCAGAAAGTATTAAAAACAGTTAACGTAAACGAAAGTACAAATGTAGTAATTTTTTATTAATAGCTCTTAATATAACTGGATATTTTGTTGTCACCCTGTAAATCTAATGCTAATCATGCTATTCTCTATGCAAAGCATTCTTTTGTGCATATAAAAAGCATATTTCAATTTCCTGAAATTTTGTGGAAAGTAAAGTTATTAAAATTTGATTTATAGAAATATCTCTAATAAAACGCATTGCTTTGGAATAATTTTGAGTGTCCCTGTGTATAAACCGATGGTGGTATTTCATCGATTTTATACAGGAAACATCCAATAGTGAACTTGAATTACATATTTTAATTTCATTAAGATATGTCTACAATAAAAGTATGGAAATATGGTTTATAGAAATGCCTCTCATAGAACACAATGCTTTGATATATTTTCGGGTGTCCCTGTACACAAACCAGTCGAGGTATATACTCCATTTTCAATAGGGAACTTCCGATTGTGAACTTCAATAACATATTTCAATTTCATTAAATTATGTCTACAATAAATGTATGAAAATATTGTTTATAGAAATACCTCTCATAGAACACAATGCTTTGAAATACTTTCGGGTGTCCCTGTATACAAACCAGTAGAGGTATAAACTTCATTTTCAATAGAGAACGTCCGATAGTTAACTTTAATAACATATATCAGTTTCAAGAAATTCCATAAATATTTACTGGATTTAGAGCGCGGACTAACAGACAGACAGACAGACAAACCGAAGTCATTAAAACTGTTCAACCTTGTTGGAAAGTGTTAAAAAATAATAATAAATTTCTAATAAAATTCTTGAAATGTTTTTCTTTATTAATAGTTTTTTTTTTTTTTTTTTTTTTTTTTTTTAAGAAAATGTTGTTGATTTTACTTCCCCAATGCTATTTGTAATCTGTGTTTTGTATTTTTATCTCATTAATAGTACTCCTTCATTAGGTGGTCTTTCCCTGATCTTTAGAAAAATGCAATAACATTTCATTGGATTGCATTATATAGATTGACATATTAAGATGATATATATATTCACATTCGGTAACAAAAGTGTCCGAACACTAGCAAAAATTCCTATGTAAAATAAGTACACTTCATACGGTTTCGTTAAGTAATTCCTTGTCGAATCCTTTTCTTAGTCAGTGTAAGACAATGATTCGATAAGGATTTATCTAACAAAACCGTATGAAGTGTACTTATTTTTACGTAGGAATTTTTGCTAGTGTTTGGACACTTTTGTTACCGACTATATATATATATATATATATATGTTAAAAAAATGCATTTTTTTTTCTTTTTTCTTTTTCTTTTTTTTTTTTTTTTACTCTAAGTAATTCCGAGAAGTTTTGAAATGTATCACACTTACTAAGATTCAGTTGTTCACGAACTTAAATTTTAAATGAGATATTAATAATGATAATAATATTATTATTTGTTTGAATATTATGAGTTATGACATTGAATCTAACACTTTTAACTGTAATAATTGTAAAATCATAATTATACTAATGCATATAAACATTTTTTTTTCAATCTTTAATTCGAATGACAATTGTTTTTAATTTAAGAAAAAAAAAAAAAAAAAAACTAATTAAAAAAAAAAAAAATGCCAATTCTTTCCAATTTTACTGACAATGTTCTTCTAAAAGGAATTAAAAATGTATTGCAACATTTGTAATTATGAGGCATAATAACTCTAGATAAAAATGAATTTCAAATAGAAATAATTTTAAATGTATTTTAAAATGACATGAAGAATTATTTTAAAATGACGACTTTTACCTGCGAGGAAAGCACTTTTACGACAAAACAAAGTACTTTTAGGTACGACATATTTTGCTAAATTATTTAAATTATCATCAATTATAATAAAGTTTATGAAGAAATTCACAAAAAAATTCCATTACATGCAAGAATAAATGAAGGAAATTTGGAATTCAACAAAGTATAATTGCATTTAATTGCTTGAAGTAATCGAGAGAAAAAGCTATAAAATTATTAATTAGAATTGAAATTTTATGACTAATGTTTGAAGATAGAAAACTGTTGAAATGACACTACTTAGATGTAATATGTTTATACGTAACGATCACTAAAATTTTTATTTATATGTTTGATTCTCCTGCATGATAATGGATTGGTAAAATTATGAAAAAATATTACTGATTTAGGAAATATGAGTTATAAAGTTTATCCGTATTCCATTTACATGCACACACACACTTATCTATCTATCTATCTATATATATATATACATATATATATACACTAGTGTACAATTACTAAGGACGGATGATAGTAACTAAGCTATTGACATCCGTCCTTAGCAATTGTTTACCAGTGTATATACGTACATACTGGGTGGTTACACTATAAAAAACTACAGTATTTTTACTCTTATACATCGGATACGTTTCTGTTTTCAATAAGTTTGGAGCAGGTTCCTGGGAATATGAGGTATTCGTGCATGAAACCTTCCTGATTTCAGGAATGTAGTATTATTCGGAAAGTGTGTATATTTAATAGTTACTGATATTTTCAAGGAACATTATTGGTATATATTGGACACTTTAACTGTCCGAAATTTTCCAGGAAAGTGCCGGAATTTTATTACAGTTTTTATAATTAAACCTCCCCTATAAATAGCATCTTACAGCGCAAACGTATAAATGGAATGTAACGAAATTTGTCATATAGCCTCTCCAAAAAAAAAAAAAAAAAAAAAAAAAAAAAAAAAAAAAAAACCGAAATATCCACCAGAGGGCGCTTTTTCCAGAACAGACATTACAATTAACACAAGAAACGACCAAAACGGAATACAGAAACAATATTAACAATCCAAAACAAGAAGTATGCGTAATAAAATGTAAACCCGGGAAAAGCTGCCAGTTCTACGTAAAAAATTTCGAGATTTGCATGCTTGCGAAGAAGAAGAATCTTTATGTAAAACAGGTGTTACTTAATGTGGTTTGATGACAAGGCGATCAGAAACTAGACAATAAATGTTAATATTATTTCTGTATTCCGTTTTATGTTTTTTTTTTTTTTTTTTTTTTTTTTGAATAGGTCCCAATTGCGTAAAACGAAACTGTTATTTAAGTTTTCTGAAAGTGTGTATTAAATTAGAGATGTAAATTTTTTAAAGTTATTATCCTCAATCTTAAATTATATTTGCAATTTACGTTTTGATAACGTAAAAAAAAAAATGGAATTTTTTTTTTTTTTTTTTTTTTTTTTTTTTTTAACCTTTTGGCGTGAAATTTACATATAAAATTGTTTGTTTTGTTTCTTTATTTTATATTATTTTAAAAAATATTAAAGATATATAGGATTTTATTATTATTATTATTTATGTCCATTTTTTGAAACCATAATTTCAGAAAATTGTTACATCCGGTTGTAAAAATCATTTGGGTAATAATTTATTATTATTATTATTATTATTATTATTATTAATTTTTTTTTTTTGTTCATTTGTTTGTTTAAATTTCAAAAATATTTATAATTGTCTTTTCTCTTTACCATTACTAGTTTTTGCTATTATATCATAATTATTTAATTCACATTATTACTGATTTGCTATATGTTATAAACATATGTGTGTATTACAATGTGAAATCATTCATAAAATAATATTTTAAATCTTTAGATTAAAGTTTTATCCAGATAGCACGTCCATCAAAATTTAAAATTGTCCTTTAAATTGTAATTTAAAATTATTCATATAAGGAGACTTCATAATATTTTTATAGCATACATTTAGTGGCATGGAGTACTTTAAATAACAAATTTATAAAAATACTGTTTTTGAGAAATATGTAAATTTAATGATTTTTATAAAATAAAATAACAGACCTTACCCAGGCTTCAACTTCTGCAATAAGCTTTTCTGGGGAGAATCCTCCCCCTTTGCCAATTGCAAACAGTGTTTGTTGGCTCTGGCTATTTATAGCCTTACTTCTTCCTTGTAGCAGGTAGTGCCACTGCGGATCAATTTTGGCAGATTCGTGGTCATTAATGGCGCTGCTATCGCTGACGATCTCAACGCTCTCCCGGTAAAACGACGAAGTATGATTATTATAGTTGGCCAATTTTTCAACGTCATTAAATCCAATTTTTATTTCATTTTCGCAATATGTTCGGGCAAGCGCGGTAGTAGAGCGGGCAAATTTAATATCGTTTTTGTGTTCCTTGAGGCGTGTTTTAATCTTTCTTTTAGTGACTCCTATGTAACTTCCAGTTTTTTTATCGGGGTATTCTATGGGGATTTTATAAACTCCGGCGGTTTTAAGGGGGGGGGGGGGGATAATGTCTTTGTCGTTTCTTATAATTTGGAAAATATTCGGGTTGGGTTTAATCGGAATGTTTAGAATGCATTTTTTATTTTATTTGAGGTTCCTTGATTATATGGTATTGAGAATGTAAATTTCTGTTGCGTTTTTTGCTGGTTTGGAACATGATTTAACTGTTTCATTCTTTTTTTATATAATTTTTCAACAAGAAATTTGGAATATCCGGCTTCAACGGTTAATTTTTTCGTGTACCGTTCCAACGCTATTTTTTTTTTTTTTTTTGTTATGGAGATCTCATTCCAATTGAGAAAAAAGAAGAAGAAGAAGATGTAGGTGTTGCTATTTGAATTTTTTGAAATTTTGTCACTGTACCCGTAACTGTTAGAGTGTAACTGTCGTGTTTTATATGATTCTTGAGCGCATACCTCAAAATACATTACACCAAATTTTATTCAATATCCGTAAACGATATCATAGCCACGGTCTCGTATATCGGGATAGTTTTTATTTTATAATCACCCTATTTATGTAAAACTTAAGTTTCTTCGAAGATTCGCTCATGACCAGTGACAAGAAGCGACCGAAGCGCGTCTCCACTTGGTACGTCCCTTCATGTAATTAACGGTTAAGTTTTCAGTAAATCCTCAGTGTCATTTGTGATATTTATATGTATACTTTCTAGAGTAAAACAGTTATGTGACAAAGCGAATAATGTAGAGAATTATGCAAGGCTGTAAATCTAGCAAGAAAAATGTCAACTTTTTAGACATTTATATAAACTGAAGCTTGGAAGTTTATACCATATGAAAATGCCATAATAAAATAAACTTATATTGTTATATTGGTATGTACATAAATGATACATTAAATAATTTATTTTTTAACACATTAGCGTATGTATATACTGCTTTTTTTTTTTTTTTTTTTTTTTTTTTTTAATCAGGTGTAATAACAACCCACATGTAAGGAATACTTCAATTTAAATTTAATCATAAGTGAAATACAATATAAATATTTCATTACTTGCTTTTTTTACTGCTTATTCAAAGCTGAAAATAATCTTTGGTCTAAAAAATATATATAGATATATACTTAAAAAATGACAAGACTGAAATTTACTTTCTTAAAGAATTTTCTTTTGGCATAGGAAAATTCTTGAAATGGCATAGGGCATGGAGTTGTTAACGGAAATAAAACCTGTACTTAAACTTTCAGGAAAAAACGTTCCTAATTATCTAAATATTTTATTACTTTTTTTTTTTTTTTATCAATAAAAATAACGGAGATCTGGTGTAATAAGAACTATTATGTAAGAAATACTTCTATTTAAATTTAATCATAAGTTAAATATAATCTATTTTTTACCTTTTATTCAAAGAGAAAAATCCTCATTGGTATTAAAGAAAAAAAATCGACGAGACAGAAAGTTACTTTCTTAAAGAATTTTCTTTTTAATCTTGAAATGGCATAGGATATAGAGTTGTTAACGGAAATAAAACCTGTACTTAAACTTTCAGGGAAAAACGTTCCTTTGCAATAAGGCTTAACTCAACTTTTTATTTCTTCTCTGCTCCGGTTCATTTTCAATAGATAGTCTTCGGAAACATCATAGAAGTCTGATATAAAATTTCATGGGCTTAAAAATGAGCTTGCTGTTTAAGATTTTTTCCGTTTAGATTTTATTTTAATCTATTGCACTTTAGTTTTTCTTTTAGTAAATTTAGATTATATTCTATAGAAATGTTTTACTAGTTTTTTACGGGACAATAAAAATTTAATTTTACTAACATATAGCATTTTAATTATAATTATTATACTCTACGTTAAACTCGTGTTAATAAAATATGCATTAAAATATAACACTTTTTGAGTTCGATTATAAATCGGTAGTTTTTATTTGTTCCAAATATTAACTGTTTTTCAAAATTAATATATAATAAAGAAAATCGATATACAGGATGATCAGTTTAAAAGAGTGACTGTGAGTTTTTCTTATAACCCTTAAATCTAACGGATGTGGCAATTATTCTAACATTGAAGTATGATTGTTTGGACCTTGTTTAAGTTTGTGAATCAATTTCTAACATTGTTGGACTGTTACAACTTTATTTGCCAGGTAAAACAGAAATGGAGAAGCACATTTTTTATTTATTTTATTTCATTTTTTTTAATCCTGTAATAATTTTATTTTTATTACCCGTAACTGTTAGAGTGTAACTGTCGTGTTTTATATGATTCTTGAGCGCATACCTCAAAATACATTACACCAAATTTTATTCAATATCCGTAAACGATATCATAGCCACGGTCTCGTATATCGGGATAGTTTTTATTTTATAATCACCCTATTTATGTAAAACTTAAGTTTCTTCGAAGATTCGCTCATGACCAGTGACAAGAAGCGACCGAAGCGCGTCTCCACTTGGTACGTCCCTTCATGTAATTAACGGTTAAGTTTTCAGTAAATCCTCAGTGTCATTTGTGATATTTATATGTATACTTTCTAGAGTAAAACAGTTATGTGACAAAGCGAATAATGTAGAGAATTATGCAAGGCTGTAAATCTAGCAAGAAAAATGTCAACTTTTTAGACATTTATATAAACTGAAGCTTGGAAGTTTATACCATATGAAAATGCCATAATAAAATAAACTTATATTGTTATATTGGTATGTACATAAATGATACATTAAATAATTTATTTTTTAACACATTAGCGTATGTATATACTGCTTTTTTTTTTTTTTTTTTTTTTTTTTTTTTAATCAGGTGTAATAACAACCCACATGTAAGGAATACTTCAATTTAAATTTAATCATAAGTGAAATACAATATAAATATTTCATTACTTGCTTTTTTTACTGCTTATTCAAAGCTGAAAATAATCTTTGGTCTAAAAAATATATATAGATATATACTTAAAAAATGACAAGACTGAAATTTACTTTCTTAAAGAATTTTCTTTTGGCATAGGAAAATTCTTGAAATGGCATAGGGCATGGAGTTGTTAACGGAAATAAAACCTGTACTTAAACTTTCAGGAAAAAACGTTCCTAATTATCTAAATATTTTATTACTTTTTTTTTTTTTTATCAATAAAAATAACGGAGATCTGGTGTAATAAGAACTATTATGTAAGAAATACTTCTATTTAAATTTAATCATAAGTTAAATATAATCTATTTTTTACCTTTTATTCAAAGAGAAAAATCCTCATTGGTATTAAAGAAAAAAAATCGACGAGACAGAAAGTTACTTTCTTAAAGAATTTTCTTTTTAATCTTGAAATGGCATAGGATATAGAGTTGTTAACGGAAATAAAACCTGTACTTAAACTTTCAGGGAAAAACGTTCCTTTGCAATAAGGCTTAACTCAACTTTTTATTTCTTCTCTGCTCCGGTTCATTTTCAATAGATAGTCTTCGGAAACATCATAGAAGTCTGATATAAAATTTCATGGGCTTAAAAATGAGCTTGCTGTTTAAGATTTTTTCCGTTTAGATTTTATTTTAATCTATTGCACTTTAGTTTTTCTTTTAGTAAATTTAGATTATATTCTATAGAAATGTTTTACTAGTTTTTTACGGGACAATAAAAATTTAATTTTACTAACATATAGCATTTTAATTATAATTATTATACTCTACGTTAAACTCGTGTTAATAAAATATGCATTAAAATATAACACTTTTTGAGTTCGATTATAAATCGGTAGTTTTTATTTGTTCCAAATATTAACTGTTTTTCAAAATTAATATATAATAAAGAAAATCGATATACAGGATGATCAGTTTAAAAGAGTGACTGTGAGTTTTTCTTATAACCCTTAAATCTAACGGATGTGGCAATTATTCTAACATTGAAGTATGATTGTTTGGACCTTGTTTAAGTTTGTGAATCAATTTCTAACATTGTTGGACTGTTACAACTTTATTTGCCAGGTAAAACAGAAATGGAGAAGCACATTTTTTATTTATTTTATTTCATTTTTTTTAATCCTGTAATAATTTTATTTTTCAAAAACATAATTTTTTTTCTTACAATATAATTTCTCACAGAAAATTTTGAAAATGTTCGCCACCATTTTGAATGCAAACATGAATACGTCGAACCAGATTTTTGACACTCTTCGCAGCATTGTTAGTGTTATTGACGAGATTTCTTCAGTTATGATGTGTTTAATTCATCGATGATTACAGGGCTTCTCTGGGAAAAGCCTATGAAATGATAATGTAAATATTATAATGATAATGTAAATGCAATGTAGGAATGATAATGTAAATAAATAATTAAATTTTGTTTTTTATAAATAAAATTATTATAGGATTAAAACATTTGTGCTTCTCCATTTCTGTTTTACCTCAAAAATAAAGTTATAACAGTCAAACAGTGTTGTAAATTGTCTCCCATACTTAAAAAAGGTTAAAACGGTCATTCTAGCACGGACGCTATTGGTTTTAATGAATCTAGCACTTATATATATATACATATATGTATATATATATATATATATATATATATATATATATATATATATATATATATATATATATATATATATATATATATATATATATATATATATATATTACAGTAGCACAAAGAAAAATGCTTTAACACTATGGCCTATGGACCCAAATTCTTTAAAGTGCACTAGTGTCTAAACTTTTTTTTTTTTTTTTCGATTGAACTGAAACTTTATACACGTCTTGTAGTTCACTGTGACACAAAGTGTATGAATTGTGGTGAACCTAGCGCTTATGTTTTTTTTTTTCAGGTACACAAAGAAAAATTAATTATCCTTGTGTCTTTTGGGCTCAAATTATTTAAAGTGCAATAGCGTTTAAATGACTTATTTTGTTGAGTTAAAAATTTATGTACAGATCATCCTTACGCAAACTGTATGGATATTGGTGAATCTAGCACTTATACATTTTACAGATAACCAAATAAATATTCTTTATCTTTGACACTTATGGACAGAAATAGTGTTATAACGTCTAAACGCCTCATTCAAAGTTCTGAAAAATTATACACATGTTATAGGGCATGATAGAACGAGATGTATAGAGTTTGGTAAAATTAACATTTATAGACTTCAACAGGATATAACGGAAATTTTTTTATCGTTATGATCTATGGGCTCAAATCATTTGAAAAGAAATAGCGTTAAGTTAAACAAAAGACTATATATAGAAAAAATACACATACACCCTATTATAATATCCTCTTTTGCTTATTTAACGACTTCTCGTATTTAAATTTTTCTATACAACCTTTAATTACTTAACGTTCGGAAAGTTGAGTGAATCACTCCAGATTTTTTAACACGTTCGCTGCCGATCCCGCGCTTGCGCGGTATGTGACGTATTACTTTACAGGTGAAAATTTACTTTAGGCTACCCCGTGGCGAAAATTCGAAAATCGCCAGGACGGCGCCATTTCGCATCTTGTTCCGAATAGCAACCCTCCACCGGCGGCGTACAAACAAACACCGGCGATCTAACCTAACAAAGAGATACACCGGGAGAAAAAATATCGTATTAAAAAAAAAAAAAAAAAAACGCAGAACAAAAGGAAATTTTTCATAAAATAGAATGAAAAAGAATTATGAAATAATTAGGAATTCATAATTAATCACAAATAAAAGAGTAAAACTTAGGTCATACAGTTACACCAAAGGACGACTAGAACGAGGCGGTGTTTCCATTGTTTGTGGGAAAAAGTTGCGCTATGATTAACACGGAGGAGGGGGCTCTCACCTCTCCAGGATTGGTGTCGAGCGATTCTAACTGCGCTATGATTGGCTATATTCCTTTATTTGTGGGCTAAATTAACACTCCTATATATACTGACAAAACGTCCCCATTTCCTGGGGACAAATGGGGACGCCCTTTTTTTTTAAGGCATTTTTCTAAGTTTTAAAAAATTGTAGAAACTAAATTATTAATGAATAACACTTTATTTTTGTCCTTATTTATTAGGGATGAAAAAATACATAATTTGATACATAAATTCATAATCTGATAATTGTAGCAATTTTTAATGCTTCTCTACTATAAAGGTACTTTGATCTGGTCAGCCTACTCCTATAGGTTAAATGAAAGTAAATCGTCATCATGACGTCGAATGACAACAGAAGGTCAAGTTGTCAAATGTTAAAGTACCACCAAGCTAACACGAAGTTGTACACCAAAATGCGGTTAATCGATGTGACCGAAGCGACACTACAGTTTCTGGGGACGACCTTTATTTAAAGGCATTTTTCTACGTTTTCAAAAATTGTATAAAGTAAATGATTTATCATTAATATTTTATTTATAGTCCTCATTTGTTAAAAATGAAAACATGCATCTGCAACTGAATAATTATAGAAAATTTTAACGGTTCTGTAGGATAATGGTATTCTGATTTGTTTACCCTCTGATCTATACGCTTATCCCAAAATGCATGAGATTAAAAAAATATGCAAAGTTTTGTACTGTAGCAATCTGTATTGGCATGAAATTCAAAAATATGCCTCTAAAATTCAAAAGTACCTCTTAAATTCTAATTTCCCTTCCGTGAAGGATCAAAATTTTGATGGTATGTTTCCAGACCACCTCGAAGGGTAGCTCAGACGGTCGCCAATTTCCCAATGTGCAGCATTAGTGCGACGTAAAACTCAACCAACCCTAAATTCTAACACTATTCAACCAGCCAAACAACACTAACGCAAACATCAGAAATATTCATATTTTAAAATAGATGGTTCGTTAGATTTTATATCACACAATTGCTGCGCAATAGGCAATTGGTGACGGTCTGAAATCACCCCTGGAGGTGGTCCGGAAGCATGCCATCGAAATTTTGGTCCTCCCGGAAGAATATTTCAAAATAGAATGCTTTCTCTCTAATAAAATACGTATGCTCAATACGCGACCAAAGTGATGACGTCAGTGATTTAATATTTTATCTGCTTAGTACTAACGAAACTATTTACTATGGAAATTTAACTTATTACTCATTAACTCCAGACTTTGCTTTTGCCGAGCAGATAAATTTTTATACGTTTAACGTCATACAGCGTATTGATGTAACACATTACGCAAACAAGCAAAGGTAAACACAAAGCCCATAACATTTGGCAATGTAGCGCTCTTGTGAAATACGCCAAACATAATCGGCAGATTAAAGGAAAAAAACGCCGTTTCAAATATTAGTCACGTGAGATCGGCAGTGAACGTGTTAAATCTATACCTATAATTAAAGCCGCATTTTTACTTCCATTACATGACTGCCGTAGGAAATGGAAGTAATATATTCGGTCCAAAAATTCGACATCCAGTTTTCACCTGATTTACGTGTTTTAAGGTGTCCTGAGTTAAAAAAACTAGTTTTCGGCAGTTAGTCATTGCGTGCGTATGCATGTGTATATGTATGCGGGGGGTATTTTGGCTATCATATCTCTGAAACTAATTAAGATAGAACTACGATACTTCAGAATTTAGACAGATCCGGGGAATTTTTCAAAAAATTAGAAAACCGGAAAACTGGAAGTGGGACCGTAAGTCCGTGTCTCAAATATTACTCTAACTTTTTTTTTGTATGTTGCTATATAAACACTCTATTATATACTCATTTCTAATGATATGTTTATTTCTATTTCAGGAAAACTGATAGGCGTCCTATGTAAATAACTCAATTTCAGGTATCCCAAGTGCGTCCCTTTAAAAAAAGGCTGTATTTTTTTCATACCCGCCATATTATCTCCCTTTTAAATTTCATTTTGTATTCAATTATTGTTTTCAGGTCAATAATTGAGTATGCCAAGTTTTTGTAAAAGTGGATGTCTGAAAAACTGCTCTAACGATTTTCTTGAAAATTCTTACATAAATCCATTTTAGATATCATTTCTCATGTATTATATGGTTATTACAGCAGAATTAAAAACCATTCTGATTAGGTAGGTCAGATTTAGATTTCGGAAATTGGTGTTTCAAAAAATAAATCAACATTTTTTTTTTCTTTCTTATTTTTTAACGGGCTTTGTAAACTGCATTTTGTGTGTCTTTACACGTGTATTGAATTTCTGTTACTGGACATTTTTTAGGTTTCTCTTCGTTAGGTCAATTTTTATCATTATCTCCATACAAAAATGCATATAATACGTGTAATAGTATGTAATGGAAGTCGTGCAGTTGTTTCACACCAGATTTTTTTTTTTTTCAGATAACTTATAATTAGTTAAGACCATCTGTGTTTAATTATCGAAACATTTTTATTTTCAAAAGTTGAAAACGGACTATTATTTGAAAACGGATTATTATTTTATAACTAATTTAGAGTGAGTTTTTTGTACTTCTCCTATATCAGAAGCTTGTCACTGATGAATGACCAACTAACACAGAAAATAAACTTGAGCTATGCCTTCATAAATTTTAACAGTGAAATATGATGATTTTGAAAAATGATGCTCGAACTAGGTTGACAAATTCTTAAGAACATTGTGAAAAAAAAAAGACCTTCTGTATTTTTTACATTGTCCTGAAGATAGTCCTGAAAGAAGATTACGAAATATTAAGACACTATTTTGAATTTTATGGTTTTACCTGAAAGAACTTGAGAAAAAAATAAAGGAATTACTTTTATAATAAATACAATAATGACGCAGGAATTAATTATTATTATTATTTTATTGAACTGAATAGATAAAACTGTTAATTGTATAAAAATTTAAAATGTTTTAACTTTAATATAAGCATTCTAATTATATACGGAATTGCAATTATTATTAGCAAATATTATTGCAAATATTATATATATATATATATATATATATATATATATATATATATATATATATATATATATATACAGTAAGACCCCGCTAAACGCTGTTTCATTTAGCGATGTTTCGGTTTAGCGCTCTTTTATTTCCCCAGTGGATTCCCCGAAATTGCTCGCAGCAGTACAGGGATTCCCTGAAATTGTGCACCGACTGTTTCGCATTACGCTCTACTTTGATGGAACGTATCCCCCGCGTTAAGCGAGGTCTTACTGTATATATAACCTATTGAATTTTGAATTTTATGTTTACTATGACAAACTGAAAGAGTAAGTACCGCTAAGTGTGTATTCCAAAACTATTAAATTTTATTAAGTGTTTAGAAGTTTTATGAGTACAGATAAAATTGTTTCCTAATTCCAATTTTATTAAGGAATTCTAGTAATATGTACTGTTTGCTTTACAAATATTTTCTGAGAAATTCCGTTTGTTCATAGATTTTCATAATATTGAGTGTCATTGCATAAAATGACGTTGTTTTTTAAGTTTTCTAGAAGTGTTTATTAAATTAGAGCTGTAAACATCTGTAAAGTTATTATCCTCTAACATAAATCATATTTGCAATTTATGTTTTGATGACGTAAAACAGAAGAAAAGCAAATTATGTATATATATATATAAGCTGTTGAGGTAAAATTTATATGCCACATTATTTACTTTTTATAAATACCAAAAACATATAGTTTGTATTTAAATTCAAATCCATTTTTTTTTAAACATAATTTCGGAAAACTGCTACACGCGGTTGTAGAAATCGTTTACATACATATTAGTTTTTTATTAATAAATAAATAAATAAATAAATAAACAATTAAATAAAATAAAAAATGGGTCTTTCTTTTTAGCATTACTAGTTTCTATCGTTATATAATATTTAATTAAATCACATTATTACTGATCTTCCATATTTTTTATGAAAACATGTGCGTATTGCCATGTAAGACATTTTTTTTTAAAGAAATATTTAATATTTTTAGACATTGAGATTAAACTTTTATCCCGATTAATTTTCTATCAAAATTTAAAAAATTTAAAATTGTCGCATGGGGTACTTTAAATAATAAGTTGTCCAAAAATACTCCTTTTAAGAAATACGTAAGTTTAAAGGTATATATATATATATATATATATATATATATATATATATGTGTGTGTGTGTGTGTGTGTGTGTGTGTGTGTACATATTTTTTTTTATTACTCTTTTAAATTTATCTATGTATATATATATATATATATATATTATATTGTATTACACATTAAAACAGAATTACGCTGTTAAGTCCAGATTGTACGACTTCAAATGGAACTTCTGCAAGTATTTTATATCAAAATAATTTCACGACAATTTTATCCAATACATATATTTTAATTTTAAGTTCTTGGAATGCTTCCTCATTAACAGTGACACGAAGGTATCACCGCCTCTCCCATTGGTACGTTCTTTCATCGAATTCACCACTAAGTTTTCAGTAAATGCTCAGTGTCATTAGTGATATCTTAAAGAATACTACCTAGAGTAAAAAAAAAGGGGGGGGGGAAGTTATTTGACTAAGCAAATAAAGAAGAGAATTGTGCTACAGGCTGTTCGCACATTTTTTAGACGACTTTATTTCGCAGTAAGAACAAATCGTTTGCATGGAGAATTTTATTTTCACAACAGTTATATTTTTGGAAGTTTTATTTATCTTCTGATATTTATCATTTATTTATCTTTGACGCAAAAAAGCGCTTTTAAAATGACAGTGGATGGAAGGATAGGTTTCCACTCTTTCCAAAGATAGTTTTTAGTGAAATCTTTATGAAAAGCATTTATCAGGAGAAAAGTGGAAAAATGTTGCAACAACAGATGAATCTTGGGTCTATTTAAGTGGTTGCAATAAAAAAAAGGTTAATTTATTATCACAAAAGTGGAGAAAAAAAAATTGCAACATGGCTCAAAGCATCAAAAGAGAGTTTTTCTAAAGGATTTATGATTGCCACTGGTTTTTTCATACAAGCGCAAGATAAAAGCAAAAAAATGTGACAAAAATGTCAAAATCAACTCTAAATACTCTCAAGAACATATTTTAATTCCAATTTAAAAAAATGAAAATCCAGATCTTTATCCACAATGCTATAAATCCGTTGAACTGCATCAAGACAAAACAAGCAGCCACACATCGCAATCTGCAATTGCTTTTCAAGAAAAAAATGGAACAAAAAACGGGAATTAAAACCATGCCCTTCACTGATATTCCTGCTAAATCTTCTGCTGTATTACTGTTGGATTTTTGTGTTTTTTGACTCTTAAAATCAACATTATCCAAACACCGACCTACAACGCTTTGTGGACTCTGGAAAGCCGTTGTAGAGGAGTAGAAAAATATACCTCTTCCGATGTTATAAAAAGCATTATTATCATAGAAATTATGATGTAGAATGTTAGTTAAGAACAAGGGCTATCAAACTGAACAAATAAAACACGAAATATGAGGGAAATTGCTTCAGTACACTCCATCAAAATCGTCTAAAAAATGTGCGAGCAGCCTCTGTATATTGCAAATCTAGCAAGAAAAATGTTTAGTTATTAGACATTTTCATAAACGTAAGCTTGAAATTTTATTTCGTCTAAAAGTATTTTGCACAATTTAATAAAGAATTTTTTTTTTCCTTATTTCAGAAACAAGTAATATAAAAGAATTTTTTAAAGTCAATTCCTACAGTCGGTAACAAAAGTGTCCGAAAACTAGCAAAAATTCCTATGTGAAAAAAGTATTTTTCATACGGTTTTGTTAAATAAATCCTTGTCGAATCATGTTCTTAGTCAGCGTAAGAAGATGGTTTGATAAGGATTTATTTAACAAAACCGTATGAAGTGTGCTTTTTTCACATAAGAATTTTTGCTAGTGTTCGGACACTTTAGTTACCGACTGTACTTTCAAACACTATTTTTTTTAATAATTTTTAATTAGGAAATAAAAAAAGCGCTTGTAAAATAAATATATATATATATATATATATATCAGATAAAAAAAAAAAAAAAAAAAAAAAAAAAAAAAACATTTTTATATACCATGTTTCAAACTTTGTGATGAATCATAGAGCTTTTATCAATGTGCATGAAATTTTTAAAGTGACAATGATGCCAATTTTTGTGAAATGCATAATATAACTTTTAATAGTTTTTTTTTTTTTTTTTTTTTTTAATATTCAGGTTTAATTAAATGTATTTGTTTTACTGTCAAAAGAAAATAAACTCGGTTTTTTTTTTTTTTTTTTTTTTTTTTTTGCAACAATTAAATTATTGCTAATATTTGAATGGCTATATTAACTATAAGAAAACTAATAAAAAAGATTCGAAAATCGTACTTCGAAGTATTGCGTTGTCACTGTGTTCTGAGTAATCCTGAAAGTTTTAAATTTCTAGCTAGTCGGGAAGTTTGTTAAAAATCGATTGCAAGACTTGTCCAATACATATATTGTGAGAGAGTAAACTAATAGTAGGAATTGAAAAAAATCCTTAGCCAGTTATACATCTCACTCTTTTAGCCTTATACCAATAAAATAAGCTTATTTTGTTATATTGTTATTTACATAATTGATACTTTTTCCTTTACCAACACATTGGTGTATTGTATATATCACAAAAATATTTTGAAAAATCAGGAAAAAAAAAGTTTTAATGTAATAAGGTGCACTACAATTTAAATTTAATCATAGGCGAAATATAATCTAAATGTTTTATTGCAACTTTTACTGTTACTCTAAGCTGAAAATCCTCTTTGGTCTTCAAATAAACTTTAAATGAGACGAAACTGAAAGTTACTTTCATAAAAAAAGAAAAAAATATTTTTAATCTTCAAATAGCATAGAATACACAGTTGTTAACGAATATAAAACCTGTACTTAAACTTTCAGGGAAAAATCGTTTCTTCGAAATAAGGCTAAGTTCAACTTTTTATTTCTTCTTTGGTTCGGTTCATTTTCAAAAGATAGTCTTCAGAGACATAATAGAAATCTGATATAAAACTTAATGAGCTTAAAAATTAGCTTGCTATTTACGTTTAATCCGTTTAGAATTTATTTTAAAATACTCAACATTTGTTTTTCTTTTAGTAATTTGGGATTATATTCTATAGAAAGTATTTATTAGTTTTCCAGTGCCAATAAAAATTAAATTTTACTATCATATAGCATTTTAAATACCCTCAATATATTCTACGCTAAATTCATGTTAATAAAATATACAATAAAATATAAATTTTTTGAGTTCAAATATCAATCTGTAGTTCTTATTTTTTTTTTTCAAATATTAAGCAAAATATGAAAAAATATTTTTTTTTTTGTATATATATATATATATTCATAAATATATTGTATATATATATATACAGTCTCCGAACACTAGAAAAAATTCCTATGTACAAAAAGTACACTTAATAAAGTTTTGTTAAA
The DNA here is from genome assembly GCA_963930645.1 of Salticus scenicus. Classification (NCBI taxonomy): domain Eukaryota; kingdom Metazoa; phylum Arthropoda; class Arachnida; order Araneae; family Salticidae; genus Salticus; species Salticus scenicus. Next base: position 222,695,657 of record OZ005656.1, on the reverse strand, counting down.
TAAATCCTTATCGAATCCTGTTCTTAGTCAGTCTAAAAACAGGATTCGACAAGGATTTATTTAACAAAACTGTATTAAGTGTACTCTTTTTACATAGGAATTTTTGCTAGTGTTTGGAGACTTTTGTTACCGACTGTATATACATATATATATATATATATATATATATATATATATATATATATATATATATATATATATATATATATATATATATATATATATATATATATATATATTGGTTAAATAAAAACATAAATATTTTGAGCTTTAAAATATTTTCTTTCACTTCATATTTCATACGTTTCTCAATACGATGTTGTATCTTTCTTATATTTTTTATCCTTCATACGTTTAAACCCGTACTTTTTTCTGATAATTGATTATTAGATAAATCGTTTTGTATTTAATTATTATAATTTATTTTAATTCCATAATTTGAAATCAGACTTCATCACATGTTTTAATTTCCTATTGAAAAACTAAAACAACTATTAGTGTGTCAAATTATTTCGAAGTACATTAAAAAATATATGTTTAAAATTCTAAATCAATTTGTTTTAAAATATTTAGAAAGTCACACATACATGCAAATATTTGCGTTATAACCTTTCTTAAAAAATAAATATTTTCAGTCATCGAACAGCATGATACTTAAGATTAAGTATTTTATAACTAACTTAGAGATTTTTGTACTTCTCGTATATCACAAGCTTGTCACGGATGAATGATCATCTAACACAGAAAAAATACTCTGGATATAGCTTCATAAATTTAACTCTGAAATAGGATGATTTTGAAAAATGATGCCCGAACTAGGTTGACAAATTCTTAAGAAAAGTGAAAAAAAAAAAAAAAATAATAATAATAAATAAATAAATAATCTCTATTTTTTACGTTATCCTGAAAATTGCTCAGAAAGTAGATTAAGAAATTTTAAGAAACTATTTTGAATTTCGTGTTTTTACAGTCGGTAACAAAAGTCTCAGAACACTAACAAAAATTCTTATATAAAAAAAAATATACTTAATACAGTTTTCTTAAATAAATCCTTGTCGAATTATGTTCTTATTCAGTCTAAAAACAAGATTCGACAACAATTTATTTAACAAAACTGTATTAAGTGTAATTTAGGAATTTTTGCTAGTGTTCGGAGACTTTTGTTACAGACTGTACCTGTAACAACTTGAGGGAAAAATTCTTTATGTAATAATTATACTAACGGTGTAAAAAATAATAATATATATATTTTTTTTATATTACCTTGAATAAATTAAAATGTTAACTGTTTAAAGATTTAAAACGTATTCTCATCAATACGAGCATTTAAAAAATAATCGATGTTGAAAATACTATTTTTATTGGGAACTACACTTAGTTTACAATATCAATTCATACATGCTCGAAACTTAATGAATTTCATTGTATATTTTTTTTAAACAGATGGATCGTTGTTACAGTTTATTTTACATTGTAAAAGAATAAGTTAATAATTTTTATGTCATCATCTTTTTATTTTTATTATTATTATTATTATTATATAGATTTTAATGCCATGTTATCTGTAGAAATCAGAAATGTATTTTCTGGATATTTAAGGAAAAAAGTACGTGTCTCAACGAGATTGGTTATAATACTTTTTAGCACTTTCCAATCGCATTTAAAAATTTTAATGACTTTTGTTTGTCCGTCTGTCCTTTTATACGTCTGTCGAACGGTACTTTTTCTCTGACCATGCAATGTAAGTCTTATGAAACACACATGCATTTTGCATCAAAACTTTTGGGTACTAATGCACATTACGAAACTTTGACAATTTAAAATAAATTGTGTTTTTTTATAATATAATGTGAACTTTTTATTATGATAAGTTTTTTACCCATATTGGCACTAAATAAGAAGAAAATTTGATGAATCTGAATAAATTTGCGAAAGCGTGTGACTTATATTTAAGAAAAAAAAAAAAAAACTCACTATATGAAATTTATTGCTTACAGTTTTCAGCAAAAGGATCCGAGTACTAGCAATAATCCCTGTCTAAACAAATTGCACATAATACTGCTTTGTTAAATAAATCCTTGTTGAGTCATGTTCTTCGTCGAAATACATGACTTAGTCTAAAAACATCGACAAGGATTTATTTAACTGAATAGTATTAAGTGTACTTTTTTTATATCGGAAATATTGGCTAGAGCTCGGATGATTTTGAAGCCGGTTGTAATTTAAAAATCACATTTAGTTCAATGTTTTACACTACCAAATAACGGTATATACCCCATCCGCCAAGGCGCAAAAAGTAATAAAACGGTTACACATCCAGGAAAGGGGATGGACTAATGAAGTGTATTATTGGTAGTGTGAAATCATGCATTTATACCACGATATTAAAGGAGCATATAAAGCCAGCTTTTGACGATTATTTGAATGTGTTAAAAGTTGAATTTTTCAACAGGACTCTGCAACCTGTCATTCGGAACAAACGGTATGTACAATCCAACTTATTTATGAATAACTCTGTTTCTTATTAACAAATTTTCATCTCCTCAACATTACGAATATTTGTAAAATAATTCTTCTAAATATTCCTCAATTTAGTTACGGATTTGTGTGAAACATATATATATATATATATATATATATAATATTAAAACGGACAGCCACACGTTCAAATAATTAACTAATTGCAGTCAGTGAACCAAGTGGTGGTTTTATTAACTCAAGATGTTACAGCATTCACCCGAAGTTGAGCCATCCTTGTAAACTTACATCTTAAAAAACCTAACTTCAGACGAACAACCTAACAACTAGCAAGTAGCCACTGCCCTGGGACCGACTGCATATTCCCTTTCGCGGGAGCGATCACGTGATGCTGAGTGTGCTCTAATTGGGTTAGGAGAGTCATACGATATCAAGGAGGGGTCAGAATATCCTGGATTACATTTGCATTGCGCAATATAATAAATAACTGTTTTGTTTCATCGGAAAATAAAATAAAAATAATTTTAAGAATTGAGAACAAGTTACAGAATTCGTACAGTCGGTAACAAAAGTGTCCGAACACTAGCAAAAATTCCTATATGAAAAAAGTAGAGTTAATACTGTTTTATTAAATAAATCCTTGTCGAATCCTGTTCTTAGTCAGTGTAAGAACATGATTCGATAAGTATTTATTTAACAAAATCGTATGAAGTGTACTATTTTAACATAGGAATTTTGCTAGTGTTCGGACACTTTTGTTACCGACTGTAATTAATGAAATATTTTAGAAAATGAATTAATAAAGAATTAATTAGGGCTCTATCAGTGGATTAGTGGGAGGTAAAGACATTTAAGTTTGAGAAAGAAGCTATAATTTTAAGGGGGCTTTTAATTATATTTCAGACTCCCCCCGCAAAAAAAAAGAGAAAGGCACGAGCGGAAAGGCTCACCTTTTACATTATTACATTTAATTACATCATACAAATATTTATATTTGCATAAAACAAAAGGAATATTAATATACACAAATACTGTACATTTTCTCCAATTATGCATACTGTTGGAAGACAAAAACACATTTATAGCATTTTACAGTTTTACACATTTTGTCTTAATTATATATGGAATTAATAGAACTTAAGAGTGTATCATCCAGTGAAGTCTCCCTTTCAGGTTTTAGACATTCACGTTCATATTAACATAAGTTCATATACAAAATATCACCATAAAATGTAACGGATATATATATATATATATATATATATATTTATATTTATATACATTTGTAATATGGACGTTGCGATTGCCTTGAATTTAGAGCACATAAACAAAAGAGAAAAAAAAACTGAACTGTAGAGGGTGGAAGTACCAGAAAAAACTTTTGCAAAAGTCCATTCTGATATCAGTGGGCCATATTCCACTTCTGAAAAAGGAAATAAGTACATTATAGTCTATGTAGACAATTTTAGTAAATGGCCTGAAGCTTATGTACTACAAAACATCACTGCTCATACAGTGGCAGAAACTCGGGCTGATTTTGTCTCAAGACATGGTATGCCCTCTAAATTAATTACAGATAAATGTACGTACTACATGAGTAAGACTATTGCTCAAGTATAGAGTAAATTAGAGCTTAAACACATTCATACTTCCAGGTTTCCTGCATAGAGTAACTCTATTGTTGAAAGGAGCATGCTACTGCGAATAATGCACTCGCTCATTTAGTAAATAATAATCACAATGATTGTAAGATAAATTAAAATTTGTACTTTTGGCTTTGAGATCAGGTATACATTCCACTATAAAATAATCACCCTTTTTTGTAACATACGGTAGAGATATTCAGCTTCTTTACAATATTTTTTGTCAGAAAAGAACCTATAAATTATAATGATTGCCCCTCTTACTGTGAGCTAGCAGCTAGTTCCTTCACTAAAACAAACCTTTTTACAGACCAAATAATGTTTAGAGGAAGAGACGGCTAAATAAGAAAAGTACAGGAAAAGGATTGCTTTTGATAAAAATTTAAAGGTTGGTAAATTTGTAATGCTGTAAGAAATTTACCAAATGTAACTCGGGTCCATTTCGCATTGTTAGAAAATTGGGTTTTGTCAATTGTGAGATTCAAGAAATAAAAAATCCCAAAATTTTCAAATTGTGCATGTCGACAGGATAATAAAGATAGAAAATAAACCCATTTTTCCTGTGTTAGATAACATACATAATGAATTGGCGGAAAACAGTCAGACTCAGGAGTTGAATAGTAATAGTGACCAAAAGCCAGTAGAGGAGGATATTTGGGAAAAATATAGATTGACTAAACGCGAAAAAAGGAAAAAGCACTTTCTGCTAAATATGGTTTGTTTAAACGAAAAAGTCATTCAAGATAATCAAAACTCTCTGGGTCAGTCAAGTGTTCATAATGTTTTCGGGTTAAATACCACTCATACATCTCTGGATGGGTAGGGGGCCAGGCTCAAATCCCACAGATACTCCTACCCTTTCATGCGTTTAACCCGTTAATAGTCGCATATCGGTCTTTTTGCAGCCCATCGCTTATAAATCCCCCCTGCAGATCACCCCTTAAAAATAAAGTGGGGAAACTCTGTGTACCTGGCCTTTGGGTGGATGTCCTCTAACATAGTATGTTTTCAAGTCATCCCTGCTATTTTTTTGAGCTGTTAAAAACATTTTACTTCTCAAATCGGTCTATTTGACCGCGACGCGACCGCTAACCTTGATTCATTTCTTTCCCCATTTACAGTTTTTGAGACAGGTTAGAGCTTTGCGGAATAAACGTCCCGTGAATTAAAGGCATTTAATCTTTATCTATTGGCCAACACTAAACAGCGGCGGAAAAAAAACCGACACGCGACTACTAGCGTTATAAAAAATGACACGACTACTCTCGGGTTAACACTCAAAATGTCTCGCCAACTGTCAATGAGGCTGGACAGGATTATTCTTATATGCAAAGTCAAATGAAGGAGGAAAAGCTTAAAATTATTCATAAATGTGTGTCAAGGATTCCCATACACAAATATTCACTTAGGTCTAGACGGAAGTAAATGCTAGGAATAACTAAAATATTTATATCAAATTTTGTAAATATATATTTTTTTCTTTTTCTTTTTCTATTTTCCAAAAACTGTAAAAAGTAAAATTGTTTAGTAGTAATATCAGTAAAAACTAATTTTGTATCTGCATTGTAGGTGCAAAGTAATCACAAAAAATTACTAGTGTAAAATATTCGCAGTGCTATAAGTAAGTAATGCAAGGTTTTGTTTTGTTTATGTCTAAGAGGAAAATATTGAGCAGTAGATATACTTTTCCTAACTGTTTGAAAAATGCGTACTATAAATTAGTACTTGAGTGTGGTAAAAACTAGAATTTTGCGTACCTTGAGGCGTAGTGAAGTTGGTTTTACACGATTAAAATGCAAACGTTATTACTGACATGTCCTGATTGTGCAATTATTTGTAAACATTGTTCTTAGTCTGCACATTACTTACCATTTTTTGTTGTTGTTGTTGTTTATATAGTATTTGCCTTGCACATTGACCGCTTGTGAATTAAAAACATTGAAGTAGTAATTCCCCCCCCTCTCCCCTACCCGATATGAACGGAAAGAGAGAAGGAGTTGGATAACCTTTTCTACTACTTTCTAAACATTATTTTAATTTATATGCAAATAATCAATCTCCCCTAAAAAGCAAACTTTTTGAAATGTTGTAAAATAATTGCATGTTTTTTTTTCCTACTTATTTTTCTTTCCCTCTTCCATTTCTCTTAGTATAGTTATGTTTTTTGTTTTGTTATGAATTTCCTAAAGTAAGGGGAAATAGAGAACATCAATCGCTGAGGTTGGAAAAAAAAAATATCAGGTGAAAATTCACAAAATATTGTGTGTTCAATATATGCGCGCTTACTACTATGTGTGCATAGAGATTTTTTTCTATTATAATATGTCTGTACAGGCGTATATTTCAATCTTTTCGCCACCGGTGGCGACAATGCAAATACCTTAATGTGTAATATCTTCTTATTATTGTCATTGAAAATTTAGCTTTTATGTGTTTATTATTTATGTTATATGCAAGTAACCTTGTAAAATGCTCTCCGAGGGCTTACGATACAAAAAAAAAAAAAAAAAAAAAAAAAAAGAAAAAAACCCAGAGATATATCCACCTAAAATTTTAGCAAAACAGAATTACGAAATTGAATTTAATAGCTAACATATTTTGTTTAGGTACTTCTGGACCACCATTTGGTTGATTGGAGTGTCGACGGGGAATGTAACGTGAGTCGAAAATAGAAATCCTCACTACGGTTCCGTCGATATTATTCAGAATTTCGTTGGGCGGTTGCTCTGAACTTAGAAGTGTGGAGGATCAAAATTGTCATGGCATGTCTCCGGGCCACCTCTAGATGTGTGTCCCAGACAGTCGTCAATTGCCCATCTACGCAGCACTAGTGCGACGTAAAACCCAACCAACCAACTAGAACGGAGAAGAGAAGAACCGTGTAGGAAAAGGGTTGTCTGCTCAGGGGAGGAGAGATTCAGGCTTCGGAGCAGTGATTGCTGGGAGGAGAAAAATTTGTTTGTTTATATTCTCGCTTGACGACGGGCATGTTTACATAACAACAGATATGAAAGCGTTACTGCGCGTTTACTTAGTTCAGTTTTGCGATTACTTCGAGGCAGTTTATCATAATAACTCTCTAATTCAAAAAGATAAATGTGATTTATTTAATGTTTATGTGAATTAATTTAGATTTTTTATTTAATTAGGAAATTAATTATAGGGACTTTTTTTTTTTTTTTGAGAAAATCTTGGATGGCTGAACGGAAGTCCTGGTTTGCTCGTCTATGTGAGGCCTGTGCTGGATAGTTCACTGTAGGCTTGGGGATCGATGTTTGATTTTAGTGTTTTTTAGGGGCTGTCTGACATGTTCCTTGTTTTTCTTGACGTATTTGATAAATTAATTTAGGTTAATTTAACTTTACAAAGAAAAAAAAAATAGATAGATTTTTTTCTCCCGTGAGAGGGAGGACGTTGTCACGATTATTTTACATGATTCGTGACATTCTCATTTAAGTTTATTTTCTGGTGAATTAGTTTAAATTTTTTCAATTTCTTGGCATTTAAGCGTTAATTTTAATTTAGGGAAAAACAAGCAGTCGTTTTTATTTATTAGAAGCATGGAATAAGTTTCTTTTATTATTGTTTTTATTCCTGTCCTTATGAAAGGGCCTTTTAAAAGATTATTGTGGGGAACAGAGTCTTGAATCGCTGCCAATCGCACGAGGGGACCAAGCCGATTTCCTGGAATCATCCGTTTACTGGCAGAGAAAAATAAACGGAAAGAAAACTAAATCACAGATGCTTCTTTTCAGAGAAAGTGAGACAGGCTTTTAAAAACAACTTTCATGATTCTCCCGTATATATGGCTAACAATAATGTTTGCAGAGTTTTGTAGAGAATGCTTTTGTTACTTAATAGAAAGTTGTAATAAAACTTAAGTTAAATGAGCACTTTTAATGCTAGTTCAATGCATAAGGGCTGTTTGTTTGGAATAGTACAAGAAAATTAAGGGGAATTTGTTTTGCATATCGATTTTCTCAGTCACGTTCGAAGTCCAGAGTAAGTTTTCGTGGAATTGAGGTAGTGGCCGACGGTTTGCCCCTAGGTGGGAAAGGGTGTTTTAGCCTTCATGCTAGGAGTGCCTGAAGGGGCATTAAACCAATCATGGGGAAAAGGAGGTGCTTAAACTTAGAGAATGAGCTTACATTGGATGGAAGAAAGTTTTGTTAGGGAAAATGGCAACAAAGAAAGAGAGTCTTCACGTTTCGAAATAAAAAAAAATGAATTGAATAGAGAGGTTAAGTCAGGACTGACCCTCGCGATGGATCTCCAAAAATGACGGGGGCCGATAGGCCTCCCCTAACCTCGGCAGTGACGATTGCTAATCCAAACAAGCAGTTTCTACAGTGAAATCGTTCCTGTTTCCTAGGGAAAATTTCATCGTTACCGGTTTTTTTTTTTTTAAGTCAGGGCGAAAATTCTAGGCTAATTCGCATGGAGCACTCAACTCAGCGAAGCCTTCTGGGGAATGAGGAGAGTTGAGCCATGCTGAGGAAAAGTTATTGACATTTTAGCCTAATACGCTCTTCTGCTCCTCGTCTCTGAGAAAGTGAGGACCCTCAATAATCACTTAATAAACTTTTAGGTATAGTGCTGACGAAACAGGATGTCACCACTTCGGAGTGTGCAGGTCCTCGCAGTGGGAACGCAAGAAAACCCCGTAAATAGAAGAAAATTGGGAAATTAAGAGTAGTTTTAGCTAGAAACATTCAGGGATTTCTCTGTTTAATTTTAGTATTGGTTCACCATTAAGTTTTTTTAAGTTAAAGTTAGAATTAGGTGGTTCCTTTGATGCAACAAGTTCTTAATAAGTACTGTTACCCTGTTTTTTTTTTTTTTTTTTTCAAAACACAACGCGATGGAATGAAACTTGAATTTAATTTGCAAACAGGAATTGACATTAAAATTCAGGGTCAAAAATTTTAATTACTTATGACATGGTCAGTCTGGTGCTGCCTCTGTAATAGAGCTTGGAATAGTCATAGAGACTTATGTCATAGAGTCTTATGCCATAGCGCCTTATGTAAAAAGGATTCCTTGGTAGATAAGCAGATAACGAAGGATAGGAAATATATATATATATATATATATATATATATATATATATATTTGTCAATAACCCCAAGTTTTGTTTAATGAAGATTCTAACCTCTGAAACTTTTATATTTCTCTGGAATCTGAGAAAAAAAAATGACAGTTAAAAAAAAAAAAAAAAAAGTTTTCGCCTAGCCTGGGAATAGTTCTGACACGAATCACATTTCTGAATTCACGAATTTCTTAGGTTATAATGAGTACGAAAATTGCTGCTAACAAGACTGTTGTTAAAATAAAACTACGGGAAAGAATTATTAGGATGTATTTTCGTAAAATGAGCCAGGATTACATTCTTCGATTCTGGACGTTATCGCAGCTCATGGGAAATCTACTAAAATCTGAAGTCATGCTTATGCGTGGACATGCTTAAACGGAGACATGTTCGTCTCTATTAACATAGTACACAAATTAGAAACAGAAAAATTTCTCCCTCCTGAGCTTGAGCATAAACGGAAAAAATTTAGCAGTTAGTCTTTTTAATGTTATATGGTTAAACACACTTTTTATGCTTATCGCTAAAAAAAACATTTTTCCCCCTCTAAAAGTACATACAGATAAACTTTTAGACAAATATTCAAAAGTTTTACCAATACAAATATGCAGTTTATAAATACATCATTTATAGAAATACAAAAGGAAAGGGGGGGGGGGGGGGGGAATTTACAAAGGGTAAAAAAAAACAGTTTATATTACCAGCTTTCTGCAGGTGATGGCTACAAGGTAAAATAACTTAATACATACATAAAATAGATATTTAAGAGAGAACAAAAATTTTCACATTGAAGCAGAACATGAATTTTGATTTGAAAGTTCGTGGCTAAATTAAATTTTGTATTTTTAGTTTCGGAAAGTCCATAACTTTCGTAAGAGTTCTTAAAATATAAAGTCCCAAAAAGGCTTCAAAGTATGTCGAACATTTTGTACAGCTCTGACAGAAATGCACTTGTAATAGAAAAAAAAAATATAGAACGGGATCAACTGATGTGAATTTGTAGCTGTAACTTCAGGAATGTTAGAGGTCTTGGTGAATGTGCTTGATGTACTCGTCAGCTAGGCCACAGGGTTGCAGGCTTTCAGACCGGGGTCTAGGGATATCCCAAAAGGCTTGTACAAAGGCTTGTTCGGAAGGTGAGTCATATGGCTGAGCATGTTGTCGGAGTCTGGCTTGACGCCGGGTATTGAATCGGTGGTGTAAAAAGAACTCGTCTGTGCCGACCGAGTCAGGGGCTGCAAGGAATTTCTCCATGTGCCGTCCGCTAGCTGATGAAGAGGGTGGCGGTCTTTTTGGAATACTTGCCTTTCTCTTAGGCCGGAATGAGTCAGTGTGCACAGAATCTGGAACCGCCAATACCTTCTGTGGTGGATGTGTTCCAGAAGACTTTGAGGACGTCGCTTGAGGGCGTTTTAACCCTTTGTTCCAGGCTTTTTTCTTTTTAATCTGCGGTATAAAAGAGTTATTAGTGAAAGAATAGTCGCGTTTCCGACCAGTTTGCCTAGGAAATTTCACATTAGAAAAGTTTGATGAACCCGTACGAGCTCGCTTTTGTGCGACGGGTCTGCTAAGACTGGATTGATCAGTGGAAGTGCCCTGAACAGATTATCCGGGTGTTGTAGGAGTAGGTAGTTTATCAGCTGTACAAGAATCAGGAGCACTAGGATGGGGAGTGAGGTTAGGCTTAAAGACGGACTGTTCGTCAGGTGGGTTTGAACCCGGCGCGCTATCACTATCAAGAGTTTCAGCATATGATTGAGTGCGCTCTTTAAATATTCGTATCTGATCAACATTTATGATAATGGGGGTGCCGTTAAAATCAATTGTCAGATTATTATTTTCTACCTTTAAAACAGAGAAAGGCCCAATGAATTTTGGCCCAAATTTAGCTACTTTAGAATCTTTTTTTGAGCTAAGAAAATGTGATTCTAGAAGTATTTTATCTCCCACTTTTACTTCTAAAATTCTACGTTTTAAGTTATAATAGACGGCTTGCTGCTCTTGAGCTTTTCTCAAATTTCTCTGAACTTCTGGTAGCAATTCTTCAATATTTCACGTAATAAATTGAGATGCATTTTGCTGTACTAATACCAGTTTTTGAAAGGTGGTAAGAATCTTTCTGCCCAAAAACAATTCAGCGGGAGTTTTTCCTGTTGCATCACTTACCGCTGCACGAATCGCATAGCCAAAATGATAGAGAAACTGATCCTAATTTTCATGATTTTGACCAATGAACGTCGCAATCATATTAATTAAAGTTCTATTAACACGTTCGGCTTGATTAGCTTGCGGCCGATGTGGAACCGTGAAGACGTGTTTAATTTCGAGTGCATCGCAAAGTGCGTTAAAAACATTACTTATAAATTGAGGACCATGGTCTGTTACTGTTTGAAGGGGGGCGCCGTAACGAGAAATATAATTATTGAAGAAGGCAGTGGCCGAAGCTTTACGTAAAGGCACAAATTCAACCCATTTACTAAAATAATCCACCATAACTAACACATAACGAAATCTATTTGGTTTAGAGAGGGGGTAAGGACCGATTAAGTCGAGTCCAAGAATTTGATTTGGAAAATCAATTTTAATAGGAATTAATTTACCGGCCAGCTTTACATTTTTATAATTATATTGCTGGCACAAGCGACAACTCGAAACATGTTCATTAACAAACTTCCTCATTTTAGAAAAGTAACAGGCATCTTTGAGCTTTTTATAAGTTTTCCTAATGCCAAAGTGCCCCGAAATTGGAGAGTCATGAAACACAAATGGATGGCTTGACGAAGAGATTGGGGAATTAGAACTCGTAATTCTCCATAAGATGATAATAATTTTGAATAAAAAAGCAAGCCATCGATTAAAGAAAATGATTGGGACCAGTTTAAGGCAATGGGTGATTCAATTAATAAAACTGACTCAGGATCTTCTAAATACTTATAGATTAATCCAAATTCATTTTTTTGTTCTTGGAATAATTGATCTCTCGAATTTAACACAGATGCTGGCATAAGCGCTAAAGCTACTTTTCCCTTATCAGATACGAATTTATCGTTTAAGGTAGTAACTAGATTTGTAGAAGCACATTGGTTTACTCGTTCACTTTCAATTTCCTTTACACGAGTTTTAGTCACGTCTGCTAATATTTCGGATTGAACCGGTTCAGCCTTTAAATGCGAATGATGAATATATGAGGCTTTAACAGTAGAATTTAACTGATCATTCTTTTCATTTAAAGCAAGGGATTGATTAACCCAATTAGATTCAATCGTATTTTCTTGAGTTTGAGTAGTACGTGAAAGAACGTCCGCTACGATATTGTCAGAACCAGGTCGGTGTTCGATGTTTATATTAAAGTTAGATAACTTAAGAGTCCATCGAATCATGCGAGGGGAGAGGCTCTTTCCAGTTGTTAACCGAGTTAATGCCGCATGATCCGTAACAACTGTTACTGGAAGTTGCGTAAAATATAAACGAAATTTTTACAGTCCCCAAAGCACTGCTAAACATTGACGTTCAGTTACTGGATAATTTCTTTCTGCAGCGTTAAGCGTTCGGGACGCATATGCGATTGGGCGGAATTCTTGGCTTAAAACGGCCCCAATTCCGTAGGAAGAAGCATCCGTAGCTACTTGAAATTTAATATTATAATTAGGATGAGCTAGTACAGGAGGAGCGCTAAGTATAGTTTTTAACTTATCAAATGCTTCTTGTGCTTCATTTGACCAGTGAAATTTAACTCTTTTCCTTTTGAGTTTGAAGAGGGGCTCGCATATGTGAGCAAAATTAGGTATAAATTTCCCATACCAGGCACGCATGCCTAGAAATCTCGAAACTTGTTTGGAAGTTGTAGGAGGGGGCATGTTTAAAACTGGCTGAACTTTTTCATCATCTACAGAAATACCTGCAGACGTTATTTTGACGCCTAGGTACTTAATTTCCTGTCGTGCAAAATGGCACTTAGAAGAATTTAAAGTTAATCCTGCATTTTGCAGTAGAGTAAAAACAGTTTTTAAATGATTTAAATGCTCATTGTAAGATGAGAAATTGATTATTATATCATCGAGATGCACATGCACAAATTTATTCAAAACATGTTTATGTATAGTTTCCATAGCTTTTTGGAATGTTGCCACAGCCCCTGAACATCCGAAAGGCATTCGTTTAAAACCAAACGTGCCGTTTTTAGTTATAAACGCTGTTTTCGATATATCAGCGGGTTTCATTGCAATTTGAAAGTAACCCGATGTCAGATCGAGAGTAGACATAAAATTTGTCGTTGTGATATGTGCTAACAAATCATCAATTATAGGCAAGGGATACTGAGGATATTGTGTAATAGAATTTAGTTTACGATAATCGATTGCAAATCTACATGCGTCAGGATCAGTAATAGGTTTACCATTTTGCTTACGACATAAAACAACAGGAGATGCATAAGGAGAAGTTACAGGCATAATAATATCATTTTTCAACATTTTGTCAATATGCCAATTTATAATATCTTGTTTGGCTTGATCATAACGATAAGGCTTACTAAAGACTGGTTTATTAGTTCCAGTGTCAATTTCATAACAAACAACATGGGTTAAGCCAGGTGTATCAGAAAATAACTATTTAAACTGATAAAGAAAATTAACAAAATCAATTTTTTCAATATGAGTGAGGGCACTTTCCTCTAGATTAACAATTAACTCTCGACAGGTTTAGAATTTGACTTAGAATCATCAATATGTAAAGATTTATTGGCAAAATTTATTTCAACATTATTTGCTTTCATAAAATCTAACCCTATAATGCAGGGATGCTGAAGATTGTCGATGACGTAAAAAGGCCAATTAACACTTAAATTATGAATTTTAACATTCAGGCGGACTTCGCCTCTGTTCACGCAGGACTGGCCTTGAGCCGTTGTAACATTTAAATTTGTCCGCTTTAAAATTTTAAAGGCAAAATACTTTTTATAAGTTTCATGTGCTAGAAAGGAGCGTTCAGCACCAGTGTCCCATTAAGTATGTATAAAAATATTATGAATTATTACATTTAAATTAGGAAGGTCCACCGGACTGATACAAATTGTGTCTAAACATATGGAGGTGGTTGAGTTATTCAGTGGCTGTTGCCCCTCCTCACAAGAGCCACTTACTCGTTTAACTGACGCCTCTCGTTATTACGAGAGTTACGAAAATTTCTGTTATTTCTATCAGCTCGAGAAAAGTGTTGAGACTGATTTTGATTAGAACGATCGTTCCGAGCATTTTCAAAGTTATTCCGCCTTGTTTGCGGCGATTGACGGTCATGTTGATATCGGTTGAAATTTTGATGGGGGGTGAAATTTTCACGCCTAAAATTTTGCATATTTCCATTACCCCGTTGACGATTAAAGGTGTTGTCCGCCCTTGGAGTGTGACGTTCTTGGTACTTAGCTAAGATTTGAAACAGACTGTCGTAAGAGGTGACAGGTTTCAGATTAAGGTAATCTTGAATAGGAATAGTCAAAAGCGGCGTTATAATTTCCATTGCAGCGGCAAAAGATAACACTAAATCCAGCTGCTTTATAATGTCGAATTTACGTAACAAAAATGTGGTAGGTTTATCATAAAACAACATCTTTGCCGTAAAGTTCTTGACGTAGTCTGGTTTTATCAACAATAGAAGAGAATGAATTTTTAATTTTAGCTTCAAATCCTCATACGTAGGATTTTAGCCTAGAGCTCTAGAGGCAATGGTGTCATACCAGATTTTAGCATCTCTTTTTAAGGAGTATTTTAATAAATTAAATTTATCTGCTTCGTCAATTTTACACTAATCAAAATACTGTTCAAGATCCTCAAAAAATTTAAGTACATTGTTTTAGCCAGTAAAATAAACCCGAGCGGAGGGGGGGGGGGGTGTCGAATTGAGTTGGGCGCCACTGTGGAGTTTGCATTCCTGCAAACTCCATCTTAACTTAAATACTAATTTAGATTACTGAGAAAACCAGAGAGTTGAATTGAACAAACAATAAGAGTTTATTTGAACCAGAGTAATGGGAGGGCGGCCTGGTAATAAAACTTAGCTCAGTCAGCGTATTACTAAATCAAAATATATAAATCAACAATTTAATTATCTTAAATATCTCACCCCAGCAGATAGTCGAACTAGAAGGTGTAGAGACGGTCGCACTTGTACTCCGCTACTACGACTTCACTATGGGTCAGAGGATTCCCTTCAGACCCAACTTGACCTTTCCGAAAGCTAGTAGATATGCACACTAACACTCATCACTACTTAACTTCACGCCACTAAATCTCCACTACTCTACTTCTCGATACTCGCCAGAATAAGATTCTCCACCATCCACTATACTATCCTCCAACATCCACACCATCTACTAAAACCATCTCTATTTTTATACTTCTTCCTACACCCTCCTTTCACACCATTTCAATCCGTTCTTTTAAAAATCACTTCTAATATAATCACTTCTTTATCTAATATTCAAAATCTAAGTCTTTTATTGCAGCCCCCTGCCGACACAACACTAACTCGACCTCAACCTTCACCGAGTCACTGGCGACGAAGCGATTTTAACCGTCCCCACTTTCTACTTTGCTGGATCCACCTTAATTAAAACAACTGTGGTGACGTTCTGACGTCTCAACCTCACAATTATAATATCCTCTTTTGCTTATTTAACGACTTCTCGTATTTAAATTTTTCTATCCTTTAAATACTTAACGTTCGGAAAGTTGAGTGAATTACTCCAGATTTTTTAACACGTTCGCCGCCGATCCCGCGCTAGCGCGGGATGTGACGTATTCCTTTACAGGTGAAAATTTACTTTGGCTGCCGCGTAGCGAAAATTCGAAAATCGCTAGAACGGCGCCATTTCGCATCGTGTTCCGAATATGATTGGCTATATTCCTTTATTTGTGGGCTAAATTAAGACTCCTTATATACTGAACAAACGTCCCCATTTCCTGGGGAGAAATGGGCACGCCCTTTTTTTTAAGGCATTTTTCTAAGTTTTAAAAAATTGTAGAAACTAAATTATTAATGAATAACACTTTATTTTTAGTCCTTATTTATTAGGAATGAAAAAATACATAATTTGATACATAAATCCATAATCTGATAATTGTAGCAATTTTTAATGCTTCTCTACTATAAAGGTACTTTGATCTGGTCAGCCTACTCCTATAAGTTAAATGAAAGGATATCGTCATCATGACGTCGAATGAGAACAGAAGGTAAAGTCGTCAAATGTTAAAGTACCAACAAGCTAACACGAAGTTGTACGCCAAATGCGGTTAATCGATGTGACCGAAGCGACACTACAGTTTCTGGTGACGACCTTTATTTAAAGGCATTTTTCTATGTTTTCAAAAATTGTATAAAGTAAATGATTTATCATTAATATTTTATTTATAGTCCTCATTTGTTAAAAATGAAAAAAATGCATCTGCATCTGAATAATTATAGCAAATTTTAACGGTTCTGTAGAAGAACGGTACTCTGATTTGTTTACCCTCTGATCTATACCCTTATCCCAAAATGCATGAGATTAAAAAAATATGCAAAGTTTTGTACTGTAGCAATCTGTATTGGCATGGAATTCAAAAATATGCCTCTAAAATTCAAAAGTACCTCTTAAATTCTAATTTACCTTCCGTGAAGGATCAAAATTTTGATGGTACGTTTCCAGACCACCTCGAGGGGTAGCTCAGACGGTCGCCAATTTCCCAATGTGCAGCATTAGTGCGACGTAAAACTCAACCAACCTTAAATTCTGACACTATTCAGCAAGCCAAACAACACTAACGCAAACATCAGAAATATTCATATTTCAAAATAGATCGTTCGTTATATTTTATATCACACAATTGCTGTTCAATGGGCACGGTCTCAAATTACCCCTAGAGGTGGTCCGGAAGCATGCCATCGAAATTTTGGTCCTCCCGGAAGAATATTTCAAAATAGAATGCTTTCTCTCTAATAAAATACGTATACTCAATACGCGACCAAAGTGATGACGTTAGTGATTTAATATTTTATCTGCTTAGTACTAACGAAACTATTTACTATGGAAATTTAACTTATTACTCATTAACTCCAGACTTTGCTTTTGCCGAGCAGACAAATTTTCATACGTTTAACGTCATACAGCGTATTGATGTAACACATTACGCAAACAAGCAAAGGTAAACACAAAGCCCATAACATCTGGCAATGTAGCGCTCTTGTGAAATACGCCAAACATAATCGGCAGGTTAAAGGAAAAAAACTCCGTTTCAAATATTAGTCACGTGAGATCGGCAGCGAACGTGTTAAATCTATACCTATAATTAAAGCCGCATTTTTACTTCCATTACATGACTGCCGTAAAAATGGAAGTAATATATTCGGTCCAAAAATTCGACATCCAGTTTTCACCTGATTTGCGTGTTTTAAGGTGTCCTGAGCTCAAAAAACTAGTTTTCGGCAGTTAGTCATTGCGTGCCTATGTATGTATGTATGATGCATGTGTATATGTATGCGGGGGGTATTTTGGCTATCATATCTCTGAAACTAATTAAGATAGAACTACGATACTTCAGAATTTAGACAGATCCGGGGAATTTTCCAAAAAATTAGAAAACCGGAAAACCGGAAGTGGGACCGTAATTCCGTGTCTCAAAAATTGCTCTAACTTTTTTTTTTTATGTTGCTATATAAACACACTATTATATACTCATTTCTAATGATATGTTTATTTCTATTTCAGGAAAACTGATAGGCGTCCTATATAAATAACTCAATTTCAGGTATCCCAAGTGCGTCCCTTTAAAAACGGCTGTATTTTTTTTTTCAAACCCGCCATATTATCTCCCTTTTAAATATCATTTTGTATTCAATTATTGTTTTCAGGTCAATAATTGAGTATGCCAAGTTTTTGTAAAAGCGGATGTCTTAAAAACTGCTGTAACGATTTTCTTGAAAATTCTTACATAAATCCATTTTAGATATCTATTCTCATGTATTGTATGGTTATTACAGCAGAATTAAAAGCCATTCTGATTAGGTAGGTCAGATTTAGATTTCGGAAATTGGTGTTTCAAAAAATAAATCAACATTTTTTTTCTTATTTTTTAACGGGCTTTGTAAACTGCATTTTGTGTGTCTTTACTCGTGTATTCAATTTCTGTTGCTAGACAATTTTTAGGTTTCTCTTCGTTAGGTCAATTTTTATCATTATCTCCATACAAAAATGCATATAATACGTGTAATAGTGTGTAATGAAAATCGTGCGGTTGTTTAACACCAAATTTTTTTTTTCAGATAACTTATAATTAGTTAAGTCCATCTGTGTTTAATTATCGAAACAGTTTTATTTTCAAAAGTTGAAAACGAACATATTTATTATTTTATAACTAATTTAGAGTGAGTTTTTTTACTTCTCCTATATCAGAAGCTTGTCACTGATGAATGACCAACTAACACAGAAAATAAACTTGAGCTATGCCTTCATAAATTTTAACAATGAAATATGATGATTTTGAAAAATGATGCTCGAACTAGGTTGACAAATTCTTAAGAACATTGTGAAAAAAAAAGACCTTCTGTATTTTTTACATTGTCCTGAAAATAGTCCTGAAAGAAGATTACGAAAGATTAAGACACTATTTTGAATTTCGTTGTTTTACCTGAAAGAACTTGAGAAAAAAATAAAGGAAATACTTTTATAATAAATACATTAATGACGCAGGAATTAATTATTATTATTATTATTATTTTATTGAACTGAATAGATAAATCTGTCCATTGTATAAAGATTTAAAATGTTTTAACTTTAATATAAGCATTTTACTTATATACGGAATTGCAAATATTATTGCAAATATTATATATATACATATGACCTATTGAATTTTGAATTTTATGTTTACCATGACAAACTGAAAGAGTAAGTACCGCTAAGTGTGTATTCCAAAACTGTTAAGTTTTATAAAGTGTTTAGAAGTTTTATGAGTACTGATAAAATTGTTTCCTAATTCCAATTTTCTTAAGGAATTCTAGTAATGTGTACTGTTTACTTTACAAATATTTTCCAAGAAATTCCGTTTGTTCATAGATTTCCATAATATTGAGTGTCATTGCATAAAATGACGTTGTTATTTAAGTTTTCTAGAAGTGTTTATTAAATTAGAGCTGTAAAGTTATAATCCTCTAACTTAAATTATATTTGCAATTTATGTTTTTTATGTTTTGATGACGTAAAAGAGAAGTAAAGCATATTATATATATATATATATATATATTTAAGCTGTTGAGATAAAATTTATATGTCACATTATTTACTTTTTATAAATACCAAAAACATAATGTTTGTTTTTAAAATCAAACCCATTTTTAAAACATAATTTCGGAAAACTGCTACATCCGGTTATAGAAATCGTTTACATATTTATTTTTTTATTAATAAATAAATAAATAAATAAATAAATAAATAAATAAATAAAATAAAAATTGGGTCTTTCTGTTTAGCATTACTAGTTTATATCGTTATATAATATTTAATTAAATCACATTATTACTGATTTTCCATATTTTTTGTGAAAACATGTCCGTATTGCCATGTAAGACTTTTTTTTTTTTTTTAAGAAATATTTATTCTTTTTAGACTTTGAGATTGAAATTTTATCCCGATTAATTTTCTATCAAAATTTAAAATTGTCGCATGGGGTACTTTAAACAATAAGTTGTCCAAAAATACTGCTTTTAAGAAATACGTAAGTTTATATATATATATATATATATATATATATAAATATATATATTAATATATATATATATATATATATATATATATATATATATATATATATATTATATATATATTAATTACTCTTTAAAAATGTATATATATATATATGTTACCGCTAAAGTGCAGAAATCAGTTAATCTGCAGATTAGCTAGGTAAACTGCACATTAACTAGGGCGATCCGTTAAAGTGAGGAATTTTTTTCATTTCTCAAATTACCTAGGTAATCTTCGAATTACCTAGATAATCTGCACATTACCTACTAGGCACTCGTTAAAGTGAAAATAAGATCTCTGGTGTTGTAATTTTACAGCACACTGTGTTGTATTTGTTTTTTTCATTCGGGGAAAAAAAAGCTTTCTTTCCTTTTCTTTCTTTCTTTACTTATTTTAATCTGTATGTGTTTTAATTTTTATGTCTTTTAAAGTTATATTTGTTTTAATTTTTTTACTTATTTCATCTTTTTTATTCTGCCAATATAAGTTTGAAGATGTTATGCATTTTTAATATGAAATATAATAACTTTAATAGCTTTCAATAAATTCTATTTTATAAATGAATGTTAGAATTATAATATAGTAATGTTTTCTTTTCAAAATAAAAATATTTAACCATTTAAATAAAAAATAAAAAAAGTTTTATTAACAACTTACATTGCTATTACTATTTTTTTTTTTTTTTTTTTTTTTTTTTTTAATGTTATGCACCAATTTTTAATTCGATAAAGAAATATTAAATTAGACAATTCAGAAGCATTATTTAAGAAGTACTTCAAATAATTAAAACTGCTTTAATAATAATTTTTAGACCGCAGGAAAATTAAAATGACTGTTTTCCAATGCTTTATTAAACAATATTTTGCAGCATACATATTACAGCAACAAGTACAAGTTTAGCAATTATATTAATTTTACAATTAAATAAATAATAATAAAAAAAAAACTTTATTAACACATTTTATGTGATAAACTACAACGAAATTATATGAAAAAGCGAACAAAATAAAAATAAAAATGCAATCATGATAGATAAAATATATAAAGGAAACTTGAAATTGAAAGAAACAACAACAAAATGTAATGAAATGCTAAAAAATGCACAAAAATTTCATATTAAGTATTTATTAAAGAAAGCCATAATATTGAATGCCATATTTTTCAGAGTTAAAAATTAAAACTTTTTTTTTCAGTAAGTAATAGTAATTTAAATCAATTTTTAAATAAATTAGTTTTAAAAAAGTTGTGTTTTAATAGTTTTATTTCGGGAGGAAATAATTACTGTGCTGTAAATTTTAATATTCATAATTCAAAATGAAGTTTCAGGAGATAGAGTGTTTAGATTAAGATTAGATTTCAATAATAAAATGCAGTGCAGACCCTTATCAAACTTATATTGACAGAATTAAAAAAGAGAAGAAATAAAATCAAAATTAAAACAATTATAACTTACTTGTTACTTTAAGTTTTGTGTTGGTCATGGTAAGAAACCTATAATAACCATGTCTTCGATGCTCCAAGTTTTGCGTTTACTAATTATCATAGGCGGAAGCGGAGTGGAAAGGATGAAAGTTTTGGTTTGTGTTTGAAGGTCATTCGCGTATATGTATCACATGACTGTTTGACGTCATAGTGAATGTAAAAAAACTAAGGCTCGAAACAAACATTTGAACTTTAACGACACAGAAGCCGCTAATCCACAGATTACCTAGTTAAAACGCAGAAAACTCTTGATTCCACACTTTAACGGGTCATTTTAGTTAATCTGCAGATTAGCTAGGTAATCTGTACATTAACGGATTTTGAGCTTTAACGGTAACATATATATATATATATATATTATCTTGTATTACACGTTAAAACAGCTGTATTACACGCTGTTAAGTCCAGATTGTACGACTTCAAATGGAATTTCTGCAAGTATTTCATGTCAAAATAATTTCACGACAATTTTATCCGACACATAGATTTAAATTTTAAGTTCTTGGAATGCTTCCTCAATAACAGTGACACGAAGGTATCACCGCCTCTCCCATTGGTACGTTCTTTCATCGAATTCACCACTAAGTTTTCAGCAAATGCTCAATGTAATTAGTGATATCTTAAAGAACACTACCTAGAGTAAAAAAAAAGGGGGGGGGGAGTTATTTGACTAAACAAATAAAGAAGAGAATTGTGCTGTATTGTAAATCTAGCAAGAAAAATGTTTAGTTATTAGACATTTTCATAAACTTATGCTTGAAATTTTATTTCGTCTAAAAGTATTTTGCACAATTTAATGAAGAATTTTTTTTTTCCCTTATTTCAGAAACAAGTAATATAAAAGAAAATTTTTAATGTCCATTCCTACTTACAGACACTATGGATTTTTGTTTTAATAATTTTTAATTAGGAAATAAAAGGCGCGCTTGCAAAATGAATATATATATATATATATATCAGATTTAAAAAAAAAAAAAAGATTATATACCATGTTTCAAACTTTGTGATGAATCATAGAGCTTTTATCAATGTGCATACAATTTTTAAAGTGACAATGATGCCAATTTTTGTGAAATGCATAATATAACTTTTAATAGTTTTTTTTTAATATTCAGGTTTAATTAAATGTATTTGTTTTTCTGTCAAAAGAAAATGAAATTTTTTTTCTTTTTTTTTTTTTTTTTTTGCAACAATTAAATTATTGCTAATATTTGAATGACTATATTAACTATAAGAAAACTAATAAAAAAAATTCGAAAATCGTACTTCGAAGTATTGCGTTGTCACTGTGTTCTGAGTAATCCTGAAAGTTTTAAATTTGTAGCTAGTCGGGAAGTTGGTTAAAAATCGATTGCAAGACTTGTCCAATATATATATATATAGGGAGAGAGTAAACTAATAGTAGAGATTGAAAAAATCCTTAGCCAATTATACATCTCACTCTTTTAGCTATATACCAATAAAATAAGCTTATTTTGTTATATTGTTATTTACATAATTGATACTTTAAAAAATAATTTCCTTTACCAACACATTGGTGTATTGTATATAACACAAAAATATTTTGAAAAATCAGGAAAAAATAAAAAATAATAAAAGTTTCAATGTAATACGGTGCACTACAATTTAAATTTAATCATAGGCGAAATATAATCTAAATGTTTTATTGCAACTTTTACTGCTTACTCTAAGCTGAAAATCCTCTTTGGTCTTCAAAAAAACTTTAAACGAGACGAAACTAAAAGTTACTTTCATAAAAAAAAAAAAAAAAGAAAAAAAAATATTTTTAATCTTCAAATAGCATAGAATACACAGTTGTTAACGAAAATAAAACCTGTACTTAAACTTTCAGGGAAAAATCGTTTCTTTCAAATAAGGCTAAGTTCAACTTTTTATTTCTTCTTTGGTTCGGTTCATTTTCAAAAGATAGTCTTCAGAGACATCATAGAAATCTGATATAAAACTTAATGGGCTTAAAAATTAGCTTGCTATTTACGTTTTATCAGTTTAGAATTTATTTTAAAATACTCAACATTTGTTTTTCTTTTAGTAATTTGAGATTATATTCTATAGAAAGTATTTGCTAGTTTTCCAGTGCCAATAAAAATTCAATTTTACTATCATATAGCATTTTAAATACCATCAATATATTCTACGTTAAATTCGTGTTAATAAAATATACAATAAAATGTAAATTTTGTTAGATCAAATATCAATCTGTAGTTCTTATTTTTTTTTCAAATATTAAGCAAAATATGAAAAAATAAAATATGTTTTTTTGTATATATATATATATACAGTCGGTAACAAATGCTTCCAAACATTAGAAAAAATTCCTATGTACAAAAAGTACACTTAATAAAGTTTTGTTAAATAAATCCTTATCGAATCCTGTTCTTAGTCAGTCTAAAATCAGGATTCGACAAGGATTTATTTAACAAAACTGTATTAAGTGTACTTTTTTTACATAGGAATTTTTGCTAGTGTTTGGAGACTTTTGTTACCGACTGTGTATATATATATATATATATATATATATATATATATATATATAAATTTGGTTAAATAAAAACATAAACATTTTGAGCTTTAAAATATTTTCTTTCACTTCATATTTCATACGTTTCTCAATACGATGTTGTCTCTTTCGTATTTTTTTGTTCCTTCATACGTTTAAAACCGTACTTTTTTCTGATAATTAATTATTAGATAAATCGTTTTATATTTAGTTATTATATTTTTTTTTAATTTCATAATTTGAAATCAAACTTCATCAGATGTCTTAATTTCCTCTTGAAAAACTAAAACAACTATTAGTGCGTCAAATTATTTCGAAGTACATTAAGAAATATATGTTTAAAATTCTAGATCAATTTGTTTTAAAATATTTAGAAAGTCACACACACACATGCAAATATTTGCGTAATAACCTTTCCTAAAAAATAAATATTTTCAGTCATCGAACAGCATGATACTCAAGATTAAGTATTTTATAACTAACTTAGAGATTTTTGTACTTCTCGTATATCACAAGCTTGTCACGGATGAATGATCATCTAACACAGAAAAAATACTCTGGATATAGCTTCATAAATTTAACTCTGAAATAGGATGATTTTGAAAAATGATCCCCGAAATAGGTTGACAAATTCTTAAGAAAAGTGAAAAAATAAAAATAAAAATAAATAAATAAATAATAATAATAATAAATAAGTAAATAAATAAATAAATAATTTCTATTTTTTACGTTATCTTGAAAATTGCTCAGAAAGTAGACTAAGAAATTTTCAGAAACTATTTTGAATTTCGTGTTTTTACAGTCGGTAACAAAAGTCTCAGAACACTGACAAAAATTCTTATATATAAAAAAAAAGTACACTTAATACAGTTTTCATAAATAAATCCCTGTCGAATTATGTTCTTAGTCAGTTTAAAAACAAGATTCGACAAGAATTTATTTAACAAAACTGTATTAAGTGTACCTTTTTTATATAGTAATTTTTGCTAGTGTACGGAGACTTTTGTTACCGACTGTACCTGTAACAACTTGAGGGAAAAATTCTTTATATAATAATTATACTAACGATGTAAAATAATAATAATATATTTTTATTATATTACCTTGAATAAATTAAAATGTTAATTGTTTAAAAATTTAAACCGTATTCTCATCAATACGAGCATTTAAAAAATAATCGATGTTCAAAATATTACTTTTATTGTGAACTACACATAGTTTACAATATCAATTTATACATGCTCGAAACCTAATGAATTTCATTGTATATTTTTTAAAACAGATGGATCGTTGTTACTGTTTACTTTACATTATAAAAGAATAAGTTATTATTTTTTATGTCGTCAACTTTATATATATATATATATATATATATATATATATATATGTAGATTTTTATGTCATGTTATCTGTAAAAATCAGAAATGCATTTTCTGGATATTTAAGGAATAAAGTATGTGTCTCAACAAGATTGGTTATAATACATTTTAGTACTTTCAAATCGCATTTAAAATTGTTAATGACTTTTGTTTGTCCGTCTGTCCTTTTATACGTCTGTCGAACGGTTTCTTTTTCTCTGACCATGCAATGTAAGTCTTATGAAACACACATATGCAGATTACGAAACTTTGACAATTTAAAATAAATTGTGTTTTTTTATAATATAATGTGAACTTTTTATTATGATAAGTTTTTTACCCATATTGGCACTAAATAAGAAGAAAATTTGATTAATCTGAATAAATTTGCGAAAGCGTGTGACTTATATTTAAGAAAAAAAAAACTCACTATATGAAATTTATTGCTTACTGTCTTCAGCAAAAGTATCCGAGTGCTAGCAATAATCCCTGTCTAAATAAATTGCACATAATACTGCTTTGTTAAATAAATCCTTGTCGAGTCATGTTCTTCGTCTAAATACATGACTTAGTTTAAAAACATCGACAAGGATTTATTTAACTGAATAGTATTAAGTGTATATATATTAATAGTATTATTATATAGTACTAGATAGTATAGTAGTAGACAGTATTAATTACTTTTTTTATATCGGAATTATTGGCTAGTGTTCGGATGATTTTGAAGCCGGTTGTAATTTAAAAATCACATTTTGTTCAATGTTTACACTACGAAATAACAGTATATACACCATCCGTCAAGACGCAAAAAGTAATAAAGCGGTTACACATCCAAGAAAGGGGATGGACAAATGAAATGTATTATTGGTAATGTGAAATCATGCATTTATACCACGATATTAAAGGAGTATATAAAGCCAGCTATTGACGATTATTTGAATGTGTTAAAAGTTGAATTTTTCAACAGGACTCTGCAACCTGTCATACGGAACAAACGGTATGTACAATCCAACTTATTTATAAATAACTCTGTTTCTTATTAACAAATTTTCATCTCCTCAACATTACGAATATTTGTAAAATAATTCTTCTACATGTTCCTCAATTTAGTTACGGATTTGTGTGAAATATATATATATATATATATATATATATATTATATTAAAACGGACAGCCACACGTTCAAATAATTAACTAATTGCAGTCAGTGAAGCAAGTGGTGGTTTTATTAACTCAAGATGTTACAGCATTCACCCGAAGTTGAGCCATCCTTGTAAACTTACATCTTAAAAAACCTAACTTCAGACGAACAACATAACAACTAGCAAGTAGCCACTGGCCTGAGACCGACTGCATATTCCCTTTCGCGGGAGCGATCACGTGATGCTGAGGGTGCTCTAATTGGGTTAGGGGAGTCATACGATATCAAGAAGGGGTCAGAATAATCTGAGTTACATTTGCATTGCGCAATATAATAAATAAATAAATAAATAAATATAACAAATCAATTAGTTTAATTTTTTTCAATTTCTTGGCATTTAAGATTTAATTTTAATTTAGGGAAAAGCAAGCAGTCGTTTTTATTTATTAGAAGCATGGAATAAGTTCCTTTAATTATTGTTTTTATTCCTGTCCTTATGAAAGGGCCTTTTCAAAGATTATTGAAAAGATTATTATTGATTAGGCCTTTGAAAAGATAAAGATCTTATTTGAAAAGATTATTAAAAGAGTCGTGAATTGCTGCCAATCGCACGAGGGGGGCAAGCCGATTTCCTGGAATCATCTGCTTACTGGCAGGAAAAAACAAACGGAAAGAAAACTAAATCACAGATGCTTCCTTTCAGAGAAAGTGAGACAGGCTTTTGTAAACAACTTTTATGTCTCTCCCGTTAAAATGGCTAACAATAATGTTTGCAGAGTTTTGTAGAGAATGCTTTTGTTACTTAATGGAAAGTTGTAATAAAACTTATGTTTAATGAGCGCTTTTAATGCTAGTTCAATGCATAAGGGCTGTTTGTTTGGAATAGTACAAGAAAATTAAAGGGAATTCGTTTCGCATGGCTATTTTCTCAGTCACGTTCGAAGTCCAGTGAGTAAGTTTTCGTGGAATTGAGGTAGTGGCCAAAGGTTCGCCCCTAGTGGGAAAGGGTGTTTTAGCCTTCATGCTAGGAGTGTCTGAAGGGGCATTAAACCAATCATGGGGAAAAGGAGGTGCTTAAAATTAGAGAATGAGCTTACATTGGATGGAAGAAAGTTTTGTTAGGGAAAATGGCAACAAAGAAAGAGGGGCTTCACGTTTCGAAAGAAAAAAAAAATGAATTGAATAGAGAAGTTAAGTCAGGACTGACCAGTGGACAGGCAGTGGATCTTCGAAAATGACGGGGGCCTAACCTCAGCAGTGACGATTGAGAATCCAAACAAGCAGTATCTACAGTGAAATCGTTTCTGTTTTCTAGGGAAAATTACCGATTTTTTTTTTGAAAGTCAGGACGAAAATTCTAGGCTAATTCGCATGGAGCACTCAACTCAGCGAAGCCTTCTGGGGAAGGGGGGGGGTTGAGCCATGCTGAGGAAAAGTTATTGTCATTTTAGCCTAATACGCTCTTCTGCTCCTCGTCTCTGAGAAAGTGAGGACCCTCAATAATCACTCAATAAACTTTTAGGTATAGTGCTGACGAAAAAGTATGTCACCACTTCGGAGTGTGTAGGTCCTCGCAGTGGGAACGCAACAAAACCTCGTAAATAGAAGAAATATGGGAAATTAAGAGTAGTTTTAGCTAGAAACATTGAGGGATTTCTCTGTTTAATTTTAGTATTGGTTCACCATAAAGTTTTTTTAAGTTAAAGTTAGAATTAGGTGGTTCCTTTGATGCAACATGTTCTTGATAAGTACTGTTACCCTGTTTCTTTTTTTTTTTTCAAAACACAACGTGATGGAATGAAACTTGAATTTAATTTGCAAACAGGAATTTATATTGAAATTCAGGGGCAAAAATTTTAATTACTTATGGCATGGTCAGGTCAGTCTGGTGTTGTCTCTGTCAAATAGCTTGGAATAGCCGTAGAGCCTTATGTCACAGAGCCTTATGTCATAGCGCCTTATGTGAAAAGGATTCCTTGGTGAATAAGCAGATAACCAAGGATAGCATATATATATATATATATATATATATATATATATATATATATACATATATATATTTGATAATAACCGCAAGTTTTGTTTAATGAAGATTCTAACCACTGAAACTTTTATATTTCTCTAGAATCTGAGAAAAATAATGACAGTTAAAAAAAAAAGAAAAAAAAAAAGAAAAAAAAAAAAAAAAGTTTTCGACTAGCCTGGGAATAGTTCTGACACGAATCACATTGAAATTTCTTGGGATATAATGAGTACGAAAATTGCTACTAAGAAGCCTGCTGCTAAAATAAAACTACGGGAAAGAATTATTAGGATTTATTTTTGTAAAATGAGCCAGGATTACATTCTTCGATGATGGACCCTGCAAGATTGTCATCGCAGCACATGGAAAATCTACTAAAAACTGAAGTTATGCTTATGCGTGTGTACACATCTAAGTATATGTAATATGACTGCAGTTACATAATATTACATTAACTATAGAATATGTGTATCTATTGCTTTGTTCTGTGTTTTCCTAAATATTTATCATTTTTTCCTAAATAATCAATTGTAAATAGTTTACTAATCCGAATAAGATTTGATTGAAATTAATTCCTCAACCTTAACAATATCATGATTACATAAAACATACGCATGAAGAAAATTATTTTCACGCTTATCGCCTTATTTCACATTTGATGCAGTTCTTTCCGCCACTGTATACCTAATTTAATAAATTTCTTATTACACATTAAAATTATTTATTGATCTGACCCACGCAAACTGAACGGATATATTCAGATATAGTCATTCACTGAGTTATTGTTGTTGTTTTTTCTGCATTACACGCTTAGTTAAAATTATTTAATTATATATATATATATATATATTTATATGATTATTTTGTATAATGGTCACAAGGTTGCTATTCCAATACATATTAGATATTTATTGAAAGATTATATAACTTTCATTTGCGTACTATCTGAGAAATGCACAGTGAAAACAACATTACAAGTTTGCTTTTTCCAAGGCGGTGATCAAGTGGTTAATACGTTATTACAAAAATTCATGCTAAAATAAAATAACGCAAACATAACCTACAATTTCTGAAGCAAATAAAATGCAACGATTAACATAAATTAAAATTTCTTCATATATATATATTTTAAATACGTATTTATCGTCCTCTATTATAATAAGATATTTTTACTTAGATGAATAAATCCACACTCTCAAACATTTCTGGATAGAATGCGATTATTATTTAGTCAAGTATAAAAACAGAATGGAAGGAATAACACCAATGACATGAGATTAATATAAAGAGACAGTGTGTGATTGCATTTCGGCGTCATCGCAACATGTTGCCTTATATCTAAAGCCTGTCATGCATGTCATGCACGCTCTTTGTTGTATGAATTAAGAACTTCTTCATTGATAAATGCATTAAGAAACTAATTTTACCCTTCAGTAAATAAACTATATACATAAAACTATTTTCTTCACTTTCACTTTTAGGTTGCATTCTCTAATGAAACATTTTTAATTTCGTTAATTTTCTACAACTTTTTCTTCAATTAAAATAAAATAATAATGAATTTGTTTTATAAGAATTGTAAATGCAATTTCGTTTAAATTATGTACGTCATTAAAAAGAAACTTACTTTTTAAAAATTATTTGCATAGTAATTCGAAAAAGTAAGTTCAAAATAATAATATATTTAAGAGCTTCAAAATCCTAATTGAAAGGCAGAGCATAAAACGTATATAATCCGAACACTCGTATGCTTTAGATTTATACATTTATTAAAATTTATATAAATTTGTTAATTTTAATAAAATACATTTTAAGAGGTATTACACTTAATAAAATTCACATAAGTTGTTAAATGTATAAAGTTATGTATGTAAAAACATTTAAAATTTCCATATGTTGTAACAGATGCTGTTGTAATTTGACTCAGCAAATATTGAACATAGCTAATCCATATGAAGTAAACCTCATTTTGTAGGTCCTAATTATATTAATGATTTTTAACATATTTATTAACAACTCGTTTTTCTAACAGAAACGTTCAAAACGTATAATTTAACAGTTTATATATATATAGAATACTACAATGAAAGAGCTTTATTATATATCGGTATGAAATTTATTAATTTTTTTATGAAATATTGTAAAAATGAACTTATTATTATTATTATTATTATTATTATTATTATTATTATTATTATTATTATTTGCATTTATTATTTCAAAGAATGCGGTTGTAGTATAAAAGCATATTTATTTATTTGTTTTTCATGATTTACTGATTTCTGTAAAATATGTAATCTGTTAAAGGTACATCTGAAAAATCTCAAGAGCGAAATCTAAATATTTTACGAATTATCACTATTGAGTTGGATACATATACAATTAGAAAATTATATTTCTGTAGCAATTGTAATATATAAAAATAGAATAAAGATTACTCCCATTCGTACAAAAGTATTTGTATTTATTACATTTAATTAGAAGTTTAATATTTATTTTTTTTAAACTACCACAGGCTATAACTGCCATCTGATTAGCTATAGCCTGTGGTAGTAGAGCCATATTTATTGTTTTCATTACTCAAATGTTCACTCCAACTAGCAACAAAATTATTTTTAAAAATATGTACGAAAAATCGGAGTTATTTATTATTATTATTATTATTATTATTATTTTTTTTTTGTAACATAATTTTAAATGTTTATTTATTTATTTATTTTAATTTTACGAAAAGTTAAAGATAGCTATTATCATAAAATGCATATTTTATAAAGATGTATTTACTATATCTTTGAATAAAGAAGATGTTTGATATGACAATAATGGAAATGTTAGATTTATGAAGATTTTATGAAATATATATATATATATACATATTTATATAATCGAATATGTCCATCAACTCGTTATCCAAAAATACACAAAATGTTTCTAAAAATTATTAAGATTCTACCAGAATTCTTATAAACATAAAAATATATCATAAACCTGTTTTACAGTTATTTAAAAATATACAAATATGCCATATACTTCGAGTTCAATATATGGGTAGAAACTATTTCTTCTGTTAATACAATAAACAGTTTTCTGTTTCCACTGGGAACAGCAAATTAATGACAAAAGCCGTATTGTACGTATCATACAAAATACATTTTTTTATGAAAACATTTTTAATTATTAAATTAATTTAAAAATATAACCTTTAACAAATTTCATGTTTCTTTGGCGTAAAGTTTTCACTGGGGCGCCCCAGATTTATAGATGGCAATCCAGTGCTTGAAGCTCCGAAACTACCTTTCATAACTGGCCTTCGAACCTGGCAGTTTTAAAGCTCCAAACACTGGATTGCCGTTGAGAAAGCTGGGGCGCCCCAGTGAAAACGTTCCGGCCAATAATACATGAAGTTTGTTAAAGGTTGTTATTTTAAATTGAGTTAATTTTAGTACTCCATGAAATGTTATTTGAAAAAAATCTAGTTTTTTTTTTTAGTTTTTTTTTAAATAAATATTTTTTAATATTGCTCATAATTAACTTATACTTTATCATAATTCTCTACATCTTAAAAAAAAAAAAAAAAAAAAAAAAACCCTGAAATAAAGATATAATAATATAGAAATATAATTATGTTTCATAGTTTTAATATTTTCCTGTTAATATACGAAACGCCTTTTTAATTATAAAATAATTGAATTTGACAATGCCGTCAAGTATAATTAGTTACTTTTAGCCTTTTGAGTGTTATTTTACAGCTAGTAAATTGTGAAATTTGTGATGTTCTGACAGATAACAGATTCACGAATTTAACAAGCATTAAATTAATATTCATATTAAGTAAATAAAATATTCGGATGTCTACTTGATTTAAGTTAAATTCAGTTACGCGAAATAATTTATTCAGCAAACAAAACTTTCAATAAATTAAAAAATTATTATATATATTAGCTATATGACAATTATTCATGTTTTTTATTGGTAATATACGAAAAAAAAAATTAGATGTCATAACTACTGCATTACTATGTACATAATATTTAACAAAGAAATTTCTAAATGTCATATTATATTTAAAATGTTATTAATACGCCTGTTTTTTTTTTTTTTTTTCTTTTGTATTTTTTTACCCTAATAAAGAAAAATGAATAATTACAATATTAAAAGTTGTAAAATAATAATTTTTACATAAAGCTATAATATATTCAATGCATTTGGCTAAGTCAAAAATACTCATTCTTCTATAAATGTAGTTAAATTTTGTTACAAATAATTTTTTATAGAAAAAAAGACATATTAATATACACACATACCAAATAATTTGTATCGAAATAATGATCTTTAATTTAAATGAATTTATTTTTTCCCTATTGGTTTAGCTCATACATTTTAAATAAATTTTAAGATTAAAGAGCACTTCATGTACAATATTTAGATTCACTGCATAGTAAAGTTTGAAAATTTATTATACAAAATCTCGTGTGAAACAATATATGTCGATATGTATATATATATATATATATATATATATATATATATATATATATATATATATATATATATATATATATATATATATATATATATATATATATATATATATATATATATATATATATATATATATACATATATATATATATGCATGTAAGGCCCTTATTATTATTAGGCATAAAATAATGACATATAAAGTAAAAATAAATCTATAGTCATCGAAAGAATCCCTTTTCCACCATATTCTTAAAATAGTAGAGAATCGCATATGTTTTGACCTACCGATTCTTCTTGGATATTTAGAAAGAAAGATTATTGGAAGATTGCAATAAAATTTTAGATATAATTTATCACTGTATTATCAATAAGCCATTTTATTATATTTATGTCAATGTAATAATAGTAAAAAAAAAAAAAAAAAAAATTGTTTCTTGTCACATATTTTTTTAGTTTACACCTAAGGATTTATGTATTTTAGTAATTTAAAAACATAAATCTATTTTTTTTTTTTTTTTGTACATAAGTGAATCGTTAAACTACATAAAAGATGTAGTTTTAATTATTGTAAAAATCAGAGGATTTTTTTACAATTATAGAAATTTTACAAAAATATCATGAATAGTATAAAAAAGTTATTCTATGAAAAGTAAAAATAGTATTTGACCTGTTACTGCTGTAGAAAATTATTTATTAAGCTACCGTAAATGAATTTCAAAAAGTGTTGATTCAAAAAGTGGGAGAAGATAAAATGAAATAAGTATACATTTTTTCATTATTATAAATATACGGACACTAAAATACACAACTATTTTAACATTTCTACATTTTAATTACCAATTTTCTTTTCAAAGACAAAGTGTATCATATGTATTTAATCAGTTTTAATATAAATGGACAGAGTGTCTCTAATATAATGTGGCATTCAAACAGTATATATGTAATCACATAACCTCTAAAAAATACTTTTTTTTTATGTTTTTATCCATTACATTTCTATAATGCAACTGTTTAAGACGTAGAAATATGTTTTTAAAAAAATTAATATATATTAGGCATATTTTCTGTACTTCTGTATAAAAATTTAAATCGGAACTATATATTCATAATATAAGAAAAATCTCAGGAAAAGTGAGAAATGTTTAACGTACAATAAATAGATTTGATGGATGACTATTTCAGACACTCTGATTATGCTTACATCTTATTTAATTTACTGAAGTGTGACACGATTTTCCTAGATTTTTCTCCCTACCCTATTTATACTTAATGTGCGCGTTTCTCATGTTTCATACTTTGAAATACAAACTGGAAGACAAATAGAAGCTGCTCATTCATCCACGTTTAATAGGGCCATCAAAATGTCACGGTACGAGAAATGTGATAGCGCTAAAGATATAAAATGAAAAGGACTTATTTGGATGTTGGGTGAGTAATTTACGGATAAAGTACTGCGAATTATTATAAATGCATATTTTCCATATAGTGCATTTAAAAATAAAAATGAAATATAAGATGCAAAATGATTATTATTATTTTATTTATTTATTTATTTATTTTAATAAATGCAATTTGGAATATGCGTTTTTCGATTTGAGCGCTCCGATTTTCTTAAAATAAAATGTATTTATTTTTGAAATATTTTTCTTCTCATCGTTCTATAAACAATTGAAGCGTAATCCTATTTTTAAATTCCCACTATCTATAATTACAAATTGTTGGTTTGTTTAAAAAGACTGTGACATCAAATGCCATCAAAATTTCGATTTTTCAATTACACTGTTACAAAAATGCAATTTTGTTGAAAGAAATTTTCTGTGAAAATTACAGAATTTTGTGAAACTTTCAGAAAAATACGTTTTGTCAACGTAATTTTTCCGTAATTTACGACTTTTTTCTCAATTTACAGAGAATTCTGTAATTTTCACAGAGAATTTCTGGCAACAAAATTGCATTTTTTTTTTTTTTCAGTGTAGTGGCTTAAAAAATAGTACAGATTCTGTAGATTACAAATATATTTAATTTATGTATATGGTAGCGCAGACTGTTTTCAAGTCTTTGAAAATACTGGAAAACGTAATGGAATAGCAGAAAGTTTGAAATTTTTATGTTTAAAATACAATAATTCCACAAGTGCAAGGTAAAGGCAGAAAATGAGACTGTGGATATGCTGGATAGTGACTGAAATGTAAGTGCAGCTATTCATGGCCCTTGAAAGCAGAGGAGCAATATTTCTCTCAATGGTGTTGTGTGTGAAACGTCACAGTAAGGTAATGGATTTTGAATAATTGTTAAAGTATAGTTCCCCATTCAAAAATAAAAATGTTGATAAACATGACTTCCAGAAAAATATCGATGAATTTACTGGAGGTATGGAAGCTACGGGGGCATTAAAATAGAGTACCCAAAACAACATTTGTGAGCATAAACACAAAATATTGCCAATTGATGCTATAATTTGATTTAATAATGGTATATATAGCAGACGTAAAGTATTAAAGTCTATGGCCATTTTACCATCAATAAACGTAGAAGCATCCCATCGTAAAATTGATAATATAAGAGTGTGCCAGGCAGAACTCAGATTTCAAAAACATTCCAGAAAATCCCGAACGAAAAAAAAAAAAAAAAAAGTATAGAAAAACATGTCGAAAAAAAAAATCTTAGAACAAAAGGACCATGGGGCAGGCAGAGCTACCAACCAAATTCAGCAAATTGTTAGTACCGCCCCTTCTCGTACACCACATAATTTCTATGTTAATTCTCTTGAAATATATTTATGATGAATGAAGAAAACAAATACTCTAAAAATTAAGAGGTGTAGAAAAATGGGCGGTACTAACAATTTCCCGGATTGGGATGGCAGCTCTGGGCAGGAATGTTTTAATTATACATAAGTATTTAAACTTGAAGGGCTTAAAGTGTTTTTTGCATTTTTCTCAATATGTCATTTTTCTGTATATTGATACACTTTGTGAAAAACCAGTTGAAAGTAGTTCTCTGAAATTTTAGAGGGTATAGAATAAATGGCTCTGCATATCGTGAACCTGTTGTATTACGTATAAACATTGTGATATTCTATTTTATTTGGGTTTATTTATTTATTTTTTTATTTTTTTTACCGTGAATACATGTGTTAAAAAATGCATATTTCAAATAAATAAAAAATGACTTTATATATATATATATATATATAAAGTCATATATATAAATATATATTAAAGAACAACAATTTTTTTTTTTTTTAAGACATTTTTTTTTTTTTTTATATATATATTTTAAAAAAGAACAACAAGACTATTACCATACATGATTTCAAGGTAA
This sequence comes from Salticus scenicus, assembly GCA_963930645.1. Lineage (NCBI taxonomy): Eukaryota > Metazoa > Arthropoda > Arachnida > Araneae > Salticidae > Salticus > Salticus scenicus. Next base: position 222,659,345 of record OZ005656.1, on the reverse strand, counting down.
TATTTTCATTGGTTTTTGATAAAATTGTTCCAAAGTGAATCAAGTGAAAACATCCTTAACTGTTAAATATGTATGTTTACAGCGCTTTTATATATATATAAACTGTACAAACAAGATTAAATATTTTGCATCAAATATTTCTTAAATTTCTTGTTAATATCTCATAAGAAAAATTATATTGATATATGCATAATTAGAAAAAAATGCGGCTATTAAAGCAACAACTTAAATTTCCCACTTCTCGGTCCTAAATTTCCTTTGGAATAATATACTTGGTTAGTTCAGGAAAATCAACAGACGCCCTGTAAAAATAGCTGAATTTCAGGTCTCACAAGCGCGTTTTTTTTTTTTTTTTTTTTTTTTTTTTTTTTTTTTTTTTAAACGGCTCTACAGATTTTCTTCAAACTCGACATATTAACTCCCTTTTAAATATTCTTTTGTATGTAATTATTATTTTCCGGTCAATAATTGCATATACTAAGTTTCAGTAGAAGTTATTATGCGAAAAACAATTCCAACGATTTTCTTGGAAACTGTTACATAAACCCATATATGATATCATTTCTTATATATTACAGGGTAATTTTTAAAAAGTTAAAAATCTTCCAGATTAGGTTTGTCAATTTTAGATCTCGGAAATTGGTGTTTCAGAAAACGGCTCAACGAATTTTTTAACTCTCTATGTAAACTCTGATTCACATGTCTTTACACGTGTATCAGCTTTCTCTTACCGAAAAAAGTTTAGGTGTCTATTTTGTTAAGTGATTTTTAAACCTTCTGAAAACGTTATCTATAAAGAACAGAACACGTATAGTAGTATATAACACGTATAATGTATAGAACACGTATAGTGTATAGAACACGTATAGTAGTCGGTAATGGAAGGTTTTAAACGTAAAATTTTAGGAGATGAAAGAGATCAGTTAATGATAAATTAATATCCGCAAAAATTATTTGCTAAATCGAAATACTAAAATAAAAAATAAAAAAAGCTCAGACATAAACCTTATTTTAATCAATCTCCTGTTTTTTTTTTTTTTTTTTTTTTTTTTTTTTTTGTTGTTATGGTACAGACAGCGTGAACACCGTACTACGTTAAATATACGTTTCTTTTCTTTCCTTTTTTTTTATTACTATTACTCTATTATGGTAATATATATAATCAAAATCAGGCTTTATAAATCCACTGCAGGGTGGAGGTCTCTCTTATATGATTCTAATCTGCCCTATTTATGCAATTATTCTCCTCTCAGCTCCTCCAAACTCGACAATCTCATCCCTTTAATGACACTGTGGTCTCTTGGCATGCAAAGTAGAATTTCAGTGATCCCTCTATTATCGTTTCATCTGACAAGGTACCCAGACAAGCTCCATTTTAACATATTTACTCTACAAATGACAACGATTTGCTCCCTCATCCAAGTTTTTCGCTTTCTGTCTTATCGGGCGAATACTAACATGTATCTTTCAATCCTTCTCTGGCTTCTTTGAAGCATGTGTATGGATTTACATGCTAATATTCAAGTTCTTTATGCATAATTTAATACACTGACCAAAACTTTTTTTTTTTCTAAACTCATTGGGAAATCGTTTTTGAAAACAGCGTATTTTATTTCGGATGTCCTTCATGCAAGTTTAACTCTTTTAATTTCTGCTATGATGTTTCCGTTCATTGTAATGTTTTATCCTAGATAAGTAACTGCATATAATTTCTAATTCACAGATACCAACAATGACCTTCAGTGGAGAAACAAAGAGATTTGATATAATTTTTCTCTTACGGATGATCTTTTTTACTCCACTTGATATCTTCTTAGCTTGATATCTTTTTTTTTTTTTTTTTTTTTTTTCCAAATCCGTAAATGAAGAATCAAGCAGTTCAATGTCATCCGCAAATAATAAATGATTTATAAATTTTCCATTAAATTTAAAAGAAATCGAAATCGCCCGATTTCGATTTCTTTTAAAATTCTTGAAGTACTGCATTGAACAGTTTAGGCAAAATTGTGCATTCTTGTTTTACACCTTTTCGGATTTTGAATACGTTAACCATTTTGTGGAGAATTAATTTGGAGCTTGCTCCTTTATAAGTGATTTCAATTGTTAAATATTTTCTTTAATATGTATATATATACATATATGCTATATTTCCAAATGAATTTAAATACTAACACACACACAAAGCCACATAGGTAAAGCTGGGAATGATTCTGCGGTAAGAGACAATGCGCACATAGCGTGTCGGCGGGAGGGAGTAGAGTGGGCGAACTCAGACTTGATGCAGTTGTACAACATCAATGGTGACGTGTCGACTTGAATGTGCATGTTGATTGTTTCAAGCATCCAGGATGCAAAGTCGTTATTTTGCCTCGTTTTCAAAAATGATTGCTTGAATTATTATAATTCTTTCTAGAAATTTCTGTAGAATGATAGTTTATATATGTTTATATATGTTACTTGTGGCAGGTGGTTGCTCGAAAGTTGCACCATTTATAACAATAAAGATTGCAACATTAGAGATTAATTCAACAAAAAAGAAACCATTCAAATTGAAAACGAACTGTACTAATTTTAAGTTAAATGTGTTATTTATTAACTAAATGTTATTATTATTTTTTTAATTATCTAGTCTTGTTTTTTCTGATTGTTTAATTATTAAATTGAAACAGCCAGTCATAATGCACATTTTTTTTTCTTTACAAATACTTTGCAACAACGTCATCTAAGAGCAATTATTATTGTTAACAAGTTAATTGTAGTTATGACTAAGCAAAATTTCTCCTAATCTGAAAGGAGAAATTGCAAAAAAGTGCTCTCTCGGTTTTATTACAGCAATTGCTTTAATTTATAGCATAACAACAAAATAGTAATGGAAATGAATATAATACAAATGAATTCAAAATATATAGCCATAGTTAACCAAAAAAAATGCATTTGAATTCTTTATGTCACTTTTTTTAATTGTGCGCAGTCGATCCTAACTATTGTGCAACCGCGATAACTTGGCACTCGACTCACGTGTTTTCAGATGATTCCATTAATGAAATAAGGTAAGAGGTTGTGTTTCCATGGTAACACAGAGTAGAGTGGCTTCCAGATTTGGCGTTGTTAGCCCGTTTGTTAGTGTGAAATTAAAATTTGAAGTTGTTGATAAACTTAATGTTTGGAGGTATTTTTAATTGCTATTTAAAAGAAGAGTTCGGAGGTACTATTGTTTACAAATTTTAAAGTTTCGGCGATCAAATAACATTCAAAAAGAAATTTTGATTTTTTTAAATAAAGTAATCTTAATGGCTTCCGAGAAGTAATTTTTAAGTGCAATCATTATCAGCAGAAAGGGATGAAAGAAGTAACTTAATTAAACTTTAAAAAAGTTTCTTTCTACAATGTATGAAATAAAAGAAACCATGATTAATACCATTACAGTTTTGATAAAATATGCATTAAATTAATTATTGTAATTGTCATTAAATAACATGACATAATCATATAATGGTTGTAATAAAAGTAGAAAGGAAGAAATTTAATTATTCACGATAGTTAATATTTACAAAACATTCAATTATGATATATTTTTAGATTTAAATAATTGAACTAATCATAATAGTGAATATTTACAAAAAAAAAAAAAAAAAAAAAAAAAACTGTTTTACGTATACTTCGAGAAGTTAAAAGCTAAACGAGTAAATTTTAGGGATTCAATTAATTTAAGTACTAGAAATAAACATACATGTGAACACAAATTATAAGCAATGTTTAAAGCTATTTTGTTTTATCGATTTTCTGCATATCTGATAAAAAAAATTATAAGAAATAATTAAAACAATATTTAAATTGACAAAAATTTAGCAATTTTCTATTGAATTAGCAACAAATGACTCTTTGACTGTTCGTATTGGTGCCAAAGAAGCTGATAAGTCAAACAATTGTTTGGCGAAAAGAACTGCCGCCAAGCATCATTTGCATTTCATTCGGCCGCCCCTTCTTCAAAATGAACTATTCCAAGGTCGAATGCCTTCTTTTCGCGGTTGCACAGTATATCATATACATAAAATTAATGTATTATGGATTTTTGTTTTATCTGTTTATTAAATGTTTGTTTGACTTGCTATCAATTATATTTATCTGAAATGATATGATATGGGTGCATTTATTCAATTATATTTATCTGAAATGATATGATATGGGTGCATTTATTGTCATTGATGGCTGTACTCTATTTTTACTTAAACATTATATTTTAATATTATACATAAACACCCAAATTCAAATGTGATATGATCATATAAACGAAAACTGTTTGTCATTTTCATTTTACTACGTTAAATATTTGTAATTTATTAGGAAATGAAAATAAAGTGAGGTATAACTGCATATGAAGAACATAATAGCAGATTGTGTGAAACTAATAAATTTCGCGTCACATACACGGAGCTCATTCTTAAATGGTTAAAACACCACTTAAATGTATGATAAGCAATGCATATATACTGTTCCCACAAATTCTGGCCATCAAACGCTTTAAAACAGGTAAGTAGTATTCACCTGTAATTGTTGGTCCAGTTGGAAGAAATTCTTTGTGGAGAATACCTTTACTATCGAAGAATTTAATGAGCGTGGTTTTTATTTTGGATAAAACTTTCCTTGTTTTTTTTTTTTTTTTTTTTTTTTTGGCTTGTGGTGAATTTTCTGTCTTCCATTCCTCACTTTGTCGCAGGACCATGATGGAAACACCACATTTCCTCACCTGTAACAATGGACTTCAAGAAGTTTGGATCGTTTTCAGCGGATGAAATGATGTCTCTACTAAGGCTCCTGTATATACGAGCTGGCGCATCAAACATTTTGTTGCCTTAGGGTTGCCACATGTACCCAGCATTTTCGTAAATAAACAAACAGCATCCATTTTTATATCGTCTTGTATTACTTTGGAGTTACTTTATTAACCTTTTTCATAATTTTAGCTCGGTAAATTATCATATAGGAGATTGTTTAGTGAAAAATTTCTATAATCACTCAAGAAAAGAACATAAAATGTTCAGATTTCCATAACATAAATTAGGAAGAATAAAATAATATAAATTTTATTTACTTATATTTTTCGCTGTGTTTTTCCCATGTTCAAATGTAAAAATACAAATAATGTGCTATTTTAATCATAATATTTAAGTTTATTACCATAAATTAATTAAAGAAGACCTTTTATTACTGTGTGTTTGAGTTTTGGCGACATTTTCTGGGGTCGCCAAATTTGTTTCATTTCCGTGTTGTAATTACATTTATATTAAGTTTTTTTTTTTTTTTTTTTTTTTTTTAATGAATTGTATATGCTAGAAATAGCAGAAAAAGCAAGTAAATAAATAAAGATTTTCCCCTTTTAAACAATAAGCACATTTTTTTTTTTTCAAAAGTTTATGACTCGTATGTGAAACAGACAGAAATAGTCCTCACAACACATCTTATCCCCAGCACACCCACAAAATAAAAACATACCAAGAATGTACTCTTTATAAATGCGTTGTTAGGGATATTACTTTTTGCTTATTGCTGTTGACCGTCTTGGCCGCTAATTAAGCGATAAGGACGCGAAGCAGGAATGCTGCCTTCATCCGAGGCAACAAAATGGCGGCGATGCGCCGGCCTATATATTTTATTTAAGGGGCTCTAGTCTCTACTATATGCACTTCTCATTGCTTTTTGTTCCGGGGTTAAAATGTGTGAAAAAATTTAGCATACACGTTTGCTTTGCCGAAATCTTCATGCAGGATGGTTCGAATTGTTTCTTTGTTAATGTTTAAAGACCCATCTAATCATTCTCTGTGTCGCACAGCGATCGTTTGATACGAAATTTCGTACTTTTTTAATAATTTCAGGTGTGCTAGAGGAAATTGGTCTTCCACTACACTGACCATCTTCTAAGGTATCTCTTCCGTTCAAAAAAGGTTTCTTCCACACAAAAACATTTGATCTACTTAAACAACAGCCATCGTAAACTTTTTTTATGAGTTGGTATGATTATGAAGCGCTTTTACAAAGTTTTGCGTTAAATTAAATTTCAGCTCTTTGTTCCATCTTAAAAAAAACCAATATCAAGCAATTCACTTCTGCAATGAACGATCGCCTTCTCTCAGCTACTTAAAAAAACGCGCACAACTTGTTGGCAGAGTACCAGCAGACAATGGACGTTATGACGCACGCGCAATTACACTTACAGCGCCTTTACAACCTGCGCTCTGGGACGAGTTTGAAACTTATTTGACGCACTGAAAAAAATAAATAACAAACAAAACTTTTCACAAGCTTATATGTAAATAAAAAGTAAATATGAAATTTAATTAAAAAATATTCTAAAAAAAAAAATTAATAATGCAGTTGTCACAACGTACTATCTCAGTTTATTTCAATATGCTAATACATCAGGGTAATTCAGGCTAACTATCCAATCTATCTTTCTATGTATGTAATATGTATATTTATATACACACATTCCTATATATATATATATATATATATATATATATATATATATATATATACTACATATAAATCATAAATACATACAAAAAATAACAACTCAACATATTAAGAAAAATACTTCTTATATTACTCTTCTGTTCATAAAGATAAAAAAAATATATTTTACAGTTTCTTTGAAATATGAAAATTAATTAATATTTGTTGTTGCTTTCAGAAAGAAATTCTATATAAATCTTTGAGGATTACATTTAAAGAGACATTTTTATTACCTTTTTATTACATTTTTGTCAATATTTTCTTTTTTCAACATTTTTTTTTTCAATAACTCATTCGTTATATATTTATTGACTGCAAAAATAATCTAAAACAGGCAATTGCTTCTGTCAACTTCAGTCGACTGCAGAATAACGAATATCATTTATATTGATTTTGTCATCAAAACGCATTCTCATGTCATTTATATATTATATAACCTACACTTAGCCAGTTCAGTGAAAAAAAAAAAGAATTATGGATACGTAAAATAAAATAATTATTTTATTGTATAGCTTTTTCTTGTAAAATTGGATTTCTTGTTATAATTCTAATATTTATCCTCTATGATCTCATCATCTATTTATCAACTTTGTGTTACAAAGAGAATAAAACTCTGGTTTATCACAAAAACTTCAGAAATTGTTTGTATAATTATAAAATTATGTTATTATTTATTTTTTTAATTATAAAAAAAATAATATAAATTAAAAAAAAAAATAATAATATTAATCATGTTTTAACAAAAACAATTTTATGCAATTTTAAATTGACATTCATCATAAAAAAAATATTGCACAAAAAGTTTCACTTCTGGGCGCCAAGAACTTCCCGATATATTTAGTGTCAGTGTTTGGGAATTAGTAGCATGTGGGGGGGGGGGGTAAAATATCCTTAAAACATACCCGAGAAAATGCTAAAAAATAATAAATATTGAAACAAAATATCTCGGTCAATTTTAAGTTTTGTTATAGAATAAGTTAAAATGTATAGTTTTTTTTTTTTTTTTTTAATAAAGTAAGTTTAAAATGTTACATAGAACAAATACCTATAAATAACATCAATTAAAAATTCCAGAGGTATAAAGTTCCAGAAAAAAGCAAAAATAAATAAAAATAAATAAAAAAGAAACTTTTTTTTTTTAAGGCCCAGAGAAGAAGAAAATTGAAAACTGAAATGTGTAAATACGAATATACTGATATATATACTGAGGTAATAAATTTAAGTTTAAAAATTTGACAAGATATTATATAAATCTCGAAATATGTCATATCAATTAAAGTAAATAAAAATACAATAGAAGCTCGATTATTCGAAGTAATTGGAACTGACCATCTTTCAGAAAATCGAAATTGTTGGATAATCGAGAATGCTTAAATTTTGAGAACAAGAACACATAGTTACGCTATTTCTTGCTATGACAACAAGCGTTAAATAGAAATAAAATAATAACAAAATAGAAACAAAAATAAATTACCTGAATTTTAATCTTGAACTTATAAACCTTTTACATATAAAACATTTTGCACATCCGTATATTTGGAATGTACAGAGAGATCTTATTATAAATTTTTTGTTTATACAGCTGTGAGTTGTTATTTGTAGATGACAGACATACCGACGAGACGTTTTAAATTAACATTTTTTTTTTCTTTTTTATGTATGTTAATTATATTGTTATTGATTTTATATAGTTTAACATATTTTAACTTGTTCTTTATTATGTGTTTTTCATAATTGTCTCTTATAGAATTGTTTTTAAAAAACATTAAAATAAATAAAAGAGATGAAATATTATTATTATTATTATTATTATTATTATTATTATTTTAGAAATTTCAACAGGAAATTTTTTTTTAAATATGGTGTATATTTATTTATTTATTTATTCTAATAATATTTCTGATGAATATATCTTGATAACATTGCCTTTCAATAAGAAGGGGCCAATCCTCATTTACACCTTTCTTTTAGGGCAAATCTGTACTCAGAGTATCCCAATTTGTTATACATAAGATACGACATTTACATGCTTTTCTCAGTTTTGATATAAAATACTTTCAAGCATACATGGAAAACGCTGCCCTTTTTGAATGTAGAATTGCAAAGAAGGACACTTTGATAATGACTTTGAAAGAGGTTTACAAAAGTGAATGCTTTCCGACTTGAAATACTTTGATTGCAGTTTTTATAAAATTATCTGGATTGGTTTTATTTACATAAAATACACAAATAGTAAGTTAGATTTTAAATTGACTTTAAAAATATCATAACATATTTAGGCAAGGTTTAAATTTAGAAGTATCGAGTGTTTCATCAAAGCTGCGCAATCAATCAATATGTGCTGAAACGTTATGTAACGCTTGGTAACATTTTCGTATGATGTAATATAAATATGTATGAAGTTATGAGATTATAAGGAAAATATTGTTTCGTTCAGTAGTGTTATTGTAAGAGTTGGGCTACTGCCTTGAAATTTGTCTAATCACATGTGACTGTCATATAATAATATAACTTGTTATAGAACAAATTGTGTCATATGTTAAGTAGTAATTAAATAAAAATAGAACATATTATTTTTTTTATGTATGTTTTCTTACATTTTACGGATATTCTTTTGACTACAGTGAGTTTATAAATTTACCTTGTGAAAAAGTATTGATTAAAACTACTATTTTATGTATTAAAAAATAAATTAAATATGAAAATATGTATTTTGTGATTGATTTTATTACTAGTCTTTCTGAAAATTCCCTTAAATTTGTTTAAAGATTAATTTTCACTAGAGTTCATTATAATGTATTAAATTCTGAATTTTAATATATTAAAAAAGATTATAAGAATTATATATATATATAACGAAAAGAAAAATCAGGATAATATTATAAGATAAAACTAAATTATTGCAAAGATAAGTACCATAAAAAAAATAAAAAATAAATAAATAAAATAAATACTGTAGAATCCTTTTCTTTTTTTTTTTTCTTATAAACAAAGTTTCAATAAAATATACATGAGAGACTTAAAAAAAAAAAAAAAGCACACAGATTTATTCAAAAAAAAAAAAAAAAAAAAGAGAGAGAGAGAGAGAGAGAGAATGAAAAATAAAGGAACATTCTTCTCTCCAAAAAAAAAAAGAAAAACATACATTAAAATGTACACTTGAATAAGTTATTTTCGCCGAAAAAAAATGAAGGAGATTACAATCAGAAAAACACGTAAATCACTTGATATAGTTCGTGAAGTTTTCTTATTCAAGTGAAATATTTAATAAGGTTGAAATCCCAAAAAAAGGTTTATGTTTTATCTCTTTGAATTTGTGTTATATAAGTATTTCTGCTGGTTTTTAAAAACGTTATATTTACTTCAATAGAATTATATTTATTCATTATTTATATATTATAATAAAATAGTTTATCTTTTTCGTCACGCTATCTAAAACTAAAAGTAAAACTTACGAAAATGTTTACTTTGTGTCATATTAACTCAATTATTTGAAAATGTATGCATGCAGATATTATTCAGAAACGAAACATTTGCAAGACTTTTATTTTATGTTTTGGATATAGTGGCACAAATGTTAAAATAATTTATTGAAATAAATACATTTCAATACAATTATAAACTTAATGAAAGTGACATATTTGACAGCTTATGTCAAAAATTACAAGCAATGTTTCAATGTGAAAATATTTTTTTATTACACAGAAAAGAATATTTGTAATGTAATTTCAAAACAAACTATTTAATGTGACACCAATGAAACGTATTATTTCTTTGTTTTTAAACTTTATGTTTTCTTTCTTTTATAGGATGACCATCTGTCCTAGGCTTGAAGGAGAGAAGACCATCTACCATTTTAATTTCGAACAATTTTTCCTATTTTTTGTTCTCATTTATTTAATTATATTTTGATCTTATTTCATTTCAACATGATATCCATTTCCAGTGGATTTCATGCCATATGGATCTTTAATGGAATTTCGATATCATTTCTTTTAAAACACACATTTTGATATCATGTAAACGAAAAAGCATCAGTGAGTAAATGTTATATATATTTATATGTATTATTTTTTTAGAAAAGTGTTTACATTGTGAATATAAGTACAGTCGGTAACAAAATTGTTCAAACATTAGCAAATATCCCTACGTAAAAAAAGTACACTTCTTACGGTTTTGTTAAATCCTTATCGAATCATGTTCTTACACTGACTAAGAACAGGATTCTACAAGGATTTGTTTAATAAAACCGTATGAAGTGTACTTTTTTTACATAGGAAATTTTGCTAGGGTTAGACTCTTTTGTTAACGATTGTAGAAAAAAAAGGCAAGTGATGAAATAAGAAAAATCTACGAAAATTTTAAAATAATAGAAAAGTGTCACTCGAAATTTTGTACGTATAAACTTTCAATGCTAAGAAGTATGTACATTTTTTTTTTTTTTTTTTTTTAATAAAAATATTTTATTTCCTGCTATATATTACACAGTATCAGATATATAGGTTATTTCGTGTTTTTAAAAATCAGCCCCCACGGAATAATATACAAAATATATATATATATATTTATAAAAATAGTTACGAACATGTGTTCGATGTGCATTTTTTGCTTTATTACTTTGGTATATTATGTCATTAATAATGACTTAAAATACCATTAAGAAATTAATGGTAGTTGAAAAGACGTGCATTTAAACATGTATTTGAATTAGTAAAAAATATATAATATAAAATAAAATAAAATAAATAAATAAAAGCCGTTTTTCTGAAATGTGACAGTTTTGTGGCGTGTTATCCAATAACTCCGGTATACAAAATTATTTTGTATATTATTTAGCAACATTTAGTGAAGAAGGGCCAGACGGTTTCCACGTAATTTAGTGTGGGGAGACTTCATGAAATGTGCTTAAATTATTAAAAAACACAAATCAATAATGTCTACTACGGAGCTTTTCACATTAAAAAAAAAAAATATATATATATATATATATAAGAATGAGAATAACTCATGAGGATGCATAAACAATATATATTTATTAATAAGAATGTATTTCATGTAGATAATGCGTAATGCTGCTATTCAACAATTTTTCTCATTTATATGAAGTTAATATCTTAGTTTACATGATGTAAATTTATACTGAACATGATATGTAAGAGATCATTATTAAAATTAATACTGTCTCTATTTCGGTTCTTATCATCTGACTAGTTCAGTTGCTAAGCTACAATTACGAAAAAGAACGCTAAGAATGTCAAGAAAACAGTTTTAATTTTTATAAATTTTAGTATATATTGAACGAAAGATAATGCTGTTCTTATTTAAACTCGGATGTTTTCGAAATGGGAAAAACTTTTCATTAGTGAAGCTATATTGATCATTATTACTATTATTACTATTATTTTGCATGTTAACTAATTTGGTGACGCTGTTATATTAAAGAATGTTTTGTGATGACCATAGTATAGTATTGACGTCTTTAAAGATTTTCAAAAGAAAAAAAAAAAAAATCAATGATTTGGTTGGGTTTTAAGAGAAACACTCAGTATTTTTTATTCACAAAGTGGACGCGGAGTTTTATTAATGAAATAATTTCTAATACTTATAACTAATTCCCCTCAAAATATTTGGATTATCTTTGCAAAAATGTAACAGTTATACCCAAACACACATATGCATACGAAATGAGAAATAAAAATAAATTAAAATTGTACATATTATGTATACATAGATAAAAGAAACTTGTGTAAAAAATTGCCTTTTTTTATATGCTACTACCATTTAGGACCAATTTTCAGCTGTCCTAATTTTTGCACCTAGAATTTAATACTACTTACATTAAATACGCATGTATAGTCAGAAAAAAAAAATGAATAAATAATAAAAGCCACCCCCCAACTAATTTCGTGGCAAATCATACTATAAATATATGGCTAGTAGCAATCGATTAGTAATAACGTCTAGTTCATAACGGTATAGTTAGATTTTGCTTAATGGGTCGTCTACATATTAAAGGAGGCATCGACGTCATTTTTTTTTTTTTTTTTTTTTTTTTTTTTTTTTTTTTTCCCTTACCGTTACTTTGCTACGAAATATAAATGAAATAACTTCTAAATAAGGAATTTCGAATTCAGATGGAATAATAAGGGTAATAAAATTTTTAAAGGACAAAAGTTACATTAGCAATTATTTACATCAAAACATATTCAAAATTTGCAAACAGGAATTTACATTAAAATTCAGGGGCAAAAATTTTAATTACTTATGGCATGGTCAGTCTTGTGTTGTCTCTGTCAAATAGCTTGGAATAGCCATAGAGCCTTATGTCACAGAGCCTTATGTCATAGCGCCTTATGTGAAAAGGATTCCTTGGTAAATAAGCAGATAACCAAGAATAGGAAATATATATATATATTTGTCAATAACCCCAATAAGCCTAGCCTCCCCTCCTGAGGAGGGGGAAGTCCCCCCTCGAGGGGAGTAAATTTTCATGATGGGTATCTTTCAAAAGAGCTCGCCAATACCTTGAAAACGAATGGTTGGACCACCGATCTGCTATAATTTAAAATAAAGTTACCAATTTTCTTCATTTTTAACATTTTTTTTTTTTTTTTATGTAATATTGAATATAAATTCTACTTAATTCCTTCATTAAACAAGTTTTGTTTAATGAAGATTGTAACCACTGAAACTTTTATATTTCTCTAGAATCTGAGAAAAAATAATGACAGTTAAAAAATCAACAACAACAACAAAAAAAAAAAAGTTTTCGACGAGCCTGGGAATAGTTCTGACACGAATCACATTGAAATTTCTTGGGATATAATGAGTACAAAAATTGCTGCTAAGAAGCCTGCTGCTAAAAAAAAACTACGGGAAAGAATTATTAGGATGTATTTTCGCAAAATGAGCCAGGATTATATTCTTCGATGATGGACCCTGCAAGATTGTCATAGCAGATCATGGAAAATCTACTAAAATCTGAAGTTATGCTTATGCGTGTGTACATATCTAAGTATATGTAATATGACTACAGTTACAAAATAGCACATTAACTATAGACTATGTGTATCTATTGCTTTGTTCTATGTTTTCCTAAATATTTATCATTTTTTTTTTCTAAATAATCAATTGTAAATAGTTTACTAATCCTAATAAGATTTCATTGAAATTAATTCCTCAACAGCATTTTACCTTAACAATATCATAATTACATAAAACATACGCATGAAGAAAATTATTTTCACGCTTATCGCCTTATTTCACATTTGATGCAGTTCTTTCCGCCACTGTATACCTAATTTAATAAATTTCTTATTACACATTAAAATTATTTAATGATCTGACCCCCGCAAACGGAACATATATATATTCAGATATAGTCATTCACTGAGTTATTGTTGTTGTTTTTTTTTGCATTACCCGTTTAGTTAAAATTATTCAATTATATATATATATATGACTATTTTGTATAATGGTCACAAGGTTGCTATTCCAATGCATATTAGATATTTATTGAAATATTATATAACATTCATTTGCGTACTATGCAAAAAATGCACAGTGAAAACAGTATTACAAGTCTGCCTATTCCAAGGCGGTGGTCAAGTGGTTAATACGTTATTACAAAAATTTATGCTACAATAAAATAACACAAACATAATCTACAAATTCTGAAGCAAATAAAATGCAACGATTAACATAAATTAAAATTTCTTCATATATATATATATTAAATACGTATTTATCGTCCTGTATTATAATAAGATATTTTTATTTAGATGAATAAATCCGTACTCTCAAGCATTTCTGGATAGAATGCGATTAATTTTTAGTCAGGAATAAAAACAGAATGGAAGGAATAACACCAATGACATGAGATTAATATAAAGAGTGTGTGATTGCATTTCGACGTCATCGCAACATGTTGTCTTATAGCTAAAGCCTGTGATGCATGTCATGCACGCTCTTTGTTGTATGAATTAAGAACTTTACATTAAGAACATTATTACATTTAATTAGAAGTTAAATTTAATATTTATTATTTTTTTTAAACTACCATAGGCTATAGCTGCCATCTGATTAGCTATAGCCTGTGGTAGTGGAGCCGTATTTATTGTTTTCATTACTCAAATGTTCACTCCAACTAGCTACAAAATTATCTTTAAAAATATGTACGAAAAATCGGAGATATATATATATATATATATATATATATATTTTGTAACATAATTTTAAATGTTTATTTATTTATTTATTTATTTATTTTAATTTTACGAAAAGTTAAAGATAGCTATACTCATAAAATGCATATTTTATAAAGATGCATTTACTATATCTTTGAATAAAGAACATGTTTGATATGACAATAATGGAAATGTTAGATTTATGAAGATTTTATGAAATATATATATATATACATATTTATATAATCGAATATGTCCATAACGCGTTATCCAAAAATACACAAAATGTTTCTAAAAATTATTTAGATTCTACCAGCATTCTTATAAACATAAAAATATATCATAAACCTGTTTTACAGTTATTTAAAAATATACAAATATGCCATATACTTCGAGTTCAATATATGGGTAGAAACTATTTCTTCTGTTAATACAATAAACAGTTTTCTGTTTCCACTGGGAACAGCAAATTAATGACAAAAGCCGTATTGTACGTATCATACAAAATACATTTTTTTTATGAAAACATTTTTAATTATTAACTTAATTTAAAAATATAACCTTTAACAAACTTCATGTTTCTTTGGCGTAAAGTTTTCACTGGGGCGCCCCAGATTTCTCGACAGCAATCCAGTGCTTGAAGCTCCGAAACTGCTTTTCATAACTGGCCTTCGAAGCTGGCAGTTTCGAAGCTTCAAGCACTGGATTGTCGTCGAGAACGCTGGGGCGCCCCAGTGAAAACGTTCCGGCCAATGAAACATGAAGTTTGTCAAAGGTTGTTATTTTAAATTGAGTTAATTTTAGTAATTCATGAAATGTTATTTGAAAAAAAATCTAATTGTTTTAGCTTTATTTTTAAAATAAATATTTTTTTAATATTGCTCATAATTAACTTATACTTTATCATAATTCTCTACATCTTAAAAAAAGAAAAAAAAAACCTTCAAATAAAGATATAATAATATAGAAATATAATTATGTTTCATAGTTTTAATATTTTCCTGTTACAATATACGAAACGCCTTTTTAATTATAAATTAATTGAATTTGACAATACCGTCAAGTATAATTAGTTACTTTTAGCCTTTTGAGTGTTATTTTACAGCTAGTAAATTGTGAAATTTGTGATGTTCTGACAGCTAACAGATTCACGAACTTAACAAGCATTAAATTGATATTCATATTAAGTAAATAAAATATTCGGATGTCTACTTGATTTAAGTTAAATTCAGTTACGCGAAATAATTTATTCAGCAAACAAAACTTTCAATAAATTTAAAAATTATTATATATATTAGCTATAAGACAATTATTCATGTTTTTTATTGGTAATATACGAAAAAAAATTTAGATGTCATAACTACTGCATTACTATGTACATAATATTTAACAAAGAAATTTCTAAATGTCATATTATATTTAAAATGTTATTAATACGCCTGTTTTTTTTTCTTTTGTATTTTTTTACCCTAATAAAGAAAAATGAATAATTACAATATTAAAAGTTGTAAAATAATAATTTTTACATAAAGCTATAATATATTCAATGCATTTGGCTAAGTCAAAAATACTCATTCTTCTATAAATGTAGTTAAATTTTGATAGAAATAAATTTTTATAGAAAAAAGACATATTAATATACACACATACCAAATAATTTGTATCGAAATAATGATCATTGTAAAATAAGTTATATACAGATTTTTAAAATTTAAATGAATTTATTTTTTCCTTTTTGGTTTAGCTTATACATTTTAAATAAATTTTAAGATTAAAGAGCACTTCATGTACAATATTTAGATTCACTGCATAGTAAAGTTTGAAAATTTATTATACAAAATCTCGTGTAAAACAACCACACGACTTCCATTACCGACTACTATACGTGTTCTATACACTATACGTGTTCTATACACTATACGTATTCTATACACTATACGTGTTATATACTACTATACGTGTTCTGTTCTTTATAGATAACCTTTTCAGAAGGTTTAAAAATCACTTAACAAAATAGACACCTAAACTTTTTTCGGTAAGAGAAAGATGATACACGTGTAAAGACATGTGAATCAGAGTTTACATAGAGAGTTAAAAAATTCGTTGAGCCGTTTTCTGAAACACCAATTTCCGAGATCTAAAATTGACAAACCTAATCTGAAAGATTTTTATTTTTTTTTTAAAATTACCCTGTAATATATAAGAAAGGATATCATATATGGTTTATGTAACAGCTTCCAAGAAAATTGTTGGAATTGTTTTTCGCATACCAACTTCTACTGAAACTTAGTATATGCAATTATTGACCGGAAAATAATAATTACATACAAAAGAATATTTAAAAGGGAGTTAATATGTCGAGTTTGAAGAAAATTTGTAGAGCCGTTAAAAAAAAAAAAAAAAAAAAAAAAAAAAAACGCGCTTGTGAGACCTGAAATTCAGCTATTTTTACAGGGCGTCTGTTGATTTTCCTGAACTAACCAACTATATTATTCCAAAGGAAATTTAGGACCAGGAAGTGGGAAATTTAAGTTGTTGCTTTAATAGCCGCATTTTTTTCTAATTATGCATATATTAATATAATTTTTCTTATGACATATTAACAAGAAATTTAAGAAATATTTGATGCAAAATATTTAATCTTGTTTGTACAGTTTATATAGTATATATAAAAGCGCTGTAAACATACATATTTAACAGTTAAGGATGTTTTCACTTGATTCACTTTGGAACAATTTTATCAAAAACCAATGAAAATATTACCTTGAAATCATGTATGGTAATAGTCTTGTTGTTCTTTTTTAAAATATATATATTAAAAAAAAAAAAAATGTCATTTTTTATTTATTTGAAATATGCATTTTTTAACACATGTATTCGCGGTAAAAAAAATAAAAAAATTAAATAAAATAAAATAAATAAATAAACCTAAATAAAATAGAATATCACAAAGTTTATACGCAATACAACAGGTTCACGATATGCAGAGCCATTTATTCTATACCCTCTAAAATTTCAGAGAACTACTTTCAACTGGTTTTTCACAAAGTGTATCAATATACAGAAAAATGACATATTGAGAAAAATGCAAAAAACACTTTAAGCCCTTCAAGTTTAAATACTTATGTATAATTAAAACATTCCTGCCCAGAGCTTCCATCCCAATCCGGGAAATTGTTAGTACCGCCCATTTTTCTACACCTCTTAATTTTTAGAGTATCTGTTTTCTTCATTCATCGTAAATATACTTAAAGAGAATTACCATAGAAATTATGTGGTGTACGAGAAGGGGCGGTACTAACAATTTGCCGAATTTGGTTGGTAGCTCTGCCTGCCCCATGGCCCTTTTGTTCTAACTTTTTTTTTTTTTTTTCGACATGTTTTTCTATACTTTTTTTTTTCGTTCGGGATTTTCTGGAATGTTTTTGAAATCTGAGTTCTGCCTGGCACACTCTTATATTATCAATTTTACGATGGGCTGCTTCTACGTTTATTGATGGTAAAATGGCCATAGACTTTAATACTTTACGTCTGCTATATATACCATTATTAAATCAAATTATAGCATCAATTGGCAATATTTTTAATGTGTTTATGCTCACAAATGTTGTTTTGAGTGATCTATTTTAGTGCCACCGTAGCTTCTATACCTCCAGTAAATCCATCGATATTTTTCTGGAAGTCATGTTGATCAACATTTTTATTTTTGAATGGGAAACTATACTTTAATAATTATTCAAAATCCATTACCTTACTGTTTTCTAGTGACGTTGCACTCACAACACCATTGAGAGAAATATTGCTCCTCTGCTTTCAAGGGCCATGAATAGCTGCACATACATTTCAGTCAATATCCAGCATATCCACAGTCTCATTTTCTGCCTTTACCTTGCACTTGTGGAATTATTGTATTTTAAACATAAAAATTTCAAACTTTCTGCTATTCCATTACATTTTCCAGTATTTTCAAAGACTTGAAAACAGTCTGCGCTACCATATACATAAATTAAATATATTTGTAATCTACAGAATCTGTACTATTTTTTAAGCCACTACACAGAAAAAAAAAATGCAATTTTTTGCCAGAAATTCTCTGTGAAAATTACAGAATTCTCTGTAAATTGAGAAAAAGTCGTAAATTACGGAAAAATTACGTTGACAAAACGTATTTTTCTGAAAGTTTCACAAAATTCTGTAATTTTCACAGAAAATTTCTTTCAACAAAATTGCATTTTTTTAACAGTGTAATTGAAAAATCGAATGATGGTATTTGATGTCACAGTCTTTTTAAACAAACCAAAAATTTGTATTAACAGATACTGGGAATTTAAAAATAGGATTACGCTTCAATTGTTTATAAAACGATGAGAAGAAAAATATTTAAAAAATAAGTACATTTTATTTTAAGAAAGTCGGAGCGCTCAAATCGAAAAACGCATATCCCAAATTGCATTTATTAAAATAAATAAATAAATAAATAAATAAATAAAATAATAATAATCATTTTGCATCTTATATTTCATTTTTATTTTTAAATGCACTGTATGGAAAATATGCATTTATAATAATTCGCAGTACTTTATCCGTAAATTTCTCACCCAACATCCAAATAAGTCCTTTTCATTTTATATCTTTAGCGCTATCACATTTCTCGTACCGTGACATTTTGATGGCCCTATTAAACGTGGATGAATGAGCAGCTTCTATTTGTCTTCCAGTTTGCATTTCAAAGTATGAAACATGAGAAACGCGGACATTAAGTATAAATAGGGTAGGGAGAAAAATCTAGGAAAATCGTGTCACACTTCAGTAAATTAAATAAGATGTAAGCATAATCAGAGTGTCTGAAATAGTCATCCATCAAAACTATTTATTGTACGTTAAATATTTCTCACTTTTCCTGAGATTTTTCTTATATTATGAATATATAGTTCCGATTTAAATTTTTATAGAGAAGTACAGAAAATATGCCTAATATATATTTATTTTCTTTGAAAACATATTTCTCCGTCTTAAACAGTTGCATCATAGAAATGTAATTGATAAAAACAACAACAAAAAAAAAAGTATTTGTTAGAGGTTATGTGATTACATATATACTGTTTAAATGCCACATTATATTAGAGACACATTTCACACTCTGTCCATTTATATTAAAACTGATTAAATACATATGATACACTTTGTCTTTGAAAAGGAAATTGGTAATTAAAATGTAGAAATGTTAAAATAGTTGTGTATTTTAGTGTCCGTATATTTATAATTATGAAAAAATATACACTTATTTCATTTTATCTTCTCCCACTTTTTGAATCAACACTTTTTGAAATTCATATACGGTAGCTTAATAAATAATGTTCTACAGCAGTAACAGGTCAAATACTATTTTTACTTTTCATAGAATAACTTTTTTATATTATTCATGACATTTTTGTAAAGTTTCTATAATTGTAAAAAAAATCCTCTGATTTTTACAATAATTAAAACTACTTCTTTTATGTAGTTTAAACGATTCACTTGTGTACAATTAAAAAAAATAGATTTATGTTTTTAAATTACTAAAATACATAAATGCTTAGGTGTAAACTAAAATATATGTGACAAGAAACAAAACTTTTTTTTTCTTTTTGTTATTATTACATTTAAGTAAATATAATAAAATGGCGTATTGATAATACAGTGATATATTATATCTAAAATTTTATTGCAATCTTCCAATAACACTAGTTTACAAAATTGAACTTTTTTTTTATACCCCAAAATAAATGTATATAAATATGTTAATCTACCTTCCTTAAACCTAAAAGTGTTAGCAGAAATATTTTATCACGTCACAATTTATTCCTGCAGTCAAATGTTTTTTTTTTTTTTTTTTTTAACTGCCTAACGTGTTGACGACAATTTATTGTTTATTCGTTCGCTTCAAATGACAATTATCTTGTTTCGGATTGATTTAAAAGGTCGAGTAGAAAGTGTAAACAAAATTCTGATCGTTTTTGTTATGTTTGTGGGCAGTTTATATTTTCAAAAAAGAGAAGACCCATTGTAGATTCGTTAAAAAGTGCATATCTTCATTATTTTGGATTTCCTGTTGCAAATCAAGATAAAAAGTGGGTGCCTCATGTGTTTTGCGAAAGCTTTAGAATCGTCTTACTCCAGTGGTCATCAGGAGAAAACGTTTACCTTCCATTTGGTTCACCAATGCTATGGAGAGAACCGAGTAATCATGAAAATGATTGTTACTTTTGTGGGACGAAGACATTGGGATATAATAAAAAAAAATAAGGCAAGTATTATATATGCCGAAGTTCCGTCTGTTACTAAGCCCATATTACATTCGAAAGATCTACCACATCCAGTTTATCCCGGTAATTCGAGTGCAAATATACTAGATGACAATGAAAGTGATGTTGAATTCAAATCGATTTCTAGTGATTCTGACGAGTTCTCACTTCAAGAAAACACTCCACATTTAATTAACCAAGCCGAATTAAATGATCTTATAAGAGATTCACACTCGCATCTGAGCTTTTTCCCTGAAAACTTAGGAAGTATGAGTGACGAACAAGGGGAACGTTTTCACCAAGATTTAAAAGTTTTTGAAGAACGTCATCAAGGATTTTGGGATGAAAACATGTTAGGGGATTACTGTTGGTCCATTATAAGAGAAACTGATTCAAATAACTATAAAAAGAAGGCAAAAATTAGTCATTGTAATTTTTTTTTAATATTAAAACCAAAATTATGTATTTCAGTTAAGTTAATAAATATTTTTTAAACCAGACGTGACAGATTTTTTTTATTATTTTTTCTGGATATTTCTAACTAAATGAATAATAAAATAACAACTTTCAGCTGGGGTATGAAAACCGTGTAAACTAGTGCAATCTTTCTTTCTAAATATCCAAGAAGAATCGGTAAGTAAAAATATATGCGATTCTCTACTATTTTAAAATTATGGTGGAAAAGGGATTCTTTCGATGACTATAGATTTATTTTTACTTTATATGTCATTATTTTATGCCTAATAATAATAAGGGCCTTACATGCATATTTCTGTTTTTTTTTTTTTTTTTTTTTTTTTAATAAGATTTTCAGTTTAAATATTATCATGATATAATTTGCTTCAGGAATGCTTAATGGAACGGAAATCATCATTTAACAAAACTTAAAAAAAAAAAAAAAAAAAAAAGTCCCAAAATGCCAGATGATTTTATTTATTTGACTTTGAGGAAAGATAAATTTTTCTTCACAGAATTCAGAAATTTCATAAAATTTGTGAATTGATATACTTACTATGCTTATAAAGTGGGACATTAATTATTTTTAAAAACTTATCTTGATGTTCTTCACATCATATGCATACATATATTAAAAAGAATTGAAAATACACGGATAAAAAATAATTAAAAAAATAATAATTTTTAATAAAAATGCACCACAAAACTGGTGTTTAAGAGTAATAGCTACAAAACTTTAAATAAACACCATAAAAAGTAAGAACTGGGAAAAATTGCTTTAAGTCGAAAGAAGACATGACCCTCCGTCAGGTGAACAAACCAGGCACGAGTATTGCAAACAAAGCGGCAACATATCATTTTATTGTGTTTATTCAAATAATGTTTTGATTTATCTTTAAATTTATATGTGTGATTATTTTTTAAGCATATAAATAATATTTTCATTGATTTTAACTTTAATTTTTTGACAATTAATAAAATGCAATTAGCAATTAGCAAATATTTCTAAACACTTCTAATATCCCAATAAATATTTTCACATGTTCAAAGTTTTTCTTTCCAGACAATGAATCTGAACCAGATGGTTTAACTTTAATGAACTCACATATTTAAAATTTATTGATCATAACTCGATATCCACTTGTCATTTATGTGGACGAAAAATTGAGTTCCGCTTACTCAGATCATAAATCAAATTCTGCTAAACTTAAAAAAGATAGTCTCAAATTTAGCTGCGAAAAAAAGTTTTAAACGTAAAATTTTAGGAGATGAAAGAGATTAGTTAATGATAAATTAACATCCGCAAAAATTATTTGCTAAATCGAAATACTGAAATAAAAAATAAAAAAAGCTCAGAAATAAACCTTATTTTAATTAATCTTCTTCATTTTTTTTTTTTTTTTTTTTTTTTTTTTTTTTATGGTACAGACAGCGTGAACACCGTACTACGTTAAATATACGTTTCTTTTTTCTTTTTTATTACTATTATTCATTTAAGGTAATATATATAATCAAAATCAGGCTTTATAAATCCACTGCAGGGTGAAGGTCTCTCTTATATGATTCTAATCGGCCTATTTATGCAATTCTTCTCCTCTCAGCTCCTCCAAACTCGACAATCTCATCCCTTTAATGACGCTGTGGTCTCTTGGCATGCAAAGTAGAATTTCACTGATCCCTCTATTATCGTTTTATCTGACAAGGTACCCAGACAAGCTCCATTTTAACATGTTTACTCTACAAATGACATCCATTTGCTCCCTCATCCAAGTTTTTCGCTTTCTGTCTTATCGGGCGAATACAAACATGTACCTTCTCTGGCTTCATTGAAGCATGTGTATGGATCTACATGCTAATATCCAAGTTCTTTATGCATAATTTAATACACTGAACAAAACTTTTTTTTTTTTTTTTTCTAAACTCATTGGGATATCGTTTTTGAAAACAGCGTATTTTATTTCGAATGTCCTTCATGCAAGTTTAACTCTTTTAATTTCTTCTATGATGTTTCCGTTCATTGTAATGTTTTATCCTAGATAAGTAACTACATATAATTTCTAATTCATAAATACCAACAATGACCTTCAGTGGAGAAACAAAGAGATTTGATATAATTTTTCTCTTACGGATGTTCTTTTTTACCCCACTTGATATCTTCTTAGCTTGATATCTTCTTTTTTGTTTTTTTTTTCCAAATCCGTAAATGATGAATCAAGCAGTTCAATGTCATCAGCAAATAATAAATGATTTATAAATTTTCCATCAAATTTAAAAGAAATCGAAATCGCCCGATTTCGATTTCTTTTAAAATTCTTGAAGTACTGCATTGAACAGTTTAGGCAAAATTGTGCATTCTTGTTTTACACATTTTCTGACTTTGAATACGTTATCCATTTTGTGGAGAATTAATTTGGAGGTTGCTCCTTTATAAGTGATTTCAATTGTTAAATATTTTCAGTAATATGTATATATATACATTTATGCTATATTTCTAAATGAATTTAAATACTAACACACGCACACAAAGCCACATAGGTAAAGCTGGGAATGATTCCGTGGTAAGAGACAATGCGCACATAGCGTGTCGGCGGGAGGAAGTAAAGTGGGCGAACTCAGACTTGATGCAGTTGTACAACATCAATGGTGACGTGTCGACTTGAATGCGCATGTTGATTGTTTCAAGCATCCTGGATGCAAAGTCGTTATTTTGCGCGTTTTCAAAAATGATTGCTTGAATTAATATAATTCTTCCTAGAAATTTCTGTAGAATGATTGTTTATATATGTTTATCTATGTTACTTGTGGCAGTTGGTTGCTCAAAAGTTGCACCATTTATAACAATAAAGATTGCAACATTAGAGATTAATTCAACAAAAAACAAACCATTCAAATTGAAAACGAACTGTACTAATTTTAAGTTAAACGTGTTATTTATTAACTAAATGTTATTATTATTTTTTAAGTATCTAGTCTTGTTTTTTCTGATTGTTTAATGATTAAATTGAAACAGCCAGTCATAATGCACATTTTTTTTTCTTTACAAATACTTTGCAACAACGTCATCTAAGTGCAATTATTATTGTTAACAAGTTAATTGTAGTTATGACTAAGCAAAATTTCTCCTAATCTGAAAGGAGAAATTGCAAAAAAGTGCTCTCTCGGTTTTATTACAGCAATTGCTTTAATTTATAGCATAACAACAAAATAGTAATGGAAATGAATATAATACAAATGAATTCAAAATATATAGCCATAGTTAACCAAAAAAAATGCATTTGAATTCTTTATATCACTTTTTTGAATTGTGCGCAGTCGATCCTAACTATATCATATACATAAAATTAATGTAATGTGAATTTTTGTTTTATCTGTTTATTAAATGTTTGTTTGACTTGCTATCAATTATATTTATCTGAAATGATATGATATGGGTGCATTTATTGTCATTGATGGCTGTACTCTATTTTTACTTAAACATTATATTTTAATATTATACATAAACACCCAAATTCAAATGTGATATATATGCTCATATAAACGAAAACTGTTTGTCATTTTCATTTTACTACGTTAAATATTTGTAATTTATTAGGAAATGAAAATAAAGTGAGATATAACTGCATATGAAGAACATAATAGCAGATTGTGTGAAACTAATAAATGTCGCGTCACATACACGGAGCTCATTCTTAAATGGTTAAAACACCACTTAAATGTATGATAAGCAATGCATATATACTGTTCCCACAAATTCTGGCCACCAAACGCTTTAAAACAGGTAAGTAGTATTCACCTGTAATTGTTGGTCCTGTTGGAAGAAATTCTTTGTGGAGAATACCTTTACTATCGAAGAATGTAATGAGCGTGGTTTTTATTTTGGATAAAACTTCCTTTTTTTTTTTTTTTTTTTGGCTTGTGGTGAATTTTCTGTCTTCCATTCCGCACTTTGTCGCAGGACCATGGTGGAAACACCACATTTCATCACCTGTAACAATGGACTGTTTGGATCGTTTTCAGCGCATGAAATGATGTTTCTACTAAGGCTCCTATATATACGAGCTGGCGCATAAAACATTTTGTTACCTTAGGGTTGCCACATGTACCCAGCATTTTCGTAAATAAACAAACGGCAGCCATTTTTTATATCGCCTTGTATTACTTTGGAGTTACTTTTTTAAAATTTTTCATAATTTTAGCTCGGTAAATTATCATATAGGAGATTGTTTAGTGAATTTTTTTTATAATCACTCAAGAAAAGAACATAAAATGTTCAGATTTCCATAAGATAATTTAGGAAGAATAAAATAATATAAATTTTATTTACTTATATCTTTCGCTGTGTTTTTCACATGTTCAAATGTAAAAATACAAATAATGTGCTATTTTAATCATAATATTTAAGTTTATTAGCATAAATTAATTAAAGAAGACCTTTTATTACTGTGTGTTTGAGTTTTGGCGACATTTTCTGGGGTCGCCAAAGTTGTTTAATTTCCGTGTTGTAATTACATTTATATTAAGGTTCGTTTTTTTAAATGAATGGTATATGCTAGAAATAGCAGAAAAAGCAAGTAAATAAATAAAGATTTTCCACTTTTAAACAATAAGCACATTTTTTTTTCAAAAAATTATGACTAGTATTTGAAACAGACAGAAATAGTCCTCACAACACATCTTATCCCCAGCACACCCACAAAATAAAAACATACCAAGAATGTACTGTTTATAAATGCGTTGATAGGGATATTACTTGTTGCTTATTTCTCTTGACCGTGTTGGCCGCTAGTTAAGCGATAAGGACGCGAAGCGGGAATGCTTCCATCATCCGAGGCAACAAAATGGCGGCCTACATATTTTATCTAAGGTGCTCTAGTCTCTACAATGTGCACTTCTCATTGCTTTTTGTTCCGGGGTTAAAATGTGTGAAAGAAATTTAGCATACACGTTTGTTTTGCCGAAATCTTCATGCAGGATGGTTCGAATTGTTTGTTTGTTGATGTTTAAAGACCCCTCTAATCATTCTCTGTGTCGCACAGCCATCGTTTGTTACGAAATTTCGTACTTTCTAAATAATTTCAGGTGTGCTAGAGGAAATTGGTCTTCCACTACACTGATCATCTTCTAACGTATCTCTTCCGTCCAAAAAAAAGTTTGTTCCACACAAAAACATTTGATCTTCTTAAACAACAGCCATCGTAAACTTTTTTTATGAGTTGGTATGATTATGAAGCGTTTTTACCAAGTTTTGCGTTAAATTAAATTTCAGCTCTTTGTTCCATCTTAAAAAAATCGATATCAAGAAATTTACTTCTGCAATGAACGCTCGCCTTTTCTCAGCTACTTAACAAAATGCGGCAACAACTTGTTGGCAGTGCCAGCAGACAATGGACGTTATGACGCATGCGCATTTACACTCACAGCGCCTTTACAACCTGCGCTCTGCGACGAGTTTTAAAACTTATTTGACGCACTGAAAAAAAAAAAAATCCAAACAAAACTTTTCACAAGCTTATATGTAAATAAAAAGTAAATATGAAATTTAATTAAAACATACTCAAAAAAAAAAAAAAAAAAAAAAAAAAAAAAACTTAATTCGTTAAAAATACCACTATGAAATTCCAATTCTCACAACATACTATCTTAGTTTATTTCAATATGCTAATACATCAGGGAAATTCATGCTAACTATCCTATATGTCTTTCTATGTATATAATATATATATTTATATACACATATTCATATATTCATATATAGATATAGATATATACTACGTATAAATCATAAATACATACAAAAAAAATTACAACTCAACGTATTACTCTTCTGTTCTTAAAGATAAAAAATATATTTTACAGTTTTTTTTTTTCAAATATTAAAAGTAATTAATATTTTTTGCTGCTTTCATAAAGAAATTCTACATAAATCTTTGAGGATTACATTTAAAGAGACATTTTTATTACCTTTTTATTACATTTTTGTCAATATTTTCTTTTTTCAACATTTTTTTTTTTTCAATAACTCATTCGTTATATATTTATTGACTGCGAAAATAATCTAAAACAGGCAATTGCTTCTGTCAACTTCAGTCGACTGCAAGAATAACGAATATAATTTATATTGATTTTGTCATCAAAAAGCATTCTGATGTCATTTATATATTATATAACCTACACTTATCCAGTTCAGTGAAAAAAAAAAGAATTATGGATACGTAAAATAAAATAATTATTTTCTGGTATAGCTTTTTCTTGTAAAATTGGTTTCCTTGTTATAATTTTAATATTTATCCTCTTTGATCTCATCATCTATTTATCAACATTGTATTACAAAGTGCGAGAGAATAAAAATTTGATTTATCACAAAATAAATCATAAATTGTTTGTATAATTATAAAATTATATTAATATTTATTCATTTACTTCTTAATTATAATATTTTAAAAACATACTATAAATTCTAAAAAAATAGTATTAAGCATATTTTACCAAAAACAATTTTATGCAATTTTAAGTTGAATCTCATCATAGAAAATTTGCACAAAAAGTTTCACTTCTGGGCGCCAAGAGCATAATGATATTTAGCGTCTGTGTTTGGGAATTTGTAGCATGCGGGGATTGTTAAAAAAATTCTTAAAAATTACCAGATAAACTGTTTAAAAAATAATAAATATTGAAGCAAAATAACTCGGTTAATTTTAAGTTTTCTCATAGAATGAGTTTAAAAAGTACATTTATTTTTATTCATTTATTTTTATTTTTTTAATAAAATAAGTTTAAAATGTTACATAGGACAAATACTTATATATAACATCAATTAAAATTTCCAGAGGAATAAGGTTCCAGAAAAAGCAAAAAAAGAAAAATAAATAAAAAAGAAACTAATAAAAAAATATAAATTTTTTTAAGGCCCAGTGAAGAAAAAGTTCAAAACTGAAATGTGTAAATACGTTTACTAAGGTAATAAATTTATGTTAAAAAATTTGAAAAGATATTATTTAAATCTCGAAATATGACATATCATTTAAAGTAAAGAAAAAATACGATAGAAGCTCGATTATTCGAAGTATTTGGAACTGACAATCTTTCGGAAAATCGAAATTGTTGGATAAACAAGAATGCTTAAAATTTATGAATAAGAACACATATTTGCGCTATTTCTTACTATGGCAACACGTGTTTATTAGAAATAAAGCAATAAAAAAGTAGAAACAAAAATAAATTACCTGAATTTTAATTTTGATGTTACTTTTACATATAAAACATTTTCCATATCGTATATTCGGATGGTACAGAGCTACCTTATTCTAATTTTTTTGTTTATGCAGCTGTGAGTTGTTTCTTGGAAGATGACAGACATATCCACGTGACGCTTAATGTTATCAAGGAATTCTTATGTTTTTATATATTTTAATGATATTATTATTGGTTTTATATATTTTAACATTTTTAACTTATTATTTATTATTTATTTTAAATAATTGACCCTTATATAATTGTTTTTAAAAATATTAAAATAAATAAATGAGATGAATTATTATTATTATTATTATTATTACTATTATTTCAGAAATTTAAACAGGAAAAACTTTAAAAATAAGTTGTATTTATTTATTTATTTATTCTAATAATATTGCTGATGGATCTCTCTTGATAACTTTGCTTTTCAGTAAGATGAGGCCATTCTTCATTAGCACTGGTCTGTTAAGGCATATCTGTACTCAGAGTAACCCAATTTGTTATAAATAATATACGACATTTACATGATGTTTCTAGTTTTGATATAAAATCTTTTCAAACATGCATGATACACGTTACCGTTTTTTAATGTAGAGTTACAAAAAGTAGATAATGACTTTGAAAGAGATTTACAAAAGTGACTGCATTGCAACTTGAATTAATTTGACTGTAGTTTTTATAAAATTGTGTGGAGTGGTTTTATTTACATAAAACACATAAACATTAAATTAAATATTAAATTATCGTTAAAAAATCATAACATATTTAGATAAGGTTTAAATTCAGAATTATCGAGTGTTCCATCGAAGCTGCGCTATGAATCAATATGTGCTGAAACATTATGTAACGCTTGGTAATATTTTCATATGATGTCATATAAATATGTATGAAGGTATGAGATTATAAGGAAAATATTGTTTCGTTTAGTAGTGTTATTGTAAGAATTGGACTATTGCCTTGAAATTTGTCTAATCACATGTGACTGTCATATAATAATATAATTTGTCATAGAATAAATTATGCAAATTGTGTCATATGATTTGTTAAGTAGTTATATAAATAAAAATAGACATTATATTATTCTTTTTTGAAAATGCACGTATTCTTACATTTTACAGATATTATTTTGTCTACAATAAGTTTATAAATTTACCCTATGAAAAATTATAGATTAAAACTACTATTATGTGTATTATAAAAAAAATGAAATATGAAAATATGTATTTTGTGATTGATATTATTAATAGTCTTTCTGAAAATTCCCTTAAATTGTTTAAAGATTAATTTTCACTAGAGTTCATTATGATGTATTAAATTCTGAATTTTACTATATTAACAAAGATTATAAGAATTTTATATATAAAAAAGGAAAAGAAAAATTATGATGTATTATAAGACAAAATTAAAATATTGCAAATATAAGTACCGTAAAAAAAAAAAAAAAAAAAAAAAAAAAGGAAAAGAAAAGAAAACACTGTTGCATTCTTTTTTTCTTATAAACAACAGTTTCAACAGATTATACATTAGAGACTGAAAAAAAAGGCGAGAGCTTTATTAAAACATTAAAAAAAAAAAAAAAAAAAAAAAAAGGAAAGGGAGAGAGAATGAAAAATAAAGGAACTTTCTTAATTTCTAAAAAAATGAAAAACGCACTTTAAAATGTACACTTGAATAAGTTATTTTTTTGACGAAAAAAGAATGTGAGAGATTACAATCAGAAAAACACATAATTCACTCGATATAGTTCGTGAAGTTTTCTTATTCAAGTGAAATATTTAATAAGGCTGAAAAATCGAAATAGGTTTATGTTTTATCTCTTTGATTTTGTGTTAAATAAGCATTTATGATGGCTTTTGAAAACATTATATTTACTTTAATAGGGTTATATTTATTCATTTTTTTATATATTTAAATAAATTATTTTACCTCTTGCGTCACGCTATCCATAACAGATAGTAAAACATAAAAATCTTTAATTTGTGTCATATTAACCAAATTGTTTGAAAATGTATGCATGTAGCTAGTGTCCGGAATAAAAATTTTGCAAAACCTATATTTTCAGTTTCGAATAGAACAAATTATAATAAAGTTATTGAAATAAATACATTTGGATACAAATATAAGCATAATGAAATTGACATATTTGAGAGTATATCTGAAAAATTAAAAGCAATGTACAAGCGAAAGTGCACTTTATTATACAAAACAAAATTTTTGCAATGCAAACTTAAAATGAACTTTTTAATGTGACACTACTGCGTGACTGGATTTCCGATATCATTTCTTTTAAAACACACGTTTTGATATTATAAGAGATGTGAACTAAAACGCATCAATGAGTAAAGGTTGTATATATATATATATATATGTATATACTAAATAATGATTACACTGTGAATAGAAGAAAGATTTAAATGATGAAATGAAAAAAAAAAATCTATACATATTTTAATTAATAGCAAAGAGTCACTCAAAAATTGATACGTATAAACTTTTAAATATAAGCATTCTATATCTGTTTTTTATATAAATATTTTGTTTCCTGTTATATATTAAACACTAAATAATATATAGGTTATTTTGTGTCGTTATGAATCTGCGTCTTGGAAATAAAGGGGACTGTGTCCTTAAGTGCATATTTTGCTTTGTTGCTTTAGTACATTATGTTATTAATAAGGTTTAAAGGAATCATTATGCGAATACTGCTAGTTGTAAAGACGTGCATTAATAAAAATAATAATAATAATAATAAATTATCTTTCCTGAAAAATGACATTTTTTATTTGTGGTATCCTTTAACTTTGGGATGCAGAATATAATTTGTATAATGGTTACAAAAAAAATATATATTCTATAAGTAGCAAAAATAGGTCAGACAGTTGCCACGAAATTTAATATGTGGAGAAAACATGAAATGTGCTTAAATTATCAAAAATCAAAAATCCCAAATGTCAACTACAGAGTTTTTTTTTCATTTAAGATGAGCAATGTAATAATATGAATATCTCATAGAGAATACGTAGTCATGTAAAAATGTGCAGAACATGGTAGGTAAGAGACCATTATTAAAATCAATATGTCGATTCATATCATCTGACTAGTACAGTTGCTAAGCTACAATTATCAAGAAGAATGCTAAGAATGTCAAGAAAACAGTTTTGATTTTTTTTTTTTAAATTTTTGTGTATATCGGTCAAAAGGTACTGCTGCTGTTATTAAAACTCTTCGAAATGGCAAAAATCCTTCGTTTGTGAAGCTAAGTCATTTTTTAATAATACTATTGTTATTATTTTTTTACATGTTAGCTGAGTTTGAGGCGCTCTTATATTAAAGAGTTTTTGTGTTGACCAGCAAATACTATTCAAGTATTTAATTTTTTTTTTCTTCTTTTTTTTTTTTTTTTTTTTTTTTCTTTCTTTCAAAATTTGAAAAAAAATAAAAAATAAAAAAATAAAAAAAATGTTTGGTTTAAAGACAAACACGCAATGATTTTCATTCACAAAGTAAACGTGATTTCTTTTTTTTTTTTTTTTTTTTTTTTTTTTTTAATTAGATAAATTCTAATACCCACAAATATTTCCCCTCAAATTGTTTGCATTATCTTTGCAAAGATTTGGGAGTTACACGCACAACCATATATGCATATCAAATGAGAAATTAAAGTGGGGTAAAATTGTGCATAGTACGTATACATAGACAAAGTGAAACATGTGGGAAAAATTCGCTTTCATTTATATCTCATTACCATTTAGGACCAATTTTAAACTGTCCCAAATTTTTCACATAGGATTTAATACTACCTCTATTAAATGTGCATGCACAATCATATATGTATATATATATATATATATATATATATATATATATATATATATCTTTTAAAGGAGGGTTTCACTTTTTTGAAGGAAGATTATTTTATTTTTTTCCTGGAGTTGAAGAGAGCACCGTGAACCTATACCTGTTTTTAATTTCCGCATGTATGGCTTGTCAGAAAATAATTATGTGATAAGGCATCATAGTTCTAAATATTCATACTTAAAGATTAAAGTCAAGCTTGAAAAGCTAATTTTTTATCTTGTCGTTACTTAGCTGAGATATGTAAATGAAATGACTTCTAAATAAGAAATTTCGACTTCTGATGGCAGAATAAAAGTAATAAATATTAGTAAGGACAAAAGGTACGTTAGAAGTTTTTTGCAGGATACATTTGTGATAATGTATAGATTAATGAAATTTCCTTTCCGCGCAGAAATAGTGTTAATTTTAAGGATTATTCCTCAGTATATTTAAGTAAATTTTGAAAAACAATTGTTGTTAAAAACTCCAAACAAATTATAACGATTAATACAAAATTGTACAAATAAATAATGCAAAACAGAATAATTAAAATCAACTAATTTGTAGAATTTATTGCCAAAATTATGCTAATGTGAACGCCCTTTTGTCGCTTCTTTCTAAATGACCAATATATTATATTCCGGGAGATATACCTGTATAGTAGTGCGTCAAATCAGGTTTTTTCTTTGAGAACGTTTCTTTCCAAAGCAGTACTCGATCAAAGCTGGTAGACGGAAAGTGTAGAGTTCGAACTCGAATCATGCTCGTCAACCGTCTTCTATGTTCTTCTTTTTTTTCCCTAGACATACATAAATAAAGACTAGAACTCCTTATAAAGACGGAAGGTAAACCATCGTTGTCTGTGACCCTCGTGTAGTTAAAAGGTGTTGCCTCTAACACCAACTCATATTTTGAAAACAATTATTATTCATTCATTACGTTAGGGTGGATTAAACTGCATTAACTATTTTCAGAGGCAAATCGGAAACATAAACGGAAAAATGCATTACTTTCTGGAATATATCTTTCACATAAAGAAGTCATGCCAGAAATGCAGATTTATTATCATCTCACATAGCGTAAGAATAAATTTTGATGTGTGGATCAGTTAATTTTGCTAATAATAAATATATTAGCATGAATGAATATACGCAATTAATGAAAGTGTCCGAGTCAAGTCAATGTAACCGAGATTTAATAAATTGGATTATTCAACCGCATTACACAACATAATATTAAATGCAAATTTCTGATTAAAATATCGAAATAATCTTGTATTTCTATCGTTGAACTTTCCAGTGTTTATACATGTATTTCATTAACTTTTAATGATTTTTTAATACTGATAGTGTCCATTGTGTAAAATGTCTTTAAGTTTACCTGCAGGGCTTTTTTGATAAATTTCTTATGAAAAATAATTTTTAATTTTTTTAACCCGTCACCGGTTCTATTTAATTCACTCTTGTGGCCAGTTTTGGAATATTCTATTCAATATTCACCATTAAATTTTAACAAAAACGATTGTATAATCACCTCGAAGGTCATTTTAGTCTCTCTATCTCTCTTTCTCTCTCTCTCTCCCTCTCCCTCTCTCTCTCTCTATATATATATATATATATATATATATATTAATTACTCCTAAAAATTATTGGCGACAGTTGAATAGAATATCCTTTAATGTTGCCAACACGATTTAAAGCGTTTAAAACATTAAACCCGACAAAGGATTAAATTGGAATTATTTTTCGAAATAAAGTTATATATATGTATATATTTTTTCTACTTGGCATGTGAATTACAGTTAAGAAATATAGAATAAGTATTAAATTGTTTGTTAAAATATGACGAATATTCTTATTTCATGACAATGTTAAGCAGGTACATATTGATAGAACAAAAGATACAGCATAGTTATTACTGAATATTCATTATTAAAAAAAAACAATCCTGCAGCTAAATTGGACTGTAGAATCGCTACCAAATTTAGAATAGTCTTCGTTTCTACAATTTACTGAAGTAATTAATGATTTGAAACATCTGTATATTTACCTGATTAAATTCAAATTATAACTATTTTGATAAATTAATAAACATTTAAAGTGTGCATCAGCAAAGGAAAAATGTATTTAAATAAAATTTACTTTTGCATATAATTTTGCATAAATTGCTTAAAAAATTGTTAAATGATTTAAGGTAGAACTAATAAACGTTAAAGAGTTAAAAACTAAAATAATATAAATTCAACATAATATGATAAAATATGTTGATCATTCTAGTTTCATATTGATATTATACCGGTATTAATTTGTATTGGTGGCATCAAATGTACAAGGTAGCTCACATTATTCTTTCCCCATAATATATATTACTGTCTAAGTGAAAATTCTGCTTGACACCAAATTTCATATATCCCAAGTAGCACCTAACGTTGTTAAAACGTTGCAAATAAGTCTGAACATTGAAAAATTAGTTATAATAACATTATAACAACGTTATGTGCTATTGGGATTGGGGTATTAATTAGTTGTTGAAAAATTTACAATAAATGTTGAAACGCTTATGATATAACAAGTAATTATACAGCAAATAATATATATATTTATTTATTTATTCTTTTATTTTTTATTTCATATAAATTATTTTACATCTCAAATTTTCTAATTCGCCATGCAAAGTGGTACTCGATAAAAGGTTTATCAACTATTTTTAATATTATTGCAATTTAATGCATTACGTAAATCTTGCACAGACTAAATTTAGAAGAAATCTGCTGGCCCAATCTAGAGTTTTGATGCTATTTGTAGTGTAAGATTAATAATACATACCCTGTATGTTGCAGAGTCAAGAAAATAATGATAAATATTTATAACTAGAAAGACTTTGCCAGCCTAGTGGTCAATATTTTCAATAAAACTATTTTCAAATTCAACAATCGTTAAAACTAAAAACTATATATATATATATATATATATATATATATATATATATATATATATATATATATATATATTGTTGTGTATTTTTAAGAAATGGTAATTAATTTTTATGTACTTCCATTCAAAGAGGCCTCTTCAGGTTATAAAATGTTAAATTTATGCGTTTATAGTTTGTTTTCCCATTAAAATAGCTCATAAAAAAAAAGCGTAAAAATGCTTCATCAAGGCAGATAATTTCCTTGCAGCCAAATATTGCGGCTTTTTCGCTTCTTGACACCTGTTTTGACGACCATGGCAAGGAAATCTTTATTATCTATATCTTAAATGTATAAACTCTTACTCAATTTCTTCAGAAGTTACCAGGACTTTATGGGTTTTTAGGATTCTATAAAATGAAGACCAATGCGGCTAAGATAATCAGTTTTTGACAAGGCATTGTTGCGCAAAGAGTTCCTAACTGAGCATC
The DNA here is from genome assembly GCA_963930645.1 of Salticus scenicus. Lineage (NCBI taxonomy): Eukaryota > Metazoa > Arthropoda > Arachnida > Araneae > Salticidae > Salticus > Salticus scenicus. The sequence continues at coordinate 222,623,431 of OZ005656.1, read as the reverse complement.
GTTGTATACAGCCTATTGGAGTTTGTTAATGCTTTCTACAATTTACAATGTGAATTTAATGCTGTCAGCTGTTATTTAAACTGTGTCGCTGGTGAAACGGAAGTGGATAATTTGTTTACAGACCTTGTGGAATTTTCTTGTGAAATTTTCTGTGGAATCTTGTGGAATTTTCTGCATATATAATTTAACTCTGTTCTTTTATTAATATGATAAAATTCGAGAAATTGAATGTATTTTAAAATCAATTATGAACCAGCATTAGTATAAGAAATCCTTGACGAAACTTTTTCTTGAAATAGTTGATCGTGATTTGCCAATATCGCTACTTTTAAAAATTCAATAGCTATTTTAATGTCTCCAAAAAATTAAATGTCGCCATAGGGTGACCAATAAAAAGCTGTTCTTAAATTATATATTAAAATTAACTTCATCTAAAATGAATTGAAATCGTCGCTATTTTATTTGCTGAAGGGCTAATATTTAAATACCCTCATATTTATTACTTTCTTTTTTACACAACTGGAATCCAAGTTGTTATTCAAGTTGTTTTGTGCATTTTATAGAGTCATATTAAATTAGGCAAGACGTGTCACATTTATATAATAATTAATCAAATTTAGTATAAAAATAAATATTATGTATCGATATCTAGGACATTGAATTAGAAACAACTGAATTAGAGGTATTTAATAAATAACAAACAGCGATTAAAATAAATAATAGATTAAACCATTCTGAAATGCAGATAAAAAAGCTTATAAAAAAGCTTATTCCCATGAAATTTAATATTCATGGGAATCATTATTCGCTCTTTAGAATTCATCAAATTCTCAAGTCTAAAATTTTAGTTCACTTTTCATAACGTAAGCATTTCAAAAGATAATATAAAAATTTTCAAAATTGCTAACTTTTTATTTTCTTTGCTTATACCTAAAAACCCATTTACTAAATTTATTTTTCAGTGTTTTACATTTATTTTTGTGTTTGAAAGTTCACCAAATGTTCATTAGATATTAAATTGTTGTCTCTCTCTCTCTCTCTCCCTCCCTCCCTCTCTCCCCCTCCCCTCTCTCTCTTTCTATCTTTCTCTTTCTATCTTCATCTCTCTCCCTCCCTCCCCCCTCTCTCTCCCCCCCTCCCCCCCCTCTCTCTCTCTATTTCTATCTCTCTCTCTCTCTCTCTCTATTTCTATCTTTCTCTCTCTCTATCTCGCTATTTCTCTCTCTCTATATATATATATATATGTGTGTGTGTGTGTGTGTGTGTGTGTGTGTGTGTGTGTGTGTGTGTGTGCGTATATATATTACATAGTAACGAATATATATATGAAAATTAAAATTTTGATTTAATAACTGTTAAGTTTTTCTTTTGCTTTTATCTTCAAGAAGTTGAGGCCTGAGGATGTTTTTTTAGGTTTAGCAGCCTACATCCTTTTAGAAGCTTCTTGATATTTATTTCTCTGCATACAGAAATTAATCCACTGAAAAAAAAATCTCCGTGTATTTTGAAATTTAAATAAATAAATATATATGTATATATATAATTCATAATAAAAATTTTATTCTTATTATTGCAGTACTTTGCGCCCCGATTTTTTAATTTGTGTTTTAGCTTTTAGGTTTTCTTGGAGTTGTTTTTTATGTTTTCTTTTGGTTATGTATATGTATGAACATATATAAATTACTCTTTTTATTCCACAATTATAGCTATCAAAAATTAAATTTTTTAATTTCTGTCTTTGAAACTAAGCTTATTAAAAAATAATATTTTATCTATTAAATATATATATATATATATATATATATATACGTTATTGATTCTATGAATAATTGCAATAATAGTATTTTCCTTTTAAAAAAAATATAAGTAAATAAATAAATAAATATATCTGTGTTAAATATGAGGTTTAAGAATCATTTTATCACAATGCATGCTTCAATTAATATATTAATTAATATGTTCATTTGATAACATATTACTTCTTGTAACTATAATGACACACATTTATTGTTAAACAGGACATACGTAAGCCTCTTCGAATAAAAGTAGAATTTACGTAATAACATTAATACTAATAGCAAAAATATAATGAAAAATCTTAATCATAACTATGACTTGTATCTTCATAATGAACAAAACTGTTGTAAAGTTGTATCAAAAAATTGTTATTTGCACTATCCTTTAAAATTTTTAGACTAAGTAACAGAGTTGACATTAAAGATCGCATAAAATAATTTGAGAAACATTTATTCAATTTACGATAGCTATTCAATTATTTAAATCTTTCAACCGCAATGTATGTCCGAAGCTAACAATAAGTCACTGTAATTCCATTCTATTCAATCAGTGATATCATAGATATATAATGAATTTCCGATTCTCCAAGAGAAAATTATTGAAATCCATGGCTATTGATTTCAGAGGTCTGGCAATTTTCATGGTAGGAATCTTTTCATTAGTTTATTATAGAAAAGACGCTTATTCATATTTCCCCCATTGCTTTTCAGACCAATGTGGTCTGATTTTAATTAAAGTAATTCAAAATCTAACTTTAGGAAATTCAATACTTGAAATTAACATTATTGCTATTTCAAAATATTGCGTGAAATATAAGAAATTATATATAATTACTAACAAAAAGCGTTTTGTCGTATTAAATACAAAAGGAAATTTATTATATTTATTATAAGGAAATTTCAAATATTAATATTTATTAAGTATCGATGTTAAAGATCCATTAAATTATCTTATTGAATAAACGGCATGATGGAATGATATTTTATTACTAAAGCAAATTTTGTGTTTATACCTAACAACTTATCTTCGACGATATCTAAAAAAGGGATAACATAACAATAAGAATCTTATAAGGCTATGGTATATATTTTTTTATTTATTTATAAATATATTTTTAAATTATATTTTTATACCCATCATACATGCATGGCTTTTAAATATATTAATTTAATAAATTATATTTACATAAAAATCGCAATATAAGCCTTTAAGCGCATCCTTATAAGTATATTTCCTCCTACATCAATATACGTAAAAATAATACAACATTTTTCAAAAACATTTCATTTTACTGGAAAAACAAAAAACAAAACAAAAAAAAAAACATATTATTAATACCTTAAAGTATTATATTTAATTTAGGGAAACTATTCAAAATATTAAACTACGGAAATTTTTCGGAAAAAATATTTATTTAATAAACTTATTAACATCTGAATTATTTAATTAAAATCTTAAACAATGATAATATGTTTGATTATTTAATTATATAATAATATAGTTTAGAAGTATGTTTTAAAGTTAACGCAAAATGCATGTGTAAATTCTTTAAATCTTCAAACTGAAAAAAAAAAAAAAAAAAAAAAGAAAACAAAAGAAATAAGAAAACAAAAAAAGAAACAATGAGTATGTACTTCTGTGTGCAAAAAGAATTATCACTATATGGACCAAAAAGTTCGATCTGCAATAGTAATTAGCTTCAAAAACGTGTGGAGGTATAACTGTATTCTGGACACATATTGGTATATAATCAGGTACATTCTGGTATTATAATGGGAATGTTATTGGCGTATGCATGCGTCGTTCAGCTAAAGTGTTTAACTCTTTTTGCCAAGTAGGTGCTTTTAGAGTACCACTTGGTTCTGAACCTTACAGAAAAATAACTATTAACATTTTCCTAACAGTACTTTATATCGTACCATTATTAAATACTTCATTCAACTGTCGTTAGATTGCTGTAGTAGTTTCGTGGAAAAGAAAAACAAGTGGAAGTGATTTTTGAGGCCATTTGATCTCACATACTTCGTATTTGGCGACTGATATGCATTCCTATATTTTTCCATATAAATCTGCTCGAAAATAAAAGGGACGTCTATGATGTTTATTTATTTATTTATTTTTATTTATTTATTTATTTATCTATTTATTTTTTTTTATCGTGTGATAGGTTTTAATATCTAGAAAATAAAAAAAAATGTTGTTGTGATTTTTTCTCAGTTTCGGAGTCCCAACGGAACTTTAATGTACCAAAGCAATTAATCAACTTAAAAAAAAACTAAAAAAAAAAAAAAAAAAAAAAACTATTTAACTTTAACATATTTTCTAATGAGCCTATATTATCCAATTGAAAAACCTTTGATGCAATATACATATATATATATACAGTCTGCGTTCAACGAGGCTAAAGATATTCCTCCTGAATATATAATCTTGTTATGATGTGTTATGATTTTTTTTTTTTTTTTTTGTAAATGTTGTGCTTGTATGTTTGACAGTGAGAAGGGCTAGTGTTCTAGCCGAAACGTCTGTCGTGTATTTTAATGTTTTTAATTAAAATGCATTTTAATGTTTTTAAAATTTTTGTATTCATTATCTAATTTTAAATGTTACATTGGTTTTAATATATTAATGAGATGTATAAATTATGTTTAATCTTATTAAATATTTATATATTTTCATAATTTGGTTCATAAAGGGTTTAATATTATGTACCAGGTAAAACCATAAATAAATAAATAAATAAAATAATAATAATTATGAACGACCCTACATCAATCTAATATATCATGATTTAGTACACCATTAAAAAATACATTGTTATTTTAATGCTGTATTCGCATCAGAGTTCATAAATAATAAATATTTTATTTTTATCGCCATCAATTTTATATTAAATATGTGACATTTTCTAATTAAAAAAAAAAAAAAAAAAAAAAAAAACTGCTTAAACCAATTGCTTGATACGGTGTAAATTTAGGGGTGTTAAGCATCAGATTGTAGCATTCATCTGACAACCTTCGTACGCACCTACGTTATTCAATGCGTAGTTACAATATCGGAGACACCTCTTCCCCCGCCATTTTTTTTTTTTTTTTTTTTTAATTTTTGGCATTTGAATACAGTTGTTTTGATCATGTAATATCATTTTTGAAGTTAATTTTGCTACAACCTTTAATCAAGTTTCTGTTTAATCTAAACACATTCGTTACATTTTTTACATAAATTATATATTTATATCTTTATTTTTTATGTAAAAGGTGAAGTAAAAACCAATATGAAATATAGAACTAAAGTCGTTCAAAAAACAAAAATCATGATATTTAGATTATATATATATATACATCCTCATTAATCTTAAGAATTAAAGATAAATTCTTTTAAGATACATCCTGGATCCTTTCCAGAATGGGTTTTTGCATAATTTTCTGTTGAGTACTTCAAAGGAGATTCCGCTATTTACCGTGAAGAAATAACACTCTAAAAGGTGCAGTAAGAAAAATATAACTTAAATGATAGTATTTGAGAAATTGATGGATATCAGTTCAGAGAATTCTTTGAAGCTTTTAGCACATTTCTGTTTGATTTATACACCAATAATAAGAAATGAGTCTATCATTTATTAAATAAAATTTTTATAGTTCAATGATAAACTTCATTTAAGTCATATATTATCATATGATGAGAAAGTATAACAGATGATTAATCATTGTTGTCATAATGGGCATTTTCTTTAAATTATTACTTTGTAAAGTGAAATCAGTCATTATATGTTAAGTTAAAAAAGAAATACATATTTGTATTAAAAGTGTATTTTCTTTTGGTTTTTTGGATTCTTTGAAATATATAATTGACATAAAAGTTAATATATTCTACATGAGAAGGCTGTATCTAAATTCCTAATAGATAGAAATTTCTGATAGTTAAATTATATATATATATATATATATATATATATATATATATAAACATTATATACTAAAGGTTTTTTTTTTTTTTTTTTTTTTTTTTTTTTTTTAAATCAGTTTTTTAATAGAAGGTTTTCAATATTTCATTCTGCAAACTTTTTTACGAGATATTTATTCATGTATTTTTAGTTAAGCCTGTTTTTTTAATCAATCAGCATATTTTTATATTTGTAAGAAATATTAAGCCTGTTTTTTTTTTTTTTTTTTTTTTCTAAAAACAATTATCTCTTTCATATTCTGAACTGCAGTGATTGGGTTCCTTTCTCATGGTAAGATGTAGGTGCATATTTTCGCCTTTCCTAGTAGCTCTTGGTTTTTCTTACCATTTCTAATATGCGTTGTGAGACTGACGAAGACCTCAGTGTTATATTTGGGAAATTTATATACACTAGTATCGCCCAATGGTCGAAACTCAACCATTTTTTTTTTTTTTTTTTTTTTTTTGCAGAACGAGGCAAAGCAAAGTTAATGCCTTGTCCTAAACGGAATGCAATTGCAACACAGCTGCGGCAATTGTTTGCCGATATTCACTCTAACTGAATCAGCAGAGTTTTACTTAATATAACTATTTCTCTCTGTAGATGTTAGCCTTTCCTGAAATGAGAGAAAATCGCAACGTGAAAACGCCCCTTGTTGTGTGATACAGCCCAGAAGCTAATAGGTACCATGTCAAACCAAGGCCCAACCAAGTATCAAATTCTGTTAAATTAATTCGATTGGTTCATAAAGTACAGTGTTTGAACCAAAAAAAAAAAAATATATATATTTTTCAAAAATGGTCGAATTGAGTTCGGGAAATTTCAAAACGTGTAACTTTATCGAAAACCGAAAATCTAAAACTTTTCTGAATCTTATATTTTCTACTTATATATGCAGAGGAAAGAATAATAAATCCACTTTTTAAAAAATAAAACTAAGTAGTCAATTTAACTTAATTAAAATGCAAGGAAATCTCAAAACGTGTAAATTCATCGAAAACCGGAAATCAAAAGTTTTTATGTATATTCTGCTTGCTTCTTCTACCCACCAAAGCTATAATAAAGACACTTAAAAAAAAAAAAAGCGCGGAAAATTTCAGTTAACTGAAACGTAAAGAAAGCTCAAAACATGTAAATTCAGCAAAAAACGGAAATCTGATTTTTTTCCGTATCGTCTACTTATACATGCAGTAGTTAGTAATAAATCCATTTTCCTTTTATTTAGTATATTAGTTGAATATTTATTGTTTAAATATCACCCTTTGAAATGAAATGTTTATGTTTACATTCGAAACTGGAAGTTTGCCATTTTTTTTCTGGAGTTTTGTGATTTTAAATTAAAATTTTATCAATTTTACAGAAAAAATCTCAATCAAACACATGTAGACAGTAACATATATAACTATACGCAAATATCGGAGTTAAAATCGGCAGATAATTTCCGTTATTTTTTAATAATTTTTTACAAAAAATCCAATGACGATTAACATAGAAAATCTTTTTCATGGCGCCATGGACAGACAGTGACGTCATCACTTCGCTTGCGTATAGTGATGCTACATTATACAAATTACTGTGTCTATGGTTTTATTATGAAATTGCCAGATTTAACAACTTTCTACTTTTAGGTATTTTTTAATGTAAAGGAATATGTGTATAAAAGGGAAAAATGGGGGAAAATGCATAAAAAATAAATGTATTTTTAAATACCTTCTTGACATCGTAAGAAAATAATATTTGTATTCGCACCTTCCGGCTAACAATACCTTTTGAATGATACCATTTTAAACCCTCTACTCCCATAATTAATATGTTAAAAAGGGACTACAAATTTTATGCTTGCCTATTAATATATAGATTATTCAGTTTCATTTTTGTTGGTCTTCTTTAAGCTTAATTAATTAATTTATTTATTGCGTGCAAACACATATATGCTACCAAAAAATAAATATTTAATTTAAAATGTATTTTAATCAAATGTCGGTGTATTAATTTTTTTAAATATTTTTTATAGAAATTAAATACATATTTTCTTGTTATTTAGATGAGTTATGTTCTCATTCTCTAAATAAACAATAATAAAAAAAATCATTAAAAAAAGCGTTGTTTAAATTTTATCTTCAATTATTTAAATGTTTAAATATGTTGTTAATCATGATGAAAAGTTTACTGAAGTGCTTTAATTTTAGTTTAACTTTTCATAATTTTAATAAATATAACCATTCAACCGATATATTATGATATACAACAGGTGTTTATCTCTAATTACATGTCAGAAATAATTCAGCTATGTTATCTAGTGATTATACACTTGCCTGAACAGAAGATAACATTTGCTTTGTTTTGGCAACAATGATCATATTCAATAACTTTCAGACGTTTTCCCTATAGCAAAATACGACACGTTTATTATGAAATATGTCGATATCTATACATCATATGAAATATTCTTAAAAAAAAAAAAAAAAAAAAAAAAAAAAAAAAAAAGAATGAATGTTAACTAAATATTTAACTTTTTTTATACTCTTTATTTTAAAAATAAAATTATATTATGTAAAAAAAGCCTTACATTAAGCCGAAAAAAGCAATAAAGATATAAAAATCAGTAAAAATAAACATCTATATATATTTTTTGAAAGTTCAGAATTGCATGATTAAGGGAACTGAGACGTTTTAACCTTCAAAAAATCGATTTTTCAATTTTAGCCTCAAAAAATAGGAAAAATAAACGAAAATATATAACGATTCCGAAAATATATAACATGTATAGGTTTGAACTGCCGAAAGCTTAACTATTAACGTTTAAAAACGTAAACAAAGTTTTTTGCATTTTTCTCAAAACATGTTTTTTCCATATTTAGGTACGCTCGTATAAAATTTTATGCATCACACAAATCTGCAATTTTGTGATATAATATTTTTAAGCATTTTTCATCTATTAAACAGATTTTTATTTATTTGTGGGCACCAATTTTTTTAGGGGGGTGCTGTTTATGTTAAAAGAAATCATAATTTATAGAATTTCAAGTTATATAGCATTTAATTTTTTTTTTATTATTTCTATTTTGTGTATATTAAAATAAAAATTTGTTCACTATAATTATTGAACCTTTACTCATGTATTTTGATAATTTTTATGTGCTTTTATGCAAAACTTTTTTTTCTGAGCGTACCGATTTGTGGTTATGTATTTACAGACAATTGCATCAGAGCTCATATTCGATTTGCTATTAAAAAATAAATACTTGAAATTAAAAGGATTTCTTTAGTGTTTTATAATGAAAATATTATGTTCTGTTTATATGTATAATATTTTAATTCAAATATAACTTTTACTTGGGGAAAACCCTTTATTTGAAACTGCAATTTTAACTACTTTTTCGTTGTCGAGAACGTCCCAGTTCCCTTAATAGGTTACACTAGTCTCAAAGGTTAATAAAAGGAATATTTCCGATATTTATTTACAATCTAAATATTTATTTATTTATTTAAATTTTTGATCGTATAAAATAACAATAATTAAACAATGATTTATTGTTTTACATAAAGTATAGCTATAAAATCATCAAGCATATCTAAACTCGTTGCTCAAATACATTTATTGTTCGAAATGTCTTCTACTCCTGTGAGTTATTTCATATCAAATAAAACCGAATTTTTCAAAAATAATCTGGCATTAATATGCGTATATCACATTTACCAACCAAATCCAGAGAATTTTCAGTACCCGCACTTTTTCCAAACTATTTATTTTTTATAGTATTTCTCTTTAAATATAATTACGTTGAAATAAGAATAAACGTACTCTAAATAAAAAGTAGATGTTCCTTTAAAAGGAATTAAATAAAACAATTTTAATTAAACTTATATCTTAGTAAGTTTAATCCTTTCTACTGTATTGTCTTTTTCCCCCACATATACAATAACTAGTTGGCATTGGCGGAATCTGCTCAGTTCCCCATCATATTTATGTTCAAATAAATTTCTAGTGCAAGACATATTATATTCATTTTAAGAGAAATGAATTTGATCAAAATCCTGACTGAGAAATGTAATAAAATACCCGCCTAATAGGCTGCCCACCATTAAGTTCGATATATTTCTCTTATTCTAAGCTATTAACTTTTTTTATTGGTGACAAATTTCGTAGTTTAGTTTTCATGCTACTATTTCCAATGCATCAATCCCCAAAATGCATATTTATATGGAGTATCGTTCAATTTTGCTATGTTCATAAAATTTTAAATTTCGAATAACTTATGAAATTTTCCTATTAGAATATTTGTAGTCAATGATGTTCACACAAGTATCATAAATGTTATTTTGAAGTTGCCTGATATATTTATGATCCAAAAAATGGACGTATATGCTGAGACGTATATGCTGAATATCCCCCTATTATGTTATGTTAAGTAAATCGTAAATTCCGAATAACTTACAAAATTTTCAAATTAAAATAAACCATAGTATGGGATGTTCGTGCCAGTATCTTAAATGATATATTATAAGTATTCTGACATCTTTATGATGAAAATATTCCTCAAAACCGACGTTTATGCGAAATTTTGCCGTATTCCGCAATGTTAAGAAATTCGTAAATTTCGAATAACTTGCAAAATTTTCAAAGTAGCATGTTTATAGTTAATGATGTTCATCCCAGCATTAAGACTTATATTCAAAAGTTATTCTTACATCTTTACGTTAAAATATCCCTTTTCAAGAACGTTTAAGTGAAATTTTGCCCTATTCTCCCATTTAAGAAAAACATAAATTTCGAATAACTTCTGAAGTTTTTAATTAGAATGTTGCAAATGAATGGAATTCTCGCCAGTGTCATAAATTTTATTTAAAAACTTGTCTGACCTCTCTGCGATCATCTGGTCGGGAGATATCATGTACACAAACTGGCAAACTAACACACTAATAACCTAGCAAACTAACAGACACCCTGCAGACGGGAAAATAACTGAGGTCGAAAATTTTCAAGATTGCCTAAGTTCCCGAATTAAAAATGGCTTGTGTAAATATATATATATACAGAGACACCACTCGACTTTTTGAACAATGAGTAATTAGCGGTTTTGTAAATAAAGTAAAGTAATAAGAGTTAAATAAACAAAAGAGGAAATTATAATAGGTTTTTTTTTTCAGTATTTTTCTCCATATAGTACACCATATTCAATTTAACGCTATTGAGCCTTGAGCCTACAGATCATAATGATAAAGAATTTTTCGTTGTGTCCCTGTATAAATGCTAGATTCACCAAAATGCTTGTAGTTAGTGCAACAGTGACTTAAAATATTTATATAAAGTTCGCCATCGAATAAGGTATTTAGACTTTATCGCACTTTAAATTATAGTCCATATGCAACAAAATGATAAAGAATTTGCATTATGTCCCTGTAAAAGGAACCATAAGTGTTAGACACTCTAAAATTCATAATGTTCGTGTGATGGGGATCTATAACATGTATATAAATTTTCAGTTCCTTTGAATAAGGCGTTTAGTAGCTATCGCACTTTAAATAATTTGAGTCTATAGGCAATAATGATAAACAATTTTTATTTGTGTCCCTGCTATAGTTATTAAAATGATTACTATACTTTCCTTACATATGTATGTTCGAGAAGTAAAAAAGGCAGGTAATAGCAATCCTAGAATTAATAAACAAAATTGCAACCTCTGTACATATTATTTCCTACTTTTCTTTTTGCATACGTTTTTTAGACATAATTTCTGTTCTTTGTTATGAGCTGTAACAAGAAGGTGTCATAGCCAATCTGGCAGATTTCGAGAATTATACGTACCATTCATTTCAGTTTTTGTAGAAAAAAATTGTGTTCTCTGATAATGCACGTAGGTATATACCGTTTTACTTTTGATCCTTTACTTCTTCAATTATTTAAGGGAAAAAGGCTTCATACAAGTCAATAATGAGAATCTATTCAATTTTTCCAGAAATAAAACTGTTAGCTTGTAGCACAGCTGGTTAGTTATCACTGAACATATCTTCATTATTTTTAGTCCCTCATCATACTATAGATATGGGGAACTTAGGTAATCGTGAAAATTTTCGACCTCGTTTTTTTTACTTTTTTACACGTTTTCAGGTGTGAGAAATCTGAAAATGACAAAATTTGTATGGTGTCTGTCTGTAGGGTGTCTGTTAGTCTGTTAGTCTGTTAGTGTGTTAGTCCGTTAGTTTGTTAGTCTGTGTACACGATATCTCAAGAACAAATTCACGCAGAGAAGCCAGATCAGTTTTAAAATATTACTTTTGACACTGGCAAGAACCCTATTCATTTGCAACATTCGATTTTAAAAACTTCGTAAGTTATTAGAAATTTGCGATTTTCTTAACATGGGAGAATAGGACAAAAACTCACTTAAACGTGCATTAAATGGAAAATTTTCACTGTGAAAATGTCAGACCAGTTTTAAAATATCAGTTTTGATGCCGGAATGAAAACCAGTAACTATACATATGCTACTTTGAAAACTTCGCAAGTTATTGGAAATTTACGAATTTCTTAACATGGCAGTATAGGGCATAATTTCACATAAACGTCAATTTTGAGCGATATTTTCATCGAAAAGATGTCAGACTACTTTTGAAATTTTATTTAGGACACTGGCATGAATATAATGACTACGAATTTTCAAATATAAAAATTTCGTAAGTTATTGGAAATTTACGAATTTCTTAACATGGCAGAATAGAGCAAAATTTCACATAAACGTCAATTTTGTGGGATATTTTCATCGTAAAGATGCAAACCACTTTCGAAATATTATTTTGTTTACTGGCATGAATATCATAGACTATGATTTTTCCAATTTAAAAAATTCGTAAGTTATTTGGAATTTACGATTTACTTAACACGCAAAATTGAGCATAAACTTCCATTTTGAGGATCATAAATACATTAGAGAATTTCAAAATTACATTTATGATAATTTTTTGAACATGATTGAATACAAATATTCTAATAGTAAAATTTCGTTAACCATTCGTAATTTACGATTTTATCAACATAGCAAAATTATAATTTTTTTCATATAAATATGAATTTTGAGGATTCCCCACTAAAAATTATCTTGAGATAATCTTAAAAATTTTCGACTTTCTACAGAAATATTAAAAATATGTGAATAAATTTTGCAGATTGAGATTTATCACCAAAATAACCACAGATTTTTTTACGACGTTTTATAGGCATTATAAAGATTTTGTTTCATCATTAAAATAACTACAGATTTTTTTAAGTTTTAACACGAACATTTTTATTATTTTAGGTTATAGCAAAAAATTAAATCTGAAAAATATTTGTAGAACTTTTGTGGGTATTTTGAATCATAAACAGCTTTTAGTACGTACGCGTGTTTGTTCATGGAGTGTGATGCGTGTGTGAATAATGATAATCCATTTCTTCGCTTTTATTTTAAAATTTAAATAAATATAAAACAACGACCATATGCTTTACTTCCTGCAATGGAATTCATTCAAGTTTAGAGAATTACATCTCAACTCGAAGATGTGATCAGGTAAAAATAAAAAATGTTTGTTTACTATATTCAGCCGGCGTGCCGACGTGCTAGCTCTAGGGGTAGATAAAATGGCGATTAGCGTTGTTGCTCAATTTCATTTTTTAAAAAATATTTTGTGTTTCATGTGTTGTGTAAATATTAATTACATTTGTTTTCATAAAATTTAGTATTTAATATATAAATAAAAGAAATCAGTACATTTAAAAAATCATTTAAACGTGTAGAATAATCACACTTCAAAAATTTTAATATCAGCTCATACTGAAAAATTGCTCAGTTCAAAATAATTTACGTTTTTATATTTTAAAGAAAACAATTGGTAGTGTGTTTATAAAAAGTGTAAAAACTTATTATTTATTTCGATCTTTTTAAAAATCACCTTATGCTTATTTATACATGTAAGTGCACACACAGAGGTAATGGCAGTAATTCACTTTTATTTTCTTTAAAATATTTTATATGTTATTTTAACACCGTATTTCAAACTTCGGATGCATGAGAAATAATAAGCATTATAAAAAAAATCAAATCAACAACAACCTTTCCATATTAACGTTAGAGGTAAGTGTTAAATATTTTCATAAAATTTAGTAAATTTCATTTGAAATTCCTATGAAAACCCCTGTATTAGAAGTGTAATTACAAAGTGTCATTTTTTTAAATTTCCATGAAAATTACTGTATTATTGCATACGTAATCTTAATGAGGCAAAGCAATCATGATTTATACTTCAATTAAACCTTTTATGAATATTTTTAATATATTTTTACAAGAAATTTGCTCAACATTCAAAATTGTGCAAAACATAAAAATCGTAAAATATCTGTTCACTTTTTTTGTCACAAAATACTGAAAATTCAGCAATAAAACTAAATTTCAGTTGTTTATAAAATTTTTACATGTTATTTACTTCAAAAGTGAATAACAAAGTCCATTTTAACTAAAAGATTTCTTACTAATGGCTTAAATTAATTTCTGGGAATACAGACGATGAAAATAAAGTATTTTTTTAAATTTCCATGAAAATCCCTATATTATTCTATATTTCATCTGAATAAGGCAAAATAATCATGAATTACACTTCAAATATGCCTATATGGACAATTTTACCATATGTTAACAAATAATTTGCTCAACCTTACAAATTTTTACAAAAATAAAATTTGTAAAGTGTTTGTTTACATTTTATGAAAATATACTGAAAATTCATGAATAAAACTAAGTTTTAGACCTTGAAAATACAGTTATGTACTATTTATTTCAAAATTGAGCATTGAAATTCCTCTTTATCAAAAATATTTCTTAATAATGGTTAAAAATCAATATTTGTAAACTACCGAATGTTGGCGATAAAAACCAAGTGTTATTTTATAGAAATTTCCAAGGAAATACCTATATTATTGCAAAATCCACCTCAATAAGGTACATTAATGATTCATACTTCAAATAAACCTTTTATGAATATTGTAAATATATTTTTGCAAGAAATTTGCTCAACATTCAAAATTATGCAAAATATAAATATCGTAAAATATCTGTTCACTTTTTTTTTTCACAAAATACTGAAAATTCATCAATAATACTGAATTTTAATAGTTTATACAACTTTTATATGTTATTTATTTCAAAAATGAGTATCAAAATCTATTTTTAACTAAAAAAATTCTCGCTAATGGCTCAAATCCATTTTTGCAAGCTACCGAATACAGTCGAACCTCGTTAACGTGAACACGCTTAACTTGAATTACATTTAACGTGAACTGTTTCCACAATCCCTGTCAACAGGAAGAATAGTTTTCGATTTACTGATAGTATTAACTACTGGTAACATGAAGAGATCTGTTACCACACTTGAGATTCATGTTAACGAGGTTCGACAATATTGGCGATGAAAACGAAGTGTCAGTTTTTAAAATTTCCATGAAAATTAATGTATTATATTGCATACGTAATCTTAATGAGGCAAAGCAATCATGATTTATACTTTAATTAAGCTTGCTATGAATATTTTTAATATATTTTTACAAGAAATTTGCTCAACATTCAAAATTGTGCAAAACATAAAAATCATAAAATATCTGTTCACTTTTTTTTCACAAAATATTGAAAATTCAGCAATGAAACTAAATTTCAATTGTTTATAAAATTTGTACACGTTATTTATTTCAAAAGTGAATAACAAAATCCATTTTTAACTAAAAGGTTTCTTTCTAATGGCTTAAATTAATTTCTGTGAGTGAGCAAATATAGACGATGAAAATAAAGTGTTATTTTTTAAAATTTCCATGAAAATCCCAGTATAATTCTATATTTCATCTGAATAAGGCAAAATAATCATGAATTACACTTCAAATATGCCTATATGAACATTTTTACCATATGTTAACAAATAATTTGCTCAACATTATAAATTTTTAAAAACATAAAATTTTGAAAGTGTTTGTTTACATTTTATGAAAATATACTGAAAATTCATGAATAAAACTAGATTTTAAACCTTAAAAATACAGTTATGTACTATTTATTTAAAAATTGAGCATTAGAATTCCTCTTTATCAAACATATTTCTTAATAATTGTTAAAAATCAATATTTGTAAACTACCGAATGTTGGCGATAAAAACCAAGTGTTATTTTATAGAAATTTCCAAGGAAATACCTATATTATTGCAAAATCCACCTTAATAAGGTACATTAATGATTCATACTTCAAATAAACCTTTTATGAATATTGTAAATATATTTTTGCAAAAAAATCGCTCAACATTCAAAATTATGCAAAACATAAATATCGTAAAATATCTGTTTACTTTTATTCACAAAAAACTAAAAATTCATCAATAATACTGAATTTTAATAGTGTATACAACTTTTATAGGTTATTCTTGATTAAACTTAACTATTCTCTGTAGTTCTTTACTTTTTCTGACTTCTTTCTTCCTCAAAGCGCTTGTGGTAGCTTTATCAATATTACCTATAACCATTGACCTGTTAGAACGTTGATCTTTGAATAACACTTGTTCCATAACTGGTACTTTTTTTTTCTTTTATACAAGTACAAGTATTAAAGTTTGCACACTTACAGGCAGCAATATCAAATAAACGTTTCGCTTCTTCTCTAAATTTTGCAAGGTTGCAGTCAAACTTATCTGACCCATTTCTGCTTTTAGACCTTAATAAATTCCTATATTTACAATGATAAGCTTTTATCATTTGTAAAATTCTTTTGCTAGAAACAACGGGAATAGAAGCTCTTGACCATATTTGTTCTATTTTGGGAACTAAAATGTCACATATTTCACTTACAGTAGGATCCTTCTCTGAAGCAGTTTTGAGGTTATGTCTAATATAACAGTAACACTTCATAATGTATTCGTAAGTAGGCAGTTCAACTTCACACAAATCACCAAATTTCCCAAAAATGGGACATTCCGACATTTGTCTTGTCTTCACTATTTTAGACTGAGCCATTTTTATTCTCAAAAATAAAGTATTATGCAAACTAAAACTAACAAAATATACCTTAAACGGTGCGGAGACGTCCACTCAACTGAACTTCGCAAAGCCTGACACCTGCTCTGAGCTTGTAACGTGTCACGTGTGAGTACACGCAGACAAATCTCCGCCTCCTTCCACCCCCCTTCTCCCTCACAACATCTGCTCCGGCGATGACTCATGCTTCCTGATGCCAATGCAATAGTAAAACTGTTTCTATTCATAATAAAACGCCTATTTGAAATATTTTATTTTATAATCGAGACCCGAAAAAAAACCCTTTAAAATATAGCAAAGATTTCAATTTTATGAAACTTTAATGTCCTTGCGGCACCTCAAGACGTACTCCAATCGTTTTCATATTTTTAATTTGTCTTATCTACACCAAAAGGCAACTTTTCAGCGCTATTCCAAATTAAAAATCAGAAGTTGGCTTTATCGTTTTTTTTTTTTTTTTTTTCAATTTTATGAAATTTTAATGTCCTTGCGGCACCTCAAACGTACTCCAATAGTTTTCATATTTTTAATTTATCTTATCTACACCAAAAGGCAACTTTTCAGCGCTATTCCAAATTAAAAATCAGAAGTTGTTTTTTTCGTTCCACCCTAATGCAAATCTCGACATTTTTTTCCCCAAACATCTTTTCCCAGTTTTACATTTTATTACTCATAATTCTTGTTCTAGATTGTTAATATTGTTTTGTATTCCGTTTTGGTCATTTATTGTGTTAAATGTAATATTTTTCCGGAAATGGCGCCCTCTGGTGGAAATTTTGGAATTTTTTTTCTGCATTGCGTGAGCGCATTTCTTGTACAGTCTATATAACAAATTTCGTTGCATTTCTTTCACACGTTACCGCTGTAAGCTGCTGTTTATAGGGGGGGGGGAGTATTATAACCACCTGTATATGTTACCGTAAAAGCTCGAAACCCGTTAATGTGCAGATTAACTAAAATGACCCGTTAAAGTGCAGAATCAATAGTTTTTGTCAGTTTAACTAGGTAATCTGCACATTAGCGGTGTTTGTATAGTTAAAGTTCAAATGTTTATTTCGAGCACGAGCCTTAGTTTTTTTTTTTTTTTTTTTTTTTTTTTTTTTTACATTAACCATGTGATACAGATACGCGAATGACCTTCAAACATGAACTACTAAAACTTTTACTCCTTCCGCTATGCTATGATGATAAACGGCAAACGCAAAATGTGGTGCGGATCGAAGCCATGATTACGTTTATTATTATGACTAACACAAAATATAAAGTAACAAGTAAGTTGTAATTGTTTTAATTTTTTTTAATTCTGCCAATTTAAGTTTGATAAGGGTGTGCATTTTATTAATGGAATCTAATCTTAATTAAAAGCTTTGTCTGCCTGAAACTCCATTTTGAATTATAAATATTAAATTTACATTACAGTAATTATTTCCTTATTAACTAAAACTATTAAACCATAACTTTTTAAAACTAATTTATTTTAAAATTGATTTAAATTACTATCACTTACTGAGAAAAAAAAAAAAAAAAAAAAAAAAAAAAGAAAGATATATTAATTTTTAACTTTGAAAAATATTATGGCATTTGACAAATACTTAATATGAAATTTTTGTGCATTTTTTAGCATTTCATTGCATATATATATATATTTTTTTTTTTTTTTGTTTCTTTCAGTTTCAAGTTTCCTTAATATATTTTGTATATCATGATTATATTTTTATTTTTATTTATTTATTTATTTATTTTTTATTGTAAAATTAATATATTTGCTAAAATTGTACAGATATATGTATGCTGCAAAAAATAGTTTAATACAGCATTGGAAAACTGTCATTTTAATTTTCATGCATTCTAAAAAATATTAAAGCAGTTTTAATTATTTGAAGTACTTCTTAAATAATGCTTCTGATTTGTCTAATTTAATATTTCTTTAGCGAATAAAAAATTGGTGCATATTTTATTTATTTATTTATTTATTTATTTATTTTTATATATAAATTGTTAATAAAACATTTTTTTTTTTAATTTAAATGGTTAAATATTTTTATTTTGAAAACGTTACTGTATTACAATTCTAACATTCATTTATAAAATAGAATTTATTGAAAGCTTTTAAAGACATTATATTTCATATTAAAAATACATGACATCTTCAAACTTATATTGACAGAATAAAAAAGATGAAATAAATAAAAACAAATAAAAACAAATATAACTTTAAAAGATATAAAAATTAAAACACATACAGATTAAAATAACTAAAAAAAAAAAAAAAAAAATCTACACATATTTTTTTCCCCGAATGAAAAAATAAAAATACAACACAGCGTGGTGTAAAATTATAACACCAGATATTTTATTTTCACTTTAACTAGTGCCTCGTAAGTAATGTGCAGATTTTCTAGTATTTGAGAAATGAAACAATTTTCCTTACTTTAACGGATCACTCTAATTAATGTGCAGATTACCTAGCTAATCTGCAGATTAACTGGTTTCTGCACTTTAGCAGTAACATATATACAATGTTACATTAGATTATTCAGGACGAACCATTATTTTAGTATATTATCATAATATGCGATTATTAATATAAACTATTATTAAATTAATCATTATTATACATATTTTTTGTTAATGTTTACATATTTTACTTACATTTGACAAAATTTGTTTGAAGATGGAATTTATTAGAATAAGATGAAGTGTTTCATTAAGTTTTAAATATAAGTTCACATCTTCTTAAAATTCTTTTGTACCAATTTTTTTTCTACCAAAATGTCCTTAACATCTTACCTAACTAAAAATAGATTATGTTCTTTTGCTGACAATATAGAAAAGTAAACCAGACAGCTTGTTATCTCTGTCATATAAAAGAATTACATTCTTAGTATATAATCAGATTTATTCAGTCTTGAATGTGACTTGCATTGTTCAAGTAAATCGGGTAGGAAATGTAATCTTTAGATAACATTATTGAGATTTTATTCCCTTTAATCGGATATACATATTTATTATAAAGTATAAAATCTTGGTTTTAAAGTATATGCTGTTGAATTTTAGAAAGATCCAAGATGTTTCTTTGTTTTTTATATGTTTGGAATGTAATATATTTAAAATAGCTTGTTTATGTCCTACATACATATTTCTAATACTTTACATTACTTTAATGAGGAAAAAATTCAATAGTAACATTTTTGCACACTTTTTGCACCAATATTTTCAGATTGTAAACTTTTATAGTATTTTTCACAATTAACACATTAGCGCCGAG
This sequence comes from Salticus scenicus, assembly GCA_963930645.1. Classification (NCBI taxonomy): domain Eukaryota; kingdom Metazoa; phylum Arthropoda; class Arachnida; order Araneae; family Salticidae; genus Salticus; species Salticus scenicus. The sequence continues at coordinate 222,603,382 of OZ005656.1, read as the reverse complement.
TGTCCTCTTCTGAGGACAGCTAATAAAATGACAAGTACTTTTTTTGTAGTTTCTTGGAATGATTTCTGGTTTTTTAGTAACAGTTTATAGCGTCACTCTAAATGATCCCTGAAAGTTTTATGTGCCAATTATTAATTATTATTTCATAATTTGGATTATTTTATGATTTTTCATTCGTCGCACATATATTTGCTCTTGGGGCATATATACTAGCTTAAATCAAGTTGAAAATTATATATATTACAAAACTTTACTTTCGAGATTTTTGTCAACATATAATAGAAAATTAATCTGTTATATCAATGTTTTTCTATCTAGAAGTTTTATTGCTAGAACACTAAACGCCAATAAATGAGAATAGGCTTTAAATTTAAAACTATCAAATGAATTGTTTAAGTTAATATATTTTACTGTTATTGGCTATATTAATTTAGAAGTGAAATAATCAGCTAATAATATTTTGCAAAATTAATTCGGGCATTATCGGGATAAGTAAAAGACACAGCATTTTATGTAAATGTATATAATAAATTCTGCATTGAAGTATTGCATTCCTCAAATATTTCTCAACATGTATGTAACAAGACTTTGAGTATTTTTGTAATAAGTATAATTCTTTGAGTTTTCCAGCAGTGTAAATAAAGTTGTATTGGTAATTGTATTTTTTTTTTTTATGGTAAGCTGTAAAACAGTTTTTTTTTTTTTTTTTTTTTTTTTTTTTCTGTAAGGAGAATTGACAAAAGTTGAATGTATATCACATTTCTTTAATTATTTGTCTTAAATATTATATAAATATTGTCGTAAGAAATTCTTTGTAAGTAATGTAGGATGTGTTTATAGCACCAGTTTTCGAAATATCGGTCTATATTCTTAGCTGAGAGACGACAAGGACCATGTTTAAAAGCAGACCACCACCATTGACTTAGAAGACAGAATTATTTTACAATTTTCTTTCTTGTTAGTATAGTCAGGGAACTTTTGGAATCCCCCCCCTACATTGAATATAAAATTATATATATATATATATATATATATATATATATATATACATATAGCCCTGGCAAAGATGTTAAGGCCAAGCGAAAAACTTAATTTATTTCACAACCACTGATATGAGTTTTATGCAAATTCATATATAACACAAAAATATGTTATTTTAATTATATCTAAAAACAAAAATAAGAAAAATAATTGCAGAAAAATAAATCACTTCTTATTTTAAAATTTATTTTCTTTGAAAAAAGGTATTAAAAGAACTGCTAATAATCCAATCATTTTCCCTTCTTTTCAATTAACTGAACCTTTCTCGAGGTCATAGATTTAGAAGTTTCTTCAGACTGTCTTTTTGATGCTTTTGCGGTTCTTTTTGATGACCATTTTCAGCTTACCTACGGTGTAGTAAGTTTTCCCATTTCCATAAATCATACCAAATAGAATGCCCCATAATTGTTCTATTGGTTTCAGGTCAAGGCTTCTTGATGGCCATTCAAGCATTCAGCAAGATGATGCACGAATACACACATCAATCTCCACAAAATCCTCGCTTAAAGCTAATCATTTCCAAGTGCTTGAATGGCCACCAGGAAGCCCTGACCTAAAACCCAATAGACAATTTATAGGGCATTCTGGTTGGGGAGATTTTTGGAAATGTGAAATATTACAACACCGTAGGTGAGCTGAAATAAAGCGAAGTTTTTAGATTATTATCTGTTTTTTAAATAATATCTTATGCGGCCTTAATATTTTTCCAGATTTTTACACATATGAAAAAAAAAAAAAAAAATATTTTAAAATGATAAATATTTTTTTTTTTTTTTTTCAAATTTTTTTTCAGATATAATCAAAATAACCTTTTCTTGTTTTAAATTTAAATTTGCATAAAACTCATATCAGCGGTTGTGAAAAAAAGTTTTTCGCTTGGATTTAAAATTTTTTTCCATGGATGTATATATAAATATATATGAATATATATATATATATATATATATATATATATATACAGTAGACGCCGCTTTATAAAATCACTGGTGAATAAAATCAGCCGCTTAGTCTGATCAAATTACTGGGTCCGGAATCAAATCAGTACTAAACGCCGCTTAAAAAAATCAATATCGCCGTTCAATAAACTGAAAAGAAAATCTTTTCAACAGCAAAAATGATCATGTACACTACTGGCCATTAAAATTGCTACACCAAGAAGGAATGATAATTACGGAATGAAATTTTTTGGACACATACATTATAGCACGAAGAACAATTCATTAAATTTTCAGGAAATTTCGAGTTATATGTACTGAGAGAAGAGTTCATAAGCAGCGACCTCTGTGAGCAATAATATCACTTATTTGCCTAAGCATTGAATCGAACAGCGATTGGATGGCATGTACGGATAGAGCGCTTCATGATGTTTTAACACGATGACAAAATTCATCGATCGAAGTTACTGGTGAGTGGTGGGGGCCAGTCGCTTTTAAACGATTAGTCATTTTCATTGGTGCGAGATCAGGAGAACGCACTTGACAGAGCAACAGTCGTTAACATTCTGTATCAAAGAAGATCCGAACAATACAAAAAACTTGCGGTCGTGCATTTTCTTGCTTAATTTTTGCGCTACGGAGGCCTTGAATACACGGCAGAGGAGCAGGCCTTAACCCATGAGAAATTTAATGGCCCTGTTCAGAGTGCCAGGAATACGAACAAGAAATAACCGAGACATGTATCCAATGGGAACCCATAACATCATTGGGAATGATGGACAGTATGTGTATACCAAATTCTGGTTACCCTCAAAACTGCATCATTGATATGGGCGCCATTAATGCGTGATCAACGATGAACCTGGACGCTGGAATGGCGTGAAGTCACCTTTCAGACAAATCACAATACTGTTTACAGCAGCATTCCCTTATCCGTATTTAACGGCACTATGAATAATGCACATTGCCAGATGGGATTCGACATCAGTATACTGTCCATTATTGTCGGGGATTTCGCGTCCATTCTTCTGTTTTCAGAACAAATGACTGTCCAGACAGAGTGACGCACGCCTCTTTTTTTTTTTTTTTTTTTTTTTTTTTGATTGCGCCACTCTTTCGTTTTGAAATGAGAAGTATTCGAAAGATGTATTTTAGAATCAGAACAGAAAAGGACCTTGAATAGAAATGGGGCTACTTGAAGAGCGCTTGCTTACAGACGCCTCGGTCCTAAAGAAGAACTATTAAAAACTATCAGAACTAAAATTAATAATTAATAATTATGAACTAGTTAGAATTTAGAACTTTAATACTAAGAAATATTTTAATAATTACCTGTAAATACGTGTAAATAGTTTTTTTTTTGTTTGTTTGTTTGAGTTTCGTTTTCATGTATGCTAACCAAAGAATAAATTCTGTATTCCCATCCAAGCAGAGCTCTACTTTCATCGATTTTTTATTAATGGATATTCATTCATAGCTGTCACCTTCCACATCCGGACCTATTTCGCTAGAAGCTTTCAGGTGAGATCCATCCATATTTTTTTTATAAAGTAAAGATATATATTTTAGAAGAATTACTTTTTTATTAGAAACTTTAAGAATACTGTAACTGGTCTATAAGAAAGATAAATAAGTTTTAAATTAGAAGTAAGATTTGTTGCAGCAATATTTTCTGCTCATTCGAAAGATATATTTTAGAATCAGAACAGAAAAGGACCTTGAATAGAAATGGGGCTACGTGAAGATGGTTTTGTTTTCAGACGCCACGGTCCTAGAAAAGAACTATTAAAAAATATCAGAACTAAAGCTAAGAATTAATCATTATGAACTAATTCGAACTTAAAACTTTAATATTAAGATTTAGTTTAATTACCTATCTCTAAATAGCTTTTTTTTGTTATCTGTTTCGTTTTCATGTACGCTAACAAAGCATTAAATTATGTTTTCCCAACAAGCAATGATCTTCGTTCATCGGTTATTTATTAATGGATATTCCTTCATAGCTGCCACCTTCCACATCCGACCTATTGCGATAGAAGCTTTCAGGTGAGACCCCTTCATATTTTATTTTTTAAGAAGTTTAATTTGGATGAATATGTTTGACTAGATTATAGTAAAGAAATATATTTTAGAAGAATTACTTTTTTATCAGAAAATTTAAGAATGCTGTAACGGTTCTGTAAGAAAAATAATTAAGTTTGAAACCAGAAGTAAGATTTGTTGCAGCATTAGATATTATGGGTTCCCATTGGATACACGTCCCGATTACTTCTTGTTTGTATTCCTGGCACACTGAACAGCGGTCATTAAATTTATCATGGGTTAAGGCCCGCCCCTCTGCCCTGCATTCGAGGCTTCCGTAGCGAAAAAAATTACGCAAGATAATGCACGACCGCAAGTTGTTTGTATTGTTCGGACCTTCTTTGATTCAAAATGTTAACGACTGTTGCTCTGTCAAGCGCGTTCTCCTGATCTCGCACCAACGAAAATGACTGTTTAATCGTTGAAAAGCGACTGCCCCCCCCCACCACTCACCAGTAACTTTGATCGATGAATTGTGGCATCGTGTTAAAACATCATGAAGTGCTCTATCCGTACATGTCATCCAATCGCTGTTCAATTTAATGCCTAGGCAAATAAGTGCTATTATTGCTTACAGAAGTCGTGGTTTATGTACTGTTTTCTCAGTACATATAACTCGAAATTTCCAGAAATTTTAATCAATTGTTCTTTCTGCTATAATGTATATGTCCAACAAATTTCATTCCGTAATTATTATTTCTTCTTGGCGTAGTAATTTTAATCGCCAGTAGTGTATGTAAGTTAAACAACGAATTATATTATCTTGCTGGATTTTTGAAAAGAAAAAAGAAAGAAAACATAGCAAGCCATCACATTATTACTCTTTGTTGAAAATTATATTCATAAAAAAGAAATAATAAAAATAAAAGAATGAAAATAAAAGAAAAAAGCACGCCCTACCATCTGTTGTAGTTATGAACTCGAAGAATGAATTCTTTAAATGATTGGCCAATGAGTATTTTGTTCTGTCTTAAAATATTCAAATAGTGTTTGTAGTTCTTATTTTGAAGCAACTTAGCTGAAAGATATGCAAGCGGGTAGTTTTTATTTTGAAGGTTAAGCGTAAAATTTTGGCAAAGTACGATGGTTTTCTTCAAATGCAGTCAAACGAAGTCCACACCGAAGCTTGAAATTTCTCAGTTTGATTCATGTAAACATAATAATAATAATGATATCAGTGCCTAAATTGTACCAAACGGAAGAGTGAATGAATAGCAAATGAAAATAAATACGGAGTGCAGAAGTCATCAACGTAGCACTTCTTCATAGGTACGATGAATGTTAGGTCAAAGAAAATTTCCATCTTTAACGTAATTTTGTCCCTAAGAGCTGAAAATTTTACATGAATGATAAGTAGCGCAAGCTCCATTCCAACTGATTTCTAGTTGATAGATGGAAGGGCGAAGAAGAATTTATTTCCATGTTTAGGTAACGAATACTCTTTTATTGAGTTCGGGTATGTTCGTCGGATATAAAAATCAACTGCTTAATAAAATCATTTGGATGGAAACAAACGTGATTTTATAAAGCGGCGGCTACTGTATATATATATATATATATATATATATATATATATATATATATATATCGGTGTCCATAAATCTGTAGATATCTAAAAAAAATTCTAGTAATTAAAGGAATCGGTAGATTTGAACGTGGTTTTCGAAAATGTATTCCCGTGTGTGTGTGTGGGGGGGGGGATTTATTTTATTTATTTATTTATTTTTTAATTAAATAATAATAATGATAATAATAATGATAATGATAATATATATATATATATATATATATATATATATATATATATATATACTTTTTTTTTTTTTTTACATAGGGCACTGTATAGATGCGTAGCGAAAAGTATGTAAATCAGTGTCCTATAAATTACACGGTTTTACGATTAAAAGAGTTTATTTCTTATTACGAGTTTATTTCTTATTACGAGTTCTATTTAAGAGTTTATTTTCCTATTCCCTCAAGTAAGAACGGTCGGACTAAAACGTCAGTTAGCGGTGTTGTAGGTCGTCTGCAAACTGTAATCTCTGGTAATGGCGGACACTTAGAATATAATTTATAGGTCAATTATTACCTTTTTTTAAATTATCCAAATAATAATAATAATAATTAAATAAATAAATAAATAATATATATATAACTTCCCCTACACGAGAATATATATATATATATATTTTTTTTTTTTTCATACCAACATTCAGTTCTACCATTTTCTTTAATTATTATGAATTTTTAAAATGTCTTATGGGACACCCGGTATACATATTATTTACATGTTTAGTCTCAATATTAGACAATTTGTTTTAAATTGAATATAGGATACAAATAGAGGAAACCTTGAACACCTTGAACCTTGATCTAACACCTTGAACTAATATGCTGTTGACTATATTTTATTATCTTTTTTATTTAAAAATGCATTTGCGACACTCAACTTGAAAACTTTTGTTTCCCTAAGCGAGTGTGTTAATATAATTTCTTAAATTATTTCACAACCATGGTTTTATTAAAAATGTGTGTTTTAGTTGCGATTTTTAATTCAGTTAGTTTTGTTTAGAACTCGAGTTTCAAATGTTTAAATAAACCTTGCGGTTTTTCTCTGTATACGTAAACAGATAGTTATTTATGTGTTATAATATTACTTTATATAAAACATTTTTTAACTGAAGATCTTCTTTTAAAAATGCAGGACGAATTCTTATTATGAATATATTTTCAAGCATTCACAAATTCGTTACTTTCTTCTGTTGTATGTAGAAAAAGGGTAAAAATAAATAAAGAAGTAAATAGATTTCAACTGCATAACAGAAATTATAGTAGATAATTAGTTATTATTATTTTACTCTTATTATTATTATTATTATTATCATCTTCACATTCCTTTTCTATTTTATGGAAAACATTTAACGAAATGGCTTTGATCTTCAGGTAAGCAAAGAACATTTTCTGACTCACAGTCTCCAGTAACGATTTATTTACAAATATAATTAGGAAACTTACTTTAAATTAAAGAAAAACAAAAACATTTTGTATTATTCTGTAACGTAAAATCTAACAAACGACTTGTAATGTTCGTCTCGTGAAATTCTGTTGAAGTATTTGTAATACAGTAAAGAACTTGTTCTAAGACGTTTTATTGTCATATACATAAGACTTTACAATTTTACATTTCATTATTTTTGCAAAATATTACTTTATTTATGATAAGATTATGTTAGGACAAAGAGGAAAGCTTTATTTTTATAAAAGACATATAAAGACAAAAATACTTTCAAAGCTCTTTCCAGATATCTGCAAAAATCCCTCAAATGTTTTAATTTGCATTTTTTTTAATACAGAAGTACATTTTCAAAACTTTCAGGGCAAATGCTGTCTGATCAAATTGTGCTATGTTCTTTTTCTATGGTTACAAAAATATTCAAAATTTATAGAGTGGTTTTTTACATTAAAAATATTTCTACATAAAATATTCCATTTAATTTTTAAATATTTTTGAAATACTACATAATTATGTATTTAAAGAATGTTTGGCTAAGATGTATATATATATATATATATATATATATACATATATATAGCAGTACTTTCTTTCATAATGGAAGAGAAATGCAATATGCATTGAAAAAAAAAAAAAAAAAAAAAAAAGGTTAATCATTTTTTCATTGGAAATAATCTGGTGTATCACTCACACGAATTTCTCTTACCGTAAAACATTATACTATATATACTGGTTGCAGATTAAGAGGTAATATAACGAGTACTGTTATGTAAACCAATGTTAAATAATTCAAACTAGGCTTCAAAAGAGTTTTAAATGATAATTAGTTCAGTGTTCCCTCAACCCCCCGTTTCATTAATGCACCTACATTTATATAAATTTAATTCTGTTATTAAAACTAAAAGTTTAGTTAAAATTATACAGACAAGTTTCACACGTAACATTCCTTTAAACTTATCAATCTAGATCAAACTTTTCCAAGAACAAACTTATATTAACTTCAAAATACAACATCTGGATCTCCTAAAATTATTCGTTTTTAATTCACTCTAAGAGACAAGATCAAACATTAAAAAACTTGACCACGGCAATCAGGAAGCCTGAAAACTTGTAAAAATAAAATAAAAAAATCAAGCGATGGATATTTATCTTAAAACATAACTATATATATAACTATAAATATATATATATATATATATACATATATATATATATATATATATATATATATATATATAACATAAAATAGGTATACATGCCATATATCTATGAGGAATATACTTCAATTCCCAAACATGTTTCCTGGAAATGGTAAAATATTATTAATAAGGCATATCCACTAACAACAAAAAAGAATGTTATCGCGTCAGTATTGCAGCTCTGTATATCTTTTGAAGATTATATACAGACCGCATACTTCCATCACTCTGCAACGATTGCCTCACTTTTATCTAGTTCTTTTGTGTAGCTCTGTAAACAAACAGTCAATGATTTCCTTACCATATCTACATGAGACATGTTATTGCGCACATAAAAAATATATATTCGTTTCATTTGGTTTAGTGCAGTTTATAAATGATAAACTCTACTTACCTCTACTTTCCCCCATAGACGAAATGTATTTGAATACGAAGCATTTGCTTTATCTCAACGAAAAGCTTAGTGTAGTATCCCTATATGATACACATTTAGAATACCGAGTTTAGAATTTCTACTACTATTTGTTTTTGAGATATGGTAATAACAGACACACAGAGACACAGACACGCAGACAGACACACAGACACACACAGAGACCATTCGCAAAAAACATGATTTTCGTATCCTGGGGACCCCAGAATATGTATATATAACAAAAACTCACTTTCGAAAATTTGACCCTAAAACAGTACTTTGTCTACCTTATTGGTAAGAGAAAGTATAAATAATGGGCATTATGTATTCATCTTTATATGATTGGATGCAAGTTCTATTTAAAAGTTTATTTGAAATTTCCATTATTTTTATTTAATTATTTTTTCTTCTGAAAGAAGTTAATTATTACTTACAAATTATAGTTTAAGAGTCCCATGTTGTATTTAAAAATACAATAATACTATCACTATTGCAATGCACATTAATGTTTTTTAAAAATATTTTATTATACTTTTAGTAATGGAAACATTATATATGTATAAAAAAAAAAAAAAAAAAAAAAAAAAACAGTAAAATTTATAATGAATAGAGAATATAGAAATGGTAAACATTATATTAATAAAATAATATTGTTATTTCTTGATTTAAATACCCCATTAGTTTTCGTTCTTTGTTTGATCCTAGGTCCCACCCTTCGACTTAGAAATTTGTTAAATTTTGTGGTTTTCTTTGAAACACTTAGTAACTGTCGTCACATTATATCGATATTCTTGATTCAATACTTTTCATCTGCAGCACACATGTGTGGAATAATCTCTGCTAATAGCTTGGTCTTGGACCTAGATTTCTTTTGCACCACTATACTAAGCTTCAATATAAGTTTGAATATTCTATAATAATATTAATTATTTATCGAAATAACGGTTAAAGAACTAAAGAATATGTTCCTTTTTTTTATTAACGACTATAAATTAACATTACCCTTCTAATGTTTGGGTTTGGGCAACCAACGCCTATACATAGCTCTTCGTCAGAGATAAATATACAAAAGAATATCTTAATACTTCATGTGCCTAGTATATTAAAAAATTACATATATATATATATATATATATATATATATTTATATATACTCTTTTGTTAAACGGTTTTATACAACATCTTAATATTAACTTTGATATGAATTTCTCATACTTGTAATCCCGCTTTAAATAGTCTCTTATTTTATGTACCACACCAATGAAATTAACAAACTTATTTTCATGTTATTAATTAGTATTATTATTATTTTATCCGAAAGAGCAATGCTTAAGCTGGAAGAATAAAATAAACGACTAATGAGTAAAATAGGCTACATTAAAAGAAAAAAAAAGTATTTAAATTTTAACATTAAACATAAAAATGCAATAATGAACAAAAATGCGATTCAAGTGTACCGATAAAATACGAAAATTAAAATTTATCCCCACCAAAAATGAATCAGAAAATTAAGTTGAATGTTTATTACGAGAAAATCATGAATGCAAAATCCTGCATCACTAAAAAATTATGAAACTCTTTCCCAATTTATGGAATATAGTACTTATATTAAAATTGAGCCAGAGTATGATTTAAAAGTAAAAACATAATATAAAATGAAATAAATTTTAAATAATGCTTCCGTATTAAAAATTGATATATTTTCCCTTGTAAAATTGACTGAATTTCACGTACAATTCAGCTAGGGTATAAGAGATTCCAATTAAAGTAATAATAATAATAATAATAACAATAATAATAAAAGATAATATAAGAAAGATTTTCCCGAAGAAATTAGGGAAACCAACCAGTAATAGTCTGAAATGTGCAATTTCTTTTATTTCATTTTCAAAACTATTTGATCGATATCAATTTTTTTTTTCAAAGTATACAGTTATTAAGACTTATTAAATATTTTCTCGGGAAAGAAAACTTATGTGCATGCAGCGCGCCACATCTCCTTCGAAAGCGAAGGAGACACGAACTCACCTTATCGTATATATGTTTAAAGACTCTAAAATATATAGTGAATAAGAAACGTGCATAGGGAAGACATTGACGAATGCAGTATATTCCTGTGCATATTTGTTTTACTCTTGAAAACTAATTGACCAATTTCAATTGGTATTTTTCTAAATTGCTCAGTTATCAGGTAGTGATTTATTTTAATATAGTGGCCTGCGAAACGGGCAAATTTCAATAGTAATGATAATAGTTTTATTAATATTAGTTTTTTAAAATACAGAAAAATACCCTGTATATACCTAGTAATTCTACGATTATCATTATGCTCTTTCTTAATTTTCTTTGCGCTCTTACAATTACGTTCTATTTTTTTTTTTTTTTTTTTTTTTTTTTTGTTATTTTTATATTATGCGTGAAACTTAATTTACATCTAGATTTCATAACTAATTAACAACGCATTTTCTATGTATACAAAAATGTGAATGGAATTGGTAACATGTGTTCAGAAGTTGTAATATCTTTCCAAGTCAAAGAATAAAGAATCATCCTCGGGTATTTCGATTACCATTAGACAATTGCGCCTTCCTTATTGCATACTTGCCAACATTCTAAATAATTCTCCGGAGTATTGTCAGCCCCGCCTTTTTTTTTCTTTCTTTTTTTTACTCACAAATATATTTTAGAATATTTTTCTTCATATTCAATCGCAGTGGCATTTGGAGATTATTACTCTGAAAACATACTGGTGTGAAAAAAAAGGCGGATTAACAGCACTACGGTAAATTAATTAGGATCTTTGCAAGTATATTACTGATAGATTTTTTTTTTTTTTTTTTTTTTTGTGAAATTAAGAAAACGTACATTAGAAATAAACCTGGCGCACATTAGAGTTGCCAAAAATAATTCAACACAAATTTATAATATGTGAAAAAATAAGCGTACTATCTTGATTAGTTTTATATTAAGTATTTTTTTTTTCTTGGTTTAATGTCTGAAATTCTCCAATTTATTTACTGAATATTTAATATATATATATGTAGAATCTTGGCTGGGCGTCTAGGGGTGGGGCAATGATGAGATGCGACTTAGATGACTAAACATTTATTACGTAACACATACAACACAGGATACACAAAGATAAATTGATAATAGCAGAATTTGCATAATTAACCAATTGCTGGTTTCGAGGCTTAACACTCAGAACGAGCTCTCTTCATCAGTATAACCGTAACAAAGCAACATTTAAGCACCTACTCACAAATATAATTCACAAAAGTACCTTCACGCACTTTATCAAATATGTGAGATTGATGCATTGAGCCCTCCATGGCTCTATACAACTATAAAAAGCACATCAAGCTCTAATTAGGAGAAAATGACCATATCAGCCTTCGCGCTGACGGTCTCAACAGCTCTCCGTTGCAGCCAGATCTCAACTATCTTCCGTTCGTCATGTTCTCAAAAGATTAGCATCAGAGGCAGCGCCATCTGTTGTCAGTACAAGGAACTTCCTACAACGCTCTGCTATCCTGATGTACGGTGACCGCACCGTCTAACTAGCCTGGGGTACTAAAGGATATCTGCAAAATACAATTAAATAAAAAAAAAACGAAAAAGAGAAACAGTAATTAAAAAAATTATGTACATAAAAATTCACAGTTAACATTTTCTTTAAAGTTCATTAGTCTCTGTTATTGGATTTTAGTTTAGTTTGTGGACCATAATTTCATATGGTCTGCAGAAGTACTAGTATGTATAGGTCCTTCATGATCACCTATCTTCTCGACTTCATATCTGTCTTTGGTCTTTACTCGCACAACTTTATAGAGACCTAAGAATTTTGGTCTTAGTTTCATGCCGGTTCCAAACTGAGTTCGCTGGATGGCAACTAGATCATTAATTTTACACACATGGGCTTTGTTTTTCTTCTTTTTGTAACATCGGCGATTTTCTTCTTGAATCTTAAGAATGTTTTTTCTTGCTTCTTCACGAATGGTATTAAGGTTATCAAGCATGGAATTTATCCTTTCCACTTCGAGGAGTTCAAGTATTCTCTTATCTTCTTTTTTTCTCATTGTTACTCCAGTGAGTAGTTCAAAAGGAGTTCTTTTGGTACTTCTCGATACGGTGGAATTAATTGTTCTCTGGACAGCCTCAACAAACGTGTACCACTTATTCGGGTCATTTATACATACCTTGGATAATACAGGAATGATTGTTCGGCGGAGTCTCTCTATTTGACCGTTTCCTCTTGGGATTCCAGTTGTGATGGTGTCATGTTCGATTCCCTCTGATTCACAGTAATCAGCAAATTCTTTCGATATGAACGCAGGTCCACGATCAGATATTATTCTTGCGGGGTTACCAAAATTAGCAGCTTGCTGTTTTAATTTTTGCAAGACGTGTGCTGAAGAAGTTGATTTCACCGGATATAGCCACGAAAATTTACTAAATCCGTCGATGACAGTGAAAATGTGATTATAGTTTTTATTAGTAGTCGGTAATGGACCCACAAAATCGATGTAATAAGTGGATAATGGTATATCTCCTTTAGGGATAGGGTTCAAAAAACCTTCTCCTTTTCCCTGTTTCTTATTTACGAGTGTGCATTCTACACAACTTTTTACAACATTATCTACGCATTTTTTCATATTAGAAAAGTAATAGTCGCGTTTAACTAACTCTTCAGTTTTATTAGCCGAAAAATGTCCTAAGGCATGACATTTCTTTAGGACCTCAATTTGCATGGTCTCTGGGACAATTAGTACATCCCTATCATTCAACAGTTTATATAAAATATTATTTTTTAACACATATTCGTCATTTTGGTTCTGTTGTAAAAGAGATTTCATAGTGTTGATAAACTCATCATTTTCTTGAGCAGTAGCAATACTATGAGTGAGAGTATCAGTTGTTACAGTCATTACAGGGTGTCTGCTAAGAGCGTCAACATGCTGCATTTGTTTACCAGGACGGTGTTCTACTTCGTAACCGAATTCCTGTAGCAGGAAAGACCACCTGTCTACCTTAGGTGTCAATTCACGTTTATCTAAAATTTTAGTGAACGCTTGACAGTCAGTATAGATTTTAAATTTACTACCTAATAAATAGTTCCTAAATTTTTTAAGGGCTTCAACTATCGCTAACATTTCTAATTCATAACTACAGTATTTTTCTTCTTGTACCGAGGTCTTTTTACTCATATAATGGATTGGATAGTACTGTCCATCGTCATCTTGTTGTAATAAGATTGCACCGAATCCTAATTTAGATGCATCTGTATGAACTTCTAATTTATAGCCTTGTTTAAAAAGGTGTAAGACAGGCGTATTAGATAAAATGTCTTTCAGCTTTTGAAAAGCCAATTTCTGCTCTTGCTCGAATTTAAATGGAGTGGAAGCACGTAATAAGTCACTGAGTGGTCTTGCTATGTTGGCATATGAACGAATAAATTTTCTAAAGTAACCCGTTAAACCTAAGAAACTCTGCACTTCCCTAGCATTACGGGGTTCTGGGAAATTTTGGACTGCAAGAGTTTTTTCTACTGAGGGTTTAATCGTGCCATTCTCAATTATGTGACCTAAGAAATCGATCTTTCGTTTCAAAAACTGACATTTCTTTAAATTTAACTCTAGACCAAATTTTGATGCCGTTTCAAACACACGTTTTAATTTATCTAACCCTTCATTCTCATCTTTAGATGGAATAATTATATCATCTAAATAAATAATTACAGTACCATCTTTTAATAGGTCTTTAAACACATAATTTACATATCTTTGAAATACTAAGGGACTATTATATAATCCATAGGGAACTTTTAGAAACTCATACTGGGCATTATCGGTCACAAAAGCTGTATATTTCCTACTTTTTTCCTCTACATCAACTTGTAAAAACGCATTCTTTAAATCTAGTGTCGAAAAAACTTTACCCTCCCCTAATCTATCAAATAAATCCTCAATATTTGGCAACGGGTATTTATCTTTAATAATTTTCTTATTTAAAGCACGATAATCACAGCATAACCTTATTCCTCCATCTTTTTTCCTACACACCACTATTGGCGAAGCGTAATTTGACGTACTTTCTCTAATTATACCACCTTTTAACCACTGGTCAATTTGTTTATCCACCTCTGATTTCTCTACAAATGATAATCTGCGAGAGCGTAAACATACTGGTGTATCATCAGATAAAATAATGGACATTTTTAAATCAGTACTTTTTGTTTTAACTGGCTTATAATTTTTTATTAACTCGCTTAATCTCTCTTTTAACGATTTATCTAAAATATAACTGACATCGAATTTTTCTTCTGGAAAGTTGCACATATTTGAAAAAAAAGAATCTATCTCATTTTCCCTTTGATCGAATACAGGAAAAGAACACTCACTTGCTTCCTCGAAATCACTTCCCCCCGAACTCAGAAAAATTTTCCCCCCTATGTCGGTGGATTTCGAAACATCTGTTTCCTCCTTATTTTGTGGCTTCAGAATATGAAAGATATTACCAGGCAGAATTACGTCGCATGACAAATTGTTGCATAAAGCTCCGATTATGTTTACTGAATCATGATTAGGCAAAGATATTTTAAATTCAGTTAGAATTGCATCTTTCTTTTCATTAAAGCAGCTAACTAGAGTGGTTCAAGAAATAACATTTTTAGTCTGTGGAATGCTATTTTTATTTACAACTAGAATCGAAAAACCTGTATCTTTTAACCCTTTAAGTGGGATACCATCCACTAAAATATCAAGATATTCAAGCTCATTCATAATTAGGTTAATCGGACTTGTTTCGGATTGAACTACTGAATTCGTTGGAAGATTTTCACGGAATTCTTTTTTTCTGGAACACGTTTAGGGCAGACTCTAGCAAAATGAAATGTTTTCCCTTTTGCACCACAAATGTAACACATTCTTTCATGTTTTTTGTGAGCTTGATTAGATACCGAATTACGTATCATGGGATCTTTATTATTATAATGTGTCTTTCTAAAAGGAGTTTTGTTTACAAACCGCTTATTTTCTGAACTTTCGTTTCGCGTATTATTATTAGTTTCAATTAACGATTTACCTCTAGAAGAGTAGAATAAATCACACTCCCGACCTAATTCGTTGGGTTTAAGCCAATTTTAACCTTCTCGAACACTAATATGTTCCCCAGTTCTAGAATCCAACGTTTCATATAATTTATCAGAAACTATAAGATCACACAATTGCTTAACATCGTTAACCCCTCTCAATCTACAATAGTAATCAAAAGAAGCGCTTAGACGGGAAGCAAACTGGACATGAGATTCTGACGGATTACGCAGCGCATTTTTAAAATTACTTAAACATTCACGCGGCGTTGGTTGAAATTGTCTTAAAATTAATTCCTTAACTTGTTCATAATTGTTAATTTCTTCGGTGGTTACGCAAGAACCTGATTACATTTATGTCCCAATAAATTAATCAATATTTCCGATTTGAATTTAGACGGTACATTTTTAGAAACGAATGCTTTTTCAAGGGATTGAAAAAATAAGTGCAAAGCTTCCGGTTTCTCAGGTACTGAAATGGTTAAAGTTCGAATACTTCTAATTAAATTTTCTAATGATTGTGAAGTAGTTTCTGAATTTGATTGCTCAACATCATTACTAAAATTATTTGCTGCAGCCTGTAACTTTAAATTCTGTAACTCTATTTCTTTTTGTAACTGGGATAGTTTAATTCTTTCTATCTCAATTTTGGTTTGTTCTTCTACAGATTTCAACTTTTGCTCATCTACTAGAATTTTAATAACACCTCTAACAAATTCTAAATAATTTTTATAAATATCAGAACTCTCAATCAAAGTTTTGATTTCAACTACCTTAGCTTCTGCCGTAACACCTAGGCCTAATTCTTCAGCAATTGTTTTTAAATCGGCTTTTCTAATACCTTGTAACACGCTTTGGGCCATTATAACTCTAAATAATTACTTATACTAAAAAATATTTCAATATTTCTACCAAATTAATATATCATACTTAAATAGAAACAAAATAATATGAGAACATTTTTCTTAAAAGGTGTTTCTGTGGTTTTTGTTCTCAAATCGAAATTATCATGATTTTTAAATAACCACATTCAGAAAATTTGTATTATACAACAGAATATTTAGAACGTCTTATATATTTCTTAATTATTACACATATTTCATATAATATCACCATTATCATTATTGTTCTCTATTTAATAATTGTTATCACTTTCGTTTTAAAATAATATTGTTATAATATTGTTAAAATAATATTGCAAACAACAATAAGCAAAATACTAAATGATTATTCAGAATATTTTTTCAATCATAATTCCTATTTCTATTCATTCTTCTCAAGTGATATATTTATTTTATTTCATCACAAAGTGAAACCAAAACTGTTAAACTTAAAATATTTCTCCATTAATTTCTAATTCAAAACTGTATTAAATTCCCTTTGCTCAATTTATGCATTAATCATTATTGTTTATTATCAAACAGAATGATAAATATATAAAAGTTAAATTTTATAACTTGTTGGTGTTGCCATAATATCGCGGCAGAGTCCCCACTTGTAGAATCTTGGCTGGGCGTCTAGGGGTGGGGCAACGATGATGTGAAGTCGTTCCTTCACATATATGTGTTTTAATTATAACTTTAAATAAAGGCAATAAATAATTATTATATTTTCAATAAATTAAATAGCTAATAAAAATAGATAACTAAATTCTAAATTACTTTTATTTATTCGCTTTTGTCTATAATAAATATCTTAATTCTAATAATACTTTATCCCTTATGCTATTATTAAATCGTCTGAGAACAAAAACATATTCCTTTTAAATGACATCTCTCAAAATTATAAGCTCTTCTAAATCATTTAATAAATAAAATATAAAAAAATATTATTTCCATGTTATAAACCGTTGGATACATAATTACATTTTCATTCTTTTAAATTGCGTATGTTTATTTATTCGAGGCTAAATTAAGCAATACATTTCCGTTCTAATATCATTAAAGGGTAATTTAGATTTTTTTTATCACAGGATGTGCAATAAATCCTAGTCTGAGTGTGTTTTAATTATAACTTTAAATAAAGGCAATAAATAATTATTATATTTTCAATAAATTAAATAGCTAATAAAAATAGATAACTAAATTCTAAATTACTTTTATTTATTCGCTTTTGTCTATAATAAATATCTTAATTCTAATAATACTTTATCCCTTATGCTATTATTAAATCGTCTGAGAACAAAAACATATTCCTTTTAAATGACATCTCTCAAAATTATAAGCTCTTCTAAATCATTTAATAAATAAAATATAAAAAAATATTATTTCCATGTTATAAACCGTTGGATACATAATTACATTTTCATTCTTTTAAATTGCGTATGTTTATTTATTCGAGGCTAAATTAAGCAATACATTTCCGTTCTAATATCATTAAAGGGTAATTTAGATTTTTTTTATCACAGGATGTGCAATAAATCCTAGTCTGAGTGTCTCCCTTAAATAACGGTCTTCTGGCGATAAAACTTGGCATAAACAACTGTAACGAAATTAATAAATTCAAAATATTTATATTAAATTATTCTACAAACAAAGGATTTGCTTTGGCTGGAAAGTTTGGCACTGTTTTAATAATTTTGGCGTAATTCATCAGTCTGATCTTAATTGCAATAGAGTTAACTTCAGAATTCGCTCTACAACTGTTGACAGTATAACATGTGACCCCGTAGCTCTCTCTCTCACCCCTATCTTTTGCATTCTCGTAACTTATGGTCATGCTGAAATTACACTATTAATGTACTGTTCATTTTCTTATGAAACTCTACAAAAGAAAATAAATATGTTTTGCTGCGAACTATTAGTTCTTTCTGTTTCAACGGCCTTCTTTTTCAGCTATACGGACCTGGACATTAAATTGGAGCTTTAACAGTAGAATCCCAGGATTTCTACTTGACAGATGAGATGCGACTTAGATGACTAAACATTTATTACGTAACACATACAACACAGGATACACAAAGATAAATTGATAATAGCAGAATTTGCATAATTAACCAACTGCTGGTTTCGAGGCTTAACACTCAGAACGAGCTCTCTTCATCAGTATAACCGTAACAAAGCAACATTTAAGCACCTACTCACAAATATAATTCACAAAAGTACCTTCACGCACTTTATCAAATATGTGAGATTGATGCATTGAGCCTTCCATAGCTCTATACAACTATAAAAAGCACATCAAGCTCTAATTAGGAAAAAATGACCATATCAGCCTTCGCGCTGACGGTCTCAACAGCTCTCCGTTGCAGCCAGATCTCAACTATCTTCCGTTCGTCATGTTCTCGAAAGATTAGCATCAGAGGCAGCGCCATCTGTTTTCAGTACAAGGAACTTCCTACATATATATATATATATATATATATATATATATATACACGCATGTTTTTTTCATTTTACCAGGTAAATATATTGTACCTTTTTGTACAAAGAAGTTTAAGATGTTCAATATTATATCATTTTAAGTATTATTCATATAAATGATATAAACTTAATGTCATTTGTATGCATAATTTAATTGCGTAAATTACTAAGAAATGAAATAAATGTATTCTTTTTTAATATTATATATTATTCTTTTTACATCATATATATACATATATATATATATACTTCTGGTGGTAGGGGGTATGTAAGTAGACATAAAATGGTTATATTGATTCTATATACTAAAATTTATAATCATAAAAAAGTAACACGGTTTTGTAATTTAATTAATGATTTAAACATGAAGGATATGTAATTCATTTTTATATTTGATTAATGAATATAATAATATATTTAGGGAAATGTCGTTCTGCAGGTTCGTGTAAAAGGAGAAAAAAACATTGCATTTATTGCTCTACCATACCTTCTACTCTTTCATAAGATTTTATCTAAAGGTTCTGGCTACTTTAAAACCAATTTTATCTTTTAAAATATTAGCAATAAAAATATAAAAACGATAAGTTTGAGATATAAAATACATATTTAAAGATACTTGTTGAAATGTTCACTTTAGTTAGATAACAGAAGTTTCTTGGAGACTTTCCAAAACAAACACATCAAAATATAATTCCCAAGATTAATACGAAGACAGAATAAATTTCTTCAGACTAACTAGTTTCGTAACATCGTACATTATTTTTCGCATAGTAATATTCTTGTTTATAAATTTTTTAAATGAAAAAAAATATTTATACCTTTAGATTAATGGATAGATAAAATTGAAATCTCGTATATTCTTACTTA